>CM038049.1:37678909-38878909 GCA_021397845.1 Areca catechu
CATCACCGATTGGAAGAGATCTTTCATGGACTGGTTCGATAGTATGATGGGCCTATGGCTCAACGGAGTCCAAAGCAAGAAGAATGACTTAAAAGTACCATAAAACCTAGAAAGGCAAGATATCTGCAAGGATAGCAGGTAGACGTGCTCAAATCATGAGCCACCCAACAAACTTGCCCAAGCCTGGTCCATTTTAAATGGACTTGGACCTTTATTTTCAGCCCGACGAGTTAGGTCAGGCATAAAAATCAAATCCGTATTTAAAAACAAACCCTTGACTTGGCCATAAACCCAGCCCAAAACCTGCATCCTATTTTCCAAAATCCCAAAACCCCGATCCCTGATCGATCTTTTTTCTTGTATCCTATTTCCCGGCGATGTCAATCCTCCTCCACCTCGCGTCATGCCATGTCTCCCCTTATCATCCCGCTGCCTTTTCAAGTCATTGCTTGTCAGCATGCTCGGCTCTTTCGTAGCCATCCTCATGTCATCGCTTGTCGTCCTTCCTGGCTCTTTCTCAGCCATTACTCTCACCAATCGACAATGCCTAGCTATCTCCCATGGCCATATCCTATTTTCATGTCGATTTCCTCCCGCCCGGAGTCGTCGGCGTGCACCTCAGCCATCGAAAGCACAGTTGTCATGGTTGTGGCCTGCCAAATGAAAGGAATCGTGGCCAGCATGAGCGCGCGCGCGTGAGGCCGAGGCCCAGGCCAGGCGCTTCTTTTTCTTGTTCTTCCTTCTTTTTCCTTCTTCTTCTTTTCTTTTCTTTTTTTAAAATATATATATATATATATATATATATATATATATATATATAGATGATCCAACCTATTGATATAAATACATCCAAAAAAATCAGAAAAAATACAGTCTCAAAACTCTAAAGACGACTTATCTAATCGGGTCCATAACACCTATTCCGAATAGGAGGCAATGAAGAAGGCCACCCGATAAACAATCATATTAGCCTCCCTAAAAATATGCCTGACTACAACCGAGGAACAACCCTGCAACCGGAGAGCGATGTCGCGAATCAAGGGATGAGCAGAAGCAAAACCAATTGTACCCTTGATCCACGAAATAACTGTAGCAGAGTTTTTCTCAATAATTAGATGATTAGACCTGAGACTACGACAGACATACTGAATCTCAGTCCATGCTGCCGCAAGCTCTGCCTAGAAAATGGAAGAATCGAATAGATGGCACCTCCCAGCAACAATAATGTGCTTTTTTCGTTTTCTCTTATCATGGTGTTTTACGGTCTACAAAAAATTGAACACGGTCTATGCCACAGTGCATGGCGAGCAGTGCTCTCAACACGTGATCGGACACTCCTTATTGGTGCCGATGAAGATCAAACAGTGAATCTATTTTGAGTCTAATATGGACCGTATAGTGGTGTTTTTGGACAGATTTCAGGCATTGATTTATCATTCGATGGCTGGGAAGCTTCTTTCTATTATACATAGATTGGGAGACTTTTGATGTGATTTTGGACTCTCTCGGCCTTTTTTTTCAACAGAGATTGAGAGCTTATTTTCTTTAATGCCCCAAGCATTAGAGAGAGGATCGACAGAGGGCTTTTATTGTTAAAAATCTTTATAAAAAAGTTTCTTGTATTTCTCCTTCAATCTTATACTCTTTGTGCCATGGATTGAACAAAAAATTATCGAAGAGATATTGCCCGTGGATATAGGCCAACGATTGATAGGCCGAACCATGTTATATCTGGTATACTTTTTTTTTCTCATATTTTTATATTAGTTGTTATTTCTTTTTTATGATCTATATTTATTTAATTTATTTTTCCTACAAAATGATCATATTTTTGCTGTATTTGTGTGCCATTTAGTTTGAGATGTACTCAGTTACCTCTCGACCAATCCTTTCAGTCTGATATCAAAGCAGTGAGATCCTTTTGTAGTGGGTTTGATTTGAAATAATGATGGGCAAGGTAACGATAACAAAGTATGAGTACTGAGGTTTGACGAATCAAACTTTATACTTTGGAAGATGAAAATATAGGTGGTGTTACTTTCTAGATCGTCGTAGCTTGTAGCGCTGATGTGCCCCAGCTGAGCTGGCCTCTCCGAAAGGTCGGGCTCTTTATCCCCTTACCTAAATCATCAATCGGTCCTGTAAAAAAGAGGAGACCCAGGCGGGAATCCTGACGGGGACACTCCGATGGTCAAGTCAATAAGACAACCAAGAAGAACAAATCCTTTATGGCGATGGCTTGAGATGCCACCATGTAGAGAAAAATAGAAGTAGAAAAAATTATAGTTTCTAGGATGCTAAGGGTTGTTCCCTGTTCCAGCACTTTGCCTCTCTCACTTGTCTTCTTTTCTCTCTTGGTTCATCCCCCCTATCATGGAGGTCCCTCTTACTATTATATAGGAACTAATCCAGCCAGATCAAGCTCAAAGCCTTGGTTGGTTGCTCCGTCCAAAGCATCCCCAGCGAGAGGGATACAAGCTTGTCAATGCCCCCGTCGGGCCAGATCCGGGGTTCCCAAGAGAAGGCCCTATTGTAGGGGGGCACAGTCGGCGTGCTGTAGAGCTTATCCTCCTGGTGGAGCGATCCCTTGTGGAGGATGCATGTGGCATGCTACAAGGTCCTAAATCATGGTCGAGCACTTCCACTTATAGGGGGCACAGATGGCATGCTATAAGGCATAGGGCCCTGGCTGAGCACATCTTTTGTAGGAGATACAGGCAGCGTGCTACAGAGCCTGGAGCCCTGGTAGAGCATGCAACTTGCAGAGAGTGTGGACGGTGTGTTGCAAGACCTGGAGTCCCGGTGGAGCATGTGCCTTACAGAAGGTACGGGTGACATGCTACAGGGCCTGAAGCCCCAATAGAGCATGCACCATGCAGAAGGTGCGAGCGATGTGCTGTAGGGCTTGAAGCCATGATGGAGAACGTTCCTCTACGAGAGTTGCGACTGGTCCGGTGGGGACAGTGACGTCGCATCTCCGTGTCGTGGTCCAAACCTCCTTCGTCTTTGTCCTCCAGGAGTCATGTCTCACTTCCTATTATCCTTCCGACTATGGTTGGGGAAGTGCCTTCTTGCCCTCAAAGACTTGGTGGGAGCACCAGGATCCGACACAGATTATTGAGTCCTATCTGGTTTACTGATTAAGGTTTTGAGTCCTTGCCTATGTGTCAAATTTTGTAATAAAGTAAGATTGAGTCCTATAATAAGTTCAGGCAAGATGTCCAAGTTGGTTTGTCTCAACCCTAGTCCAATTCAGTTGAGTCTCATTGAGTCTATACATTTGTATTAGTCTAGTACCGGTCCAATTTTGTACAAGAGAAGAGGATACCCAGTTTTGAAGTTCTACTAGGCTTCATCCTGGAGTTAGAGGCCCTCACATCAGCCATAATGGGCCTTTGCTTGCCGTCCCAGATGTTTTGATGCCCTAGATGCCAAGATTCCTTCTAGATGCCCAGAGAATATTCCAAGGACCATGGCGCCCCATGATTCCAAGAATATACCAGGCGCCCTAGTCCAAGAGTCTCTCAAGCCCAGAAGTCTAGTAAGAAAAGGCGTCCCAGGCTTTTTCCAAAGCCCGTATGAAGATTTCAAGAACCAAGATACCCAAGAAATATTCTACGCACCCAAGCCCAGGGTTTCAAGCCCACCCGGAGGCCCATGCGCCCAAGCCCTTTGGAGGCGGCCCAAGCCCAATGAAGGACACCCCTTGTTACCCTAAAGTCCAAGCTCAAGCCATCTTGGCGTCTAAGCCCAAAGAAACCTCTTTGACCAAGTCAAATGAAAAGAGAAATCCAATTAGAACAAGGAGAACAAGTTTTAATTTCATTCAAAATGTATACTCTTAATTCTAAACCCCTTAGTAATCCCTCTCCCACTCTACTTTGTAATTCTATTCTAACAAGGAGAGGACATGGAAAAACTCTATAAATACTCAACCCCTCCCTCTCTTGTAAGTAACTCTTTTCATGAATGAAACCCTGCTGAAATTTAGTTCAATTGTGTTCTTGTGATTGAGGTGTGTGAGTACTACAAGTGTGCCCTAGTTCTTCCAAGCCTTGACCGACCAAAGCATCAGCATTCAAACCCTAATCCATCCCAAGGAAGAGAGCCCTAGCCATTGTTCAGCCTGAGTCTTCTTCCACCTCTAGCCGCTAGTAACAGAAACCCTGATTTTTTTTTTCCCAAATCCTAGTTCTTTTTTTTTATTTCTTATTTGTTCTCTTGCTAACCTCTGACGCTTGCAGGATCCCCGAAGTATTCACCTCCAACAAGGAGGCCCTCTTTTCCTCCAGGACCGATCCCAGATAGCTGCCTGAACCGAGGAACTGAAGGCTTGTCTTCTAGTCAACAATCCCGAGTACTGTGTGACCCCAACTTCGAGCAGATTTTTGAATCGATGCTTGGTAAAATCCTTTCCCCTCCTAACTTCTGATTTGTTAAATGTATGCTATCCTAGCCGGGGATTTCTCAATCTCCGAGATCCTTTCTTTTATTATTTTGCATGAGTTCTTTGCGGGTATGATGTTTCTTTTCATTTACTAATTTTTCTGTTCATCTTTACTTGATTTCAGGTTATTAGCCTGTAAATTAAAATTCTAAAAAAAAATACAAAAAAAATAAGTTTCTATTTTCCTGCAATCATAGTGTTTTAGGATCATCCCACATCAAGACTTGGTCCAGACGAGGAGCTGGACCTCAATTGGGAGATCACCCTAGACAAGAACTAGACCTATGTTGGGAGTCACCTCGGATGGGAGCTCGACCTCAGCTGGGAGCTCATCTCGGACGGGAGCTCGACCTCAGCTGACAGCTCACCTCATACGGGAGCTCAACCTCGACCGGGAGCTCACCTCGAATGGGAGCTCGACCTCGGCTAGGAGCTCACCTCAGACGAGAGCTTGACCTTAACTGGGAGCTCACCTCATACGAGAGCTCAATCTTGGTTGAGAGCTCACCTCGGACAGGCCAGGTGGTGCTCTCCACCACCTCATCACCTAGTTGTGTCCAACAAGGGTGCCATGTCAATGGCTTGCCATATCAGATGTCCTCCACTCCCGAGCCCCGAGCACATCATGACTTCTTGGATTCCGGGTGAAGGGAGTAATGACGTCGCTAACATTGAGTGCCGCCATGCCCGTATCATTAAATACCATGACCTATGACGATTCATAGATCGTGCCCATGCCAATCGGAGGGTTCCATGTCAGCAGGAGCAGCGATTTGAAGTGATGCCTTTACATCTCCCGATGTGGTGTTCCATGAATCAAAGCATCCCAGCCAGCAGGGGTCGACATGTGTCCAAATCTAATTGGTCGGTAGAGCAAAGGGCCACATTGATCGACCAATTCAGCTTGAAAGGGAGTTTTGCTGTCTCTTTCAAATAAGTGGCTTATCCTTTCATTTTTTTCAAAGACCTTCAAATGAAGAGGGAGGAACGAAGAAGAAAGGGGGAAGCTCCACACCCATTTTCGGAACCCTCGACCCAGAGTCCTTCGCAGGTTAGTCTCCCTCTTCCTTTTCCTTCCCTTCCGGTTTGCACTGAGGGATCATCCCTTGTACCTAGATTCTCCCTCCTTCCTTTGCTTCTCCTTTTCCTCCTTCATGAGTTATTCCGGAAGTGGACGCCATCCCTCTAGGCATCCCCTGGCCCGTCCTAGTATGGCAGAGCCATCACGGACGAGGCCTCCATCCTCGGGTAGCAAGGAGGAGGATGTTCCATTTAGGGTCCCTCGGGATCCCTGCCGAATGATGGACCCCAAACCTTGTACTTACCCCCCCTCTTTCGTCTTCAAGTTTGGACGCGGTCGGACCATCTGGGGTCGCCTCGACGATGATGAGGATGGATGCCCTCCACCTTCAGGGCATCTACAAGATTCTGAATTCTATCCGAGTTTCGGTCCTGAACCCGGGGGAGCGGGTCACCTCAGGTGGGCCGGGCCGGGTCACCCTATATGAAGATTTTTTTCTCGTTGGCTTTCGACTCCCTCTTCATCCCTTTATTCTATCATTTCTGGACCACTATAGCTTAGTTCTGGCCCAACTTACCCCAAACTCTTTTAGGGCCATTTCATTTTTCATTGTGTTATGTCACTTCCATAGTGTAGTGCTAGGTTCTCCCTTTTTAGAGCCCTCTTCATCTTGAAATGCCACCCCGCTAATAAGAGATGGTGGTTCGTAGCGTCCCCCCCAGGATCCTTAAGTTTGACCAGCCCACTTCCATCAAGGGATGGAAGAGCATGTTCATCTTCGCCTTAATCGAGGGGATAAACTGAGTTTGGAGTGACCCCGGCCGATCTCCTAACCATAATGACATGATGGAGCCTGCCAATCAGGAGGCGTACAATCAACTTGTCACCTCGAAGGTTCCATACGGGCAAGACCTCCTCTCCGAGCAGAACCTGTTCGATGCCAATATCAGCCCAGTCCGGTCCGTAGGTAAGATTTGAAATCTGCTTCTTCTCACGGTTTCTGATAACTAACTGATTTTTTTTTTGTTGATGCAGACATGAGATTTTTTATCAACCGACTCAAGCAGAAAACCCGCAAGCGATCAACGGTGGCGAGGCCCCGGGAGGAGCCAGCGAAGTGGCCCTATGAGGAACTGGAGGAGAGGCCTCGCGAGGAGCCTTCGACCCACCCCCAGGAGAAGAGGGCACAGGGCAACCCAGTGCCGGTTGCAGAGGCGGCTGAGGGTGCGACCCCAGGGCCCAGCGGGAGCACCAAGTCGAGGGAGGGGGCACCTCAAGCCCCTCTCCCGGAGGTTCCGAAAGTTGTGGAGATCCCACCATCTCTCGAGGCCACCGCCGTGCCCGAGAAGGAAGGCGATCCGGCTCCACCCACGATTGATGCAGCGGTAGAGTCCCGTCCGGTGGGCTCGAAGTCAGCGGGACCTTCTTCGTTTGTGGCTCCGACCCCCGGGGTGGCCAGGGGGCCCGCATTGATGCCTCCCAATGCATCGATCACCCTCAATGCAGGCCTGGCGGAGAGGCTGCTGGGGTTCATCCTGCAACCTCGAGACCAGTGGGAGAGGGCCGGCAACATGCTGGGAGATACCATCACCGGAATCTTTCCAAAGCTCCTCACAGTAAATCTTCTCTTCTCCTCTCTTCTCTTTTCCTTTTCCTTTTTTTTATGCTTTTGGTTCCTCCTTGCTTCATGCCTAAGGTCATCCAGGATGTGTTCCTAATTAAGGATGCATGCCGGGCACTACTCCGGCAGGATGCTGAGTCCCGCAGTAGGGCTGATGCCACTGAGGTGAGGGCCAAAGTTTTGGCCGAGTAGCTACCGAACATGGAGGCCTAATGAGGGACTTGGAGGCCGAGCTCGGACAGACTCGAGACACCATGGCAGACCTCGAGCTACACGTGGAGGACCACAAGGCCACTTTAGTGGAGAAAGGGGAGTACATAGCTCAACTAGAGGAGAAACTCGCCAGGACCACCTCCACATCGCTCCGCTTGGAAGGGCGGGTGCAAGGCCTCCCGGTGTGACTGAACTTGGTGGAAGAGTGAGCCATGGTGGCCGAGGAGAAGGTTACCACTGCCACGATGGTGATTGAGGCCACAAAGAAGGAAGTGACCGACTCTGTCAAGCAGTACAAGACTTTGATGGAGTTTGAGGATGAAGTGCAGGAGGTCGTCTGTGAAGCATTCATCAAAGGCTTTGAGGAGTGCAAGAAAAAGATGGCGCATTTCTTTCACCTCCCCGACCTGCACGACATCATCTTTGTCGAGCCCGAGAGTGATGCAGGTGATGTAAACCCACCAGCTGAAGCTGCCCCAACAGAGCCCACCGGTCTAGACCAAGCAGAGCCCGTCAGGACCACCTTGGTAGCCCCACCCCCAGTGTCACAAGTGGCCACGACCGCCCTAGCACCGGCCAGGTGGAGTTCAGTGACAGAGGCCATGGAGTAGACGATTGCCGAGATAGGGGCATCGATAGAGGCTGCCATGAAGACCATCGAAGCGGGCAGTGCATCAACCTCCAAGCCGTGACCGACTTAAGGCCTCTCCATCACCTCTTTGGCTGCTTTTTCTTTTTCTTTTTTGTACTGAAAAAATTTTGCTAAAATCCCGACCTATCGGGAAGTTCTTCTGTATGTAAACTCTTTTCCAGTAATGTAATGAAGCTTTTTGTTTATGAATCTGGAATTCTTTTTCCTTCTCTATTTTTTTTTGTGTATATGCTCACTACCTAGTCCATCGTTTAGATGCCGCGAGAGTTGGACGGATCATCGTAGGTGGCAATGCCTAGCAAAGTCCGACCGCACCTTTTCTGCTTAATAGTTGATGAAGATTAGCCTTGGATTGGATAAGCAAATGCAAGTGCCGTTGAACCGGCCACCAACGAGGGTGGCACGGTATATCAAACCGAGTATTGATACAAATGATTTGATTCCTTCATTGTAAATTTAGAATTTGATCGATTAGAGATGGATCATTATATATATTTCAATAGTTATGATAACAAGAACTTCTATGTCTTATTATTGTATATCGATAATATGATGATCGTAGAAAATAGCAAGAATCGAATATCAAATCTAAAAACTCAATTGGCTGAAAAATTCGAGATGAGGACTTAGGAGCCGTAAACCAAATACTCGGAATAAAGGTGCTACAAGAAAGGAAGGATAAGAAGGTATGGCTTTCACAAAAAAAAAATATGTGGAGAAGGTTCTGCATAGAGCTATCAACGAGCTAGGTCTAGACCCAAGACTCACAGGTATTTATCTAACAGATCCAGATCTAGTACTAAGATTAGACCCATTTAGCCAGACCCGGACCTAGACCCATTTAACTATAGTTAAAGGGGTCCAGGTCTGTATACTTAATATCCAGACCTAACAAACTTAGAGCCCGATTATATAATATAATATTATATATATTTACATATATTAAAACAATAGTGACCATTAGATCTTTGATCTAACATGTCAAAATCTAGTGCTTTTGAAATAAAAAAACACTAAGCCCCACTGCTCCCTGCCATCATTGCAGAACCCCAAATCTCTGTTCCTGAACCTGAATCTCCCTCCTCCAGTCCATCTCCTCCCGCATTGCTTTCTCCTTTGGTGACGGCCATGAGGACCACCCCTGGATCTCCCTCCTCCAGTCCATCTCCTCCCACATCATCGAATAGCAAGGATTGTCGGCGTCGTTCTCACTGATTGGTCGTTCGATCTTAAGCATACGACGGGATCAGATCCACACCATGGATGCCAACCGCCACCATGATGCCGGCCACCACCATGACACCTGCCTAAACAAGGAGCTCAACACCTTCCAGCACCGCGTTGTCAAGCTCTTCTAAGACATCGTCGCCTCCGATGGTGATGATGAACTATTGTCCCTCTCATTCATTGATGACATTCTTGTTGATTGGCTATTCGATCTTGAGCATATGGTAGGATTAGGCCCACGCCATGGGTGCATGCCACCACCATGACACCGGCCTGGACTAGGAGATCAACACCTTCAAGCACCACAATGCTGTGCTCTTCCAAGACCTCACCACCTTCGATGGTGATGATAAACTGCTGTCCCTCTCAATCATAGGTGCTATTCTCATTGATTAGCCATTCAATCTTGAGCATACGATAGGATCATATCCACACCATGGACATTGGCCACCACCTCAATACTAGCCTAGACCAGGAGCTCAACACCTTCCAACACCGCATCACCATAATCTTCCAAGACCTCGCTGCCTTCGATAGTGATAATGAACTCTTGTCCCTCTCATGGATCCATAAGCTCCTGAATACCTTTCTCGTGTGCCAAAAGGAGTTTTGCATCATCCTCTTCAACCAGTGCACTGCTATCAGCTGATTGCCACTCGACCAAATAATAACAAGTCCTTTCTCAAGTACATTTTTCCCTAATCCCCTACTTTGCTCGCATTCTGGTGTTTCAAGTCCCGGGTCTAGGTCTGGATCTGGATACCCGGTATCCATTAGGATCCGGGTCTGGTATTCCAATGCTAGACCAATCAGATATTTAGGTTCGGATTCGAGTGCAATAACTAAGATTAGGTCTGGGTCTGGATATCCAAGTTCTTACCCGAACCCAATCCATTGACAACTCTAGTTCTACGGTGCTTCAATATATAGAATGCAAAGCAGTTTGTATCACATTTCCTATTCATTCAAAACTATTGGCGTAGCAATCACTTAGTACGAAAGTGAAAAAGGTTGACATGGCCTGGATACCATATTCATCAGTATTAGGGAGCCTTATATTTGCCTTGGTATGCACAAGACCAGCATTACACAAGTAATGGGAGTTGTGAACCGGTATACAGCAAATCTAGGTAACTACCATTGGAAAGGAATAAAGTGGATCCTCCAGTATTTAAGGAAAATATCTAATTATTCACTCTGCTATGGTTTAGCAGGTTTAGAGTGCATTGGGAATGTAGATTTTGATTTTGCAATAGATTGTGACATGAGGAGATCTATCACATGTAAGGCTGCAAATGGATCAGGCCCACCCATAATCCAACCCCGACCCAATCCGTTTAGACCCGATCTAATCCATTTTTAGGGACTCATGGATCCAGGTCGGATCCTAAAATTAGGCACATTTCATTTTTCGGGTTGGATCTAGGTTTACTGAATTTGGACCCGACCGACCTAAGCCGACCAAACATACTAATACTGTTAGGATCATACCTATTTGGATCTTTAAATTATAATTTAAAACTTGTATGAAACTTATTTTTAATATGGAGATAAAGTTATAATTATTTTTATATCTCAATTTATTTTAAAAATAATATTAATTGTTATTTATTTTATGATTAATAATAGTTGACTATATAATAATTAAAATATAGTTATTTATATTTTATCTAGATCATATCTAAATCTAAATTTTTTAGATTAAAACTGGATTATTTATGGACTCGATCTAACCCAAATGACCCGTTGGATTGAAAATTTTGATAGAGGACCCGACCGACCCGATCTGATTTTTTAGTGAATTAGATCTTGGTCTAATATTAGGACCTGATCAAAGAACTAGATCAGATCGAGGTCACTTATGACCCGGTCCGATCCGACCCATTTATATCCCTAACCACAAATTATTAACTGGGAATTTAAACTTCAATTAATGGTGATACTATCAATGATAAAGGCAAAGTACATTACAATAGCACACATATATAAAAAAGCTATTTAGTTCAAGAGGCTTCTTGGAGACTTCAAGATGAATTAGGATGTGATGATAGTGAATTGTAATAGTCAAAGCATGTTGCATTGGCAAAAAATCCGGCATTTTATTTTTGGACGAAACATATGCATTCACTATCATTTTGTGAGAGATGAGATAGATGATGGTCTAAACATGCTGTTGAAGATTTATATCGATGCAAACTTAGCAGATGTGTTGATGAAGCCAGTGATTCAAAAAAAGTTAAATTGGAATAAAGCTTTTCTCGGGCTTGGAGCTATATGAGGAGTGAGAGATTGGTAAGACCTCTAGGGATAACATTCTTTAAAATTTAGCATATGTCTTTAAGTGAGAGAATTGGTGGGATTCAAACCCATGTGCCCAACGGAACGAAAGGAATAATGCCCAGGCAGTGCTTTTTCCATTCTCTCATCACGGCATTTTGTGTTCTATAGAAAAATTAACGTGGTCTATGCCACAATGCATGGGGAGGCAGCGTTCTCAGCGTGCAATCGGACGCTCTTCATTAATGCCGGTGAAGATCAAATGGTGATTGTATATTCTGAGTCTGATATGGACTATACAGCAATGTTTTGGGGTATATTTTGGGTGTTGATTTATCATCCAATGACTAGGAAGCTTCTTTCTATTGTACATAGATTGGGGGATGTCTTTTGACATGATTTGGACTCTCTCAACCGCTTTTTCAATAGAGACCGAGAGCTTGTTTCCTTGGATGCCCTAAGCATTAGAGAGGATAGAGAGGGCTTTCATTGTTAGAAATTTTTATAAAGGAGTTTCTTATATTTTTTCTTCAATTTTGTACTTTTTATATCGTGGATTGAATAAAGAATCGTCGAATAGGTCTTGTCCATAAACGTAAGCCAACAGTTGATAGGCCAAGCTACATTATATTTGTTGTGCTTTTTTTTTTCATATTTTTATATTACTTGATTATCTCTCTTTTATATTTTATATTTGTTTAATTTATTTTTTTATAAAAAAATTTTTATTTCTGCTATGTTTGTGTACTATGTGAGTTATGGTGTACTCAGATTATTCCTTGGTCAGTTTTTTCACTTTGAACAGGAAAAATAGGTCTTCGGCCACGAGAAGCCTCCTTCCTGCTATCTTGTCGCCTAGCTACCTTCACTGCCACCTCCTCCCCTCCTTTAATAATGGTTGAAGTAAAAAAAAAAAAAAAAAATCTTTGACCAACAGCTCGGCTTGGAAGCCCGAAATCTAGTATAGAATAGGCTCTAGCTCGAGAAGTAGACTCAAAGACTAGACTAAGTCAAATTTGGGCTTGAGAAATTATCTCTATCCCCTGAATTGAGCCTGATCTATCTGACAAGTAGATCTACTTGCTAAGGTGCGAGCAGTAGGGTTTTTAAATTTACACATGGTGGTGGAAAGCTTGTGCAACAGATGGAGGAATGAGAAAGAGACCTAATTGTGGGTCTATCTACGCCAGAAATATTAGTGTATTTCTGCCACGAGCTCGTAAGTTTGGCAGGGAATGCAGCGAGCCAGAGATATCTTCATGGTAGGGTGATGGTGTAACCATTCGTTTCAGAACCTTGTATACGTCGTCCACCGAATTGCAGACATAGCTGATGACCTTTCATTAACGGTGAATGATTTCTGGACGGGGGGACGTGGGTGGCATGTGCGCCTCAACCAAATCCCAACATTGGATTTGCAATCACAAGCGTGGTCCTCGTTATCATGGCCTCGTTTGGGTTCTCATAATTTAATTTTCAAAAAGAAGAAAAATAAGGGGGTTATAATATTTTAGCTTCTATATATATATATATATATATAAAACAAAAGAAGGAGGATAAATCTCACTTGTAGCTACCTCTTCGGATCCTGTTCCCATCAGACTATGTTCGATGCGAGCCGCATGTTTCGCATACTCTCCCCACATTTCAATGAATAGGTCAGCTTGACATCACTAAGATACCGGAGTAGAGAACTCTCCTACCATCCCGGTCAGGTGCTCCAGGAGACTATGTAAGCTTCTAGTTTATATGTGGTGTTCTTGGAAATTTTTCATTTTGTGGTCCGATATATGTACTTATGATGTTGAATTTTATTAAGTGAGTAATGCAAGAAATTCAGGTATTTTTCTAAGGCACGTGATCAGGACGATGAGAGGGCGTACTACTCCGGCGTCCTAGTGATGTCAGGCTGACGTACTCACTGGTGACGGGAAGAACATGCGAAAAAATTATGACTCGAATTGAACATAGCTTGGCAAGATTGGGACACATAAAAATAGAGGATTTATCCCCCTTCCCTTTTGGTTCATCAATGCAAGAGGGGCTCCCATGCAACCGCACAAAATATTCCCCTTCACGTCGCCCATGGTGAGTCTCCGTTATTTTACACAATTTGGTGTTTTACACGGTTGAATCATGAAGTGCAACGTTGATATCAAGGGATGTTTTTTATCGGTTGATTGCTTCCTGTAGCTTTTTTTTTTTCTCTTCTTACATTTCTTTTCCTTTTTTTCTTTTTTAAATCAAGGACATAAGCGGTGCTAAGGGACGGCCGCACAATGAACACGTGTTGGGAGCAGGAGTGGGCCATCTCGTAAACAGGCTTGATAGGGTTGAAGCAGGCCCTGTAGGGTTGTCATTGGATAGGTTTGTTTGGACCAGGATGGGCCGCGACAGACTCGGGTGCAAAACGGTTGCTTTGACTAGCTTCCATGCATGGGCTTACATATCGTTGTTGGATTGGGTTCCCTATCTCTTTCTTCTTCTTTTTTTTCATAAAAAAAACAAAAAACTCCATCTTTTTCTTTCTCCCGTTCTCTTTTCCGTGTTTTCCCTTCCAAGATGCTCTCGTCTCATTACATTTACGTTGTAAAGCGGCATAGCACTCTTTTGCCCAAAAACCACTAACCAATCCTAGCTTAACAAACAAAGAACAAAACCGAAGTCAGAAGTCATCCAGCACTTTTTAAGTGACGCTTCATAGAGGATAACAATGGGAATGTGGGACTGATACTGTTTATGTTCTTCTATTTTCGTGGTCTAAGGAAACTCAGTGTTGAATTGGGCCACTAACTAGATGACCGAGGTGACTGGTTTGGTTTTGTTTTAGGCCAGGCCTTAGAATATGGTCCTAAGGAAAATGTTGGAGGTGTATGCGCTTGGACAGTTTTTTCAAATTTTTACTGGCAAATCTTAATTATCATGCCCTGAATGCGGCACCCGGTTCAACCATGCGACCAGCTACACGAGCTCTAGAATGTATTCTAAAGATCATGAAAGGCCAATAAATTTCATTACAACTTCTACCAGGGACGGACCACACCAATTTTTCTAAAAAGGGCCAAAAAAATATAAAAATAAATAATATTAATAAATAATTTAAATTAATTTAAATATTTTTTATAAATATTATTTAAATTATACTTATCTTATTTTATAAGATTAAATTCATTAATAATGAAATCTACCGTAAAATTTTCAGCTATCTCCTTATCGATATAAGTGACTAAATAATCGATAAAAAAATCGTCTTCCATCTTGTTGCATAAACTGGTCTTGACAATCTTCATTTTTGAAAATATTTTCTCTATAGTAGTAGTTAAAATTGGAAAAGTAATAAGCGTTACGGACTCATAAAAAATGTGCGTGCATCGGCCATAGTAGTGGCAGCGTCATGCCGAGTACTGTTAGCGTTGCACAACAGGATGTGACATCCATCGAGCGACGGTGCCAAAGATGATGGGATGTGAGTGTAGTAGTATTGGTGGGAGCTTAAGGCATGACGGGCACCTACCCGTCTGTGCCCTCCAAGATCCAATTATGCTACGCGATGGATCCGGTCGCTAAGATGGTGCGCGACTTCACCGCACACAGTGGCTACCAAGATGGTAGTCACAAGCTAGCGCATCGATGGTATCTGGCCTTATGTATGTACAACTGCCTGGTCTCGTCGTGGGAGCGTTCTCGTCGATCGCATTACATGACAAGTCCAACCATCATTTTATCCATCGATGTGGTGAATGGGATGGTGCTGACTACGTGCAGTGGCTTCGACCACTGCAAATTCTGGAGACGGGTATTGGTCGAGTAATAAAAAGAAAATTTTTTATATTCTTTTAAAATATTATAAAAAAAATTAATAAAAATAAAAAATAAAATTGGTAGTGATCCAACTTCCAAGTAAAGAAAGATGATTTATAGTATTTGTTTCATTTTAAAAAAATTTTTAAGGTTCTTCAAGTTATATTTAATATCCCCAAGTGTAGAAGGGCCAAATATATAAATATATTTATTTATTTATTTAAAAATTTACATAAAATCTTAATTTATAAAAAATTAAAAAAGTTAAGGGGGGCCAAGGGGCCTCCTTGCCCTCCCGGCGGTTCATCTTTGTATATATTTAAAAATTTACAAAAAAATCTTAACTTATAAAAAAATTTAAAAAAATTAAGGGGGGCCAAGGCCCCCCTTGTCCCCCAACGGTCCGCCACTGACTTCAACTCTTCATAATACTATTGATCATCATTCACAAGAGAAAATCTAATGTAAAGAAAATAATACTACTTATATATTTTACAAATTTGATCATTTTGCAATTGTCCGATCAGTATCATAAATTCTCTATATTATCATTCTTTCACTCATGAATCTAATATACCGCCAAGCTCGAATATCCTATCAACTCTGAGAAGAAAGAAAAATAAGGGATGTGAGCTTTGCAGCCCAGTAAGGATTCCATATAGTTACATCAATAATAATATGGTTTGAAAATAATAAGGAAACAATAGTATATCATGTCATGCAACCAAAACAACTCAATCGTCATATGTAACAAAACCTTTAATAAAACTATATTTTCTTTTTATGTTCCAGTTTAGTCATCCTTCTTTTTTAGGGTTCTGGACTAACCACTATCATGCTTCAATCCATGACTGGCAATCTCAGTATAACACTTCAACCTATAACTGGCAAGCTCATTGTCACACTTTAGCCTGTGACAGGCAATCTCATTGTCACACTTCAGCCTGTGACTAGCAATCTCAGTATCCGACTTCAACCTATGACTAACAGTCTTAGTAACCACGTCCCATAATGCGGTTAATCCAAACATCCTTTCTTCTTGATCATCATTTTATCAAATCTCAAACATGTTTTCAAAACATATTCTTTTCAAGATTTACAATAATTGGTATCACAACATCCAAATAGTCATGTTTGATAGGAACTTATCACACGAAAAATATGAACAGCAATATCAGTAATCATAATATCCATCATGAGAAATCAAAATTTATAATGCATAACAATCATGCATGCCAATGCTCATATCCAAGGATCAAAATCATGTCATGTAAAATATATTTATAAAACTAGTGATCATGTCCAGAAATCCTTATCTTAACTGGTAACAGACTTAATATATTAAATACCAATCTGAACTCATATCTCGATCTAGGTGCTAGGAAACTTGCTTGATGCTTCCTATCTAGAAAATCATCCTCCTAAATAATAATCTTAATATTAATAAATAACTCTACAGTAATTATAAATCCCAAAACCTTCTATCCTTTTTCATCAATGGCTCATCCAATGATCCCTATCCCCAACTTTACAATTTTTTGATTTCTAGAAGAAAGAAATTTTTAAATCTTCCTTTCCAAATATTTATTTATTTATCTCACCCTTCTTTTTTCTCTCTTTTCTCTTATCTCCCCTCTCTCTCCCCTCTTTCTCTCTCCTCTTCTATCTCCTATTCTCCCACCTCTTTTTCTCTCTCTTCTTTTTCTCTCTTTTTTTCTCTCATCTTCTTCTCTCTCCTATTCTCTCTCCTCTTTTTCTCTCCTCTCTCCCCTCTTTCTTTTTTTTCATTTTCTTCTTTTTCTTTTCTTTTCTTTTTTTTCTCTTTTTCTTTTTTCTTTTCTTTTCTTTTCTTTTCTTTTTCTTCTCCACTTCTTTTCTTTCCCTTTCTCCTTCTTCTCCGGCTTGGCCGAACAGAACACTCATGCCCCCCCTCTGCTCGCTTCCCCATGCTTAGATTTCTCACCAAAGCACTCTGTATATGGCTTCAAGATTCCTAGGATGATTGGCTGGTGCATCGGAGCTAGCAGAATTGGTAATCAGAGAACCCTCAGAAGAGGTTATAGATCTTGTGAGCTTCATGTCATTGAGGAGGCCTGAAAAGGGTCTGGACCTCATCCCGAGGGGGCTGTTGAGGGAGAAAGGGTGCATGGTGCGCCGTAAGGAGGGGGTTGTTGCATGATGGGGATATGGAGAGGCCAGGTGCAGGGGCAGTGGCGAATGATGCTACTTGTCACGCCCCGAATCCAGCACTGGAATCGGCTATATGACTGGCGTACAATCCTAGGTTTTATCCTAAAGATCATGCCAAACCTAAAAAATTTCATTACAACTTCAATCCTTCATACTACTATTATTCACAATTCATAAGAAAATACCTAACATAAAAAAAATAATACAGCTTATATGGTTACAATTTCAATCATCCTTCAGTCATCTAATTGGTATTAATGACTCTATGGCTATTCATCATTTCACCATGAATCTAATCCACCATCAAGCTCGAATATCCTACACAACTCTGAGAAAGGAAAATAGGGGGTTGTGAGCTTTACAGCCCGGTAAGGATTTTCCTACAATTTCACTCATAAATATATGCATCAAAAATAATAATGAAAATACTAAATACCATGAGTCATAAATATCATATCATTCATCCAAAATAGCTCAATAGTCATAAAATCATTCATGTCCCAATTTGATCGATAGCCTTGTTTAAGGTTTGGACTAACCACAGTCACGCTCAGTCCAAAATGGGCAATCTCAAAATCGACCATGTACTATCCGCTCGTGGCTAAGCTATTCCATGTACTAAGCTCGTAGCTCAGCTATCCCACGTACTATCCGTCATGGCCAGTTATTCCACGTACTAAGCCCATGGCTTAGGCTGTCCCACGTATTATCCGCCCGTGGTCGGCTATTCCACGTATTTTCGTAGTGGCTTAGGCTATTCTGGGTATGGCGTGGCTAGTCCAAAACAATCTTCTCTTAATTACCAGTTTAATCAATTCTTCACATGATTGTCTACCACATTAAATGAAGATTCTTTACATATTTTCAATCCAGTATCATTTTCCAAAGCATTCCACATAATATATGAAAAATCATAATATCAAGCCAGTAAATGCAAAACCATGCATGAATGTTAACCCATGCCCATGCTCATGGATAAAACTATGCAGTATGAAATATATGTATAAATCGGTGATCATGTACAAAGATCCTTACCTCACTAGAGACAACTAACACGCCTAATATTGGTCCGTATCCGGAACCCGCACAATATCCTTCTGCTGAGAAGTCTGCCCCCTATAATAATAATTTTTAATGTAAATAAAAATCTTAGGATAATTTATAAACCAAAACATCTTACCCAAATTTTATTTTATTTTCTTCTCTTTTTCTCTCTCCTCTCTCTCCTCATCTTCTCTCTCCTCTCTTTCTCCTCTTCTCTCTCCTCTTCCTCCCTTTTTTTTCTTTTTCTTTTTTCTTTTTCCTTTTTTTTCCTTTTTTTTTCCTCTCTTCCCTTATCTTTTTCGTTCCCCTTTTTTTTCTTTAGCGAACCGAGATCTCCCCCCTCTCTCCCCTTTTTTCTTCTTTCTTTTCTTTTTCCCTCTTCCTTTCCTCTCTACTCTTTTCTTTTTCTCTTCTTCTCTGTAAACCCCGTCCAGATCACTTGAATCCTTCACCGTCCATCGCAATCGCCCTCCTCTTGGGTTGCACCGCCACCAGGCAATCTGCCACCTCGTTCGCGTCCTAGGACGGGCACCCCCTCTTGCGGCAGGCAACGACACTAGCGACTGTAGCTCCTCCTTCCGCTGGCACTTTGCTGTTGAGGAACGAGACACCTCGCTCAACTCCACGAAACGCCCGGGATCGACTTGATGCTGCTATGGCCATGAAAGGAACCATCACTAGGGAAGGATTGGAGCACACCATCCGCTCCTGTCACGGAGGTGTGCCCCCCATGGGGATGCAAACGATAAAGAGAACCAGAGTGGGAGAGAGGAGAAAATCAAGACTGGGAGAAAGAGCACTCCGGCTCCCTTAGCACCTCGGCTTACACATCAAACAACTACACATACAATGTATATATGACCCCTGAGTCAATCTGACTCAGCCCAAGAACTCTCTCTCCCCTCAGGCTAACACATGAGATCTAAACCCGTCAGAAGAGTCGACTCGAACAGACCTCGAGCTAACTCGACCAGACCATGAGTCAACTCGAACAGACCTTGAGCCGACTCGACGAGAACTCCAACCTGCTATCGACCTGCAGAAATCGACTCCTCCATAGCCCAAGCCGACTCCAACCTCAAGATCTCCAAACCTAAATCTCGAGCTCCCCTGGAACACCTCCAGGAACTGCTTGGCATGCCTCCAAGCACCCAGGGATCGCCTCCAATATCCCTGCCATGGTCTTCCAAGTCTCTCCAAAGCTTGGGAGCACCACGCAAATTCTAACAATCTCCACCTTGGTGCCCCCAAGCTTTGGCAAACCTGGCAATGTCCTTAACGCACACCCTACTGTAACTGCATGTCATAACAGCACTGTGCAGATATCCATACCTCTGCCAGTATCCTCCAGCTGCTGATATCACCAGGAGACCTCTAGGATGACCGCCTCCATAGCTGAAGATCCTAGCTCGTATCCTGGCACCAAAGATTGTTGCTTTCCTTCTATTTAGTAGCTATATTAGTCTGTTCTTGGACTTCCTTGGAGAGAACCCAGCAGGCCTGAACCAGTACTCACTGTAACTGGAACTCTATCTAACATAATCTCCACAGAGCCATGCCATACTCTGCACTCGCAGATCCACCTGGCTAAGTGCACCCCTGGCGTCCATGCAAGGATATGGTCCTCCATGCACCTCCTGCTCTGAACATGTGTCAAAACCTGCTCCACCCATAAAGCCACCTGTCATCGATGCTCCACCTGAGACTAAAGTCTCCCAGATGCCACAGAAAGAAACCCCGAGGCCAGCCTCTCAACGCTGCCCTACTGAGCATGACCTGAACCTCATACCCAATCACTGTCTCCTCGGACCCTCCGCATCACAGCAGACCTCTTTGAGACCATCTCGGATACTCTGCAACCCCGCAGGAACCTTCAAAACTCAGGAGCTCATCCCAACTCCTCAAATACAGCAATTGAACATAGCAACCATCGTTAGTGGCTACTCTATCATGTCCCAACCTATCCATAGGCTGCATGATGTCCCTCATGTCTCAACATGTCTCTAGGCTGCATGACATCTCTGGCACTCCCTGAGACCTATCCCTAGTCTTCCTGAGCTGCTAGCCTCCATCAGCTCCAATCTCTGTCCCTAGGCCAACTCTGCAATACTAGGATACTCCAGACTGCCCGATACCCTGATGCTCCCTGAGACTATCTCCTGTCTCCCCGAGCTATCCCTGGCACCACCTCTGTTGATGTACTCGGGTCTCCTAAGACCTCCCTGGTGCTCTCTAAGACCTGTCCCTGGTGCTCTCTGAGACCTTTTCCTAGTGCTCTCTGAGACCTATCCCCGGTCTCCCTGAGCTACCAGCCTCCATCAACCTCTACTGATGTACCTCCCTGGTGCTCCCTGAGACCTGTCCCCAGTCTCCTTGAGCCGCCAACCTCCATCAACCTCTGCTGATGTACTCGATCTCCCTGAGCTAATCAACTTCCAAGACCCACCTCCAATCACATGGGATACCACACCCACATACAGCTCCATCACGATCAAGGTAGCTGAAGACCTACCGATCACTCTCCTCCATAATGACCAAGAGTCTGGTCCACTATCGATGGAGCTACCACTCATGCTCTGAAGATCTTCGGTGTGTGTTGCTCCACCTGTGCTGAACCACAAATCACCCAACCTGTCAATGCTCGACAGCACAGGACCCATAGCTCTACACCACTACTCAGGGGCCTAACACTCTGGCTGAGGAGGGGTTCACTTTCGGTCCCTGGTTGACGATGGCGAGGGTGCGCCAACCTCGCCCTGTGGGGGATGCTGGGAAGATTCCTGCAGTTTCAGATAGTGGAAAGGACCCGGTGTCTTCTTCTGAGCCAATGTCTTCTTCCCCTACTCAATCTTCTCCCAACTGGTAGTCATCAACACTTAGTTCGCCGCCTGATGCTGAGGGGTGGCAAAAACCCACCAAGGTGGCTCAGAGGAGGTCGCCGAAAGCTTCGGCCTCGGATCGCTCTGAGGGAGGAGGATCTCAGAAGGAGATTGGAGGGAGCTTCTTTGCGACTTTGGCATACTGCATACAAGTTGTTCCTCCTGAAGAGGGCCACAAGGATCACCTCATGGTCGAATATGTCACGATATCCCTCAAGCGAAGCAGGAGTCACTCAAGGTCGTCTTCTCCCTCTTCTATCAAGTCCATCTCTGTCCCATGTCAACAGGTAAGCCTCCCCAACCCTTCTGTGAATGTATATGAAGGTGGAAAAGCAAGGGCTCAAAGTGGCGTGCCTGTGCCAACTCTTCCTGGGTCCCCAGAGGGTAGGAAGAGGGAGGTGAAAAAGGAATGGCGCAAGGTAGAGGTGAAAATAGGGTTGGATAGGGAGGTGTCAATGTAGATAGGGGAGGGTTCTGGGAAGTTTTTGGTGGTCTAGCTGAGGGGGACCATTCGGGGTCTGCCTATTCCTCTGGGTTAGGAAAGCTGGAGGAGGGAAAGGGAGCTAGGGCTGTGGAGGTGGTCCCTTCGGCTTTCCCAGGGGCAGCACAAACAGGGGAGGGTGGGTCAGAGGGGGAGCACAACTTGGTTGTGGGAGTAGGGTCCTCTTAGGTGATGTCGGGTGTAGGGGGAGAGGTTGGGGACAGTGGGTTAAAAGAGGCATCAAAGACTGAGGAGACGGGGGAAAGGAAAAAATCTCAGGAGGATATACAAGGAACAAGAGCCAAGGTGGGATCAGGGAAGCTCCACCAGTCGTTGGCTCATGTGGGGATGACTGTTACCCAGCAACAGAAGCTTTCTGTTATTAGAGGCAAGCAGGGGGCAGGGGACCGAGGGGGTATTTCGTCAGCAGATGAGGTTGCCGGGGGATCACTGAAGCCAGCACGGGACAGTTTGCATGTTGATAGTCCTGCTGATTCAGATCAAAAGTTGTCCTCTGGATAGGGAGAACATGTGTCAGTTTGTGATAGGGTCAAACAGGCCCTTGGTTTGGTTGTGGGCAACAGTGAGGGAAAGAATCTTATTAATATTCCTATAAAAGAAGGGAGAAAGCCTGTTGGAAAAAAGAAATCCTCGACTATTGTGCAAAGGCTTGAGGTCAGACAGGGATCCGATCCTCATGTTTGACTTTTGTATTAATGAAAACTTTTGTATGAAATGTTAGGGGGGCTAAAAACCCCTCCTTTTTATCTACCTACCACAGATATCTTCAATTGCTTCACCCTCAAATTTGTGTATTGTTGGAGACCAGGATGTCTGGTCCTAATCTTGATGACCTCAGGCATCGCCTCCCTAGGGATTGGGGATTTTACTCTGTGCCCTCCCAAGGACTGGCTGGTGGAATCATTGTCAGTTGGGATTTAAGTGCTGTCATAGTGATGTTTTTCACAGATCCTCTCAACTAGTAGCTATTGTGGTTTCAGAACCTAACTGGCCCTCTTGGCTCCTTTGTGGCATCTATGCAATTACGTCATACAGAGAAAGGAGAACGGTCTAGGAAGAAGCCTCAGTTTTGATTGATCAGGGGTCCTTACAATGGTTGCTAGGGATTTCAACTCCATTGACAAACCAGAGGATAAACGAGGTGGTAAACCCTTTACCTAGGATGTCGGCACTAGGGAATTTTTCAATTTCATCTAGGAGAATGGCATGATGGATTTAGGTTTCCTGGATCCTCGATACACATGGTGTAATAATCGCTCTGGTTAGGTCAAAGTGTGGGAGAGATTGGATAGATATTATGCTACTCCTTCCTGGCTCTCTCTCTTTCCGAATCACACAGTGAGCCATCTCAACCGGATTGCTTCTGATCATGCTCCCGTTCTTTTATCCATGAATACTCCTCCGACCAGACCAGTGCCTTTCAGATTTGAGAAGTTCTGGCTATCTTATCCGAAGGCAAAAGATATTGCTAAGAAGGTCTGGAGAATGCCGGTTCGGGATGATGCGGCTTACAGGATATCTAGGAGATTGGAGCTTCTCAAGAGGCGTCTGCTTTGGTGGAATAAGGTGGAGATGGGTAATCTAATGAACCAAATCAAGGCAATAGAGGGCTCCATTCATTCTTTGTAGGTCAAGGAGGATACTGATGGTTACTTAGCATATGAGGATCTTGAAGCCCTTCGGAGCTCCCTCGCTCGCCATCATACCCTTCTTCGAAACCAGGAAGTACTCTGGAGACAAAAGTCCAGGGTGCAATAGCTATGAGAGGGGGATAGGAACACTCGGTATTTCCATCATGCAACTATCATCGGAGACATACCAATAGGATCCAGGCTCTATACTCTAATCAGGTGGGCTGGATCGAGGACGAAGTAGATATCAAAAGAGAATTTCTCCGGTATTTTACAGCCAGGTGGACTATTCCTACTTCTATTTCTCCTTCTATTTCCTCTGTTCCTTCCCAGACTTTAGTTTCTGCTATCCAGAATTCTTTACTTTTGAACCGGGTATCTAAGGAAGAAGTAAAATCTGCTTTATGGTCCTTGGCGGAAGACAAAGCTCCGGATCCTGACGGCTTTCCATCTTTTTTCTTCTGATCTTTCTGGGATATTCTGAGGGCTGACATGGTTGCAGCAGTTCAGCTCTTCTTTAATACTGCTACTATGGCTCCCAATTGGAAGCAAACCTATATCGCCTTCATTCCGAAGCGACATGATCCTTCCCAACCTTCTCACTTTCAACCCATCAGCCTCTGCAATACACTCTATAAAGTGTGTGCCAAGTTGTTGGCGAACAGGATGAAATCCATTCTTCCGTAGCTGATTAGCCTCGAACATGGTGCTTTTATTAGGGACCGTAATATTGCTGACAATATTCTAATTGCTCAAAAATTTATGCATAATCTTCATCGAGCTACTCAGCGGCACAGTCTTATGGCAATTAAACTGGATATGGAGAGGGCTTATGACTATGTCGATTGGACCTTTCTTCTCAAGGCTCTGGAAGACTTTGGATTTTAGCATGCATGGATCTCTAAAATTATGGCTTGCATTAATGCTCCATCCTTCTCTATTCTGATCAACGGATCCCCCACAAAATTTTTTCGATCCACTCATGGACTCCAGCAAGGTTGTCCTTTGTCACCTTACTTATTTATTATTTGTGCTAACTTCCTTTCCAAATCTCTTTCTGCGGTAGTGCGGGATTCGCAAATCAACCCTTATATCTCTGCTCCAGGAGCCTTGCCGATCTCTCATCTCTTCTTCGTGGATGACTGTCTTTTACTTGGCCAGGCTTCCCTAACTAATGCAAGGGAATTCAGGAGAGTGGTTAAGCACTACTGCTATGCTTCAGGCAAGAGAGTCAATTTCCAGAAATCTGAAGTTTATTTCAGTCCCAAAATCTCTTCTACTCTTCGTAGAAGGATTATTCATATGCTGGGCATTCAAGAGCGATAGGGTCCTCCCCATTATTTGGGAATACCCATATCTGGCACTAGGCTGACCAGGGACGAGTGTACCCCTTTATTGGCATCGGTGAATGATAGGATTACGGGATGGCAGGCTAGATCTCTTTCGACGATGGGCAGGCTTACTCTTATTCGCTCAGTCCTAGCCTCGCTCCCTGTTTATATGCTATCCAATGCTTTTATCCCTAAGGGTGTCATTATCAAGGCAGAGCAGATAATTCGGTCCTTCCTATGGGATTCCTCTTCTACTCGCAGGAGGATTCATCTGATGAGATGGAAAATGGTCCGTCGACCAACTCAGATTGGCGGATTGGGTATTCCCTCTCTCGTAGATAGGAGAAAGGCTTTTCTGTCCAGACATGCAACCAGGTTCTTCCTATGTCCGAATAGCATGTAGGCTTCATTCATGAGGGCCAAATACAGAGACATCTCGATGGATCCCGGTGACTACCCTCGTCCCACCAGGAAGTCATCGATTATTTGGTGTGAGACGTTATCTAGGGCCCTGCTCATTATCCCTCACCTATCTTGGGTTTTAGGGGATGGCCGATCTATCAGATTTATGCATGATCCTTGGATTTCGGACATTCCTTATATTCGGTGGCCCACTTTCATCTCAATGCTTACGCTCCCTTCCATTACCATTGCTGATCTTATGCGGTCGGGGTATGCCTGTTGGGATAGGGATGTTGTTCTATCCATCTTCGGGAATATTCTCGACTTCAGGATTCTGTCCATAGCCCTGTCGGTTCATCCATGCTCGGACATCAGAGTTTGGCGACATACGACATCTTCCAGGGTGCCGATCTCTGACCTCAGTGGACAGCCCAATCTCGACCATCATATGTCAAGGAGCTATCACTGGATCTAGACTCTACCGGTTCATCCCCGGGTATCTTTGTTTATTTGGAAACTCGCCTGACATCGCCTTCCTACTCGCAAGTTTCTTATATCCAGAGGAATTCATATTACTTCTGATTGTCCATTTTGTGGGACTCCGGCTGAGTCACAGGCTCATGCCATCTTTTTCTGTACTCGCACTTTGATGATTTGGAGATTGGCTGGCCTGTATGACACTTCTTCCCAGCCTGAGCGCATAGTCGACTCCTTCTATACTCTACTGAGGATGACACCGACGATCCAGGCTTGGCATATCATATTTGGATCTCTAAGAATGAGCGGATTTTTGCATCCGCGAAGTGTTCTCCTAGGATGCTGCTTGAAAGAGCCAGGAGGCTGCTGTTGAGTACTGGAGGTCGACGGTGATGTCGGCGGAGACCTGGGGTTCCCCTTTCGCTCGTCGAGAGCATCCCGAAAGGTTTTTATTTTCTGGGAACCCCCACCCCCGCCTTTCGTCACAGTGAGTTTCGACAGGAGCCTTCACCGTAGGTTGGGAGGAGCGGGTTTCGTTATTCGGGACTCCCGTCTTGGATTCTTGGCTACGGGTAGTATCCCCCTCATGAACTCCTCAGTTCTTGCTGTCGAGCTATATGCAGCGTGGGCATGGATTAGGTATGCTCGGTAGGTTCTTCATCTTGATCGACTGATCATTGAGGATGATTCTACCACGGTCATATCCTGGCTTACGCACTCCTCGTCAGCCCCGATAGCTCATCCCATCGTCCGTGACATTAGGCTCATGTTGTAGGGCGTTACTCTCTGTTCATCAAGCATATTTATAGGGAGGCCAATTCAACTGCGGATTGGGTAGCCTTCTTTGTGGCTCAGCACTCGGATTTTATTTTATGGTTGGATTGGTATTCTATCCCTTTACAGTTTAGGGATATTATCTTAGCTGACTTTCTAGGTTATATTCATAATTGTGTTGTGCAATGAATACACCATTTTATAAAAAAAAAAAGAAAAGAAAAGAAAAAAAAGAAAAGAAGAAGAAGGAGGAGGAGGAGGAGGAGAGAAGTACTTTATATTTAGGATGTGATAGAAGGCAGAAACTATGCTCTCAAACTTAACATAATGTTGGGCAAAAACGAATACAGCAGTAACGTGGAAAGCAGTAGTACAGGAGCTAACGAGAGAAACTCCCCTTAGAAACTTACCGATATGATCTCCCCTAAAATCCACATAGACAAAAATAATAATAATAATAATAATACTTTATGGTTGCCATGGTTGTTAATTTATTGTGAAACCACCTTTCCTGGGTAAATAGGAGTTTGCCAAAAAAAAAATAGGAGTTTGCCAAAACCTGAATTGGGAAACCGGCACTGTTTTCTTGGAAAAATTGCTAGAAAACTTAAATTTGAAGAAGTCTAGCAGACGACCAAAAGAAAAACTAAATCAGAGATTCACCTTGACCACTTTCATTGAATAATAGCAATAAATCACTGATTTTATTTGTTTTATTTATTTTCTTATTGAAGGAGAATAAATGCTAGCAAAAGAGAAGGTTTTACAAATACTCGTAAAGTAATTTCTAGCTACTTATTGAATCAATCCCATCTTGAGAAATCAAACAAAATATATTTAAAATTAGTATTATTTAGTTTTTAAAATCATATTAAGATCTGATCCAAAAACTTGACTACATAAGTATAAAAAATTATATAAGCACTAACCCAGGTAATACGAGACTATTATTTAATATTCTAGACCATCATTTTCATTTCTCACATGTGTATCATTTGCGCTACTGATTTTAATGATACTTACAATTGCTATATCTGTAATTTTTTCCATGGGAAGAAATACAATGAGAACCATAGATTTCACCATGATATCTTTATAGGATTTCTTCAGATGCAATTAGTACAACCAATTGCAGCAAGATGTATATATTCTTGAAATGGCTTGGATGTACATTACGAAAGGATATTTTAATAAATTTAAAATGCGTCTCGATCATTTTCAGCTTTTTCATGCTCTTCCTCAATCAAAACACAAGAAGGGTGTGACAACATAAGTAGCATTTATCAATACAATAAAAGTAAAAAAAATCTTGAATTCAAATATGATGAGGAGCATTCTTGTCCTCCCATTCTCATCCATCTTATGTGCCACTTTCGTCCAACTTGTTACTGTTATAAATACTCTCACCCGTCGGTTAGGAAAGAGAACCAAGAGGCTTACTACTTCACAGGGAAAGTAATGAAACTTGCCACTAGAGAACTTGTCACGTGATGCATAAGATTGCAATTTTTTTTTTTTTTTTTTTTTTTTTTCCTAAGATATAAGATCATGGTTTCATGGGCTGGAGAGAGAAAGCTCAAACAGAAACAGGAGGTTTCTATACAAGTCAAATAAATGAAAATAAAAATTAAAAAAAATTCCTCAGATAGAATATCACAGCCATCCAAGATTACTCCTGTGTGCCTCTCGAGTGCTCAAACATTAGTACATATATATATATATATTACACAATCTGAAGCTGACGAAATTCTATGTCAGTCCATCCTAATTGAACTAGAAATCGTAATTTACATACGCACAAACATAGAAAGTCATGAAAGGCCAAGCCATAGCTTAGTTAATTGCGAACCCCAACTAAAGGCCCCATGGGATCAACACAAGCCCGGACAGCAATCAGAGAAGGCATTTCATCTCATCTGGTTCTTTCCAGCTCCTGTCTCCTGGACTTCCCTCTCCGTCTCTCCCAAAGAGCCGACCAACATCCCAACATGGTGGCTTCCCTGTCCCTGAAAGAGCCAACCAGCATAATTTCATCTAGTTATTGACATGATGATGATTTGCTATTTAAGAGGCAATCGTTTGATCACAAAATAGCACAAGAAACTGATAATCGGTCACTGGTTAATCAGTGCTACATATATATCGAAAGACTTGCATAGTTCCAACAAAGCCTGAATGGAAGAGCACTGAAATTATTGTTGTATTGGTTAAATAAAGATTTCGCTGAAAGAAGAGGAGGTCATTGAAAATTAGATCCCTCGACGAAAAAAAAAATAAAATAAAAATAAAAATAGCGCCTTGCATTCCAAAAAAGACAAAAACTTAGCACCTTGTCAAAGGCATCGACAGACTTTTTCTTAAAGCTAATAGCACAGTGGTAGCGTCCTGACATCACTAATTGGAGAAGGTTTCATGTTGAATGCTTTCCTCCCCTGTTTAACGTGGATGTTATTCTATCATTTCGAGGAAATGATTGGCGTGTCGTAGATGGAGATTATTTTCCATCTGAAAGCCCCAAAATCAAAGTCCCCCTGTCCACGTACACAGGCCAGGACACGTGCAGGCACGAGCCAGGATGCGGGTAGACGCATGCACGGGTGCGCGCAGGTCAGGACGCGCGCAGGCACGAGCCAGGACACGGGAAGACGCGGACACGGGTGCACGAATTTTGGGTTTCTTTTCTGCACGCACGAATTTTGGCGCAGCGACATCCAACTGCCCAGAAATCTTCTACGAAGATTGGGAGTCTAGAGTTTTGTATTTTTTGGGTTCTTGGATGCCGACGAGCCATGTTTCTTGTACTCCATATAAACAGAGGCTGTGAAGGATTATGATTATTGATGAAAAAAAAGGGTTTTTCGAGAGGTTTGTAAGTGAGATTTCAGAGAGAATATCTTAGAGGTTTTGTGAGTATCTCTGGGTGCATTTGAGAGAGATCCTGAAATCTTTTAAATGGATTCAAAGAGTTTCTGAGAGAGAGTGTTTTGAAGGCTTGTACCTGATTCAACTTAGTGAAGCCTTGCAGATCCTGTGCCGCCGTGGACGTAGTCCAGTTTGGATGAACCACGTAAAATCTCCGTCTCTCGCTGGTTTTGATCCTTGTTTCTTGTATTTTTATATTTATTTATTTATTTATTTCTTGTTGATTATATCGTAACTGCATGCTTAGCCGTATTAATAACGATCCTATTAAAAAAAAATTTGTTCCATTTCTTTTCACGGCGGATGCAAGTAAGGTCGGTTGGCTAACTTTCACAGGAGAGAGAATTTTATTCCAAACTTGAGTGGCAAATAAGCATGGTATCTCTCTGGAAAAGCAAATGGTGGCCATAGGTAGTCTAACATATAATATTATTTTTATTATTAAAAAAAGTATCATAATTTATATGGTAAACAATCTCTTCGTTTTTCTCCACTACTCTTTTATAGATAATTTTTAGTAAGTGGACCCGTACCGAGTTTAATTTGCTCCCTCTTAAGAAGTCCGATATATATATATACTATTAATCCTTGATCTGCAAACTTTAGGTTCCGGGTTCAATCGGATACTCGGTACCACCTACCAGTTTTCAACATGGCGAAATTTTATAATCTTAGATGCAGCAGCTACATAAGCAAGTCAAGGAGAACCATCCACTTTTCCACAATTCCACTCGATCTATGGTCGCGGATGCTCCGAAACACCATTAATCCTTACAAATCAGACACGATTATGAAACAGCTGATGCAGAACGCATAAAATTTAGATTATAATTAATAGATCGAAGAACGATTTTTTTAAAAAAAAAAATTTAAAAAAAAAAAAAAAAATAATTCTCGGACCATGTTTTAAGCATCAGAAACTAAAACTAAATAATCTCATCCAAATAATCCAAAGTTCACCGATCGCATCAGCATCGAAAATTAAGAAAGGCAACGTTACCTCTTGTTGCAGTCTGTGATGATGTCCCTACGGGCATGAGCGACCACTCTGCTCGATCTTGGTGCGGTGAGGCTCCGGGTCAAGGAAGCCGGCACATAGAAATTTAGAAGCACTCCATCACTGCTGCCGCCACAACTGCTTCTGCTATTCCTCCTCTTCTTTCTCTCCTTAGCAGATGATGCTCGGTTGCATTCTCCTTCCTGCAAATTCTTGTCTTTCGCGGCCGAGTTATTATCAACCGATCCTTTCTCGACGAGATCGGTGAGCGAGAGCTCATACTCCGACTCCGGGAGGTCTCGCAGGAGACCCAGGAGCTCTTCTTGGCTCCTGGCTATCTCTCGCTCTCTCGCCGATGTAGGAGCCACTTCAAAGCCTTCCATCTTCATCCCTGGGAACCACAGAGCCCCTGGGCTGGAAATTCTGCTCTCTGAGTTGCCCTTAAGCATGGCTTGGAAGAGATGTACAAGGTTAGCAGAACAAGGAGAGAGGAGTCTGGTAGTTTTTTTCTCTTGGACCATGCAGGCTTCTTCTCTTATATAACATCAAGTCATGGTTGGGCGTTCGGAGATTTTTGGTGTGAGTCACCATAGGGGGTAGAAAGCTGTGCGATGGGCATCTTGGTGGAGAACAACTGATTGCTCGCGCACAAAACGCGGTTTGGAGGGGAATTGACCGGTTCTGAATGCGACCTTAATCTAATTAAAAGCTTGATTTTTTTCCAAGCGGGTTCCTTTTCGTTGGCCAAAGATACGTTGGAGCGCCATATTAACACCCTACTGTATTGCAAGAAACTATGTAACGCCGAAGAGGGGGGCCCATTAGTAATGAGGTCAGGTGGTTGATGGAATTCAGCGCGCTGACGTTGACTCAACGGCCCCATGGTCCAAAATCACTGCATTCAGCCCGTCCTGCCGTCTTCTTTCGGTTTGATTTGATTTGACCGGTTTAAAATGCTTCGAGTCATTACCCGCACCGTCCTCTGAACGGAGAACCAGCAAATGCAATACATGTTGTCCAAAAATTTATAAGTGAAACTTAATAATGCACCGTAAAAGGAGAATATCCATCATGAAGAATAGAAAACTCAAGTTGTACAAAATTCTCCCTCTCAATTATATATTGATGATCAAGAAGTCTACTTTTTTTTATACAACCGCTTCCGTTCATGATATATACAATGATGAAATGTAGATCCTAAGAATATTTGTGGAAAACTTTACATGGTCTCGAAAATTATAAAAATGTTCCAAAAATATCCTTCAAGAAATATGTTTTGATAATCCTTGATTTTTTTTTTTTTTTTATTTTTTTTTTTTTTTTGATAGTCTTTCGAATATTAAACAACATGATTTTGAAATTTTTTTCAAGCAAATGAAATATAGATTGCACGTTGATAACAGATGACAAGGCACAAGTAGATTGGAATTTTTGAGATATTTATATTTTATTTAGTTAGGATTGAATCAGGACTCATAGCTTCTAAACATAAATTTACTTATTTATTTGAGAACAACCAAAATGCTATCTAATTGCGCTATCTAGCTAGGTCTCATGTAACCATTCCTATGTTTATGTTTTTTTTTTTTTTTTTTTTTTCATTCTTTAGGATGGCTTAGGATTTTTTCTTTGGTAAGCCCAGAAGTCATAACTAAGTCTTATTTTCTATTTTTATATTTTTCATTTGTTCTAAAAATATTCCATGCCTTGGAGGCCGAGGACTGCTAAAGATTGACGTCATTAAATATCTATCATCCTTCCTTTTTTTTATTTAACTATCTTTTTTTAATATTTTTGCTTAAAAATTATCATTGATAGGGACCCAGCACGCTAATCATATCAAACCATCTTATCATACCATCAAAAACTATTTTTTTACCTACATGGCGCACTAGACAAATACATATAAAATATATGATTTTTAATTTGCATGCATCATAATTAAAGATCTATGCCATGATTAGCAATTTAAATTTTAAAATTTAAATAATTTAATATTATCGGTTTTGAAGTATTTAATATTTAGTATATAATCCAATCCAATCAAACTTCTAACAACTTGCAGATCAAACTTCTTTGGTTCATGTATCTCCAAAACTTTATCACGAATTTAATACTTATTTAGAATATTCATATATTTCATTGATAATGCCATTATAGCATGGTGATGAAATAATAATCTGAAATCTTGGTTTTCAAATTTGTCCTACTATAATGGCACAATAATTTCTAACCACGACGATTTTATAGCCACAATCCATTGAGCCTTGAGCAATACTTCCCTAAAATCAATAAATAAGTTGATCAATTTCACAAGATTAATTTGGTGAAAATGACATATAATGAGAGATGCTATTTTAGTCTAGATTTACTCTCTTGCAGGGCATTCTATGCCAATTGCCATCTAAATTGGTCATGTAAAACTGACATAGCAATTAAACATTTACCATTTATACACTACCGCCTAATTGCTCGTTTATGCTTCAAGGGGAATATACGATGGATGAACATGTAGCGATAGGACTTGAGTCAGTTGGCGGTCCTCTCCTTGATGCATATATTAGGGAGAGGTTCTGAATTTGAGATGCTTTTATCTGGGAGACGTACAAAATTTTAGTTATTATTTAGAAGTTGGCAGCAGTCCTACGTACCTTTCTTCTGCAAATAAAGAAGCTTATGATTTAAGTTACCTGAACAAATTCTTTCCTCGACTTCGAAATTTTCCAGAATTTTGTTTTATTCATCCAAGCATTAAGCGTGATGACAAATGCGAGCGGATCATATGATGCTTGTCCAGTACCAAATCTAGTATTTAGTCAAGTCAGCTTAACTTGGCCGTCCTTTTTTCTAAGGCTTGGGCTGTCCCACAAAGAAAGAAAGAAAGAAGGGAACATCATTCATTTCAGCATATATTCGCACCGATGAATGGTGATCTTTTGAGCGCAGGGGTCATCGTTCCGGTATCCAGCCTTTAAGAAATATAAGTTCGTTGAAGTAGAAAACCACCTCCCATCCGGACTTCCGTGTCCGTCGCCCTTCGGACAGCACCCCCCAGTCGCCTCCCTTTCCGTCATTTGTCCTTCCCCGGAGAGCCGAGTCCTCTTTCTTAGATTTTAATTCGATCGTATAATTCTACGTGCGCCATTCCCTTGTTAAACTATCATTTTATTACGAGTGGGAGGAGAAAGCGAGGGAGCTGCCGGCGGGCCCGCGTTGGTTTCCGGGAAGGCTGGACCCGAGCGGATCCAACTGCTCGCTAAAGCTCGTGGTGCCGTACATATGTCTCGGCCTCCGAAGTCTAATCTCGCAGGAATGTAGAGGCGTACTTGGCACGCGACGCCGCCTGATGAAAACTTGCTAGCCAACGTAAAAAGAATTCTTTCTTAATATAAAAAAATAAAATTATGAAATTAGATGTATTCCGATATATTCACGAAATTAAATATTTTTGACTGACGTTGACAACGTCAGCCAAAATTATTTATTTACGTGGCGTCACGTCTTGAAATTATCTTTCAAAAAGACGATTTCAAGTCACCGTTCGGTCCACATGCTATCCTGCCCGGCCGCCTCCGGAGCCATCCCTGTCGCGACGCGTGGCGGGGAGCAGAAATCGTCTTTTCTAAAGACGATTTCTCACCCCCGCCTGCCATGGCACGTGGCCCGTCCCCCCTCGCCAGATGCGACACACGCGTCACATGTTTCTGAAATCGTCTTTGCAAAAGATGATTTCAGAACCTGAAATCATCTTTTGCAAAGACGATTTTTCGCCTGTTACAAATCCAGGCCGAAGGGTTTTTTTTTTTTTTCTGGTTCTTTCTTGCTCTTCGTTCTCCTTCGACCCCCCTCCGCTCCCGTGCCTTTTTTTCTTGCTTCGTCCCCCGGCTGGCCCACTTCTTCCCTGTCGTTCTCCTCCGGCCCCCCTGGTCCCGTAAGGTAAAGTTTTTTTTTTTTTTTTTTTTGTCTTTTCTTTTCCATTGGCCCACATCTTCTTATCTTGGACCGGTTGAAGATCGACTTGTTCCCGGTCCGGTTCAAATAAAGATATATTTTTTTTATCTCCATTTATTTGTTTATATATATATATATATATATATATATATATATATATATATATATATATATTGCTAGATTAATGCTTGGATTGCTAGACCCGGTCTGTTTGGCTCCATTCAACCAATATTATTTCCATAATTTTACAGGTAATTTGTTTAGTTGCATTTATATTTATGTGAATAATTTTTTTAAAATTATGTTATACGATTTAAATTTAAATTTGTTGAATATAAATTTGATTTGAATTGTTTAATTATGTTGTTGAACATAAATTTGATTAGATTTGAAATGTTTAATTATCTTGTTTAAATTCTAAAGGCATTATGGTTAAGCTTATTTAATTATAATTTAGATTTAATTATGTTATTTTTATATTAATTATTTAAATATTATTCTTAGTAATTGATTATGTTATTGTTATTGATAATTAATTAAGAGATAATATATAATGCTAATAAAGAGTAATTAAATTAGAAAAAATAGAGCTGTAAGTATAGATATTAATTAAGTATAGATATTAAAAATTTATTATGTTAGTTGTTTAAATATTAGTATTAGTTATTTAATTATATTTATTATTACGATTTAAATTTAAATTTGTTGAATATAAATTTGATTTGAATTGTTTAATTATGTTGTTGAATATAAATTTGATTATATTTGAAATGTTTAATTATCTTGTTTAAATTCTACAGACATTATGGTTAAGCTTGTTTAATTATAATTTAGATTTAATTATAATTTAGATTTAATTATGTTGTTTTTATGTTAATTATTTAAATATTATTATTAGTAATTGATTATGTTATTGTTATTGATAATTAATTAAGAGATAATATATAATGCTAATAAACAGTAATTAAATTTAAAAAAATAGAGTTGTAAGTATAGATATTCATTAAGTATAGATATTAAAAATTTATTATGTTAGTTGTTTAAATATTAGTATTAGTTATTTAATTATATTTATTATTATTTGATATAATCATAATAAATTATTTATTGATAATGCTAGAATAAATAATAATTAAATATAAAAATTGAAGTTATAAATATATATATTAAAAATTTAATTAATAATTATGATTATATTTTTAAAATTTGAGTTGATTATTAAATTTTTAACAAAATTTGCATTGCATTGCATTGAACCGTAGACCCGTCAATTGATTAATATGCATAAATTATTATATCCATACATTATTTTTAATTTTGTATGGATCTTAATATATGCATATTAATCAATTGATTGTCCAAAGTGGACAGTTTGGGAATTGTAAATAATTTTACGGATCACTTTACTGCAATGAAATGATGTACAATGGAGTTCGGATGAAATTTCGTGCAGCATTTTCTTTTTGTTCTCCGCATACATAAATATTTGTATGTGGAGAACTAAGGGAAAATGCTATCGAAATTTCATTCGATCTCCATTGCACATCATTTCAATGCTGTAAGTGATCTGTAATATTAATGCAATTCTTGAATGGGATAGGATCTATGACCTATTAGTTGATGATAGGATGCATTGGATATTTTTAAATATCTTTTCTTGGTTAAATATGTAGGGTATAATGGGAGAGACAATCACCGCATTATGTTATATTAATGGTTGCATTATCAATGGACCAAATAGGATTGAATACAACCAGGGTCCGAAAAAGACAATTATAATACATTCTGGTATGACATTTCAAGAGTTGGAGAACAAAATATGTAAAGTCCTACATATCGATAGAACTAGGAAGAAAATATTGATCATCTATAGATATCCCCAAGTTGTCCTGTTGACATCTGTAAAGTATGAACCCGTTCCACTGACCGATGATGAAGACATGGAGATCATGTTTTCAACTATCAATTTACATCAATATATATCGGATGCGGAGTTATACATAGATATCCAAATGGTAGAAGCTCCTGAACTTGTCTGTTCTCGGGATGACTATGAAGAAGCTGTTCGAAATATAGCAACAACCCGTGTAATCGAACATGTTTCATACTGTACTCTGAACATGGTACCTATTGAATTTGAAAATATTGGTTCCGTTTATCCAGTATCTCCGTTACATATGGTGGACAGTACTGTACCTGAAACTAATATTAGAGAAGCATCGGTATACACAGCTGCTGATGATACTGTGCATCTGGATAATTTGCTTTTTAATGAGAATGATGATGAATGTGAAAATGATTTGCCTGATGAAGGTAATGAAGCTGGAACTTCGAACCCAGTATGAAGTCCAGAGGGAACACCTGTTCCAAACTATTCTGTATTTAAAGCTCCATCCAGAACATTTACCCAGATTGATTGGGATGCTGCCAATGTTTCAATGTATTCTTCATTTCAGGAATAAAATGTTATATGGCAAAGGGATGAGGAATTGCGTAAAGGACTTCGCTTTACGGATAAGGCCGAATTACAGACTGCAGTAAAACAGTATTCTGTTGAAAGACATCACGAATTCAAAGTTATTGAGTCTAATCCAAATCTATGGCTTGTAAAATGTAAGAACAAAGATTCGGGATGTCAGTGAATGGTGAGGGCTATTAAGCATCATGCTTACTTCGAGATCTCACGATATACTGGTCCTCATACATGCCTGTCTGTATTGATGTCTCAAGATCATTCTGGGATGGACTCCACATTAATTGCTAATGAAATACGGGACCTAGTGAAAGAAGTTCCTACAATTGCTGTTGCTAGACTAGGTGCAGTGATTAAAAACAAGTACAATTATACACCAAGTTATAGAAAATTTTGGGAAGCCAAGCAAAAGGCAATAGCAATGTTATTCGGTGATTGGGATTTGTCATATGAATTACTTTCGAAATGGTTACATGCAGTAGAACATTTTAATCCCGGTTCCTGGATAAAATTTATCAGCACTCCAACCGGCATTCCAGCTTATGCTCAGTTTGATCGTGTATTCTAGGCTTTTGGACCCTCAATTGAAGGTTTTAAGTACTGTTGGCCAGTTATAAGTATTGACACTACTTTCATGTACAGAAAGTACAAGGAGAAGCTATTGATTGCAATTGTTATAGACGGAAATAATCAGATATTTCTGCTTGCATTTGCTATTATTGATGAAGAGTCAGCTGACACCTGGGGTTGGTTCTTAGCTTGCATCAGACAATTTGTTATATCATGTCAGGAAATTTGTCTAATTTATGATCGACATGCTGGTATTCTTATTGCAGTACAGAATCAACATCTTGGTTGGCAGCCACCGAATGCTTATCATGTATATTGCCTGCGTCATATAGCAAGTAATTTAAATACAAGATTCCGTGATTCCAAATTAAGGGATGTAGTGAAAAAAGCTGGAATGCAATCACAGCCCAGAAAATTTCATAAATATATGACGAACATTGAAAAATTTAATCCAGAAGCTGTTCAGTGGCTGAATGAAATTCCTTTATCAAAATGGACACGGTCACATGACGATGGACGACGGTATGGGATGATGACAACTAACATATCCGTATTTCAATGGAGTATTGAAAAATGCTCGATTCCTACCAATAACAGCCTTGGTGTAATTGACATTCTTTCGGCTTGTATCATACTTTGAAGGTTGACGTGCCTAAGCAAATGATGCAATGGATAGGAACGAAAGATTTACTCCATTTGTCATTGGACATGTTATTTCCAAACAGGCCAAAGTAACTTTGCATAGAATTACAAGGTTCGATAGAGGAAGTGGCATATTCCAGGTCCAAACTGCTAGACGTGGTCATAACATGAACAGAGGCAACAATATACAGGTATCTACTATCGATATGTATTATTCAAAATATATTATAAAACATGTTGTGTACATGTCAAATTATATGTTTTGATGTTGTAGGTTGTTCATCTATCCCAGCAGACATGTATGTGCCAGAAATAGCAATGTTATCATTTACCTTGTTCTCATGTCATGGCTGCTTGTGCACATGTTGCCCTTGATGTTTATAGTTTTGTTGATCAGCGCTATATATTACAAGATTATCATCAAACATATGCACCACAATTTCAACCAATTCCTCACAAGGAATATTGGCTACAGCAAAATGGACATGGTATCATCATTCCTGATATGAATAGGTTACGACAAAAAGGTAGGCCACGGTCCACAAGAATTAGAAATGGTATGGATATCCGAGAAGCTGGCAACAAACGCAGGTGTACAAATCTCCAAGGGTCTCACTCTGGATGGCAGAGGGCGGACCAAGTCCAGAGGGCGCGCGCTCGGAGAGGCTCCACGTTGGTGGGTGAGCGCTGAGCTCGACTCCGACCACAAGGCTCAAACCTCCAAGGGTCTCGCTCTGGATGGCAGAGGGCGGACCAGGTCCAGAGGGCGCGCGCTCGGAGAGGCTCCACGTTGGTGGGTGAGCACTGAGCTCGACTCCGGCCACAGGGCTCAAACCTTCGAGGGTCTTGCTCTAGATGACAAAGGGCGGACCAGGTCCAGAGGGCGCGCGCTCGGAGAGGCTCCACGTTGGTGGGTGAGCGCTGAGCTCGACTCCGGCCACAGGGCTCTGGATGACAGAATGCGGCTCCGGTCTAGGCGTCCCGAGCTCGCGGGCCCGACCTGGTGGAGGACAGAGCTTGGCCCGCTGTCTTGAGGGAGCTCAGCTCAGCTCGGCAGCGAAGTCCGGGCTGGAGAATTGACACGGCGTCTTCCTTTGACATGGCACCTGTCGGTTTTTCCATGTCAGTGATCCTACCACATCATTTGCCCCCCACTCCCGAGGCTCGTTAGTGCGCAGCGCTCGAGCCGAATGGAGTAATTGCGATGCTGACGTGGAAAGGCAAAAATCTGGCACGATGATGGCCATGATTGCTGGCGCTTCGAGAAACGGTCCCGCGGACCAATGCGGGGGTGCCGCGTGGCCACGTCCGAGGAGTAGTTAATGTTGGCGCAGAATCCAGAGCTGCCGGGACATCGTTTTCGTCGATGGGCAACACGTGGCGTGGATCCGTTGGCGGAGGGGTTGGATCGGTACGAATCCATCGGGTCATTTCGAAATAAAAGGAGGGCCTTACCCAAAACATCTATTCTTTTGAATTCTCTGTGCCTGCTGCTGCTGTGCCCAACCTTTCTTCTTCTTCACAGTTGCCTCAGGTTTTCTAAGGAACTAGGTCAGTTTCTTCTTCCTTCTCCCCCTGCTAGAGTAGGGTTCTTTCTCCAGGCCTGGGGTCTTCTATGAGTTGAGTCTGCTCTTCCGTCCTCCACTTCGAATCCTTCATTCCCCTTGTTCTTGAGGATGTCCCGTTTTGGTCCGGGCTTCCGCCCCTCCACTGATCAAGGCGAGGCCAGTCCCTTCGAGCGGAGGCCGGTCCCTCCGAGCGGAGGCCGGCATCTTCTTCTTCTGGCGGGGAGGAAGATGTAACTCGCTTAGAGCTCAGTAGGAGACGTCCTCCCGGTCCGGTACTCCTCAGGGAACCGAGATCCGGTCCTTCTCTCCCTCCTCCTTTTTCTGTTCCTGTTTCTGAGTCCGCCCGGTCCACAGGTCCTAGCGGGGTCGCCTCAACGATCACCGCCGAGGAACTAAGGACCGTTCGGGATGTCTATGGCATCCCTCCTTCTGTTCGGCTCATGATCCCTCATCCGGGGAACGGGTCACTTCCAGTGGCCCGGGCCGTCTTGCTTTTTATGAGGAGACCTTCGCCGGGGGTCTCTGGTTTCCTTTTCACCCTTTCTTTCTGTCCGTCTTGGACAACTATCGTTTGGTCCCTGCACCGTTAGTGCCAAACACCATTAGGGTTATCTTTTCCTTCATCATGCTCTGCCACCTCCATAGGTTCGTTGCCCAATTTTCCTTATTCAGGACCTTCTTCACCTTGAAGCGCCACCCAACCGAGGAAGGGTGGTGGTCCTTGTCCTCCCGTCCAAAGGGCATCAGATTCAAGCTTCCCCCTTCCATCAGGGGATGGAAGAGTAATTTTTTCTTTGTTGAGGTTAAGGGGGTCGACTGGGTCTGGAGCGATCTGGACAAGTCCCCCAACCGAAATTCTGTGATTGATGTGGCTGACCGGGATGACTACGAGCAGCTCCGCACCACCCAGATTCCTCCTCTCGAGGTCCTGTTATCTGAGCAGAACCTCACCGACTCCGAGGTCGACCCAGCAAATGGGTTGGGTGAGTTCGACTTGAACTTTCCTCTTTCTTTATCTTGCACTCCTTGCACTGCTTCCCGCAGATTCTAACTGCTGTGTGACTTATATGCAGGGATGATTTTCTCCGATAGTGACCTACTGGAGATCACTCGGAAGAGGCCGCCCACCGGGCTGGCCAGGGAGCCTTCATCGAGGCGAGTCCGGGGAGAGAGCGCTCCTGTGGCTGCCCCCACTATGGTGGTTGGTCTGAGCTCGGCTGCTCCAGCTGGTCTGAGTTCGGAGGCGACTCGCACTGCTCCTGCACTGGTGGAGAGGGCGGCTTCTGTGGCGCCGAGGCTAGCCCAGCATGCCCTTGCTATGGAGCCTGAAGTAGTGACCCGGGAAAGGGCCACAGCTACTGCCGCTGCACCCTGTCGTCCTCCGAGTCCGCCTATCATCGAGATCAGGGATGAGGAGGTCCAGGCCGCGACTAGGACCACGACCGAGGCGCCGCCTGCGCTGGTGCCAGCTTTTCAGCCTGCCCCCTGGGACTCTTTAGCTAGTGGGGCAAGGCCGCCCACTCCCGGAGAGGGCAGGAGGGAGGAGGCACGACGCCGTCTCCCCTTCAGGATGGGGCCGGAGAGCTCATTCCTCCGGAGTCCCGAACTGGCCGAGCACATGATGGACTTCTCGATCCAGACATGCGATCGGCAAGAGATGGCCGAAATGAAGCTGGGCGATGTTATCAGCACTGTCTTTCCCCAGCTGTACTCGGTGAGCTGTCCCTTCCTTTCTTTTCTTCTCTTTTTTCTTTTTTCTTTTTTTTTTTGAGCTGACCTCTTTTTATGGTGCAGATCAGTGCCAAGGCCCTCTTCATCAAGGGCTGCCATCAGAACTGGGAGCGTCTCGAGTGGCAACGGGCGGTCGAGATCGAATCCCTGAAAGCCGACCTAAAGGAGAAGTTCGGGGCAAATGAGATCCTTGAACTGAAGGTCAAGGATTTTGAAAAATAGCTCGCCGACGCCGAGGGGTGAGCGAAGAGGCTTTTAGAGGCCCGCGACCTGGAGCGGAGCCATTCGAAGAAGGCCGATGAGGATCTCTCCTCCGTGGAGAAGAAGTTGAATTGGTATAGTGCCGAGGCCGATCGATACAAGGAGGCCTCCCGGGCTGCCCAGGTGGAGCTGGCAGCAGGGAGGGAGAAAGTAGTCATAGCTGAGAAGGCGGCGAAGGTGGCGGCCAAGTCGGCGGAGGCCGCTAGGCTGGAGGCCGCCGAGTCGAGAAGGGTAGCCGTTGAGGCCAAGAAGGGCGCTGAGGATGCCATCGTGAAGTTCAAGGCTTCAGAGGAGTTCATCACCGAAATTCATCAGATGGCGTCAGACTCCTTCTACAAGGACTTTATGTTCTTGCGCGGCCGGGTTGAGACACTTGTCCCCGAGGAGAGTCGTAGCTGCCTCAGATATCCTTCGGCCTCGGACGCAAAGCCCGACGAGGAGGTTGCCGCGGAAGCTGTGGCCTCAGAGCCTCCGACGTCAGCCGAGGCTAATCCGTCTGAGATTAGAGCTGCCCAGCCGGAAGCTCCTGAAGGTGGGAACTCTCAGCCTCTAGGTTCAGTAGGGGAGCCGGCCGGCATGGAGTGGCCCTTCTCTTTCTTGCTTTGTTTTGTATTTTTGTTTCTTGTACTTAGTCAGGATCGCCCGGCATGTCGGGGGTCCACAAAATACTTGTAACTCGCATTTGATCAATGAAACTTGAGCTTCCTTGCCGTTTGTTTTTTGCCTGGCTCTTCCCTTCTTTCTCCCTTTCTTTCACCGCCTTTTCACTTTTTGGTGAGTGGGGAGATCAGAGAAGAGAGCCTCACATCGCCTGGGGTTGAGTTATTAGACTTCAGCACCGGCAAGTTGGTTGCAAGGATATGACACTTGAGAGCCGCTGGGCTCAAAGATGTTATTGGCTGAGAGCTAGGTGGCTCGAAGGTCTCTTGGCCGGAGATCTGAGCTCCGGTCTTGGGGCGGCATCCCGGAGCTGGGCTCAGGGACGTGGATGATTGAGAGCTACGTGGCTCGAGGGTCCCTTGGCCGGAGATCTGAGCTCCAGTCTTGGGCTGGCATCCTGGAGCTGGGCTCGGGGACGTGGATGACTGAGAGCTGCGTGGCTCGAGGGTCCCTTGGCCGGAGATCTGAGCTCCGGTCTTGGGTCGGCGTCCTGGAGCAGGGCTCGGGGATGTTGTTGATTGAGAGCTGCATGGCTCGAATACCCCTTGACATCCTGGAGCTGGGCTCGGGACGTTTAAGGTTGAGAGCGGCATGGCTCGAAGGTCCCTTGGCCGGAGATCTGAGCTCCGGTCTTGGGTCGGCGTCCTGGAGCTGGGCTTGGGAAAGTTGTTGATTGAGAGCGGCGTGGCTTGAATACCCCTTAACATCCTGGAGCTGGGCTCGGAGACGTTTGAGGTTGAGAGCGGCATGGCTCGAAGGTCCCTTGGCCGGAGATCTGAGCTCCGGTCTTGGGCTGGCATCCTGGAGCTGGGCTCGGGGACGTGGATGACTGAGAGCTGCGTGGCTCGAAGGTCCCTTGGCCGAAGATCTAAGCTCCGGTCTTGGGCTGGCATCCTGGAGCTGGGCTCGAGAACGTGGAAGACTAAGAGCTGCATGGCTCGAAGTTCCCTTGGCCGGAGATCTGAGCTCCGGTCTTGGGCTGGCATCTTGGAGCTAGGCTCGGGGACGTGGATGACTGAGAGCTGCGTGGCTCGAAAGTCCCTTGGCCGGAGGTCTGAGCTCCGATCTTGGGCTGGCATCTTGGAGCTGGGCTCAGGAACGTGGATGACTGAGAGCTGCATGGCTCGATGATCCCTTGGCCATAGATCTAAGCTCCGATCTTGGGTTGGCGTCCTAGAGCTGGGCTCGGGGATGTGGATGACTGAGAGCTGCATGGCTCGAAGGTCCCTTGGCCAGAGATCTGAGCTCCGGTCTTGGGCTGGCATCCTAGAGCTGGGCTCGGGGATATTGGTGACTGAGAGCTGCATGGCTCGAAGGTCCCTTGGCCGGAGATCTGAGCTCCGGTCTTGGGCTGAGAAGTGGGAGCTTTGTTGCCGTATTTTCCTCTCGTTCTCTTTCTTTCCTTCCCCTCTCTTTCCTTTTTTTTTTGAGCGGGGAGATCATAAAAGAGGGTTCTTGCCGTGTTCCCCTCTCGTTCTCTTTCTTTCCTTCCCCTCTCTTCTTCTTTTTGAGTGGGGAGATCAGAGAAGAGGGTTCTTGCCATGTTTCCCTTTCGTTCTCTTTCTTTCCTTCCCCTCTCTTTTTCTTTTTGAGTGGGAAGATCAAAGAAGAGGGTTACAGGACTTGATTGCCTTGGAGCTAGGCTCGAGGCCTTCCTGGACGGAGAGCTGGGCTCGGGTCCAGGGGTTGCCTAAGGGCTTGGCTCAGATCTTTGGCACCTTGGAGCTAGGCTCGAGGCATTGATGAAAGCTACTTGGCCCCATGATCCCTTGGCGTCATGGAGCTGGGCTCGGAGACGTTTGAGATTGAGAGCTGCATGGCTCGAAGATCCCTTGACGTCCTGGAGCTGGGCTCGAGAATGCTTAAGATTGAGAGCTGCGTGGCTCGAAGATCCTTTGACGTCCTGGAGCTGGGCTCGGGGATGCTTGGGGCTGAGAGCGGCATGGCTCGAAGATCCCTTAACATCCTGGAGCTAGGCTCGGGGACGCTTTGAGACTGGGAGCTGCATGGCTCGAAGATCCCTTGACGTCCTGGAGCTAGGCTCGGGGATGCTTTAAGACTGGGAGCTACATGGCTCAAAGATCCTTTGACATCCTGGAGCTGGGCTCGGGGATGCTTGAGGCTGAGAGCGGCATGGCTCAAAGATCCCTGACGTCCTAGAGCTAGGCTCAGGGATGCTTTGAGACTGGGAGCTGCATGGCTCGAAGATCCTTTGACGTCCTGGAGCTGGGCTCGGGGATGCTTGAGGCTAAGAGCGGCATGGCTCGAAGATCCCTTGACATCCTGGAGCTAGGCTCGGGGATGCTTTGAGACTGGGAGCGGCGTGGCTCGAAGATCCTTTGACATCCTGAAGCTGAGCTCGGGGATACTTGAGGCTGAGAGCGGCATGGCTCGAAGATCCCTTGACGTCCTAGAACTAGGCTCGGGGATGCTTTGAGACTGGGAGCTGCATGGCTCAAAGATCCCTTGATGTCCTGGAGCTAGGCTCGAGGATGCTTTGAGACTGGGAGCTGCATGGCTCGAAGATCCTTTGACGTCCTAGAGCTAGGCTCGGAGACGCTTTGAGACTGGGAGCTGCATGGCTCGAAGATCCCTTGACGTCCTGGAGCTAGGCTCGGGGACGCTTTGAGACTAAGAGCTGCATGGCTCGAAGATCCTTTGACGTCCTGAAGCTGGGCTCGGGGATGCTTAAGGCTGGGAGCGGCATGGCTCGAAGATCCTTTGACGTCCTGGAGCTAGGCTCGGGGATGCTTTGAGACTGAGAGCGGCGTGGCTCGATGATCCCTTAACATCCTGGAGCTAGGCTCGAGGATGCTTGATATTGTTCCCTGCAAGACGTATAGATATTCGTGCAAGGAAAAAGTCGTTATCATTATTGTCGACGGAAAACCTTACATCAGCGATGGCGTCTTCACAGATTGCGGGCACTCCATGTTCGGGGGAACTTGATGCCATCGAAATCTTCAAGGTGATAAGCCCCTCGTGATGGGGCTTCGGCCGCCTTTTAGGGACCTTCCCAGTTTGATGGGAGCTTGCCACGTTCTCGGGGCTGCTTTGCCTCTACCCGACACAGCACCAGATTTCCGAGTCCAAAGGTTCTTGGCCAAACCCGTGCATTGTAATGCCAGGGCTGCTTGTTGATGGCGAGTTTTATTGGGGCCGGCGTTCCGTTATCGACTGTGGTGCACTTTTCCAAGGTGGTTCGCGATCGTCATCCTGACGATCGCGGCATCTTTATTTACCTTTTTTCCTCGCTTTCTCCCTCCCGCATAGTGGGGAGTACATTCTTAGGGTCCACTGCCCCCCCGGGTCCTTTTGGACGCAAGCGCAGCTCCCCAGGTGATCACGCCCACCGGCTTCACGATGGGGCGGCCGTCGATGGTTGGAGCTGGCGGGGGAGTGGCGAGCGCCTGGGGCCCCGCTTGAGGTCTGCCTCCCTCCACAAACCTCTGGAGGTAGCCTCTCTTGAAGAGTTTCTCGATTTCTTACTCGAGGCTACGACATTCTTCGATGACATGGCCGTGATCGCGGTGAGGGCGACAATACTTCGCCTCGCTATGTCCGATGAAAGGCTTCAATGGTAGCTGGTGTTGTAGTCCACTGGCTCGCTGGTTAAGCCTTGCATACTGGCGAGCCGGCGGAAGAACTCCGCTAGCCCATGCTCATGTTTTTCCAGGCGCCTTTCCGCTACGTGCCTGATGGCTTCGTCAGCGGACCCCTTCACCGGAGGAGACGGAGAAGGTGACGTGGGTGCCCTTGGGAAGAGGAGCCCCTTACACGGCTGGTGGAGGCCTCTTGAGCTTGTGTCGTCACCATTCTTCCGTGGAGTGTCAATCTGTAAAGAGGTGGAGGGCTTGATCCGCTTCCCCTACCTGGCGCGCCAATCTGTTGCCGCCAAGATCGTCGTGGCCCGTAGCTACTGTCGGCATCGGAGCGCACCTCCTCATATGCTCCCTTCGCTACCTGGCGGTCCTCCGCTCCTGGACCTGCAAGACAGGGGTTAGTGACCCGGGCCGAGGTTTCCGATGGTCAAGTCAGAAATGATCCAGGGGAACAGATCCTCCTGGTCGAGCACCTCTTGATGGACTCCACACGAGGAGTGTGTTGTGTGAATGTGAGTAGCAGGAGTGTCGGGGGAAGTGTGGCCTGGCTAGGGGGAGTCCTTGTGTGGCCCTTCCTCCTGACCTTGCTCTGGAATGCTGGTGGTGCCATGCCCCTCTTCCTGGTGGGGGTTGCACTCTCCTCTTTTTTTTCCTCTTATTTTTTTTTCTGGCTTGTGTTTTGCCTCTATTTTTTTTTGGTGTTGTTGTGTTACATCCGGGTTTGTTGCAAACTTGGTTACCGTTGGGCGTCCGCCTCGGGATCTCCGCCGGGCTGTCAAGCACGTGCGGTGGTGTCCCGAGGAGTCTTTCTTGATTTGTGATAAGGGGAGCTGTCATGCACTCCAACACTCTTCTTGGTCGCCTTATTCCGGGAAACCTGGCAATGCCTCGAACGGTGGGCCGCCGCCCGCGGGATTCGAATCTCCCGGTTGGCTTCCTCTCTTGGATGATCCGGGTGGTTGGTGAGGAGTGTGGCATCTCGATCAGCGCGCTTCTTCCCTTTCTAGTGTAACTGGCGGCTGCAGGTGGTCAGTACAGCCTGAGAGGCGCTCCAATGTAGTCCTCGGGCAGCTCGCCGGCATTCTGGGCTGGCGAGGACCTCGTCGAAGCTGGGGCTGAGCTGGAACGGCAGGGCTCGCTCCGACCTAGATGCCCCAAACTTGCGGGGGAATCTTAGTTGAGGGCAGAGTGCGGGCCCAGTCCAGAGGGCGCGCGCTTGGAGAGGCTCCATGTTGGCGGGTGAGCGCTGAGCTCGACTCTGGCCACAGGGCTCAAACCTCCGAGGGTCTCGCTCTGGAGGGCAGAGGGCGGACCTGGTCCAGAGGGCACGCGCTCGGAAAGGCTCCACGTTGGTGGGTGAGCGCTGAGCTCGACTCCGGCTACAGGGCTCAAACCTCCGAGGGTCACGCTCTGGAGGGTAGAGGGCGGACCCGGTCCAGAGGGCGCGCACTTGGAGAGGCTCCAAGTTGGCCGGTGAGCGCTGAGCTCGACTCCGGCTACAGGGCTCAAACCTTTGAGAGTCTCACTCTGGAGGGCAGAGGGCGGACCCGATCCAGCGGGCGCGCGCTCGAAGAGGCTCCACGTTGGCGGGTGAGCGCTGAGCTCGACTCCGGCCACATGGCTCAAACCTCCGAGGGTCTCGCTCTGGAGGGCAGAGGGCAGACCCGGTCTAGAGGGCGCGCGCTCGGAGAGGCTCCACGTTGGCGGGTGAGCGCTGAGCTCGACTCCGGCCACAGGGCTCAAACCTCCGAGAGTCTCGCTCTGGAGGGCAGAGGGCGGACTCGATCCAGAGGGCTCGCGCTCGAAGAGGCTCCACGTTGGCGGGTGAGCGCTGAGCTCGACTCCGGCCTCAGGGCTCAAACCTCCGAGGGTCTTGCTCTGGAGGGCAGAATGCGGCTCCGGCCTAGGCATCCCGAGCTCGCGGGCCCGACCTGGCGGAGGACAGAGCTCGGCCCACTGTCTTGAGGGAGCTCAGCTCAGCTTGGCAGCGGAGTCCGGGCGGGAAAATTGACGCGGCATCCGACACGGCGTCTTCCTTTGACGTGGCACCTGTCGATTCCCCCACGTCAGCGATCCTACCATATCATATATATATATATATATATATATGTAATTTTTAAAATATATAAGAATATAGACATTTCTAAGAGTCTTATTAAAACTTGCGTTAAGTCCCAATAAAATATTTGAGCTTTGAAATAGAGCAATTAAAGTAAAAAAGCTTTTCAAGTAAGGTTAACTGACATGAAGGAATTAGACAATATAATAAAGTGTTAAATTAACGTAGGAGTTGAGATCTAGAAAGATTATAACTTTCATATTTATTTCTATTGTCACTTGCTTTTTATAAAAATGAATATTTAATCTCTTTAAATTAGAAGAGGAATTCATGCTGATCTTAAAGAAGTGGGTCTTGCTTATATAAAAAAAGATTAACCTATTTAATTATTTTAGTCATGTTTAACAAAGGAAAAGGCTCAAAATCTTGATTTTAGAAACAGTTAACATTCTCTACCATATTTTTCTACAAGATTTGAGTTGAATGGGTTGCAAAAAAAACTTCTTTTCAACCAAATCAGATGCATACCGATTGCCAAATTCTTTCTTCCTCCTCTTTGAATGTTGATGCTCCTGGCTCATGTCCAACATGCCAAGGTCTTATTTCTTTTTCTTTTCTTTTTTTTTTTTTTCCCAGCCAATCGACAATCTCATATGTTCCTTTCAAGGTCCGTTCAGTTGCCGTGCTTTGATGGTAAGCATACTTTAATGGAATACAAGGTCCTGTCCCTAAAAGATAGCAGAACCTCTGATTGGCCTGATTTCTTGTCATCCCAACTGTTTTAAAGAACAAAATCACATCCAAGACTTTTAAAAGATTGGCTACACTTCCTTTGACAAATCAACTATTGCTCCCGAAACAGCGCTGTAAACATTATAATCAGGGTACGGAAGCCACGTGTGCTCACCAGGCATGCACAGTATATCATTAAGAACGAGAGCAGAGATGTGATAAAGAAACTTGAATTTTCCATTCAGATTCAATATAAATTTCTAATTTCATCCAAACATTAATATTGCCAGGAAATTTAAATGTGTTGGATGCCAGGTTACATGCTAAATATATTATTTTTTTGATGATAAATTTTACTGATTAAATTTAGAATCCCCTGTGTTCTGAATTTTTCTAAATTCACATATTAGTATCTCCGTATTCAGGATTCCAAAATACATATGCATCCATATGGATAAAATGCACCATCTAATCCGTTAGCATTCAAGTATTGCTGTTATTGTTACAGATTTCCCTCTGTGCACAAAATAAACATAAGTACATTAAACATCACCATATTTTGGCGATTGCAGCTACTGATTTTGGATTGATGACATTTGCAGCGGCAAATGTCTTAAGAGCCATGGACCTTGTGCCAAGGAAGCCCAGGTAACAATGCCTTAGCAATCCACATTCGTTGATGCATATCGCTATTGTTTAGATCCAATTACAGTTGATGTGATTCTTTTTTTGATCACAAGGTTAACAAGGAAATGCCATCCTGCTTCATTTCATGGCCATTCTTATTTGTATCCAACCCATTTCTGTATTCACTTACCAATAATCAATATTGAAATTTAGGTTTAAATTATATCCTTATAGCATGATAATAAAACGCATATGTGGAAATGGTGGAAATGGTAGAACATCTGATCCATATCTCAACAGCCTGCGTAAACTTCAACAGGGAAAAGCACCAAGGCACCAGAAACTTGGATTAAGTTAGACAAGGCAATCAAATTACCGTTTGTGACCTTGTGGACCTCTTGTTAAAACTTAATGAGAATGATGATGATAAGGATGATTGTGATATTTCTGACATGGTAGTGGCATGCAAGTCTCTGATCGTGCCATCTTACCACAAACTCCAAAGAGTAAACATTATTATTCATTAAATACAAGGAACATAAACAGCAATGATCAAAAGCCATTTTCAAGGTGGCACTAAAACACAATTGAAGATATGATTGAGACATTCTCAAACACAATTTACAGTCTATGTTTTCATACTCCGCATTTTCAATAAAGTAATACTATCACAAGTTGTCATGAGAAACATTTAAAATGGTGAAAACATTATATTGGACTGATATTTCAACACATCCTACACACAAAAGCAATAATCAATAGCCATACTGCATAGCGATATAAGATATTATCTGATAGGGATTCCGAAACTACTGATCCACATGATATCACCATGATAACCTCCATGCACTCATAACTGAATGATTTTCAACTTGCTAGCATAGGGAATCACTCCTTGCTCTCTCCATTTTTTTGTAGCTTCTCATATGATTTTCTTGAGACCTGCTAATTTGCAGCAAAGTTAATGAAACACGTGGAAAAACAAGCAATGTTGATAAAGGTACCTATAAGAACTAATCATGAAAGTAGTAAGGTACCGTCCAAGTCAATCGTAACACTGTTATTGTACTGCCATACAAATGCAACCATCATTCGATAAAGTCATGAAAACTTATTCTAATTATCACTAACCACATACTGAATACACAATGCTTTTATTCAGTAAAGTACTCTTTTTTTCGAGAAAAAAAAGAGTACCCTATCTTCTATTGGTGAATCTGGAAGGTTGTAAAAAGAAACGAGAAATTAAAGGTTTACAACAATTAAACTACACTGTTTGGAGTACATTTACAGGTTATGAGTAGTAGTTGTGGCAAGACTAGCACGTTTCCAGTTGCAGCATGCCAAATAGAAGGCCAGAAACCTTTTCGAGTTTTCTTATATTGTCGCAAGAGAACCAACATTTCTATTCCCTTTCTGAAAATAACATGTATGATAACTACCAATAATTCAGGTAAATTGCGGAGTACAGAACAGAGACAAAAGTAACCAAAAAATAGAGCAGAGACAAAGAATGATGACATAGATATTAGTCAACTAAAAGAGTGAAAAAAATGCAGTAATCAAAATGACTGAATAGATAGTTCCACAGTATAAAAGGTTCCAGTGGAGTAGCAGCATCAACAATCAATGATCTCGGACATTCAGGAAGAATGACACACTGCAAAGCAATGCTGAAGAGTATTCCACTTACTCGATTTGAAGCTGGTGAATTGTAGCTTAGACCTGCATAATTAGCTGGTGAACTTGGCGATGACTTTCCAGGAGACTTTGAAATGGTTGATGTCAGACCAGCAGCATGAACATTTGGAGAAACAGGTGAGTGTGACCTGGAAGTATGATGATAGGGAGAAAGGGGAGACGCTGTTGGCGTTCGACGTGTAAATTGAGAGATATATGCAGCGACCGGAGATCTTGGTGATGATCTTCTTGGTGGTAACATATTTATTTTGATCCTAAAAGGGAAACCATGAGCCCTTTGAAAGCAACAAGAAATTTTGCAGCAAAAGAGAGAATTCACAGGGTTTCGGCATACTTGTTGTGGACATCAACATACTCGTCTGTTTCATCCAATATTTCTTCCTTCAAGGATAATTCAAATAGAAGTGTTAACTTTAGCATGCGAAGATTGATATAAATATGGTACAACAAATGAATTTTAATAAGCATAATTACAAACCCTCATGCCAATCACAAAATAAAGGGGAAACTTAATGAACTCATGCCATCTAAATCAATTTGGTGGGGATTCATTTTCAAAAGATATGAAATGATACAAAAATTGCAGAATCTGTAGGGAGTTAATGTGCGGCTGTAACTGCACACAAGAATAAATATGCATGCACAACCTCAGACAGACCTACACATGTAGTGACACACACTTGAAAGACTGCATGAAAATGAGAGAGATAAATTTCTTAAAATTAAGGAATCCAGAACGAATCCTTTTCTGAAAATCAACCCAATAGAGACTGAGGATGCCAGTAACCTAAAAGCAGATGAAACAAGATACCCAGTTGATCATAACACAAAAGTCGAATGATAAAAACAGCAGATTATCTTCTGACTTCATATCATGGTCCCTCTATTCTTGCGAGCTGACCTGCCAACTACTGTAAGCAACAAAGCCTATTTCATTGTCACAGAAACAGATACAAGCAGCAAACCATCCTTACCTGTCCGCTTCACAACAAGCTCCAAGAAAGCAACTGCATTGACTTCATCACCAACTAACATCTCTCCATGACCAATATGACCACCACCAAACATCTTACTCTTCAAAATTTGTGTGTTTGTGTAAAGGATCCCAAATTCATCCAATCCAATTTTAAGTGCGAGCTAAGCATACCCAATGGGGTCAATACTGTTACAACACTACCAGTTGCTTCCTAAATCAACTTAATTTCTAATAGCATATCCCTTGTTTTTATCACTGCTTGAAAAAGTAGACTATAACTTCTATATTAAATGAAATTCATGGATATAAAAATCAAAGAATAATGATGAATAGCCACATCCTTCATAGTAATTTTTTTAAAACTGCAAAAATCCAAACCAAAGAATGAATACTTGATGTTGTTAACTTTCTCTTGAATCCTCCATGTTGAGAACAGCTAATTTCTTTTGGTGATGCTTCTGACCCATCAAAATCATTTTGGTGATTGATGCAAGTTAACAGTCACGGACTCGTGACCATAGTTATTAAAAGCAAACTGGTGACTGATCGAGTCTAGGGTCCATGTCACTGCATCAGTGGTCCAACTGTTGGGTCAATAAGTCAAACTGGCTTATATTTGAAAAATAACAAAAATAGCTACAATATTAAAAAAATATGGATGATATATGATGAATTGTTTATTTTAAACATATGCTTTAAATAACATAGATCTATATTTTATATTAATGTTTAATTGCATTATAAATAGAAAATGATGATGAATAATTTATTTTAAACTTTCTAAAAATATATAATATAAAAAATATGTAGAATCTATTAATATTTTGAAAATATTTAGAAGAATAAAATGAAGTCTATGTTTTTGGGTATTGTATCAAAGAGCAAAGACTTACTTTTTATGGAAAGAATTTTTTTGAAATATGATAATATAGTTGAAATCATGGTTTGCTGAACTGGCTCGAACCAGATGGTTCGAGGCATGTCGAACCCTACCGGTAGCAAACTGGTGTGGGTCGAGGCATGCTAAACCCTACCGGTAGCAAACCGGTGTGGCTCGAGCATTCAATTCAGAATGCCAGCAAAAACAGACGAGGGAAAAGGAAAGAGAGGAAGAGGAAGAGGGGGGGAGGGAAAGAGATGGAGGCCGGCAACGACACTAGCAGCGGCCAACAAAAGGCTGCGGAGAACCTCAAAGGGCCACCGAGGCTTCTAGGGCTCCGCGATCCTCTGCAAGAGACCTTCAAGAGAGAGAGAGAGAGAGAGAGAGAGAGGGAGGGATAAAGAGAAAAGGAGGAAGCTAGAGGGCCAGCGGGTGGCCACCAGATGCCGACTTCACTTTGAGTTGGGTTTTTTTAAAGAAAACCTATGAACATGGGCAATGATCATCCCTGTTTCGAAACTATAGTTCTGCAGGCTGCATTTTCACCATCCGGCGACTACCCAGTGGCCCTTTGGCAATCTCCACACCACCTTCCTCTCCTTCCATTTCTCTCCCTCCCCCTCTCTATCTCGTGGAGGATGCGGACCACAGAGGTCTCGACATCCCTTCGAGGGCCCCTACGTCTCTCCAATTGCCACTACCAGCATCTCCACCGGCTCCCTCTCCCTCCCCCTCTCTCTTTTCATTCCTGGTTCTCTCTTGTTTCTATATCAGTTTGAGCCTGGTACAGTCAGATACAAGGACATAATGACTCATACCGCTAGCGAGCCGGCACGAGATCCGGTTCCGAGTTGGCGAATCTTGATTAGCATGTTTATACCATAAATATTTTAAGTATCACAGTCATACTAACCCAAACACTATTCCAATGGCTAAGTGGCTGGCAAAACTCTCAACAAACACTGGTTTGAATCCTATTTTAAATGCATTTTAGTTACAATTTTTGAACTCGGTTCAGACAGGGTCGCCTTTTTTAAGAAATTGGCTGGTTCAGTGGTTTCTAGCTAATCCGAACACAATTATAGTCTTAGGTAAAAACCAAACCAGCCAGGGTTCTGCTTCACGGTTTTCCAATCAAACCAGCCAGTCCAGTCCAATTTTTATAAAGATCATGTCAATCAAGTTTCGGGTCCTCTCAAAGTGCAATGTGATCTAATGTAACCATATACTATGAAAAGAATTATATCATGTGATTCTTACAGGTAAAATTGTAATACATGTTGAATTTCTTGGAATTCTGCATGTCTTGCTCTATCATATAACATATACATTGTTAAAAGCTTCACTAGCTTTTTCCACATGAAAAATCAAAGCATTGTCTCACATGACTCTGCATATTCTCTACATCATGGTATGACAGAAAAGTTTATTATCTACATTTACAGAAAATTATTTTAGATTTTGGATATAGATGCCTTGCTATAAAGTGGAAAAATAATATTGTCACATATTGAAATTGGGCCCAAGGGTAATCAATAAATAAAAGAACAAGGATAGAAAATGGGTGAGCAAGATGATCTTGCACCAACCAGGTAGATCACTCGTAGACATTACTAACTAAAATAATTAATGCGTGCATCAACAATTTGCTAAGGTGGCCTGCTCTTAAATTCTGTAGAGCATATAGACCATATGTGGATCCCTGGCTTGATAACACTACTTCTAGATGTTATCAACACACATAACAACATGATACATCTAAATAACTAGGAAAACTCTACAAATAGTAAGTCATGAGGCTCAAAGGCAGCTGTCTATTCTCCATAGAGTATTCAATACATTTAACAGATAAAAGGCATTGAGTTCTGTATTTCAAAGGAAGTAAACTCAGAAAATCAATTGATTTTCTCCTACAACAGTTGCTTTTGTAGTGTGGAACTTCTTCACTCTTTGAACTCTAGATCATCTAAGATTCTAAATCATCAATCAAAACAACCTCAAACTATTGAAAAAAGACGGTTCTCCTTGTTGAGGGAAAAGAAATATTGTTATATTAAAATTAGGATCATAGATGCCTTTAAATAGAGTACAGGATAATATGACTCCTAATAGGACTGTAATAATATTCCTAATATAATTAAGATAGAGTATGATATTCTAGAAAATAATATAAAATATGTTGTTCTCTTTCTTAATTCTAACACTCTCTCAAGCTGGAGCGTATATATCAACTAAGCCCAACTTGGAATATATAGTAAAAAATCGAGTAGAGTTGAAAGCTTTGGTGAAGATGTCTGTGAGCTAATCTATTAAACTAGTATAAAGTGTCTAAATCTTACCACCTAAAATAGCTTCTCATATAAAATAACAGTCTACCTCTATGTGCTTAATCCGCCCATGAAAGACCAGATTACTAGCAATATAAATTGCTGCTTGATTGTCACAATGCATATCCATTGGCTGTGTAGGGAATCCCAAATCTTCTATAAAGAACTTAAACCATATCATCTCACAGGCAGTATGGGCCATTGCTCTGTACTCTGCCTCACTTGATCTTGTCACAATATTTTACTTCTTGCTCTCCATGTGACTATGTTTCCTTCAATATAAGTACAATAGCTAGAGATATAGTGCCGATCATCCACAAATCCTACATAATCTATATCTGAGTATGCCTTAATATCAAGTTATCCAGATTTCTTAAAGAGCAGTCCTTTTCCTGGAAAGCCTTTTATATAATGAAGAATTTTGATAGCTACTTCCCAATATCCTTTCTTTGGCTTGTGCATATACTGGCTGACCAACCCAACAGCAAAGAAAATATCTGATCATGTAACGATGAGGTATATTAGTCTTCCAGCTAGTCTACGGTACTGAGCTGGATCTAGAAAATCATCCTCATCATTTTCAGACGGATTGTTATGATTGGCAACCATCGGAGTGCTGATAGACTTATATCTTAGTAATTCAGTCTGTACAAGTATGTCAAAGTGCATATTTGCGCTAAGAATAACTAATCCTATCAGAACAGTAAGCAATCATAATTCCCAAAAAATACCTTGACCTGCCAAGATCCTTGATAACAAAATGAGATTGAATATATTGTTTGACTTTAGCAACACCCTCTGTGTCATCACCAGTAAGGAGAATGTCGACATAGAGAACAAATACAATGGCTCCCGATAAAGTTTACTTGATAAAGACCAAGTGATCAAGCTGTGAGCATCTAAGACATATACCAGCAATAACCTATCACGTCCCGAATCCTGCTCCGGAATCTGCTACGTGACCGGCCGCACAACCCTAGATTTTATCCTAGAGATCATGCAAGGCCTAAAAAATTTCATTTCAACTTCAATCCTCCATAATACTATTGTTCACGATTCATAAAAAAATACCTAACACAAAGAAAATAATACAACTCATATGATTACAATTTCAGTCATCCTTTAATCATCTGATTAGTATTAACGACTTTAGCTATTCCTCATTTCTCCACGAATCCAATCCACCACCAAGCTCAGATATCCTGCACAACTCTGAGAAGGAAGAAAGTAAGGGATTATGAGCTTTACAAACCAGTAAGGTCTCCAAATAGTCACACCAATAATAACTTGAAAATAACTGAAAAATAATAGTTTATCAAATCATGCAACCAAAACAATTCAAATATCAAGTATAACAAAATCTTTGATAACATTATGTTTTTTTATTGTTTCCATTAGTTATCTTTCTTTAGGGTTCTACACTAACCACGGTCATGCTCCAGCTCATGACTGGCAATCTCATAATCGACCATGTACTATCCGTCCGTGGCTAGGCTAGTCCACGTACTAAGCCCGTGGCTCAGGCTATCCCCGTACTATTTGCCCACGGCCGGCTATTCCACGTACTAAGCCCGTGGCTCAGGCTGTCCCACGTACTATCCACCCGTGGCCGACCCGTACAATGCCATTCTGCTCAAAAAGCTACCCCCTACAATAGCAATTTTTAAACATAAATAATCCTAAAAAATTTGTAAATCCAAAATCTTTTACCCGAAAAATCCAAACTTCACGAATTCCAAGAAAGCTTCTCGATCTCCCTCTTCAATATTTATATTTTTTTCTACTCTCTCTCTCCTCTCTCTCTCCCTCTCTTTTTCTTTGTTTCCTTTTCTCTTTCCTTTTCTTTTTTTCCTTTCTCGCTTCTTTCTCTCTCCTCTTCCTCTTCTCTCTCCTTTTTTTTTCTTTCTTTTTCTTTTTTTTTCTTTTCTTTTCTTTTTTTCCTTTTTCCTCTTTCCTTTTTCTTTCTTTTTTTTTTGTTCCTTCCTCCTTTTTTTCTTCCTTCTCTTCTCTTGAACCAAGGCTTCTTCCCCCTTCTCTCTTCTTCCTCTCCCACAATGATGGGGAACCCTCGGGTGAGCCACCGGCGGCAGCTCCAGCAACAGGGAGACCACCCCGGTGACTCAATCTCAAGTAAGTTTTTTTTCTTCTTTCCCGATTTCCTTCTTGGTTTGGCCGAACTGGCCTTTCCCGTTACCACGGACCAGGGAAGGGGGAAAAAGGGTTCACCAGACATGTCGGACGGAGGGGAGGGAAGGGAGGTGAACCCAGCATAGCCGACGATGATCCAATGGCTAGAACTTGCCCCTCACTGCCGCACAAATCAAAAATACCAGGAGAGAAGGGAGCTTACCGGCGACGGCAAGAACGCCGGCCGGATGGACGCCCCCTGGTCCAACGATTTCCGATCGCCGACCCACTAGCTCGTCGGAGTACTCAGCTTCATCGATGCCATCTCTCCCCCTCTGTTCTCTCTTCTTTTACTTTAGCTCGGCCGCACAAGCCTCCGGCGTCCAACGGATAGAGACCGAAGAAGGGGATGGTCCGACGGCATGTGACTGGACGGAGGAGAAAGTCGAGGCGACATGGCCACCAAAGGAAGAAAAATCAGTGAAAAACTGGGTAAAGAGGGATGGTTTCTAAAAAGGAAAAACGAGGAATTTCTCGCCGTACGAGGAAAGGAAACTCAATCGATCGAGTCCCCCTCCCTCCCACGACTCTCCACCAGCCGACCCCAAGCCCTCCACGACTCTGCTTCTGGTGTTTCGACGATGTTGGTGGCCAGGTAAACAGGGGCTTCGTCCCCTGTTTACAAAGTTTCCCCCTTTTTTTTGTTATCGGGTTGAAGTCAGCTGGGCTTGCCGACTTCGGCCAAAAACTTGGTTCTTATACAACCTCTATAAACTTGTCAAACCAGGCACAAGGACTATTTCAAACCATAGATAGCCTTTTTGAGCTTGTATAACTGATACTCCCTTTGAGCAACATATCCTGGTAGTTATTCCATATAGACATCCTCAAAAAAATCATCATAGAAAAATACGTTCTTGACATCCATCTAAATGATGGGCCAATCTCGGTTAACAGCAATAGAAAAATATCACTCAAACTGAATTCATCCAAGCCACAGAAAAAAATGTTTCATAGTAATCAACCATGTAAGTTTAAGTAAAGTCCTTTGCAACCAAGCAAGCCTTGTACCGATCAATGGATCGGTCTAGCAGGTATTTGACAGTAAATACCTATTTGCACAGAACTGAACAGGCTAAAGACCCACAGGAGGGGCACAAGCTTCCAAGTACTACAGCTAATAAGAATATTCATTTCATCATTCATCGCTTTTCAGGATGGATCAGTCAGTGATGAATAAATACTGGAAATAAACAGACGAGATAGATAAGACAGTGTCGGAAAGAGAAACTGAAATGATCCAAGAAGACAATCAGCAATGGTATGCATGGTACATAAACATTTATCCTTATAGAAAGCAATGGAAAGATCAATATCACGTACCTCAGGATCAGAAACCGGAGCCGGAGAAGGAAGACTAGTATGAACATGAGGTGTGGGTTGCTGGCGATGCTGATGATCCTCCAAAACATGAGGAAATATTGGCAATCTCTAGAGGCTACTTAGGAACCGAGGGAGGAACACTTTATAGGGATGGAGCTGGTGTCGGAAGAGAAGGTCTGGACATGGATTCCAAATGAGTCTTGGAAAGAGAAAAATGAGACACTCAAAAAAAATCGCATCAGCCAAAACAAAGTGATGTTAGGTAACAGGATCATAACACCTATACCCTTTTTGTGTTCAAGAATAATCCAACAAAATACACTTAACATACCAAGAAGATAGTTTGTCAAGTCCAGGACTGAGTAAGTGAACAAAGCAGACACAACTAAGCACCCGAGTTAGTGAAAATAAAGACATGTCAGGATAAATACAAAAGAATGGTGGCTGACCAGCAAGAACAGAGGATGGAAGATTAATGAGATAATAGACAGTAAGAACAGCATCCCCCTAATATGATTTAGGCACATGCATCTAAAATACCAAGGTACCAACCATATTCAAGAGGGTACGATTCATATATTCAGCTATCCCAGTTGAAAAATATAGATGCAGGAGACCTAATGAAAATACCATGAGAAGCACAAAACTGTTTAAATAAGAAATTTATAAATTCTAAAGTATTAGTAATTGTAAGAGTTTTAAAGGGGATAGAAAATTGAAACTTTATTTTCATATAGAAGCCTGAGAATACACGGAAGACATCAGACCAACTTTGAAGAAGATAAATCCAAATGACTAACAATCGTCAATAAAGGTAACAAAGTATTGAAATCCAAAACGGGACGATAAAGGACTGAGATCCCAGATGTCAGAGTGTATAAGCTTAAAAGTAGTATACCAACAATAGACACTAGAGGGAAAGGAAGTCCGATGATGCTTGCCAAACTCAAAAGCAATACAAGACAAAGAGGACAACGTAGATGGAATAGAAATAAAATGACCCAAGAATGAAAACGCAAGATGGCCGAGTCTATAATGCCAAAGAGAGATCCGAATCCTGAGTAGCAGGAAAAGCAATAGTAGCAGCAAGTTCAGCATCCAAAGAGTAGAGACCCCGCAACTCATGCCTGCTACCAATTTGCTTCCCAATCCAAAGATTCTAAAGAACACGATAGAAAGGAAAAATATAATGGAGCAATCCAAAGAACGGATAAGGTGGTTTATAGAGAGAAGACTAACAGAAAAATTAGGAACATATAAAACTTTCAAGAGATAAAGAGAAGGCAACCACTCTTCCTTCACCTAGGATAGGAGAGAAGTCATCAGCAATAGATACAGACAGGAGGATGAGTCAAGGAATAGAGTAGAAAATAAAGACTAGTTATGTCGCATGGGTGAAGGCACCAGAGTCAAGAAGCCAGAACTTACGGCAATAGCAGAAGCAGATCCAGAAGATGAAGCAAGAAAAGTAGAGGCATGTGACTATAATAATTTATCATACTCCATCATGGTAAGTGTAATAATATCGCTCATGGAGTCAGAAACAAGAACAGTACTTGCAGAGGCAACAATGACAGTAGTGGCTGGAGAAGCTGGTTTGGCAATGTCAGGTTTACCAAATTTCTGCCAGCACCGTTCAAAAGGATGGTTGGTGCGTGTGCAATGAAGACACGGAGAAAAACCATGACCATGGCCACAACCAAGGCCACAATTCCGACCATGGCCCCGGAAGCAATATAAGCAGATTGATTAGCAGATGTAGTAGAAAATTCAGAAATAGCAATGATCGCAGATATTCGAAGTATACGAGCAAGAGCACTAAATAATGATGGAACAGTAGAGTCAAACAAGAGGGATTGCTGAACATGGCTAAGATTATCATCCAATCATAAAAAAAACTTGGCTACAAGAAATTCTTTACATTGTTGCTTCAAGACAACATATCATTAGTAATGAGATGATAAATAGGCAGTTCATCCCACTTTTCTTTCAGTGCTGCAAAGTAATTAACAGAGCATCCATCTTATCGAAGTGTAAAAATCTGCTCACAAAAAATAAACACAGCTGATATTCTTTTCATGTCCATACATTTTTTTAAGAGCATCCCACATCTCTTTCGTTATAGAGGAACATAATACTTGCACTAACAGAAGGTTCACAGCTATTTAAAAGTCAGATGATAATCGCATAATCATCATCTTGCCACTTGTCCATAGGACTAGTTATTATCTTGCTATCAGAGTACTTGGAGAAAGAGAAGGCAACAAGAGGGGCATCGGTAGGATGTTTCAACTTGTGTTGAGAACCAATAAAGAAACGGAAGGCCTGAATCTAGAGGACATAATTAGCACCATTTAACTTGATCATGGTGTCCAAAGGGATGAACTTTGGCACATTCGAAAATGATGCCATATATAGCCGAGAATAGCGATGATAGCAATACAGGAAAGATTTCGGATTACAGCATAGATTAAGTGAAGATCAAAGAAGAAAGCCCATCACCCATGTGTGAAGGCATAAAGAAGGCACCATTTTTTTATACTGCAAGCTGGATATACAGGCTGGTCTAAAGACCACGCGATCTATGGGCCAGGCGATGGACCGTATAGTTTGTAGACATCTCTGGACCACATCCAAGCAAAAAAACATAGAGGGGGGAGGGTGGGTTGGAGGAGATGATAGCGAAGCGGCGAAGGGAGGCAATGACGGAGGCGACGGAGACGGCTACGGAGAGGGCGTTGGAAGGCGACGGCCGAGTGGTGGGAAAAGAGGAATAGAGCTGGTGGGAGGCGAAAGGTGATCCGTGCGAAGAAGTAAAGAAAATAAGGTGAGTCGGGCAACGACGGCAGTCCAAAAGTGGGAGCTTGGCAGGCAGCGGCGGCGATGGGGATCAAGTCCCCGAAGAAGGCGAGCTCGGTGAAGATGCGGGAGTCGCAAGATCTTTGCAAGAAGGGATCGTGAAGAGCCACGACAGTGGTAATGAGCTCAACAACAATGGAGCACCTGAGCGTGGGGCTCGTGGAAGGCACTGGGCAGCTGAACAGGGAGGCACGATGTATGGGCGGTGACAGGGAAAAGAGAAGCGAAGGGGAAGGCTTCAAGCGATCGAATAGTGGATCTTGGGTGCCCAAACAGTTGAAGGCTTCAAACGGTGAGCAGGGTGGAAGGCTTCGAGCAGCCGAACAATGGATCTTGGGTGCTGGAAGAGATCCTTTCCATGGGTTCGTCCGAGGGAAAGAGAGAGGAGAGAGGGGGTAGGGGGAAGTGAGTAGGCAGCGGCTAAGATTGCGGAGGGAAGGGAGACGTAGAAAAAAGAATGTGACGCTCTGATATCCTGTTAAGGGAAAGAAAATATTGTTATATTAAAATTAGGACCATAGACAAGATTCCTGGTACCGAAACCGGTACCCATGCCGATCATCGACCGGTACCATACCGGTATCATACCAACATGCGACACTGGCATGCCAAAAAAGTTTTTTTATTTTTTTGTTTCTTTTAATCTGAAATGAGTTTTTTAGGATTTTTTGTTTTTAAGATATTTGCATTAGTTTACTTCAATTAATGATGGAAGTGATCAAGGAACGGAAACATTCATGGATCTATACGGCTTTCTCAAGCTTGCATTTCAACTCTTCGATGATTCAATGATTGGTATATCCTTTTTAACATCAGCTTTTCCCAATTTCTTAATACTGAACTTCGGATTGCTCATACTCCTGAAAGATCCAATCAATGGCATATCGCCATATCCCTTTTAATATTAGCATCTCTTGAATTATTAATACCTGGTTCAGCAATATTGTTCTTTATTATGGATGATGATTTCTTAGTAGTTATGTCCTCTCGTGAAAATAAAATCAATTTTTGTTGATTTATTGAATGTTTTGAGATTTAAATAGATATATTTTCAAGACTAATTCGCCAAAAACCATTGCAAAATGCTGTCTAGCCTCCATCTAGACTACAATATGTTTAAAAATATTTTCATAAAGCAAGATTGTGAATAATTAATTGAAGAAAAAAAATATAAATATAATTATATATCGATATTTAAAATCAAGTATTGATGTCCATAAATATCGGAATCATTTTGATATTCAGTAGGAAGATCAGTAAATTCCTCTAGCTAGACAACACAATAATCCTGTAAGCTTATCCCAGAAGATATACATGATGAATCGTAACTCATAGCATATCTCTCACTGAGATCCTAACTCTGAGATAACCAGAGACTGATGATATGACTGTAAATGGGCCCATCCGAATATACCAGCAACAAAATAAGATCTGTAAGATACTTCTGATTGCATGGAATAATAATCACTAGAAAATGATGTCTCCAATGCACCATATCTATATGGATCATAAATGGTCAGTGCATGCAGGTAAGAAAATCCAGAATACGAGGATGAGCATGATACATCCATAGATCCTATTGCACGTACGAGATCTGCAGCTGTATCGTATCCAAAACGACCTCGCGGAACCCATCACCTATACAAAATTGTATCATAACAGGCTCTACCAGCTGTTGCATTATGGTTCGTAGTCTATGTCACATAAGTAAACTGCGACTCACCAATGAATCGAAGATCAATAGTCAGCTGCATCTCTTATCCTTCAACCCCTCCATGATCACTAGATCCATGACTATTAGAAGTCCCAGCATTGCTTTTCCTAATATCCGATCTAAATGAACCGAGTGCTCCAGCAGAGATACTAATTTTTGTCTCAAATAGATGGCAGGGAGGGATGATGTGATGTATTTGCTGGAGTCTTGTAAGGAATATTGATTCTTGATCATTGTTCAACATTTATCCCAACCTCGCTAGCTACAAAACTGGATGATCGAGGAGACGATACTGACTCATCAAACTTTGACTCCTGCTACTGACTTATGACCCATCCAATTATCAGATCTTCATCCCCATCAACACAATAACTTGCAGTCGGATCGAAATATTTCAAATCAACTTCCTCCTCAATGCTCTTTAACCTCAACCTTAAATTATAGTGTACATATACAAGATCGTTGCGACGTTTCTATTTCAGACGGTTTCTCTGCTTGGAGTGGATAAGATTGAAGGTCAACCAGTTACGCTCACATCCACTCGATAACACTATTTGGAAAAAGATCTTGATAGCAAAATTTTTCAAATATTTTACTCATCCATCAAAATGCCCCCACCATTTAGCTGTAAAAGATATTAAATCATTTAGAATTTCAAATTTAGTAAAATCAAAAACTTTGAATATAATATTAGATTTATTAGTACCTACCAGGATTCATCTTTGATTTACCTTTGATGGCTACATTAAATCCAAAAGAATCTATGCCCTCCGTAAAAAATTATCTAAAAAAAAATTGGTATCATGTATTACTTGTGAAAGTTACCACTAATAAAAACCACTCAACAATTTCAACCTTACTTGTTTTGGACACATAGTAGCGACATCTGAATCGGACTTCATTTTATATATAACATTTCTTAGGGTACACAACCATTCATCCATGACAATGTTTGGTACAGGTACTAGAATCTCAAATTCAGATAATTATACATACATTTTCAAAATTAATCTAAATATACTTGTATAAAAATAAATGAATTTAAATTTTTAGAGCCTTCATGATTTACTACATACCTGCTAAATGCAAATTCAAACTCTTTAATAACTCTACTGTCTTAATGATACGGATATATTCATTGGCATATGATGGATCTACCTCTTTGATCTTTTCATTCGTCCTATCCATCATATAATAAAGGAAACCCATCTGAGTATATCGCTCTGAGTCCATGATTCGAAGAACCTCGTATAGAGGCTTAATAGCTTCCACAATCCTCTCGGTTTACTGTCAGAATGTCTATCTCGTCATTAAGTTTTTTACAGTGCTCTCCTCAGTGTTTGTCTTAGCATATATGCTATGCTGCCACTCTGGACTGACAAACATCTAACGCAACTTTACTTTATTATCAAAAAGACTATCAAGTGTCATATAATTCGTAGCAAATCATGTGACCCCTCGTCTCAATATTCTTCTCCTGTAAAGTTCCACACAATGATAAAATCCATATATGATTATAAATAAATCTTATGATACTCTATGCTAATTCAACTATCTTCTGTATCCTATAGATTTTTTCAATATCCATGAATATGAGGTTAATATAATGTGCAGCACAACAGAACCAGAAAATATGCGATCACTACTGCATCAAGAGTTGCCATGCAGACCTATATTGTGGTCCATTATCTGTAATGACCTGTACGATATTCTGCTCTCCCATCTGATCAATCACCTTCTTCATCAATCTGAGAATATAGCTGGTATCATGTACCCGATCTGAAGCATCAATAGATTTATAAAAAAATTTCATCATAATAAATCAAGAAATTAATGATGCTTCGTCTAACAGGACCAGTCCAACCATCATACCACTATCAATCCATATACGGACCACTTACTCTGATAGGAAGCAATCCAATTTTCTAGCTCCTTATTACTGTCAAAAAACTGATCATAAATATTTCTTGATCTTGGAAAATCTACACCTGCACCAACAGTCCATATAGATACAATAGTAGAATGATAATATAGGTTGTCTGCTACATGTACTGAGATATGACTGAAATGAAATCAGGATCCGATAGCCTGCCACATATCCTTATCCTTTTTCGACATGGTATCAATCTCTGCTACTTAGAATCTTTGCTAAGGCATATAAATCGATATCGTGGATAGTGGCTCCTGCTAGAAGATCCCTTGAAGACTTCTTTCTACTGTCAAATACTCCCAACATGGATGCAATATGGCTGATTCCTCTCCTGACGGGCTCTTTGGCTGAGATCCTCCTAAACCGTGCCTTAGACTCTCCTTCAACATTTCCAGAGCCTGATCCTGATCTTGAATCAAAAGCTGATGGCTCAAATTGCTCTCTACCTAGCCATCTTCTCTAGCTGCCTTTACTCATACAAGCTCGCCTGAATGGCAGTTTCTATCTGTGCCTCCTAATCGAAAGAAATAAATGCTCTCTCTGACTTCCCGGAATGATATGAAGGTGATTCTACGGCTTGACGATCCATCTCTTCCTTTTTCAATATTTTTTTTCCTGCTTTAAAATTAATAAAGTACTTCATCAACTGACGGATCTCTTGTGAACACTGTTGGCACGTAAATATATCAAAATAGCTACCAATGAAGTGCTATTTCAATCTTGTTATCCCACCATCCTTGAATTCTATATTATACTATTTATACTTATGATACCGACCCGAGAGCATTTCTCCGTATGCCTAACCAATATCACACTTCGGATCATTCTTCGTCCTCAATGGATCCATTCCTGAAGATTAAAAAAACATATAATCTCAATAATTATATAAAATTAATTAATATTTTATTTACCTATTTTTTTATTTTTTAATTAATTATATTTTCTAAAAAAATAAAAATATAAAAAATTATAATATTATAAAAAACTAATTTGATCTTAAATTCATGTAGGATCCTATCATGAATACTACATATATTTTTTAAGACGGTGAACATATATGAAAGGCTATTTTGCTTCAAAATTAAGCTAGGATTCTATTCACACAATGCATTAAAACTTAAATAAATCGATATGAAATTGATGATGAAACTAGCTTAGAAACCCTAGAACAATAATCTGTTTTTATAATTTTTTAATAAATTATCTTATTTAATCTAAAAATATTTTTAAAATTTTAAAAATCATATACTTAACAAAAATCATAATCTTAACATATGAAAGATCTACACAATACTTTAAAATCATGCCAAAATAAAAAATGACATTTTTTTCTTGTTTTTTCATTTTCTATGAATGAAAAAAAAAAAAAGATAGGAAAGAGAGAGGGAAAGAGATGGATGTACATACCTCTGATTAATATTTTTTCCTTGATTTCGGATGTTTGGATTAACTAGAACTATCAAACAAGGCTTTCCGAAGCTTTTCCAAACCTTCTCTGTCAAACTAAGAGCTCTCAAAGAGCTCTTAGTTAAGTTAAAAATACCCCACCCTCTTGCTACAGTAAAAAAATCGGTTCAGACCCGAACATGCCCAAAGCCCCAAATCGATCGAACCAAACAAAATAACAATTCGAATGCTGAATCATGCCGTTTCGACCGATTCAGGAGGGTTGATGGCAGACCGGTGGCTGTGCTGTTTTGCACAACCAAATCATGCCAACAGCCAGCCAATCTGGTTCAGTACGTCCTAAATCAGCCGGTATGGTACAATTCAGAAAACCAAGGCCATAGAGACCTTTAAATAGAGTACAGGACAATATGACTCCTAATAGGATTATAGTAATACTCCTAATATGATTAAAATAGTATGATATTCAAGAAAAAAACATAAGATAAGTTATTCTCTTTTCTAATTCTAACAATCTTCAATCAAAGTCAAACTTGACAATCATTTGTTTATGCATATTATGAGAAATCCTGCAAACATGTGACTGGTCCCACTTCAATTGTGCATTAAGAAGATCTTGGATATTTAAGCAGGGCCAAAGGCCTCCATTAATAACTTTTTGGCTCACCTTTTTGATAAGGTCTTAGATTGTCACAAATAATCTCAAAAGCCAACTTGGCCCACTGTCCATGTGGACCAAGGGACATTGTAGCATAAGGCCCTTATAATTACAAGCATCGTCGATCATGATGTTTCTATTTCTGATTGGGCACTTCCCTAAAGAGGACATCAAGGCTTCAATGATGAGAGTGAGGACCTGTACGGGCATATGTTTATTCCCACATTTTTATGCATTGGGAGAGGTCTTGGGTTTTTACGTAGGGCTAAGAACCCCAATTAATAATTTTCCAATTACCCTTTTTGGGTGACATCTTAGGCCACAATACATATTATATTAAATAATGTCATTTATGTTCATCTAATCCATGGAATCTAGTTGCAGCTTACAAAAACAAAAACAAAACAAAACAATTTCCTTGTAAAGAGAAGAACATAGATCAGGTTGAAGAGGCAACAAATTCAAGTTACGAATATTATAAAGGATCTAGAAGAAACCATTTAAAACCTTCAAATGTCAGCTGCATGCAAAATAAGATAATATCATGTTCCACTTAAATTAGATCTCACTTTAGTTTCAAGGAAGAAGGCAGAGAAGAAGGTAAAAGGTATTGCCCCGTTATAAAGCCTAAATCAAAGGAGGTGAAGGCTGGGCCAAAGAATGCAGCCTTAACATCAAAATACAAACAACAAGGTAATCTAGATCTTTCTTAGAAACCATCTTCTTAATGACTCTCAAAGTCATTTTCTGTACATCATCCCAGCTTATCAATATGCATTCACTGGCACACTAATCTGGAGAGAACTTGTTTCCCCTTGCCTTAAGACCAGATGATGGAGTCTGCTGGTGATGCAGGCAAGTTACGGGACAAAGGAGATGGAAGGAGCAAATAGGAAGAAGAAAGAACAAAAGAGAACAGAATCACATGGAATCCACCTGGAAGAGAATTTAGAATTCAACAAGTAAAATGATAAATCACAAAACATTCCCCTCCATATATTGGTTGAGTTAGTTAACCTAAGAAAAAATTAGTTGCTTCAAGCAAACAAAAAAAAAAAGAAGAGGAAGAAGAAACCCAAAGAATTCTAACATAACTCAAAATTCTAAATCAGTTTGTGTGATCAGGCATAAAACTACTTTCTGGCACCTTTAGTGATTGGATTGCAGAAATGTTGCTCCTGGATTGTCCTCTAAATTAGAGTTCCAGTAAGCCATACAACTCAAATGGATAAGCATCCATCAAGTCATGCACTTTGAAAAGCAGCAAAGTCATGATACCTTAATATTGCAGTATTTGTGCTTCAACAAGTATCTATATTTTGAGTGTATACTGACCTGTTAATTCAAACTATGTGTGTTTTAATTTCTGATAGCATCAGAGTGTAAGAAACCAATGATGAGTCAAGCATGTGAAAATTAGAACATCTTTTGGAAACTCGATTACTTTATTAGAAACATCTGGTTCCATTCATGTTTGAAATAATGTAACAAATAGGCCATCCTGATGGAAACCCAATTACTTGATTAAAAAAAAATCTGGTTCAGTTCATGTTTGAAATAATTTAACATAGTTTGAAGACATACATTTACTGCCAAATTCAGTTTCATGAATCAGAACTTAGGTGCACCCAACAAACTATGCTTTCTGGATTCACAAAAGAAAGAAAAGCAAAAACTGCAGGTATCACATAATAATTCAACTGATATATATAAATACCAAGATAAACTAAATTGGAAGTTGAGAGAAATTCAGTATACTTATTTCATCATTGTGCAAAGCTGTCAATGACAAAAATTCAAAGAATATTATGCAACATTTAAAGCAATATGTATGCATGTGTATGTGCATATCAGGGTGAAAGAGATCTTACCTTAAATTACCAAGAGCTAAATCTATAACTATATCATTAGTAATCTTCAAGTGGAAAAGCATGGCCTCCACGCTATACTAGAGACTGTTTTAAATAGATTTTCTCCTTCACCTTATATAGATTTTATGTTGATTCAAGCATGTCTCTACTTGCTCTACTAAAAAGAGAGTATAACCAAACTTGGTAATTATTGCACTAGGAACTCTCAAAGGTGGATCTACATCTTTATTTACATAACTATTGACCAAATAATAAGGAATATAGTATGAAGAATCAGATCCACAATGCATATCAAATAGAAACAGGAGATCTACAGGTCCAGTTAATGCCAGTTATGTAAGCACACAAAATGTATAAAAAACGGCTACATATATCATGATAGGAGCAATCAGATTCCACATAAAGCATATTTCATCATGGTTAGTCTTAAAAATCATTAGAAATATTGTCCACTAAAAGATTTTCAACCTGTAGCAATTCCTCCATAACATCTTCCATTGTTATAATTCCAATCACTTCTTCATCAACCGAATAGCTTGGAAGGGAATCCAAATTAACATCAAGAATATTGTCATGCCGTCCTCGCTCCGACTTCTTCAATTGTGAACGCACCTCTCCATGTTTCTCCATGTTGCTTCGTTTCATATGACTCTGACTATTGGGGACATTACTATTCACAGGGGATGCTTTTGTAATGACACCCAAATGCTCAGTCAAAACTAATTGAGATCCATCTCCTGGAAAATCAGTAATCACTACCTTGCGACACAGATTACTAGTTTTTCGCTATGCACAAGCGGTTCCATATAAAAAGGGATCAAAACAAAACATTTCAGTTATAAGTAATAATTCAATTATGCCAACTTTAAGAACATGTGATGTCATAATTCATACCAGGAATACCATCAGCCGGCGCGTGTTTCCTATTCTGGTTCATTCTATTCTCTAAAATATTGATCTTGCTTTTTTCTGTTATTGGTCCAATATCCTTATTGTGTTTAACAACCACAGCCATGTGACTGTGGCCCTTTTGAAATTCATTCAGTATGTCATAGAGAGGAAGGTCATCATATACCCTGGTACAGAGTTGTGTATCATGAGACAATATTATGCAAAGCATATGAAGAGAAAAATAACTGGAATCTGCTATAAAGAAATTGTATCAACACTTGAATGTCTATTGTCTGAATTTATTAGGAAAAACCACCTTTTGTGTAAGGTATTTTATATTAAAACTTCAAAAACTTAATATTTTAATAGATCATTGATGCAACTGTAAGTCAAGCTTTTGAATAACATGAATCAAGAGCTTTGAGTGTTAATGATCACTTTAGTTGAGATAATTGAGTCATCTTGACCAGAGACCTGGCCAGCTATTACTTAATCATGTGCTCCAAGTGTTAATCACATGCTCCAAGTGTTAATCACGTGCTTTATGCCTCCTCTAAGCTGTCCCACATCAAATGTTATCACCACAAAGTGCAAAAGCCTAAGAAGATGCTATGCCAATATGATCTCTCAATATACCTGACGTATGAATATCATATTATGTGGTGTGCATTTTCTCACCATTTCATTGTGAGGTACATAGTTTTATCTTCTGAACTTGTCGCATGTATTATTACTCAATAGTATCTTTTTTGAATCAGATTTAAGTTAATGACTTGGTTTCATCACATATGATATGCAATAGGCAAAAGACCAGCTCATCCCCAAAAGAGGTATATCTTTGTTGGGCATCATCCTTGTTGTTCCATGGTTTCTACTTCCAACACTCCAGAGGGATACAAAGTTCCTGAAGCAAATTCTCTCGAGTCAAGAACTTGTCGGGCCTAGATGGATAATTTAATTATCAAGATAAGTTTTTCCTCCATGTTCTTTGATTAATAAATAGATAGATTGTATAAGTTACAAGCTCATTCCCTTCTATTGAAGTACAGGCCTTGCAATTTATTTTTGAGAGGTTGGCAATATTACCAAGATAATAAAGTTTTAGCTTCTCCATTCTTTCTAATAATCATAGACGTAGGAAGTAGGAACCAAGTCCATACATAACATCTAAAAATGATAACATTCCAGGCTATGGCCTGCAATTGTAATTAAAATTGTTTTTTAGCCTCTGTAATCCCACAAATCAGTGTATCGATTGGTCCATCCAGAAAATCATATAAGCAAGATAAGCATATATTGGCCTAAGTTTTTCTACCACGATGACCTTCTTGGCATACCATCACTCGGCCAGCATTCAATTATCACCTCAAATGTTGATCTTTTCAAAGGTGAACGTTCTAAAGCCTAATCTATTCCTGGTTGCCACACGTTTACTCTTGATATGTTGCTTTGTTTTATTTAGGTGGTCTTAAGTATGACTTTTCTAAGAAGCACAAAAATAATTTTAACATTTTGTCCTCCACTATGCATCTTGCTGCTTACAAAACAAAATAAAGTAAACCAATTTTCTTGCTTAAGGTAAATACATGCATATGACTTCGGCGTAGAAAAAGAAAATCATACCTAGGAATTTTTCTGATGGTAACGTTCCTAATGGGGACCTGATCTTCAGGTCGGCAAGTGATCAGATTCTTAACCTGAAACCAAGAAAAATAGTCAGAATGCCATAGTACAAAAATGACATCAGCTAAAAGAATCTAAAGCATGCAAATAAAGAACAAGAAATTCAGTTTTACCAATTTCAGGCCTAGCCATCAAGGTTGCAGTTGTTCATATTGCATATGGCGCAAAATATTAGATGTATGCTCTAAAAGTCAATCTGATAGGCACATATTATCTTTCTAGGACATAATTTTGTATTTGAATTTCTTAAATTGGATTAATTATACCATACATGTTATATATGTCCTTGTATCATCCAAGATATTAATAGAAAATAACACATTCTCAAAAGTTGAGAATTTGAGGCATGTGACATTATAAATTAATTCCTAAATTACACCCGATCATAGGATCATCATGAAAACAGTGATCAATCTATTAAGATCAGTGAACGGATCGCTTCCCTCTAGATAGACAAGTCTCGAATCTACAATATGGTGATATTGAAGCGAGAGTGCAAGTGGTTGTTAAAGAACGGAACTAAGCATGACCATACAAAAAGTCACTTGGATGTCTATTCATCCGTCTGTGACTTTCCTGATGCTGGGGCAATATGAGTGATTCTTTGACCCACGATGCCTCAGCTACTCACAGTGAGCTTGCTATAGCTTAACTGTATAATCACTTAGTCTCCTAGCTATTTGGATCCTTGCGGTGTATGTTGGCTACAACAGGTTAGCTATAGAGATAGAATCATATCTAGATAAGATCTATTGACCTTGGTAAATAAGGCATAGTTCTATGCAATTTAAGAAGCCGAGTCCATAAAACCATGGCCATGGCAATATAAATGATGAAAAAGGATTTTCATGAGTTTTCACAAATTAGATTCGAGCTAATTAAATCTAGTATATGATAGATGAAGGGTTTGACGAGTCTTCCATAACCTCCATCTTGTTGGAACTCATAATAAAAGAACTGAATTATACAGAACCACACCTAGGGATTCTTTACATATAGTTCTGCTAGAATAGCCACTACATGCTGCTAAGCATTACCGGTGAATTGTGAGAACTCACTTGGATCATTTTTAGATCGATGGTCCTTGATTGAGATGAGTTAAAATCGTTCTAACCTATTGAAAAAAATTTCGATAATACTATGATAGAGATCATAGTATATCTCACTATCAGACAGAATAAAATCTATGAGATTGCACATAATAGGGATTTAGACTTGACCAATTGGTTGGATCGCAACTAATGATCAATATGATTGATGGTTAGGTTCAATTTATAAAAGTTATGAGTAAGAGGAACCAACAAGTGAGGACCTAATTACAATAGTTGCAATGTAATTTGATTTGATCAAATTAGGGTTCAAGTCTTAATTGAATAAAATCAGATTTAATTTAATTAGGCTTAGTCTAATTCGAGTTCGAATTGAGTTTTCCAGTCCAATTGAAAATTAGACTTAAATCTTAATCAAATTAGGGTTAACGTTTAATTCAAATCAATTTCAAATTAGATTCCAATTGGGTTTCCCAGTTTAATTGGAAATTGGACTTAAATCCTAACTAAATTAGGATTAGGGTTTAACTCAAATCAATTTTGGATTACAATCCAATTGGATTTTCCAGTCCAATTAGCAATTGAACTTAAATCCTAATCGGATTAGGATTAGGATTTGAATCAAATCAAGTCGAGTTGGACTTGTATTGGGCTTGAATTAATTCCTAATTGGATTAAGAATTAGAGACCCAATCAACTGGGATTCTCTCCCTTATCCCACGCCCAATATGGAATCTAAGAAGTGGCGCACAAAATTGGGATTGGCATCCAAAGTTTTTGCAATGGAATTTTCACAAGAAAAATTCCAAGCACCAAGTGTTGGTGCCCTCCCTCTCAAGTTCTACTTTGGGACTTTTAGTTTTATCCCATCCATTTGAATTTGAATTAGATTCAAATTTAAATGGAGATGGGATCTATCTAAAGGGTTGGCACAAGAATTAAGAAGTGGTGCCCCTTTTGTTTCATCAAAGTTATTTTTACAAGGAAAAGGAAGATGTGGCCCCCCATATCTGATTTTTTGTGCCCATTCTCTTTCTCACGCCACCCATACCCATGGAGAGAAATAGGAAAGAAAAAAAGAGAGGTGCTCTCTTCCTCTTCACTCCCCATCCCTTCGATTTCCTCTTCATCTTGCACCTTCTTGCTCTCTTCTTGAGAAGAAAAGAAGAAGATAAGATCCGACCTTCAAGAAGCAAGATCTCCAAGGGAGCTAACACCTCGGTGGTCTCGAAGGCTTTTGATCAACGTCGGTTCCGTGTGGATACCTGTAAAGGCCAGACACTTGAACAACTTCAACGGAACTCGGAGACATTCAGATCTAAACATCGGGTAATGGATTAAACGAAGTAGGTATGAAATTCCATCTCCTTCTGATTTCTTGATTTCAGGTTCTTGATTTTGATATCATGCATATGAAGTAGATCTATAGGTGTCAAAATAGATTCGATCTATGCATGCTTAGATTAATAGTTTAATCTAGTTTTTTGTTGTTCTTGTTAAAATTCTGCATGCGAGACCTTCCATGAATCCTAACAGTAATATCAGAGCCACGGGTTTACATGCTTGATTCAATCAAATCTGAATTTCTAATTTTCAGATCTAAAAGTTTTTTATAAAAATACGATATCCATCGATAAAAGGTTGTCCTAGCATAAGGTTTACCCTTTATGCTGAAAAGGTTGTCCCAGATCGATATCATGGGTTTTGAAAAGAATTTTTATGCTACTTAATCAAATATTTAGGTCTGATTTTCTGATTATATATGAGATATATGTCATATCTTTAGATCTGAATCATGATTAAAATGTTCAACATCGATTTCAAATAAGGTTGTCCTAGCATAACGGTTACACGTTATGCTATAAAGGTTATCCTAAATCGATGTAGAACTTCTTGAAAATAGTTTTCATGCAATGTTTAATCAATCATTTTAGATCTAAATTTTAATAAGCATATATAAGATATATGTTGTTGTAATTTAGATCTGAAATTTTTAATTAAAGATTCATCATCAAACTGACATAAGGTTGTCATAGCATGATGATAACATGTTATGTTGAAAAGATTGTCCTAGTTTGATAATTTAAGATTCTAGAAAATTAATTTCATGTTAGTTTAATTAAAACTTTTAGATCGGAATTTTAATATGCATATATGAGATATATGTTGATTCTTTTAAATCTAAAATTAAATTCATATATGAGATATATGTAAAGTTAATTTAAATCTGAATTTTCATGCTAAATCATATATAAATTTTATATCTAAAAATTAGATTTAGAATCTAAATTTTTATATTTGTTCATGATGAAATGGTTGAGTAAATCGAATTAGATCCGTAATGAGATTATAAGAGAGGTTATCAATTAATACATAATGGACAAAATCAAGTACAACAATTTATCAAACCGAGTCAAGAGTTGATTAAGATTAGACCAAGAGTGCTCTAGATTAAAATAATAGTTATAGTTCATTAAGTTGATTAATGTCCATATGTTTGAGATTGATTAATCCAAATAGACTTGATTCTGGCTTAATGGTCGAGCCTGAATCACTAAAATTAATTAATTCAAAATTAATTGACCAATTGATGTTTAAGACTAGTGCTTAAATGGTGATTATTTAATTAGGACCATTCACTTACCTGGCCAACTTGTTGGTGTCTAAGGAAAGCAACGAGGAGCCTCCCACCAATCTCCACTTACCTCGCCAACTTGATCAATTAGTCTTGGATTAGGTTGCTTGGTGATTTGAGTTCAGCCATACCACTTTGGTTAGTCATTTATATAAGATGTGAGAGACTAATTAGAAAAGACCTAAATTAAATCTCCCCGTAAATATTAAGTCCATAGATCTTCCACCATTGTAGGAGTGTAGGCGTCCAACTAGTGTTTGATTATTCTCAACTAAATATAGTGGTTCAATTATATCGAAAAAATGCAACCATCCAATTAATATGAGATGTTGCGGGATAAAGATGGGGTTGGACCTAATATCTGTTAGGTAAGGGACCCAATGACAACTTTGCTTTTACATTGAACAATAGGTCCGACTTAACTAAAGAGTGTGGCCAATATCTATCAGGTGAGCCCACATGACTTAGAGACCGAGTCGCTGCAACATGCTTAAAGAAATATTAGACAGAAATTGTCCATACATTGGTTTACATGTTACCAATATCTATCAAAGTGCATGTAGATCAATGGGACCATAGTATCCACTAAGAACCCGAACCTTAGTCATGTAAGAATTTCCAGATCCAAGAAAATAGTGAAAGTTTACACATTTATTTTTAAAAAGAAAATTATCCTAAATCAAATATTTTAAAACAAATACAGATATGTAACTAGAATCTTTACTCTCTAGGATTAAATTGTTAACTTCCAACCCTCTTATTAATTCTTAGATCAAACGATTAACTACAACTAATTATAAAGACTGGCTCAGAAACTTAAAGATCATTTAGAAAAAGCTGAGTAATGTAATTGACTAGGACCTCGCTATGTTACCATGCCATCTATGATTGATCTAAGTACAATCCATCCATGATCATTGTTTGACAATAATTAAGGATTAAAAACTTGAGCTTTACTCTCTATGATTAAATTGTTAGCTTCCAACCCTCTTATTAATTCTTAGATCAAATGATTAACTACAACTAATTATAAAAACTGGCTCAAAAACTTGAAGATCATTTAGAAAAAGCTAAGTAATGTAATTGACTAGGACCTCCCTATGTTACGATGCCATCTACGACTAACCTAAGTGCAATCCATCCATGATCGTTATTTGACAATAATTAAGGATTAGGAACTTGATAAGCTCGAGCATGATGATACATAAAGGATTGCATATGGATTTGACTCAGCAATCTCTTTCCAATTCATACGGGCAGTTTATAATAAACTACCATTTGAATAAGACTGATTACAATAAGATCAATTAGTAAAAACATGTTGGTAACTATTATAGAAACCTTGAAAGGTTTAAGGGGCACGCTTCTCGATATAGAGAACTATCTTCCAAAAGGAAAACCTAATTGGAAGAAGCAAAAGATCGAGAGCAAGCCAAAAATGGATCTTCCTAAAAAGGAAGGCCATTGACAATGGAAAGGTATTTCCAATACAACGTTAATGGCCATCAAAAGAAACTATCCCATATGCATACAACCCCTAGAATAAGGAGCACACCTTCGGTAGGTATGTCAGACCTGCTCAAAATTGAACCAAACCTTACGGTTTCTTCTACTTCCAGGTTAAGTAACTCTATTAGGATGTATATAGAAAAGTAGAAGGCTAAGGTAAGGCAAAGTAATCTTACAAGTTATAACAAGGCAATAGTTGTTGCTATCGGTACCTATCCTCTATGACCACCGTCTAGTTAGAGACTCTATTATGTTCCTACTAGGAATAGAAATTTGATTTCTGTTTAGCATGAAAATTTTATAAAAACATTTGTTCTATTTATTTTGAAAATAAATTGGTTGCAAATAGTTTTATAATTAATAGTCTAATTTGCATAAGGATGCATGTGTTGAGCAGTTAGAAAAGTGCCATGGAATCTGAGAGATTCTGATATGATATTAACCCAAATTATAAAGGTGGCACCTCAAGTTTAGTCATGTCGGAGAATAAATAAATTAAAAATTATGAGCCTCTTAACTCATTGATTACAGTCATTTACAACTTATAAATCCTATTTTGAAAAATGTTGACCAAACTATCTTTTGTGTGACAAGAGATGAGGATTGCTGGTACACTTACCTTGGTACACACTGATGTGTATGGCACATTCGATGTACAGGTCATGGAGGTTATCTTTCCTAGTACGTGTATTGACACATCTGAAACCTTTGAAAGGTTCAAAAAATTTTGATAGAAAGTAGAGATGCAAATTGGAAGACTCCTCAAGGTTCTTCGACCAGATCAAAGAAGTCAACACCTTAGTGAAAATTCTTAAATCATCTCAAGTTATTCGGCATAGTCTCATAATGGACTTCTCTTATATCTTAATTCAACAAGTATCTGAGCATAGAAATCGAACCTTATTGGATATAGTTCAATCCATTATAAGTATCACTTTTTATCCTTAATTTTAAGAACATGTTTTACTTACCATAGCTTATCTATTTAATAGGGTTCCCTCTAAATCTGTTCTTACCACACTTATATGAGACATAGCATGGTAGGAAGCCAAATCTTGGTTATTTCAGGATTTGGAAATGCGTAGCCTATATGAAGCGACTAGAGGCGAACAAGTTTAAGGCTAATTTTTATTAGGTATCTAAAAGAATCGTTAGGATACTATGTTCTTCCCAATAGATCACAATATTGTTGTGACCCAATAAGCTATCTTCATGGTTAAATAATATATCCTACATGATGGTAGTGGAAGGAAAATCGAGCTCAAAGAAAAAGTCTCTAAATAATATATCCTACATGGTTAAATAATATATCCTACATGATAGTAGTGGAAGGAAAATCGAGCTCAAAGAAAAAGTCTCTAAAGAGCAACGGTCCATAAAACCTATAAAACCTATTCAAGCAGAGCTAGTACATGTAGTACCTCATCCATCTCGTAAATCGAGTAGGATCTCCTGTCCTCCTGATAGATACTTGAATATTCTTATAGAGATAAAGAAAATGTTCCTCATAGAAGATAAGAAATATGGAGATGATCCCAGAACCTACAACGAGACAATGTTAGACATTGATACCGAGATGGTTAAATACTATGAAATCAAAAATTGACTCAATCTGAGTCAACCAAATATGGACCTTGGTAGATCCACTAGATGGTATGGTATATACTGGATGCAAATAGATCTATAAAGAAAAATAGGTAAAGACCTATAAGGCAAGGCTTATGATGAAAGGTTATAGTTAGCATTGACTATCCAGAGACTTATTCACCTATGACCATGCTAAATCCATCTATTACTTGCTATTGCAATTTACCATCATGAGACCTAGTAAATGGATGTGATAGTTATCACAAGTCTACAAAAATCTATATATGGACTAAAGCAAGTATATCAGAATTGGAACACTCATTTAATTTTACTAAAAATGAGAAGGAACCAAATGGTCAATGGGAGATCAATGACTTTCTCAAATTTGGGAATGTTATTCCCATACTAATATCGATTAAGTTATGGTTCTAAAGAGTTCTCTATGAAAACCTATGAAAAGCATTCTATATTTTGGAAATAAAGGTCTACAAAGATGGATCTAAGAGAATGCTAGGCCTTTTACAGAAAATGTATATGGAGGTACTAAAAAGATTCAGCATGGAAACTCCAAGAGGGACTTTTATCCCTATAGCATGGCATTTCTCTCCAAGATGTGACCTAGCACATCTAAGGAGATTCAGCGCATGAGCAAGATCCCTAATGTTTCAGGCCTTCAGCCATAAAAAACCTCATGTATGCCATGTACTCGACCTGATATAACTTTTGCTGTGAATGTCATAGCAGGTATCTATCAAATTCGAGTGCTAGGAGCACTGGATAACTGTGAAAACATTCTTAAGTATTTTTTAGTAGTAGTAAAGATATGTTATTAGTCTTTAGAGTAGGAGAATTGAGAGAACAAGGATACAAAGATTCAGACTTTGTCTAATGTTGATGATAGAAAGTCTACATCAGGTTGAATTCTTGTACGATATGGTTTAGAAAGGTTCCTAATAACCAATCATTGCAGGTTTGACCATCGAAGCTGACTACATCGTCGCTTCTAAGGATGCAAGGATGTATTCTTGTTTGTTGCAGAATTGGATGCGATGTTATCACATGCCATAACACTCCACTATGACAACAATGGTGCCATAGTTTTAGCTACGAAACCAAGATCTCACCAGAAGCCTAAGCACATAAAACGATGATTGTATCACTCGCGACTACCTTATTAAGGTGCAGAAAATAGACTCCACATAAGATGTAGCAGACCCACTAGCTTAGTAAGCTTTAGCCAGTATAAGACTAAAATGCAACTTCAGAAGATAGGCCGAGATATATTGCTAATTGGCTTTAGTGCAAGTGGGAGATTGTTAGATATATATTTTAGAAGCTAATCTAACAGGCGCATATTATGTTTCTAGGATATAATTTTATATTTGAATTTCTTAAATTGGGTTAATTATACCATACATGTTATATATGTCCTTATATCGTCTAAGAATTTAATAAACGATGACACATTCTTAATAGTTAAGAATTTGAGATATATGTCATCATAGATTAATTCCTCAATTGCACCCGATCATGGGATCATCACGGGAATGGTGATCAATCCATCAAAATCGGTACACGAATCGCTTTCCTCTGGATAAACAAGTCTCATGTCTATAGTGTGATGACACTAGAGCAAGAGTGCAAGTGATTGTTAAAAAATGGTACTAAGCGTAGCCACACGAGAAGTCACTTGGATGTCTATTCACTCAGTGAATTTCTCGATGATGTGGTTGTGTGAGTGATTCTTTAACCCACGATGCCTCGATTACTCACAGTGAGCTATAGTTTAACTGCACAATTACTTGATCTCCTAGCCATTTAGATCCTTGCAATATATTGGCTACAGTAGGTTAGCTGTAAGGATAAGACCGCATCTAGATAAGATCTATTGACCTTAGTAGATAAGGCATAGTCCTATATGATTTAAGAAGCTGAGTCCATAAGACCATAGCCATGGCAATATGAATAACAGAAAAGGATTTCCATGAGTTTTCATAAATTGAACTCGAGCTAATTAAATCTAGCATATGACAAAGGGATTTGACGAGTCTTCCATAACCTCCATCTTGTCGGGACTCATGATAGAAGAACTGAATCATATGAGATAACCATACTTAGAAATTTTTTACATTCTGTTTTGCTGGAATAGCCACTACATGCGGCTAGGCATCACCGGTGAATTGTGAGAACTTGAATCATTTTCAGATCAATGATCCTTAATTGAGATGAGTTGAAATCGTTTCAACTTATTGAAAAGAATTTTAATGATACTATAATAGAGATCATAGTATGTCTCACCACAAGATAGATAAAACTTATGGGATCGCACACAATAGAAATTTAAACTTGATTAAGTTGGATCATAACCTAATTATCAATATAATTGATGGTTAGGTTCAATTTGTAAAAGTTACAAATAAAAAACAAAAAGTGAGGACCTAATTACAATAGTTGCAATATAATTTGATTTGATCAAATTATGGTTCAAGTCTTAATTGAATAAAATCATATTTAATTTAATTAGGCTTAGTCTAATTCAAGTTCGAATTAGGTTTCCAGTCCAATTGAAAATTAAACTTAAATCCTAACCGGATTAGGATTAGCATTTGACTCAAATCAATTTCAGATTAGATTTCAATTAGATTTTCCAGTCCAATTAGGAATTGGACTTAAATCCTAATTAGATTAGGATTAGGGTTTGACTCAAATCAATTTCAAATTAGAATCCAATTGGATTCCCCAATCCAATTAGGAATTGGACATAAATCCTAATCAGATTAGGACTAGGGTTTAAATCAAATCAAGTCGAGCTGGATTTGTATTGGGCTTGAATTAATTCTTAATTAGATTAGGAATTAAAGACACAATCAATTGGGATTCTCTCCCTTATCCCACACCCAAGATGGAACCCAAGAAGTGGCGCACAAAATTGGGATTGGCATTCAAAGTTTCTCCGATGGAATTTTCATGAGAACAATTCCAAGCACCAAGTGTTGGCAGCCTCCCTCTAAGTCCTGCTTTAGGACTTTTAGTTTTATCCCATCCATTTGAATTTGAATCAGATTCAAATTTAGATAGGGATGGGGTCTATCTTGAGGGTTGGCACAAGAATTAAGAAGTGGCACCCCTTTTGTTTCATCAATTTCTTTTACGAGGAAAAAGAAGATGTGGCGCCCCATATCTGATTTTTTGCACCCCTTCTCTTTCTCATGCCACCCATAGAGAGAAGTAGGAGAGAGAAAGAGGTGTTCTCTCTTCCTCTTTACTACCCATCCCTTCATCCAGCATGAAGGTGTTCTTCACCTTGCTGCCTTCTTGCTCTTTTCTTGAGAAAAAGAGAAGAAGAAGATAAGATCCAACCTTTAAGAAGCAAAATCTACAAGAGAGCTAGCATCTCGATGATCCAAAGGCTTCTAATCAGTGTAGACTATGTGTGGATACTGGTAGAGGCCGGACACTTGAACGGCTTCAACAGAACTCGGAGACATCCAAATCTGAATGTTAGGTGATGGATTAAGCAAAACAGGTATAAGATTCGATCTCCTTTTGATTACTTAATTTCAGATTTCATATTTTTGATTTTAATATCATGCACATGAACTAGATCCATAGGTGTTAAAGTAAATTCGATCCATGCATGCTTAAATTAAATAGTTTAATCTAGTTTTCTGCTGTTCTTGTTAAAATTCTGTTTTTTTGTAAAATTCTGCATGCTACACCTCTCATGAATCCTAACACAAAGACCACTACTTTTAACATCTCTCATTTTATGTATCATGAAAACACGGTTCCCCACTTTATAACATGCTAGTTGTATCATATACGATAAAACAACAAATCTACACTGTACCACATGCACTAAACAATTATGCAAAGTCTATATAATAGTAATACAACTATATATAAGACAAAACTGAAAATGGTATAATTTATGGCCAAAAACATAGTTTTGAGTTGAAAATTACAAAAAAAAAAAAAAAAAAAAAAAGGTTATCTTCTGAAAAGAAGTTCTAAAAATATAGGTCCGTACTTGTCATTGATACATACCATCCTGACACAGCTACGCCAACCAGCACACCTTGTGGCATGACCATTTCCCGTCCTGATTTTTTTCTTTTTTTTATTTCAGTTGCTTTAACCATTATTCAAGCTAGACGGGCCATATTTGATGAATTAAATATTCAGAAGCTAAAAAAAGAAAGAAATCAGCAAAAGAAAGGTGCCAAACAGCTTTGAGCTTGATGTCGGGCAATATAGGTTGATCCAACGGCTGGTTCAAAAAATCTTAACCAATATTCCCATGCATTGATCAAGGAGGCACCAACTATTGATTTCTAGCTGACACAGTACATGCAGGCATAAAAATGGGCTAGTATACCTAATATTTGAATCATCAACTCAAAAAAACCCAAACATGCATGTTAGGCATAATCCAAACATGCATGTTCGGCTCTGATTAAGTGATAAAAACTTCATTGAAAGCTATCCCTGGTCTATCAAACCATCATGTTCCTTCTCTGCCAAGACTCTTTGTAGGCCTAGAAAAATTCAAACATCTTATCCAAAGCTTCAGACTGCATGTTGCTTCTATGCTAAAACCCTTCATAAAGTCTAGGAGAAGTTAGCAAACGTTACCTGCTTACATGAGCTCAACTGTGATGAGTAAGGCTGGATTTCTAGGTCTCATTAGCAGGTCCAACAAGCTATTTTGGCCTGAAGTTGCCTAAGCTAGGAACAAAGAACAAAGTCAAAGGGCTTGACATATTGGAAGTCCACCCAATCCATGCGGGAAGACTCCTCAAGAGTTCTGCTCCAAAACTCCATTCTTTGACAAGAAGAGTGGTGAGCCCCAGGGCTTTCACTATATTTTATATAGAACGATTATTTACATACTAAAATGTTACCAGATATAACCAGAAAAGAGATTACATAATTATTTCACTTATTAAGTTTTCATTGGAAAAGAGATGCATAATAATTAAAAAAATAATATACATATTTACACTATCACTGATCTATCAGAGACTTCTTCATATTACAAATGATAGTTTTCTTATATTTTATTTCAAAATCAAAGCATTCAGTAATTTTACATATTCATTAGCTAGCTATCTTACTCACCAAAATAAGGCCAATAATATTTGTTGGGCTCCCAGAGTAAATTGGCACACGACTATGCCCTTTAGTCATTATTAAACCCATAGTGAACCTAAAAAGAGATAAATGTCAACAGTATGAACAGATGTAAAAGCCAATTTTATGCTAACAGGCCAAAAACACAGACATATCAAGATTAGAGTTTATGTCGAGGGAAAAAGTATCAGATATTTTCGTCATAGCATCTCTCGCAGTCTTTTGGGTCATCTCCAATGCTCCAGTAATAATAGTGGTTTCATCATGAGTCAACTCTCCACCCTTTCCTGCCTGCACACCAACAAAATTAAACATTAGCATCAATGCATCATAAGCTGTTTCAAATACACAGCAGTTAAGATTAAACCATTCTACAGTATGTTCTCATTTTATTGTTTGCTTACCATCTTACTATATGTAAGCACATACTCTTTTTTTCCTGAAAATGTGTGAGGGGTTAAGACCCCCACCATGTAGTAGAAGAAAAATAAACAAGACTCTCATGCACACACATGCATAGACAATTAATTGTCTACAACATAAAATAGTCTGTGAGTGCATGAAGCTAATGCCTAGCGAATTGAAATGATGCATTTATATTTTATATAGTGTAAAATAAAGGAGGAATGGTAATGGTAATAGCAACATGCAATTCCTAAGTCTCTGTTTAAATATGTTCCTCAATGGCATCATTCCATAGGACAACTTTAATAAGACTTTCAACTCAAGCCTTCTTGCATCATTCTTGTTCCTAGTCTAACATTTAAAACATCATACACACACAAACAATTTAAGCTGCTTGCAGACAAATAACTAATCTGTGAGAAATTGAAAGAGTTGTAATAGGACATTAACTCCCTAAGGGTTGCCTAACCCAATAATCACATATGTCAATGTAGCATGATAAGGTAGAAGTATCAAAAGTTGAAAAAAAAATCTAAGTGAAAAAATTGGCAAACCATAGAGAACACAATTTCTAAGTCATAAAGTATGAATTGATGTACTATAGTTTTCTTTTTCTGAAATTATAGGTGGTGAAAAGACACAGTTCAACAAAAAAAAAGAATCATCTGATACAACTATATGCCTTTCCTGATAAAGAGCAAGATTTTTAGGCTTCAACAGATTGGGTTCTTAAATCTCACAAAAACAAGATAAAAGTCATTCAAAACAAACAAATGATATGTTGTTGAATGCAACTTTTGTTAAGAACCAATGGTGAGCCATATAAACTAATAACCAAAACCACCGATTGGGGCATACAAGCTCCCAAGTTCAAATATTTATCAACCAGCACTGAGTGGGTTCAAATACTTCTATACCAATAATTGATCAAATTGTTGTCTTATAACAAGTCTTAAACAATTAAATTGATTGATTTCTGTTAGGAGTATGCAGAACGAAAACTTGAGGCGGCTTTGGCAAGAAAAGGTCTCAAATTTGTGGTAAAGGTTCTACAAAGAAGAGAGGAGCACCAAAGCTAACCAGACTGAAATTGTCGAAAAGTAATTGAAAAGGCTTGCAATAACACCATAGGTATCCCCTAACAGGAATAGTTGGAGCTTAGGAATTGGGACAAATCTCCATGACTATAGTTATCCAAAAAGCATTTCACATGTACAACTCATGTTAACATTGTAGATCCCGACTTTCAAAGATCCCTTATGTATTTTGTTCTGATTAAATATCTGCCAGGACTCCTTATACATACCTTTTACATGCATGCACATGTGTTTGTATGTATCCAAGTCTGTCCATAGAATTAGGGCTGGAACTGGACCGGCCCAAAGCCCATCGCCTAGATCTGGGCCGGGCTAGCCCAATGAACTTCGGGCCGGCCCGAAATCGGGTCGGGCTTCGGACCAGATTTTAAGCATATTGGGCTAAACTTCGGGCTTTAAAATAGAGTCTATTTAATTTTTGGGCCAAAGGGGTACCTGGACTCGGTCCGAAAATTCTTAAAATTTGGCCTGAAGCCTGACCCAATTTTGGATTGGGCAGGCCCAGTTCCAGCCCTACATAGAATACATACATACTTGCGTATATAGACACAGTTACTATAGGTTGTAGCCCCCATAAACATGCGATAACATCATAAAACACAATAAAGCTTAATAAAATCAATATGTGTAGCTTTGGATATCCAGAAACTTCAAAGAACCAGATTAGAAGAGCACTCTCTGCAGCTGAATTTGATTAAGTAAACAAGCACAAAATACCCTCACTCTATCTCAAAAACATTATTTATATTCATCTATGAATTCTTAATTGGATCTTATCTGTCACCATGCTAAAATATGAAATATTTGACAAAAGTCATAAATAAAACATTAGCAGAAGGAAAAGCAAGTTTGACATAAATCAGATTTACATATGGTACTATGAAGAGTTTCAGCTGACAAAATTAGTGTGATCAAAGATAGTGCCAATACACAATGAAGATCGAATTAACTATCCAATCTACAAATATAGTCATTCTTGGTAATTACACACAATGTCTCACATGCCACATAGATCAACATGAATGGTTGTATCCATTATGACAATGTTGTTGAGTTGCCAAGATTGCAGGTTGAAATATGATGGATCATAGAATGTAGGCAATGAACCAAAAACGTTGAAGGCCAATTGGAAGAAGAAGAATGGAGACCAAATGTCAAAAACTTGATGAGCCACATGAGACTAAAAAAGGAGAAAGGTGATGTAATAAAAACTCTGAAAATAATGAATAATAAAAGATAATAACAAAAATAAAACCAAAAAGGCAGCAAAGATCTATTAAGGATCCTCAAGTAACAAATTAAAGATATATGAGATTATGAGAAGAGGTAGAGTGACAAAGGTGCCAAGAAGTGGGCCAAAATCACCAAAACTAGCTCCTAAGAATTGTACAGAAAAAGTAGATAAAGAGTCACACAGCAACATAAAAGGTTTAAGAAGATGCATAACAAAATGAGAGAGAACGGTTTATCTGGGAACTATTTATCGACAGACAAGTAATAAGAGAATGAGGGTTTAAGACAATTCTTTGAGACCAAAAGGTGTCCAGACTAAATTCCAGAGGCTTATTTAAAAGTTGGCGATGAATAAATTTTTGTGATAAAATTATTCAACAAAATTTGTTGGAGACAGGAGAAGGAAACAAGGCAACTAATTCAGTGGTAATTATTTGAAAAGGATGAAACTGTTAGATTGCCAAAGCTACAATCAAGAACCTGGAAATCAATTCCACGCTATCATTGGAATTAATTTTACTAATGAAAGCAATATCTCAACATATAGCATAAATCCCCCAAAATTGTACAACTGCCCACACATAAAATAGCAATATGAAACTCACATATTCGAAAAAGTCAACAGTGTCATATTGCTTTTAACTGATAAATTATTTCACAAATGCATCAAGATTTGCCTTCCACAGAGAATATTCTGTTTCAATGGTAAGACTGCAAAAAAAGCTCAATATTGGGATCTCATCTTAATCATCTTGATGGTGTGACACTATTATGGTCTCGCATGTTAGCTTAGTCTGATTTTATCACAAGATTGCACAAGATAAGCCACCTCCAGTTAATGTTTAGTTTTCATACACCTTTACTGTTATCATTCTTCTGAAATACATACGCATCACAATATACATGACTTCTTTCTTCTATTCATAAGGTTATCAGTTGGGAAAACCTTTTCCATTTATTCACACAAGCATTTAGATAAATGGCATGTCTTTATTTGATCAAGATCACCCATCTATTTCTAATTGGCAAGTTCGTTCCAGTTGCATGATTCATGAAACATATACTACTGTTCGCATATAAAGATGGAGATTCCAATGGTCTAAGGATTTCACATTCATTAGCTTCTTTGATACATGGAGGCTTATACCTAACGATTATAAACTTCGCTTGACCTTTTAAATTATGTAAACATACATAGTCACCATAAATATGTGTGTGGACCTAAGCAGACATGATAGATTACCCATCATGTCAAATCATATTATACATTAGATTTTATAAAGTGTCCACTCTTAATAGGTCCTACTATAAATAATTTTCTTCTCGGTTAAAACACACAACAAATATTAATGCAGTACAAGATAAAGCCAACCTCATTTCCATGCATATCCACCAACGTCTTCAACTCAGCCCTCCTCATTAGTGCAAAGTGCCCTTTTCCCAGAATCCAGTCCAACAGCTGTGAACAGCATCAATATTAAAACATCGAGCACCAATTCTACAGAAGCATAAGAAAACATAGAAAGACTGGAGAAAGACAGACAGGTATTTTAAGATGAACTCTTTAAGATTTCTCTTAGCATGCATGTTTGAATTAATGATTAATCTGGGTCAAGTGGAACCCATGGGCATGTGATTTTCAGAATTATGGAAAAGGTGGACACACAAATCTGGGTCAAGTGGAACCCATGGGTATATGATTTCCAGAATTATGGAAGAAGTGGATACACACGCACATGCAAGAAGGACATGTATGGGAAGATAAAGTCCAACTAACTCCAAACTTCTTTTTCTGAATTCTTTGGTTAATAAACCCTACTCTATGTTTTAAACACAATTTAAAGTCATGTATATTCTGAATAAATAAAATACTCCTTCATTTGTGTATGTTAGACAAATAAGTACTCTGAATTACCAAAATGGTACATCATTTGTGTATGCAAGCCCACCATCGCACCGGACCACGTATCATGTGTCCGGTGAGATGAGGATGGCAGGGGTAGATGTGTGGTTCGCATGTAGTTTGTTTTTGCCTGGAACAAGAATGCACCTCCAACACTTCGAAATAAAATATTATATCCTTCCAAATTTGGGCTGTAATTTCACATGATTTTATGTTGGATCATCGTTTGATGTTCTAAGAGTAGACAAATCTAATCGAGTCTAGTAAAATGGCACAAACTTCAACCATGGCAGAGGTTGCAGAAGATAATAAAATAAATCAGCCTCAAAGAGTTTCGAGTGCATGATTGCTAATTCTGAATAAATCAAAGTAAAAAGCAGTTACCTTACTAATCGGATAAGATATGGGAAAGAAGACCAACAAAAGCACTCTAACAACCCCGGCCAGCTTGGCTCCCACACTTAATCCATAGCGCGAACACACAGCTTGTGGAATTATCTTGAAAACCAACAAGAAAGCAAATCAAACATCTCCCCTCTACAGGTTAATGGAAAGCAAATATGCTCCCGTCCAGAAACTGATCACCAGTTCCAAAAGTTCCAGCCCTCCGAAATAAGCGAGCAAACATTCGAGAAATTACCTCACCAAAAGCCAAGATAAGTGTCACGGATATCAGTATTGCCCCCCACGCTGGAACCAAAGCATCAAGAAATATGGGCAAAGCCTGAACATAACAAAGAAGTTATATACAGCATCAAAAACATCAAACTTAATAATCCAAGAAAAAGGACGAGAGCGAGGGTGGGACCTCCATGGCCAGGGAGTTGCCGATGAGAAGAGTGCAGAGCAGCAGATGCTGATTCTTGACGACGGGCAGAATCTTGGCTGCACCAAAAAGCACAAACCCATGAAGAAGACAGGATGAAGAAAGAATAAAGGGTGAAGCTCGTGATAGAGACAGGAGAGCAAGAAGAGTGGTGGTGGCGGACTACCGGCACTCTTCTGGTCCTCGGGCTGGCCGGCCTTGACGAGGACCTCGAGGTCCATAAGGCTGAGGGACATGAGGCCGAGGGTGAGGCCCGACATCAACCCCGCGAACATGACCAACGCCACGCATATCAGCAGATACACCCAGAACATCGGCCCGCAGCACGACTCCTCCGCCATCACCTTTATCCCCCTTCACTATCTAACAAACCAGGGGAACGATCAACGTCTTTCCCCTAATTATGAGATGGGAGAAGGAAATTTTGGCTGTGAGGAGAGAGGGAAGATGAAAGAGGGGGAGAGGTTTTGGTCAGCATCTGGGCTTGCAGCTTTTCTTTAGCATTTGGGCCATTGGGCTGGACAGAGGCGGTTGTGGAGTGGGCCCCTGAGTGATTGGAACTGCCAGGGTTTGTATCTTGTACACTAAAGAAGGATTCACCTTCCTTCGTGAGCGTCCACCGTTGGATGGCGCAAAATCACCTTCGTGATGTGTGTATAGAAGGTTCGAGTGGTTTGAGATCTGTCCTAGACATGATCCAACGGTCTACATCTTGAAAGTGGAACAATCGTTCTTCCTCGAGAAAAACACAGCCCGAATCGGGTGGGGTACGACGACAAAAATAAATAGGTTGCTTAAGCTTCAAATCCGGTGCTTTGTTTTAGTTTGGGTGCGCTTTTTTGTTTCCTAGCTAGCATTTGCCCTTTTTTTGTATGGCCCCGTGTCGAAAAGCGCTTTGGCAGAGTTCAAGGCTTCAAACTATATTGGAAAAGAACTTCAAAATTTCATAAAAAGAGTATTTGATCCCTTAGAAATCTCCTAGCCATCAAATTACCATCAAACAAGCGAGAATCATGCTGGATCAAACCCAATCAAGATCGGAATCGATTGTAGCCATCCAATCATGCTTGTGGAACATGCCGGGCCATTGGATTGCGTAATCACGTGTAGACCATGATTGTAGACCATGCCATGTGCAGTGGATCGTGATGCCCCTCCCATGGACCTCATCGAGCGGTGGACCACCGATGGTCCACTTGCGTGCACTAGGCTATGCACCTGCTTGGGCCACGAGCATGAGTCTGGGCTACGCACGTGAGTCTGTGTCGTGCGCTTTCCTAGGCTGCACTTGCTATAGGTTTGGCCTCCTATGGGGTTCTAGGCTTTTTCTTGTGGGTTTCATTCCAATGGATCTTTTTCGGACTAAATCAAGGAATTTTTTTTTAACACTATGTTGCGCTATCTATTTATCATGTTTTTCTGGAGATGAACAATATTGTCGATTGGATTGCTTTCTCTGTCATTGAGCATATTGGAAATTGGACTTGGCCTCGGGACGAGGTTCGTCCACGAGACTTGCAATAGCTTTTGTATTTTAATTTTATAAACTGTACTCGTACTAGAATTGTATGACTGCCCGTCTTTGCCCAAAATAAAGAAATGAGTTTACTTGTTGCTCTCTAAATAAAAGATGAGACCCAATTCCAGCCTGCCATGATTTTTTTTTTTTTTTTGACTTCCAATTAATTTCTCGATTCCACTTGCAATGGCTCCATTCTCAATTTGCTTAGTGACATCAGTTTCAACCCAAGTGGAGATGGTTAGGGTACGATGTCAGGACCCTTGGTCATTTAGGGGGGAAAAAATAGAAGTGCTATGTTACAATTGAAGAAGGCTACTTCCATTTTATTTTTTGTAAACAGGCATTGCCCAAACTATATCAGATAAAATATAAAGAGTCTACAAACTATTGTATAGCTTCCCAATCAAAATCATGAGGAGTAAAATTGACTACATATCCCAGAGCCCCATATCTATACAAGCTAATATGATGACAAGTAAACAAAATGCATTCCAAAAAGGCACAGAAACCAACATAGAAACCAAAGAAACCCCTGAAGATAAAAATATGATGGCAGGTTCTAGCAGCCTGAATCATCTTGCTATGAAGTTTAAAGCTTTGAACAGCATATGTATACTTAGTTGGGACAGCGTATACTTAGTTGGGACAGCGAAGAGATATGGCAACAAGAAATCCAGATAAACAAATCCGGCACCTTGAACAAATATAAGCTCCTGCACCACACGGTTAATCATGGTATAATGGCTATCATGAATTCTGATGAATGAAGACTTTCTGTATACAAGTTAATATACCAGCCTTCAAATTTTTAGAACACTTCCCATCAATACCTAATGCCTTCGGCACATCATATGAGAACAGGAAAGAGGCAGTGATTGAGTAATAGCTCCCAACCAAAAAGTAAAAAGAGTATAACTGAATACAGAACCTTGAAGCTCACATATGTAAGAGAACATATCAAGCAAGCCTACCGGAATGCCTTCCAAAGAGAAATAGAAGGCAGCAAATATGGCTTTGAAACCCATATATAATTTGTTAAGAGGCTAAAGCTATATGAACCTGAAAATATGATGGACATTGACCCGGCATAAATAGCTCTGCAACCACGATGTTGAGTTGCAAGCTGCATCATAAACCAAATACCTGAATTGGACCATATAATGATAGGTTCCATCAGATAACAACAGAGTACTATGAAGTTTGTAGTCTTGGGCATCATATTTATAATGATTTGGGTTAGTAGAGAGATATAGCCGGGATAAATAGAAAGACACATTTCCTGCACTTTGAAAAAACATACTATCCTACATCCCAATATTAAGCATCATATAGGAACAACTCTGAATCTTGGAAAATGAACTAGCAGCATATATTCTCTTTATACGGGTGAATGTATTAGCCTTCGAAATTTTCACCATATCTCATCAGTACTGCCTTCCTTTTTTTTTTTTTTTTTTTTTTGATAAAGAAAAGGGAAAGGGGGGATAAATCCCGTCACATCTACCTCCCACTGGGGCCCCCTCCCCGCCAGACCATGTTCGATACAGGCCGTATTTTTTGCGAAAGGGGGAATAAATCCCGTCACATCTATCCCCCACTGGGGCCCCCTCCCTGCCAGACCATGTTCGATACAGGCCGCATTTTTTGCTTGCTCTTTCCATCGAAGGTGAGTACGTCAACCTGATCCCGCTAAGTCGCCGAAGTAGTGCACTCTCCTTCCACCCTAGTCATGCTCCAGGATGTACCCTGGATTTAATCAAGTCACCCGCAGGGATCATACCTCGAACCCATGATCGATGGGTAAGGGATTTAAGCCTCTACCAACCGGGCTACCGCCTTAGCGGTTTGACACATCATACGGGAAAAGGGTATAAGTAATGAGTGAGCAACCCCATGATAAAGTATGAGAGTTCAAAATATGAAACTCATAATCAGAAATCCAGGCACTCCTACATACTTTACCTGAAACTCCCTAAGATCCAAAAATTCTGGTTTCTAACCTATCAGACATGAAGTTATAATAGCCATCACTTGGGTCAGCATAAAAATGGTAACACCATTGAACTTGCTAGTAAAGGCTGAAATCCTAACATAGATTGATAATACTGGTTCCAGGTAGAGTAGAAAGATGAAGACATATTGATAGCAGTAATAAAATATAAATTCCTGTAAACTAGTGATAACACAGCAAGAACATCATATGCCTGCAGGGCAGTTTGTGACTCAAAAGTAAACCTGTCAAAATGGGCTAGAGCCTATGGGCCAGCCTATTTGGCCCTATAAATGGGTTGGATCGGGCTGAAAAAAATTAGCCCATTTATGTAAGTGGGACTTCGGCCATTCGGCAATGAGGACTCATCATTCTTCCATCTTTTTTTTTTTGATTTCTCTCAACGGATCATTAGAGGCAGTGACCAATGAGGCACGGGTCCGAGGGGGCTTGGGGTCGCGGGGTGCCACCGTCGCCGTGCCGGCCTGCCATGAGGGCTCACAGGCTTTTCTCGATGTCGTGTCGCCGTACCGGCTTGCTGTGAGGGCTCACAGATTTCTAGTCCAGCCTCTTCTTTTTCTTGTTAGATTTACCTGTTGTAACACGCTTCTTTTGTCCTCCAAAGATGTCCCTTATCATTGCATCTCCTACCATAGTATCAGCACACATTTCCAGTCCCAAAATCTGTAGAAACGAATAGTATAAATTAATTCATTTTTTTCCTACTTGATATTTTCAGCACGTGGATCCCTAGCCCACGGCCCTAGCCCATGGCCCTAGCCCATGGCCCTAGCCCATGGCCCTAGTCCACAGCCCTAGCCCACGGCCCACATAGGGGGCTGGCCCAGTCTTAGCCCATGGCCCACATAGGGTCGGGCCGGGTTGGATTTTTTGGCCCATTTGTACAAGTGGGCCTAGCCCGGCCCGGCCCACAAAATGCAAGCCCATATGGATTATGACCGGGCCGGGCCGGGCTAGCCCATATTGACAGCTCTACTCAAAAGAGTCAAAAAGATAGCTATATTTCTCAGCTATTAAGCAAACATTTTAGATCAACAGGAAAAACTCATGGCATATTAAGTAAGGAAAATAGAAAATGAACTCATGATTGATGCCATGGCTATCCTCCCAACATTTCAGCATGTCAAAAAGATCTGACCACTGATCTGGGAATATGTATATAGCAGCTATAATAATTGCACAAATGTTAGTCGGCCACATCATTGTTTAAATAAAATATCATAAAAATCAGGCCATAAAATAGATGCCAGGTCCAGGTATATCGAATCATTATGATGAATAGTGAATTACCCTTGCCAAGCAAATGATGCTAAGAAATCAATAGCTCAGTTGGCTTTTCGATAAACATGATAAAAGGTATTGAATAAAAAATGATTTCCATGATAAGATACCTTGAAATAAAGAATGCATAAGAGGATCCTTTATCACATCCACCTAAACACCATTAAAGAATCACCTTCCACTAATAGATCGCTAATCTATAGCTGGAATAAAGTATTTTTAATCCCATTCCATGCCACTATAAGCTCAGTATTAAGAACATTTGTTTGCAAAATCATTTTATCTTTCGCTCAAATTAATATTTCTTGGCTATTGCGAATAATATATACTATAGAAGTACCATTAACAAGTACAGAAGCATCAAAATTTAATTTGAGAACACCCATGGGCGGAAAAGCTGACAAACAAGTTTAGCGCATATAGATTGAGATAATATAGGGTTTAGTGCTTCTCAATTCCATGACTAGCTCTCAAATTGCTTCTTATTAAGATATTCTTTGTTTAGAGTTTACAATAGCTCTCTTGGCGACTTGTGTAGGGGTCATAAAAGTATTTTGGAAAAATTTTTCATTCCAATACTTACAAATAAACCAAGCAACATAAGCAAAAGTATGTTTGGTATCTCTCCCTACCTAGAAATTAGATAATAAAGTTTTTAATTTCGGTAAAGAGAATATTTGAAAATTATTTTCAAACTATTAAGCAATTAGTTGCCAATAGTCTTTAGTTAATGCACACTCATAAATAACAAGCTCAGAATCTTCAATTAGGGTATCATAAAGATCACAAAAAAATTGTTTCCCATTAATGACACTTCTATGGCATAGGAACTACTTACACGAAAATTTACACCTTAATTGGTTTTCAACAATTAAGGTGAGCCTTTGATAAAAATCAAGTGTTGGGTTCAATCCGACTATATTCGGGTGTAAATATAATGGACATCCCAAATGATATCTTGGGTAGTGGACGTAGGAGCTGGATTGCTCCAAACCACTATAAATCTTGTATGTTTGTATTGTGCTTTCTTTATTTCATTTAACTTCTGCAATTCTTTATTTTGTCACAGTACCTAACACTTTAAAAGGGATTTTAATTGCACATTATATGCTTTAAATTTTTAAATTTCTAATTCACCCCCCTCTTGGGTAGCCACCCGGGCAACAATTAGAATCATAATTTATCTAGATTTTAGAGGTGGGATGAAAGGGAATTTAGTGTGGACTTTAAGAAGGGACGCAAATCAAGGCTACGTGGATAAGAAAGCTAAGAGTTTGTAGTTTACAGATAGGAAAAATTAGAAATAAATTCTTAATATTTCTGGTGATTATTTATTTTAGAAGAGGAGAAAAGACTACTAGGGTTTAAGTTCTTTGGCTAGAAGAAGAAGGACCATCTTCGTGTTTGAAGAAAGACCTATAAGGATCTAGCAGTCTAGGAATCTTAGTGATTCAGTCAGGAAGGCTCCGTGTAAATACCAACAGAGGTCAGGTATGTGCACAACTCTAATGAATACTATTAGATCCGATTGATCCGACAGATCTAGTAAAAGAAGAAGGATTTAGTGATTAAAGTAAGTTGAATTCTTCGTCTTATAATTTTATAAGATTTTAGATATGATTTATTTTTCCATTTTAGCATGTTAAGTGGCATGTTAGATAATGTTTAGATATATTTTAAATTAGCATGCTTTTGAAAAATTATTTTTTATGATTTTTGCTTTCATTGTGTCTAGGATTTAGAACCTAGTTTTGCATGCTAGTCATCTATGTCGGGAATGCAACAATATAGTTTTAGTTGATGTTACTTTCTTTTAATTTATCTTATTCTTCTCTCCTTTTAAGAAGTAAATAGAATCCTTGTTCGGACCTCTTCTTCCAGCACCGGCTCTGTCCCTACAAGATGTTCCTTCCTCGAACTTGAGCAATCTCTGGAGACTTTACTGATAGTTTGTCCAATTTTGCAAAATTCGGATACCTTATACCAGTTCAGCCGATTAACTCGTAGACATCTTCACCAAAGCTCTCAACTTCATTTTTGGTTTTCTACTATATGTTCCAAGCTGGGCTTAGTTATTGTATAAGCTCCAGCTTGAGGGGGAGTGTTAGAGAGCAAGATATCTTATGCTATTTTCGAGAATATCATACTCAATCTTAGTTATATTATGAGTTTTACTATAGTCTTATTATGAGTCACGTATTGCCATATATGATGATCATGTACTCTATTTAAAGGTCTGTAAGCTCCTAATTTTAATATCATCAATGAATAATGATCTTTTCCTTTCTCTTAACATCTCAAATGTGGGGACTAGCTAGACTCGAGCTGGAAGAAGGGGATGTAAGGGCGCACCATTTGGATCTCACCAGATCCTTTCCCAGACAAGGGAAGGAACTTACCAGGCGGTTCCCAGAGGTGCTCAACTGCCCAGCATAGGATTTGAGGGGGGAAACAGAGGGGTGAGCGGCTTCGATGGTGGTAGTGCATAGCCTCGGGTAGAGGGTGCTGGTGGAGATGGTGGCGAGGGATTTTTGTTTTCTTTCTGGACTAAAGGGGGAGGTGGGAGGTTTGGGTTAGATAAGGGTGTCACGATTGTCCACTTCGAGGAGGTTGGGGGGAGGGACATTGTGCTCCACCAACCTTGGGTGGTGGCTAGCTAGATGCTGGTGGTGGAGCCATGGTGATCGAGATTTTTTTCACTGGAGAGGTTGATACATTCAACCCTAATTTAGATCCCATTGCCATGACTCCTAGTGCAGTTCTGGGGGAGGTGGCACTTTAACATGTGCTCTGGTTAGCCGGGGAGTTACTCTTGATAGACAAATGCATGGTGAAGAGGAAGAGGCTTGGATTTGCCCTAGCCTATGTCCAGTTGGATCTCTCCAAGCTACTCCGATCAAGGGTTCGAGTCATGGGACTGGAGGGTCCCTTTTAGCAGAGGTTTGTCTACGAGAACCTCGATGGCATTTGCCTCCAGTGTAGCCATTTCCACCACTCATAAGAGATGTGCCTCGCTGGAGGGGAAGGAGGAGGATAGGGAACTAGGTTGGGACCAGAGAATGTTATCTTGATTGAAGGATAGACCAGAGGAGTAGGGGAGGATGGTCCATGACTGGGCCCATGGTTGGTGGTCACCCGATGGTAGCAAATGAGGCAGGAGGTGGAAGCGAATCAAGGGAAGAAAGGAATGAAGTTGACTCGACCCAATAATCTAGTGCAGGGGTCAAATCGAGCAGGTGGTGAATGGGTTGACTCAGCATTAGGATGCAACGGCTAGGCTAAGCTATCCAAAATTGCATGGTAGAGATCTCCTCTTCGCTTAATGACTGGATGTGTTGATGGGAGCTTTGAGATTGGTGTAGGGTCAATCGGCTCAAACCAAGATGCGGACCATACTACTAACCAGTTCAGACCATTGATAGTAGACCAGGTCGAAGGCAATAGCCTACGTGAGTGCATTGGCCTACACAAAGGCGTTGGCCCCTATGAGGATGCTGGCATGCACGGGCCCATGATAGCGAGGGCTACAGTGGTTGTGGGCTTAACCTAGCCCAAGCGAGCCTGACCACTTCATTTTGATGATCCTAGGGGGTCTAGTAGGGGCTCAGTGAGGAAGAACAAGACCAAGGACAAGGCATTAGCCCCCCTTACGAGCAAGGAGGAGCCATGGCAGGCGAGCAAGGCCCTGGGATTTTCCTTTTCTTGACTAAGGCATGAGTGGAGTTGAGTGCATCACTTCAGGCCATGGAGCCGATGCTTGACCCTAGCACACAGCCAAGAAGGGGTCTCCTGAGCATGGGATGGAGATTGTGGTAGATCTATAGGACATGAATTATGAGGTCGCAGTGGATCAATTGAGACAGGCCATTCAGGGGGTAGAGGAGAGCCCTTCGGCATGGGATGAGTCAGTTATCGGGACCGAGGTGGACACTGAGGTTGAGGGGGGTGCTAAAGTGGACCCTCCTCCCCATGAGTCAATGTTATAAGGGTGATGATCTGGAACACCTGGGGGGGAACCTTCCTTCTATACTACCTTTGGTAGGTTAATCCAATAGCACTATCATAATATCTATGTTTTGCTTAAGACCCGACTATCCGAGACGAGTTTTGCCCATGCTAGGTAGCGGATCCACTTGGTGTGGAGTACCTATGCGGTGGAGTCTCGAGATTTGTTGGAGGGGAATCTGGTGATATGGAGATATGGCTCGGCAAAGGTAGATGCTATCCATTGGTGCGGGCAACAGGTAGCCCTGGTCATCTTGGAGCAAATTAGAGGTCCTTGGTTACGATCAGGCATGTATGCAAGCATGAAGTATAGGGAGTGAAGGGTGCTTTAGGCGGAGATCTTTAGGCTGGTTTCTCAGGGACTACCTTCTCTTATAGCCGGGGACTTTAACTACATTGTGGGGTCCCATAAGAAAAGGGGCGGTAGGCAATATATTGATAGCATTGAGTCTAGAAAGTTCATGAAGTTTATTGGCGATGCATGCCTGATTAACCTTGGATACTCTGGACCTTGCTTCGCCTAGTGTAACAACCAGATGGGGGCAGCAAAGATCTGGGAAAGGATTGATCGGGCGCTTGGCAAAACTGACTGGCTCTAGCTCTTCTCAAGATACTAGGTTCATCATTTATCAAAGATGGCATCGAATCACAACCTAATTCTCATTTCCACTGATGGTCCATACTTGCCCAGACCTCCATTATAGTTGAGAAGTTATGGACTCACTACCCAAGCTCATGAGATTTGATCAGGGGGTGTGGAGGATGCTAATTAGTGGGGATGTGAGGTATCGGGTGACCCGCAGGTCAAGCATAGCTCCTTCGATGGAATCGACTTAAGGTCGGTGACATCTTTAAGAAACTTGAGGGGGTGGAGATGGATATTGTGACCCTATAGTTGAGAGAGGACTACGAGAGAGGCCTCCAAGAGGTTGACTTAAGGGAGCTTTATCATAAGCTCTTGATGCACCATTCCTTGCTGACATAACAAGAGATTCCGTGGAGACAAAAGTCAAGGATCCAATGGATCAACGAAGGAGATCGTAATACTAGATTCTTCTACTAGTCTACTATGGTCCATAGGTTCATCAATCGAATTAAGTAGCTATAAGAGAGTGATAGTAGAATGGTGATTTACAGCGATCATATTAGAGGGTAGATCTTCTAGTTCTCTAGGTCTCGATGGATCCTGCCACTTGGGGGGGACCATACCCTTCAGGACTCTCTATTGATGGATCGTGTCTTGGATTAGGAGAACATGGTTCTCGCTCACTACGTGTTTGTTGTGGAGGTACGCGAGGCCCTATGGTCTCTCGGAGAGGATAAGGCTCCTAGACCAGATGGTTTCCCCCTCTTCTTTCATTAATACTAACATATTATTGGGGGAGGTGGTCGAGGCAGTATAGATGGTTTTTCAATCTAGTGGTATCCTTATAGAGTGGAAGAAGATATTGATCACCCTCAGCCACAAGTGACCGATGCTACTACTCCTGGTCACTTCAGATCGATGAGCCTGTGCTCACCCTCTATAAGACGTGTGTTAGGATCTTAGTTGAATGTCTGAAGTTGATCATGCCTCGCTTCATCAGTCATGAGTAGGAGCATTTGTTAGTGGCCATTACATCACTGATAATATCCTACCAGTCCAGGAGTTTATGCATGATTTGCATCGTGCTCTTGCTTGGTAGAATCTCATGGTGATTAAGTTGAACATGAGATGGGCCTATGACTGGATGAGTTGGCGGTTCTTATGGAGGATGCTTCAAGACTTCAGCAGCTTCCAAGATGGGTGGTTCAGCTAGATTATGGACCGTGTGGAGATCCCCAGCTTCACTATTTTGATCAATGGTGCCTTAATGGAGTATTTTTAGTCAACTGTCAAGTTTCGCCAAGGTTATCCCCTTTCTCCTTACATGTTCATTTTATACATTGATGCTCTATCTCGTGCTTTGAGGGTGGCAGTTCAAGTATCTGAGTTGGAGCCCTACTGGCCTACCCTGAGAGCTCAACCACTCTTGCATCTCCTCTTTGTAGATAGTTGCTTGGTCGTCGCCTGGACCTCACTCAGGAATGTGAGATGCTTTGCAACAATTATTAAGGCATACTATTGGATCTTCTACCAGTTAGTCAATTTGTAGAAGTCCTCAATGATCTTTAGCCTCAAGGTCAAAGCTCAAATGAAGCTAGCGATTCGGACCAAATCGAGGATCTCATAGTAGATTGGGACCTTGACTTGCCTGAGAGTCCCTATGATAGGGAGGAGACTGTAGAGAGCTGAGTGCAAGTCCATGGAGCAGCGCATCCACGATCACCTTGAGGGTTTGCAAACTAATACTCTCTCTATAATGGACAGAACCACCTTCATCAAAATGGTCCTGAGTTTCATTCCTGTCTATCTCTTGGCAAACATGGTGGTGCCAAGTTCTTGTCTTAGGGGGTTTGAGCAACTCTTCCAGAACTTCCTCTGGAGCTCTAGGCATCATAGCCATGGCCTTCACCTGGTGTCCTGGGAGATAGTTTACCAGCCTATGAGAGATGGAGGCCTTGAAATTCAGTCCCTTCTGGTAAGAAGAGAGGCTTTGATCACCAAGCATGCAACGCGATTCCTCCTACAGCCTGACTGCTTGTAGAGTAGGGTGATGAGGGCTTTATATGAGGCTTAGAGTCAGGGTCCTGATTCAGTTGGCTCACAGCCACTCCTTCATTTAGAAGGAGATATGTGCCCGTAGTCCTGCTATGCTGGCCTAGGTCAAATGGGTGATTGGGGATAGGACCTTGGTTGATGTGAGCCGGGACATGTGGATATCCAATCTATTACTCTCCTAATGGCCGACCTTTGTCAGTATTTAGGTGCATGACCACTTGCAAGTTTGTAGCTTGTCGAGGCATGATGGCAGGAGTTGGAAGATTCAAGATGTCACCAATCTCTTTGAGAGTTAGCTTGTTGATCAGATTCTTGTCGTCCCAATCACTGCCCCACGCAATGAGGACCTAAGGATGAGGGGCAGTTCAAGTTGTCCTAAGGTTCTTTCAAGGACTCTCTCCGAGATGTTCAGGACATCACCTGATAGCAGGATCGCAACCGCTTGGATTTGGAAAGTGGCTACTCATCCAAGGGTGTGGCTTTTTCTTTGGAAGGTCACTTGGAATTGTGATGTGGGATGCAAAGATGAGTTCTAACTTAGAAGGTTAATTAGTTGGTTGAGCAATGAAACCTACTAGCATAAATAAATTTATCCACAAGATAGCAAGGGATTCGTATGAAGGAAAACTAAATAAGGGATAGCATCAAATTAGGGCTTCTTGATTAATCCATGAAGATTGGACCTAATGGTTGGAAAACCATCATAACTAGGACATGAACCATTCAAATATTCAAACTTAAGAATAAAAGTATGTTTACTTATCAATATTGATGCCTCACATATTAGTAGTGAATCAATTTCAGCACTCCACGTATTGAGGTTAGCACTTGAAATTATCACACCAAGAGATGTATAGACTTCTAGCTTGAATGGTTCTAATGGCAAGATTAACTTCCTCTTCAACTCATAATCTTGGAGGATCCTAGAAAGGAAAGGGATTAGAGACTTGAAGTGGCAAGAAGAATGAAATATAACAAGGTTTCAAGAAAAAGTAAGTGCTGGTGGATTGGATGGAGTTGTAGGAGCTCAAGTAGCTTCATTTGGCGCCTTGAATGTGGGCTTATTGGAATCCTTGAAATGCAATTGAAGTTGGCATCTCTTGAAGGTTGGAGATGGCATCCGAAGTGATGTAGAAACTTCCTTCAAAAGTGGTGTTGGTGGCTATGGAGATTGGAGAAGAAGAAGGTAGCTTTGGTTAGACTTTGGGAGGAACTCTTTGGGTGATGGAAGGGGCGTCTTCTTGATATGGTGAAGTAGATTTAGGAGATGGCTAGGTTGGCTAAATAAATGACTTGTGGACCTCTCACCCTCTCCCTCTCGGAGGACACTTTGCATAACACAAGTGGAAGAATAACTCATATAATTTCATTTATCAATAATTCTTTACAAGAGGGGTTTGAAGGGTTATTTATAAGCCCCCAATTCAATTTGAAAATTCAAAATACATGGAGAATATCATGGAAGGTTGCTAGCTATGTGGAAGGAGAGTTGAACCATGCTTAATATGGGGAGAAAATGGTGGTCACCTCCTTGAATTTGAATTCAATTCTTGGCCGCCCAAAGCTTGGTGACGTGGCATGCTTGGGTGTCCTCCATGTAGACTTTGAAGATGACATGGCCTCCAAGTAAGCTTGATGATGTGGCGTCCACCTTGGCATGGTTGGTTGGAGTGTCTTGTGGTACTTAATTTTCAAGCCCTCTTGCTTATCTTGAACCCAATTCAAACCTAGCTTGGACTTAACTTAAAATTCAACTAATTACAAATGTCAAATTGAACCCAATTTGACTCAAAAGACCAAATTAATATGGACCTAATCCTAATTACAGGGCTCAAACTTAATCAATGAAATAAACTTCCCTATTTACAGGACTCATGTTCAATTAAAGAAATAAAATTAAAACCAAAAGTAGACTAAACTTACTCCACTAAAATTCATAATGAATCTGACTTGATTAGACTGGATTGAATTCTCTTTTGAGTTGTGGTGCCCGCACCAAATCGTCTTCCGATGCATGCCTTACTCAAGGATAGAGGCATAGAGCTGTCGATGTCTTGTCCAGTATGCATATTAGAGGATGAGTTTATCGAGCATGCTCTTTTGCATTGTCCAAAGGTGAGGCTGGTTTAGAGGATGGTAAGGAGTCAGTCTTGGACGGCAAGCACTGGTCCTTAGCTGGGTCCCTTTCTAGATACGATTTGGCATAATTTACCTGAGACAGGTAGCAGGATGATATATATTACCTATCAGATATGGCTTTCCAGGAACAATCTAGTTTTCAAGATCGAGGTTGTACCTATGCACCGGGTACTTCAGAGAACCTTTGCCTAGCTACGGAGTACTATCACTTTGATGCTGCTAGTCCTTTCCTTGACACTCCAGATTCCTGAAACTCCTGTGCTAACTTGGCAGGGACCCGGAGGGTTCTTTTTATTTCTCAGGTGCCCCCTCTGCCGGGGTTTATCAAAGTCAAATTTGATGGCAACATCATGGGTGCCAAGGGTGGTGCAGGGCATTTTATCAGGAATTCAGAGGGTAGACTTCTGGCGGTTGGGGGCTCCACTTTCTTTGAGCCTTCTATCCCGGAAGCCCAGCTTAGAGCTACCTAGGCAGGCATTATTAATGCTAGACAAAAATTTTATATAGAGCAGATCTTTATCGAGGGTGATTCTATAACCATATATCATTGGCTAGATCCATGATAAGATGAAGCAGTCAGAAGCCCACCCACTTTTTCATGACATCTATACCTCCCTTCATGCCATTAATGCGATAGTTGTTCACTATGTCTTTCATGAAGTGAACAGCACGGTTGACTGGGTTGCATCTTTTGTTGTTGAGCACTCTAAGATGAAGCATTTAGAAGCCCACCCACTACTTCATGACATCTAGATCTTCATTTGTGACACTGATGTGGTGGTCGTTCACCATATATTTCGAGAAGTGAACAATGCAGTTGACTGGGTTGTATCTTTTATTACTGAGTACTCTGGTGATTGAACCTGGTGTCAGGATGAGGTCATCCCACGGGCCATACATGATTTTTTGTTTTGTGATCTTTGAGATTGCACTTATACCAGAGTAGTGTGATTGTCCGCTTATATCCCAAAAAAATGAAAAAAAAAAAAGAGAGTGAGAGGGTGATGGGTTAGGTGCATGGGCGAAGAGGAGAAGAAAGATATTATGAGGAGTTGGCTTAGCTCGATCGAAGCCCAAGCCAATTTAATTCAAATTTTTGTATCAAGGTTGCTATGACTATTTGAAACTTGCCACAAATGCACTTTTTTCCACATCCCCCGATCAAGTTTAAATAATAGTGCACTTTTTTCCAATCTTAGATGATATGCTGATTTTTTATTGAATGACTCAAAATATGCATGGTAGAACGGTTCTAACCTGAAAGACTTAATCATATGCATTAATACAATAAATCCAATTCCCATAACTTTTCGATATTACTTTCAGAAAAAAAAATCAATAATTGATAAAAAAATACCAACTGGTTTAAAAAATCTGATCCTACTTTCTGACTTAATTTGATCTTAAATTGTTTCTACCCAAATAGAGCTATATCTCAAAACTCTTATCCTTGCTTACCCATTTATAATTTAGGTCCAACGCTTCCACCCAAATTTGACCCTAACTAAAAATTGTTGACCTAAACCTGGTCCAAATCAGGTTGGATCCGTTAACTTTTTATGTTGGATCAATTTTTCGCCACCTAGTGTTAAGACTAGTTAGAGCTCAACATAAGTAGTTTTTGCCGAACACATAATAGCCTTCGTGTGCTAAACAAGTAGTGTGTTAAGAGTAGTTGGAACTCGTAATAAGAAATATACTATTCTTAACAAGTGACTTGCCAAGACTAGTAGGAGCTTGGCATAACAAAGTATCAAATGTGAACTAGTCTTTGCCAATAACATGCTAGCTGGCTCGGCTAGTTTGAAGCTTGTTATAATAAGCCATGTGATCAAATATGAACTAGTCTGGACATAGTTATGCTTGGATCGATTAGAACTTATTGCAACACGTTTTCTTATCAAATATGAGATTGTCTTCACAAGGATAAATTATTAGTTAGATAGATCTAATCAGCTCACAAATAAGTTGGCCTTATTATAAAATGCCATGTAATATGAATGATCATGGAGGATCCACGTAAGCTGACCTATTAACTAAAAAAGGGAGAGATACGGTGTTTGAATGTGCTTTGCTATTTTTCATCTCTTCTCCCTTGGTGGTGTTGCCGCCATTGCCTCGGGCTCCCCATTCTCGAGCACCGGCCACTTATGTTAGTAGGGATGTAAATTGATTGACTTAGAAAAGTCATAAATGATTTCAATCCAATTTAATTTTTTAATTAGATTTTGATGTTAAATTAGATCCAATCTAATAGAAGATCATATTTGTCCGTGTCGAGTTCATAACTAAAATTTTAAATTTAACGAAACTTTTTTTTGGTTAGATCGGGTTTATATACAACTTAATCCCAATCCTAAAAATTTAAATTTGAATTAAATTTGGATCAAATATAGTTAACTATATTTTAATTATCATATCGAGAATCATTATTAATTATACAAAGTAAATAATAAATAATAATATTTTTTAAATAAATTAAAATATAACATAATTTTAAATTTATATTTATATTAAAAAATTGTTCAATTTCGTGTCCCTGAGTCCTTTGTAATGGGTTAGGTCGGATTAACGTGGGTGCTGTCTTCACCTTGCGTTTCGCTGGCCCTGCGGGCAACGCACCAAGATCTCTTTTCCCGCGCATTGCAAGCGAGCAAAAGAACGCCTGAATGATACGAGAGCCTTGGAATCCAGCCTTTTATATTCGCTGTAGGAAAACGGATCTTGCCACCGCCATGGCGTACGATCCCAAGGACGACGTCGATCGACTCTTTGCTTGCTTCAAGTGCGGAATCTCTACTCCCGGTACGCACCCCCGCCTCTCTTCCTCTTCAAACCCTAATCCCTCTCTCAGTATATTCTATAAAAGGGTCGCAATGTCCTCCTTCCCCTTTCTTCTCCGCCTCCTGGCGTCGAAGATCGCTCCATTTCTCTCTCTCTGCCCCCTCTCTTTATTCTCTCTCTCTTCTCTGTCCTCTCTCTCCCAACATCGCCAAACCCTAAACCCTATGCCTGTTGATGCCCTGTGATAGGTTTCTCACTCATCAATCCTTCTTTTTATCGGATTACAACTCTAATCCTTTGATTTCCAATTCTTTTTGTGCTTTTTGGGGTAAAATGACACAGAATCCGCACCGAAAGAAAGGAAATCACGGCTGGCGAGATCCACGATAGCGAGCTTGGCGGAAGGGGGAGCCTATTCGGCTGCCGAATTGGTGACACCGACCTCATCTAGGCAAGATGAGCAGGTTTCACCTGATAAAGTGGAGGTGGGGTTTTCTTTATTTTCACTGTTTCAAAGTTTGAATACGTTAAAAATTGGTTTTATTTGCTGTGAGATTTTGCTGTGTCGAGCTTTCTTTGGAGGAGATTTCTTTTTCGTGCTTGATTTGGTTTTTAAATGACACAAAAGGGTTATCAGAAGAACAAAGGGCACAATGCTGTTGACCGTTGTGGACATTACATTCTGAAAGAATTTTTTTTTGGTTTCCCTTGAACATGTATCACTATGTGCAGCAGAATAAATTAAGAAACTAATTATAAATCACTCTGAGATCTAATCTATGGAGTTCATGATTCACAAAAAAAAAAAAAAAAAAAAAAAAAAGCAAGATCATGCTCACAATGGAATAAGAATAAAAATAGATTTTATGATAAAGTAAAAATTAGAAGGTGATGATCCTATCTTCTTGTTGATGATCTTCAATCTTGGTTCTTCTTGAAGCTATGAATGTGCACGGCTATATGAGTATTCATACGGAGTCGTGGACTGATCTTGAGATGAGATGCCAGCTTTGCTAGGGTGCTAGCTTCCTTATAGAAGCCTTCTCAAGGTTGCTAAATTCTCCAAAAGCCACGCGTTCAGCTTTCTTGAACATGTAGAAGAAGATGGAATGGATGCTGCCTAACCCTTGGGCATGGAGAAGAGGAAGGGAGGAGGGAGAAGTGTAGCCCAACAGCAAAAGGAACTTCAGAAAAATTGTTGGAAAATTTTGTGCAAAAATTCTGTTGCAAAGGGGGGCAGCACTTATTTATAGACATAAAACCCTAGAACCCTTTGTCTAAACCCAATAAGAGTCAAACTCCTACCCCACGCCCCCTTGGGACGTCCCCACTCTTCCTTTTTAGCATGAGAAAGGTTTCCCATGCTAAAAGAGGTGCACAAACCAGATTACGCATGGAGGGGGAGTCCTTCCTTTTTAAGTTAATTGAAGTCTAACTCCAAGTAAGAAATCCTTTTGACTAGTCAAAATCGAATTGAATTAGGATTAGAGTTTTAAATCTTTTGACCAGTCAAACCCCAACATGAGAAGGACTTTCCCTCTCATGTGGTGGTGCCATAATACCTCTTGGGTGTGAAACCATGGGTGAGAACTCCTTGTGTGCGACTTCTTAATGCAACGAAAACCGGGTGGCCTCTTTCTTAGTTTGGTGCACAATCTTTCTCATGCCCCACCTCCTTGGGTGTCCACCCTTTTGACCTGGTCAAAGACCAAGTAATATGGGACTCCATCCTCATTTAAATTGCAGATTTGATTTGAAATTGGATTGAGTCAAACTCAATCTTGGGTTTGATCACATTAAATCCAATTTAACTTAATCCGAACCTAGTCCAATCATTTGGTTTAATCTAATTAAACCAAATACCTAGTCCAATTATTTAGTTTAATTTAATTAAACCAAATAACTTACTTAGCAACAATTGCATGGTGAATTTAACCGTGTGATCAGTCACAACTCTTTATGTGTGTGACTCCATTGGTTCTATTTAGTCTAGTAGTGAGATATGTTGGGGTCTGTTTCATAACATCATTGAAACTCCTTTCAATGTATTGGAACAGTCCCTATTCATTTCAATAAAGATCATCGACTATCAAAATGATCTTTTTGAGTCCTATAATCTACAGTGATGTATAGCAGCATGTAGGGACAATCCAGATGAACAAGAGATAAATCTCTATGTACAGTTACTGAATAATATAGTCCTTCTATTAGAGTCTCAATAAGATGGAGATTATGAATTACTCATCAAATCCCGTCATCCATCATATGTCAAATCTGTTTAACTTGAGTTTTAGAAATTGTGAAAACTTCTTCAAACCATTCAAATTGCCCTGTCAAGGTCTCCTAAACTTGTCTCATAGATTATAAAGGATCTACTTATTTATCAAGGATGATAGATTTCATATAAGTGCATATCCCATTCCTACAATGAACCTACTACAACCTATATGCCCTACGCGAATCCATATGGCAAGGGACCAGGTTCATGTGCAGCAAACCATAGCAACCTCATTATGAATTGTTGAGGCATTGCAGGTCTAAGGACTAGTTATATTACTATAGCATTGAGTAAGTTGCTAATGAGTGGGTAGCCATTCAAGTGACTTCTTATATTGGTCATGCTAGGTACTCTTGTTCTTAACATGCATTTGTACCCTCACCCAGTATCTTTATAATGTAGACTCGAGACTTGTCTATCCAAAAGGAAGCGATTCGTATACCAATCTAAATGGATCAATTACCATCTTTGTGATGATCCATCGATCGGGAGCAATCGAGGAATTAATCACCAATGACACATGCCTCAAATTCTTAATTCTTGAAAATACGTGTCATCATCTTATTAATTTCTTGAACGATTCATGGACACAAATACCATATAAATGAAAAAATAACCCAACTTTATTTATTAATAAGTCAAAATTATAAATTATGTCCTTATAAAGTATTACATATGTTGGCCTAATTGGCTTATAGGGCATACATCTAACACTTTCTTGATCATGTTTTTTGGTATTTTATATGGTCTTCTTTCTTGGTATTTTATTTGGTCTTCATAGTATTTTTAGATAGGTAATTTGAGAATCAGGATTCAGATTTTGCCCAATTACCGGTTATTGTAATATTTTGCCTCGTTTTGTTCTCTTTATAAAGCGAATGGTATGGCTGATGCTGATTAGGTGGTCCAACTCTTGGCATCTAATAAGCCAAGAAGCTGAAAAATCAGGATCCATAGTAGTTTCAACAAATTGTGAATTGTTCTAATAAGCAAGTTGTCGTTCATCCACTTTTCTGATTCTTTCTTTTTTTTTTTTTGCCCTTTGACCTTGCTGTGCCTTTCTTTTCTATTGTTGATCATATGACAATACAGTTTACTTTTTCTTTTCTTTCTTTCTTTTTTTTTTGGGGTGATAATCCAATTCAAGTCCATGGTATTGGATATTTTGATAAACCACAATTCCATAATTTAGTGTTTGTTTTGAAGGAAGTTGCTAGAATTGATCTTTAGAACAGCAACTTGGAGGTTGTTTCAAAGTCAGGAGGTTGACTTACATCTAAGTTGAATTGTTCTGGCTCTGCTTGGTCTAGATTGGTAGGGTTAAGTTCAATTTAACTAGGTTAAGTTGTGTTGTCTTGGTTTGAGTCAAGATCGAAATAGTTGGATCGTGTTGGTTGGGTTTAATTAGGTCGGCTACAATGTAGTTAGATCAGATTCAAATGGACAAGCCTTGCTCAAATTGCCCTCACTGAGTTCATGGAACTGGATCTTTGCTTTGTTTGTCTACTGTCCAAGTTCATGTTATACATTAGACTGTGTTGACTCTCAAATTTTCTTAATCATAACCATTCTATGGCTCAATAAAGGACAGGCATATCTGAATTTAGTTATCGATTTGTCCGGAATTGATCTTTTTGATGTGTTTCTCAAGATCTTGTTTGCAATTGCAATTCTATATTGCTAAGGTATTCATGTTTCTTCGCACTTTAAATGAAATTCTTAAGGACAAATTCCTTTTATAACTTGTCCAACATCGGTTTATGCTCTCCAAGCTAGGACCTGTAATATTGCCATATCTAATTGTTAAAAAATCTGCAGTCTTCTACTTGAACAGCCCTTCAAAGCTTTGTTTTGCACTAATCACTCAGAACCTGAATAATCAGATTCAGGTCTTAATCTACTACCGTGAAAAATTCTATGCATTATATAATGTTGTAATATAATGTGAACAAATATCATTAATCTATTCATAGTATAATGTGGTAATTGAATCTATTCAATTACTACATTATATGAACTGTTAACAAATATCAATTTTGTACTCTCTTCTTATTCCTTTTTTTATAAAAAGTTTTTACTTCATGATCAATACATTAGCTATCAGTAGTAGTGGAATCATGATCAACTTCAGTTCAACAACTTATACACTATGGAATGCTAAGTTAGTTCCAAGTCTAAGCAATAGCTACTATCACAAAATCCAAGCTGGGGAAATCATGAGAATACAGGAAGTGGTTATAACTTCATTTGGTAAAATATTTGAATAGTAGCTTATTCAGAACGGATATATGGAATGGAAATCATGAATATAATTTTGGTGGATTAAGGTTCTTTATGATTGTGTTCTAAACAAACTTATTGGAATATAACAATGGAAAACTTATTGATGCTTTCTTTAGCAATGTTCATGCTCAAAGATTTGTCACCAAAAAATTCCACATTCAAGCCATACTTCCTGTTTAAGTAATTCCGAGCTCGCCAAATGGGTTTTGCATGACATGTCAATCTATTCAAATTTTGGTTAACGACGAGTCATAATTTTCAGAAAGCAACTTTTCAATCATTTGTTTTATAACCGAAGTTTCAGTAAAACGAAATTTGGTATCAAAGTGAATGCACATTAAAACTTTGAAGTTTTTTTTTTAAAAAAAAATAATTTAAATGTTGATCTATCCTGTTCAGGTAGTGTGTTACTTGTAAAAGGAAAAAAACAAATATCAAATAGCAGATAAGTTTACACGAAAATAATCTTTAATTGTTTATAATAATTTGCATGATAATTGATGAATGGACTGTGTGGTTTTTATTTAGCCTGTCTACTAGATATTTATTGGCAAAACTTTGCTTCATTCTTTGTATCAATGTTTTAGACTGTACATAATTGAGAATGATCGTTGATAAGTAATGATATTGATGTTCTTTCAGCCTGTTGTATCAACAGCAGTTGCAATTAAATCTAATAAAAGCAAGCAGATCTCTCCAATTGTCTTTTATGGTTCCCCACATGGTGCTCCAGTAAAAAGGCCATCACAATTGTTGCGATTATTATGTGAAATTCATGTTGATCTTAGAGAGCAGAATAGTCTGATCCCCAGGTACGTATCAATGGAAGTGTATTGATTCAAAACACTTGGTTAGCAGAAAATGTTTCTTTGTGATTGTTGTTAACTTGGTTTCCTATTTATTAGGAAGGAGGTCTGGGCTACTTTTCCTAGACAAGATGAGGCAGTGAGATTCTGTAAAACACATGCACATGCTAATGTGTTTAGTTATCAAGATCACATAAGTGGGCAAAGACGATTCCTTGTGTCTACATATGATGAGTTCTGGGGAAGGTTAAATTTCAATTTTGTTTGCTCAACATGGTTTCTTCTCCTTTACTTGCAGTTCTTTTTTTTGGGGGGGTTTGTAATTAGTTGTTTTTTTCATGGGCTTTTAAAACTTTTGTCAAAGAAAATAAAGGAAAATGACACAAAAGTAGCTCCATTTAAATGCTAAATATGCAATATCAGGAGCAGAGAAAAATAACACATCTAAATTTTGGGATGCAGCAGTACTTTTTACATGTTGTCATATCTTTTGGTTTCCTGAGTTTTGTGCTGACAGTTTATTCTTTCAGGTACAAAAACATGGATTCGAAATTACGCCACCATTATGAAGTTATTCAAGAGGTATATACTTTTGTCTAATTTTTCTTCAAGGCAACAACGAAATACAAGGCCCTGTTCCTGATTTATCTGAACTTAAATGGGCTTCAATTTTGCTATTTACATTCAAGGATTTGGTCCTGGGTAGGTGACCATGACAATACGGTCTTTATTTCCTGATGATTGCTGAAAATAAGTGAGACTTGTCATCTTTTAAATATATTTTGTATGTTGGACTTGTTAAATGAGAGGGGTATTCTATTTCAAGCAAGCTTAACAACAAATGTTCAAGTTTCATTTTGATTTATTGTAAACTGACTTTTATGGCAAACTTTTCATTTGGCTGTTCATATTTTTTTTTCTAAAACAGTTAAGATTGATTTTTAGAATCTACTGAATATTTGTCAAACTTTACTCATGCTCATTACTAGGTAATTTCATCTGTGCGTTTTGTAGCAATTGTTATGTAAATTCTTTTTTTGTGGGTCAATCTTTAATTTGAAGTTAATAGTACTTTTCATTTGCAAGTTTTGACCAGTAACTTCTTCAGGGTGCTCCTTGCCACTTGTATTTTGATCTGGAATTTGACAAGAAAATCAACAATGATAGAAATGTGGATGAAATGGTGGACATCTTGATATTTGTGACTTATAAAGTCTTATTTGAGAAATACTTTATACAAGGAAATGAAGAATGGGTGGTAGAGCTTGATTCATCTACCAAAGGTATTGTTTTTCTAATAGCTTTGTTAAGTAATTGCAATTTATTTAATTTAGTTCACTTTATCTTTTTATTTTTCTTGATCAAGTTTTATGGTTTAAGCATCTTGCTTTTCCACTATTTATCAAGTGATAATATTTGAAAGATGTGAAATTTAATGTCAACAACTTCTTTTGTATTAGTTGAACCTTTATTATTATTGGGATCTCATTGTTGATGCATTACTTTTTAATTTTAGGCCTACATATTTATTTTATGCCTATAATATTTTTTTAGGTACAATCTATCTTGACTTAATGAAAGTTTACATTATTTAAAAGCTCCTCTTAATTTCTGCATAATTCTTCCTATCCTCCAGATGCAATTCATGACACTTCTTTTGCTAGTTCATTATTATTTTGATGTCTGATCTCTAACTTAGAATTTTTTATTAGTTCTGTCATTACTAAACCTTCCAATATCTTGACTATTTATACTATGCACGCCAATCAGGAAATAGTGTTGCTGTTACATTACAAAATGTAATAACTGATGCATAGCTCTTGATCATACCAGAACACTGGTTCTAGCGTTTTGCTAATTTGCTTCTATGGATGGAATTGATTATATCAATAATTCATTATGGCCTTTAATTTAACTAGATAAAACTTGTGCGAGAATTTTTGTTGTGGTTCTTATTTCTATATCTTTTCCAATAGTTGACAATCTATGGGCCATTTTTTGGGTTTGGCTTGGACTATCTTGTTTTGCAATCTATTCTTCCTATTGTTCACAATTTGGAGATCCTTCAGATTTTTTTCTCATTGTTTCACGTGTATTTATGTTGGTTTTCCTTTTTCTGACTTTTCTTAAATGTTCTATTGGATGCCTGCTTTCTCCTTCTAACTATGAAAAATTTATATTGGCAAGTAAAAAACAGATGTAAAATCAAAGAAATACGTTATTGCCATTTTTATTACTCATGCTGTTTTTCCGCTTAATAACCACTGAGATTGTGGGACTTTTATTGTGGTTCATGGTATGATGGTGATTGCTGCCTTCTAGGTGATGCCGGAGCACCTAGGACACATGTGATGTTGCATTGATGGTGAGCCCTGGCCACATGGGTTGCAAGTCCTGACTGCGTGGGTGGGTCAAGTAGTTTTTGATGATTAGTTATTTATCTCTCTTAGTTAGGAAAGTTGACGTTAGTTAATTTTATGGAGTTTTGATTTTTTGCAAACCTTTTTTGAGAATTTTTGATGTTATTAGAACAGTTATTTGTTAGGGTTCTTCAAGTTAGAATAGGACTTGGAATTCCATATTCAAAGGTTGAAGAAAAGAGTCCTCTTGTAGTACTTATAAATACCCCCATCAGGGCTCCTCTTATAATCATACCAGAGATACTTGAGATATTGAGCAGTGGAGATTTTATTGTGGAAATTATTTTTCCCTTATTTTCTCTTTATTTTCTCTCTATTTTCTCTCTCTCTCTCTCTCTCCCCCCTCCTTTGTGATGGATTCTTAGGGTTTGTGAGTAAGCATGTAAGAGTTGTATCCTTGAACTGGCATGCTAAGATGGTATTTTTGGCCTTGGATGAGAGTGATCCACCCCTGCCCTTCCAACTACTGTCTTTCTTGTGTCATACGTGCCTAAGTGGAGTTTCTATCTTGTCACAATTGATTGTGCCGATATACCCTTCCTCCTTTGAGTTTTTAGCCAAAGTTCATTATGTTTTCGATGTCAATTGGTACAGAGCATGGTTTCAAGATGCTTCCTCATTGCTGCAACATTGAAGAGCATGTTGAACATAAGATTTGCAAGACATTGAATAGGTGAATTGGGCCGCTAGCTTCAACAACTTCAATAAGAAAATTAGTGGCTTTGTCAAGGTCAAGAGCAATGTGAATGGTGACATTGCCAAGGCTCCATTCACTACTTTGACAAAGCACCCTTCAATGATGAAAGCGAGTATTTTGATGAAGTGGAGAATTTCAATCTATGTACAACAGAAAAGCATCTTCATCGAGCATAGAAGATACATGGCACCAACATGAATGAAGACCACATCACATCCATTGTAACTTTGGTATCAAAATAGAAATCCCCGACTTTGAAGGACACCTGCAACCTGACGAGATCATTGATTGGCTCCACACCGTTGAATGAGTCTTCAAACTCAATGAAGTTTCTGATGATTGATGCATCAAGCTCAACAAGTACGCATCACTTTGATGGAAAAAATCTGAAGCAATGACATGAGCATGAGGGATGTGGCAAGATCCAAATATGGGACAAGATGTGTTGCGTACTCAAATGTGAGTTCCTACATTAATATTTTTGCAATAATAAATTCCTTAAGCTCCACAAACTTTGGCAATGCGAGATGACCTTAGAAGAGTTACAAGAGTATACAATGGATTCAAACTTCTCATGATGTGTGCTATTAAGATGCATGAAGAGCAAACTATAGCATGATATCTTGGAAGATTGAAGCCTGAAATTGAGCAAGTTGTGCAACTTCAACCCTATTGGATGCTGAATGATGTGATATGATTGGCAATAATAGTCGAGAAGAACAACAAAGAACAAATAATTTACACTTTTCGAGAATTTCTGGCCGCTTGGGTCATGGTTCCCAGTTGCATGAGTCGTGGGTCTTGTACGCATGGGTTAGGTAGTTTTGAATTTTGATGATTAATTATTTACCTATCTCAATTATGAAAGTTGATGCTAGTTAATTTTAGAGAGTTTTGATTTTTGTGAACCTTCTTTTGAAAACTTCTAATGTTATCAGAATAATTAATAGTTAGGGTTCTTTGAGCTAGAATAGAACTTGGAATCCTATATTAAAAGATTGAAGAAAAGAGTCCTTTTGTACTAATAAATACCCCCATTGGGGCTCCTTCTGTAATCATACTCTACTTGAGATATTGATTAGTGGATATTCTATTATGGGGATTATTCTTCCTTTTTTTTTTTACCCTCTATTCTCTCTCTTCTTTTTGTGGATTTTTAAAGTTTGCAAGTGAGCATGTGAGAGCTATATCCTGGGATTGGCCTACCAAAGTTGGATTGTTGGCCTTGGAAAAGAGTGATCCACCTCTGCTCCTATTTCCACTACTGTCTTACTTGTGTCATACGTGCCGCAGTTGAGCTTCTACCTTTCCACAACTAGTTGCACCAACATACCCTTCTTTGAGTTTTTAGCCCAAGTTCAACACCTCCTCAGAGTAAGTTGGCATTAGAGCATGGTTTCAAGATGCCACCCTGCTGCAATGTCTAAGAGCATGTTGAACGTGAGCAAGATCTACAAGACAGAGTTATATGAATTGTGCTGCCAGCTTGAACAACTTTGATAAGAAAATTAGTAGGCTCGTCAATGGCAAGAGTGATGTGAATGTTGACATCGCCAATGTTCCATTCACTACTTTGACAAAGCACCCTTTGATGATGAAAGCGAGTATTTCAATGAAAAAGTGTAGAATTTCAAACCGTTCTATAATAGAAAAGCATCTTCATCGAGCGAAGAAGATACATGGCACCAAGGTGAATGAAGACTACAGGGCATCAATTGTTACTTGGGTGTCAAAATAGACATCCAAGACTTTGTAGGACACATGCAACCTGATGAGTTCATTGATTGGCTCCATGCCTTTGAACTCAGTGAAGCTCTCGATGGTCGATGCATCAATGTAGTTGCCATCAAGCTCAAAAAGCAAGGTCCGCTGAACTGGTACCAAGACCCATACCAGTCGGTGGGCGGTATGGTACGGTCTGTACCGTACCGTACCGGCATGTGTACCGACATGCCAAATTATAAAAAAAAATAATCTTTCACCCCTCTCTCACTGAACAGACCCCGAACCGACCCGAACCGGACGGTTCGTACCGGTACGGTACCGTACCGGTATGGAAAATTTTTTTATTTATTTTTTTTCAACGGTCCGATGCCCGGACCGTTTTTTGGTGGTGAACCGTACCAGCTCTTGGCCGGTACGGTACGGTACGTCCGTACCGGGTGGTACGGGACGGTACTGCAAACCATGTCAAAAAGTACTCATCAATTTGGTGGGAAAATCTGAAGCGATGATGTGAACATGATGGACGCGACAAGATCTGAACATGGGACAAGATATATCATGAACTCAAACATAAGCTCCTACATGAATATTATTGTAAGAGTAAAGTTCTTAAGCTTCACAATTTTCAGCAATGTGACATGATCGTGGAAGAGTGTACAATGGAATTCGAGCAACTACTCATGACATATGATATCTAGGAGCCCGTAAAGCAAACTATACTATGATATCTTGGAGGATTGAAACCCTACAATTGAGCAAATTGTACAATTTCAATGCTTAACGACATAACATGATTGGCAACAAAAGTTAAGTTGCAACAATTAGGAACAAATAATTCATGCTTTTCAAGGATAGAGATCGAATGTCTGATTGAGGGAGTTTTATGTCGAAGTCCTCGGCTTTCTCCAAAGCTGGTACCTCCCAACTACCTCAAAAGAAGGACAAGCACATCCTTAGCAACCCCGGCTGTTCCAATATTGTCGCCTCCAACCCTTGCAAGTGTTTCAAGTTCCAAGTGTTTTAGCTCATCTTTTTGGTGGAGGGATCATGTGCAAAAGAGGAAGAAGATAAGCCAGTTAAGTGGGACAAGGAAGAATTAGTTTATGCTGATCAAGGTGAAGCTGTAGTGGTTTGCTGAAGCTTTAATACAACCATGGTAGTTGATGAATAAGATTGTTCTTGCTATAACATCTTGAACATTAAATGCACTTCGTGTGGCATGGGAGAGAAGTAACACAAAGATCCAAACCTGGTCACTACATAGCGCCATGACATGCTCATGTTACTTCTTCGGAGAAAGGAGAATGCTCTAAATTCAATTGTCTGCAACTATAAACATGATTTTTCAGGCTTTCCATCTGTGCTTGCAGATACTCAAGCAAATTTCAGATTTTCCTAAGGTACTCTCTATAATGTTAATCATCAGCATCATGTTCACACAACTAGAAGCTGGAATTTTCTTGCGCTAAATTACTACAAACCCACAGGCACAACATTCTTAGAAAGTGCACAGGTTAATAGACCACTTATCTTACTGTTCATGATTCAGTTTGGCCCTTGCACTCAAAAAGAATGTGACCATGATTGTCCCTCCCAGAATCAACCTTGCAGCGGTCCTTAAATTACTTCTGATTTAGTTCTTATTTTTTAGTTTATCTATGTTAAATTCTTATTCTTCTTTTTAAATAATCTATCTCTATTCTTGATCAATTGCTATATTGTAACTAGTCTCCTCCGTATCATGGCCACTCTTTACAATTTTTAATAATATTTTTGTCAAATTTTGTACACATGTTTGACCATGCTCAAAAACTTAAGTTAATCATTGCATTGTAAAAGAGCAAACAATGATAGTACATTATATGTATTATGTGGGCATTATTGAATTCTTAGATGTTTTGTATGGAGTGTTATAGACTCTGTACATATTTCTAATGTTATAAGCTTTTTTTTTATTTATGCTTAATACCTTATGGTCCTTTTTTGTATGTAGATGTTAATTTTTATACCCAGATGTTATTGATGAATTCAAAAAAGTAGGTCGAAATTTTAGTTCAAAGAAGAAGGACCCAATCTATCTTGGTCCATTTTAGCTATCCTAGATTGGTTGGTCAGGTATTGAGTCATTGGATGGTTTTGAGATCCCGTGACAAGAAAAAAAATTGGCTCATTTGAAATTGTCTTGGTTAGGACGAACCAAAATTCCTGATACCGATACCGGCACTCGTGCCAATCACTGGCTAGTATGGTATGGTACCGGTACTAGTACCATACTGATACGCGGTATCGGTGGGTGTGTCAGTTCAAACTGGCATACCAAATTGTTTTTGTTTCTTTTAATCTAAAATGAGTTTTTTATTTTTTTTAAAGATGTTTGCATTAGTTTACTTCAATCAATGGTGGAAGTGGTCGAGGAACTGATCTTCATTGATCTGTACAGCTTTCTCAAGCTTGCATTTAAACTATCCAATGATTGGCATATTTTTTTTAATATCAGCTTTTCCCAATTTTTTAACACTGGACTTCGGATTGCTCATATTCCTGAAAGATCCAATCAATGGCATATCATCATATCCCTTTTAACATTAGCATCTTCTGAATTATTAATACCTGGTTGATTAATGTTGTTTTTTATTATGAATGATGATTTTTTAGTAGCTGTATCTTCTCATGAAAATAAAATTATTTTTTTATTGATTTATTTAATATTTTGAGGTTCAAATAGATATATCCTCAAAACTAATTCGCCAAAAACTACTATGAAATACTGTTTAGCCTCTATCTATGCTGCAATATATTTTAAAAAAAATATATAGCAAGATTATGGATAATTAATTGAAAAAAGGAGAAATATAAATATAATTACATACTGATATTTAGAATTGGATCGAGTATCGATGTCGATAAATATCGAGATCATTTTGGTATTTAGTAGGAAGATCAGTAAATCACTCTAGCCAGGCATCATGGTAATCCTGTAAGCTAATTGCAGGAGGTAGCGTGATGGATCGTAACTCATAACAGATCTCTCGCGAGGCCCTGACTCTGAGAGGTATCCAGAGATCGATGATATGGCTGTGGAGGGGCCTATTCAAATATATCGGCACTAAAATCAGATCCGTAAGTTGCTCTGGGCTGCATATAATAATAATGATTAGAAGATGTCTTCGATGCACCATATTTATATTCATATGGATCATAAACCATCGATGCCTGTGGATAAGAGGATCTAGAATATGAGGATGAGTTTGATATATTCATGGATCCTATTTCACGTGTGAGATCTATGGTTGGGTCATGTCTTGAATGATCTCGCGGAGCCCATTGCTTATATGCAATCGTATCGCTATGGGCTTTACCAACTACTGCACCATGGTCCGTATCCTGTATCGCATGAGTAAACTGTGACTCATCATGGAATCGAAGATCAATAACCAACTGCATCTTCTGTCCTTCGGTCTTTTCTTGATCACTAGATCTCCGACTATTAGAAAAAGCACTAGCACTGCTCTTCCTAGTGTTTGAATCTTAATGAACTGAGTGTTATAGTGAAGATGCAACCGTCTTCCTTTTTCTTTATTTTTAGACCGAATAGATGGCGGGAAGGGATGATATGATGTATATGTTGGAGTCTTGTGAGAAATATTGCTTCTTGCCTATTGTTCAGCATCCACCCTAATCTCATTAGCTACAAAACTGGCTTTTCAAGAAAGCGATCCTAGCTTATCAAGCTCTGGCTATTATTGCTGACTCACAATCCATCCAATCATCGGTTTTTATCCTTATCAACATAATTACTTGTAGTTGAATTGGAGTATTTCAAATTAATTTCCTTCTTAATGTATTTTAGCCTCAATCTTCAATTATAGTATACATATACAAGATTGTTGAGGCGTTTCTGTTTTAGACGGTTCCTCTATTTCGAGTGTATAAGGTCGAAGGTCGATCAGCTGCGCTCACATCCACTCAATGATACCGTTTGAGAAAGGATCTTGATAGCAAGATTTTTTAAATATTTTACTAATCCACCAAAATGCATCCATCATTTGATTGCAAAAGATATTAAATCACTTTGAAATTTTGATTCAAAATCAAAAATCACTTTGAATATAATATTAGATTTATTAGTATCTATCAGGATTCTTTTTTGATTTATTTCTAATGGCTACATTGGATCCAAAAGAATTTGTGCCTTTTCTAAAAAAAATTAGTTTGACAAAAAATTGTTGTCATCATGTGTTACTTGTGGATGTTACTGTTAATAAAAATCATTTAATAATTTCAACCTAACTTGTTCTAGGCACATAGCAACGATATCTGGATCGGGTTTCATGTTATATATAACATTGGATAAAGCATACATAAGCTATTCATCCATGACAATGTCTGGTATGGAGTACTAGAATCTCGAATTTAGATAGTAAGCTGTACATACATTTTTAAAATTAATTAAATATTTTTGTATAAACACAAATAAATTTAAATATTTAGAGCCTTCATGATTTACTGCATACCTGCTAGATGTAAATCTGAACTCATTTGATAATTTCACTGTCCATCAATGATACGGATATACTCATTGGCATGTGATGGATCTGCCTTTTTAATCCTTTTCTTTATCCTATCCATCATGTAATAAAGGAAGCCCATCTGAGCATATCGGTGGTTGTGCCATTTTGCATAATCGAATTGTGTTGATGGTTGGCCGGTTTGGTTCGGTACGCTCTGAACCATTCGGTACGATACGGTACGTCATGAACCGGTCGGTACGGCATGGTATGCCCTGAATCGGTCGGTACGGCATGGTATGCTCTGAACCGGTCGGTACGGCATAGTTTAGAGAACCATGGGACAAACTATGATGGTGATTGGGATAGTCGATACAATCGTCCTCATATCTTGGATCACCGGTGTTTCGGTAATTTGCTGGGATGCCAACTTTCTATTTTCTATGGTTTTTGCTTGTTTATCATTTTTAATAGTTGCTTCGAAGCTATAGGCTTTTAGAGGTTGTTTATAAGGATTAGATGATGTTTTTGAGCATTTAGGATTAAATCAGTCCTTTGAGTTAAGGTCCATGAGATGCCCTATGCCAGTGCATCCTTTAAATATGAATTTGAAGGCATGAATGAAGTGCATGTGACTGGCATGCTCCTCATTCACACCGATTATTTTGAAGAAAATTCCTAACAAGCTTGAAAAATATAAATAACAATAAATTAATTTTTACATGATTTCTCATTCTTATACATGATATGATTGTTAAGTTATATGCCATTTAAATTTATTGTTATTTTAAGTTTTCATCAAAGCCATGAGTGCTAGTACCAATTATGTCAACATACACATGAGGGAAAAAGGACCTACTTAGGGCTTAAATTTTGACAAAGAACTCCAAAAACATCTAAAAAATCATTAAAAGGAACATACACATGAGGGAAAAAGGAAGGGTCATCCTAGTGAATCACTGAGGTATCAAGTTCGTCCTAAGTTTCTAGGTAGGGGCATCTTGGTAGTGTCTTGATTGGCCCTTGAATGATATGGATCCTTGAACTAGGATTTAAACCCTTACTCTAGTGTGTTCATGCATTTCGAATTGTGTTTAAAGCCAATTAAAGTGACATTGCCATCACAATCTTTTGATTACAAAGTTTCTTTTTTATGGCATTGTCCATAGTTCTGCTGGATAATTCATATTAATTGTACAACTACATTTGTGTAAATTTTGTTTATTTATTACGTAAATGAACTGAATTAAAGACATATTTTCTCATATTTTCTTTCATCCTTTAGAATCATATTTTTTGCTTAAATTTAAATTATTTAGACATAAGATTGTTGTAATTACTTTTTTGAGTTGTGATAGAAAAATTTTCACGTCATTTGGTCATCCGCATTCCAAAGACTGCCTTTAAGGACAACTCACATGCTGGTGCATTTGTTTTGGAGGTATTCAAATGTCAATCTTAAATCTATAAGTTAATTCCTTTATTTCCAAGCTTTGAATTTGTAACAGATTCTATGCATTTCAAGCATGATGCTGCCATCATCTATGGAATTATACCTGCTGTATTTTTGTGTTAACATGGAACTAGAAATCATGTGCTGTATGCTATGCTCATGCTAGCTGGGGGCTAGCTGGCATGGCAAGTGGTGTGTGTGCCTTGCTTTGCCAACATTTGGCACGAGCTGGTGTGTGATAGGCACAGGCATAGTTGCAATGGAATGCTTTTTTAATACATTGCTAGTGATGTTTTTCCTTTTTGCAAGAATTATACTTTGAACATCTTCATACTTAAGAGTTATTTCATTCATTAAAACATTATTTTAAAGCTCAACATGCTATCGTGTGTAGTCAAGAATGAGACTATGTGCGTGCTGATATTTTGCTGTGCCTTTCTAGTCAAATGGCTTCCTAACATGCATTAACACTAATTTAATGACAGCCCTTGATAAAAAATAGGCATGATTTAATCATAAAACTCATAGTACCACTAAAATTATATAAATCTTGTTAAAGTATTGACATGCTATATAGGAAATAATTATGTTTGCCCATACAACATCAAGACATAATACATGATTGTCAATTTTTCATAAATAAATGTTGGTCACAATACATGTTTCATGGTCTTCACCTCAACCTCACATCGAGTGTCTAATGGGCTCATAGATGTCCTTGTTAGGTATTGAGTTTATATTATGGGTGCTGTTGAGGTACAATGTGTATTATTGGAGTGCCATGTACTATGTCATCTCATATACTCCATGCATTGTATTGGATGAGATAATGGTGAATGTAAACTAGGTGCATGAGAGGCATTAGTGGGCTAGCATGGGTTGGTGTGGTCTTAGTTTAGGTATGGCTATGCATATGCGTTACCTATATGCTATCCATAACCATGTGTCCAAATTTGCTAAAAGATTTTCTGTTCGCCCAAAACCATACTTGGTATGTGTATATGCGGCCTTGCATGCTACTCTTATTGTCAGAGACAAGGATTGTCGTCCCATCCTAAATCGCCTTGGATCAAAACTGAGACAGCATCCGATTCGGACAGGTCCCAAACCAGCCTTAATCGATCCAAATCAAGCAGATTTGCTTGGTTTTGCTTGATCCAGGATGGTTCAGGCCGTTTCGAGGTCTGTCCTGCCTTTAATGACAGAGGGGAGGTGTAGAGAAGGCCTATCATGCCTTCTCAACTCTCCATTTTTTTTGTTTTTCTTTTCAACCAAAAAATGCTGGAGAAGCCCAAATCTTTGCAAGTTTCATCCAAAATCCAACTCAGTGAGCAAAACTCCCTCTTTCCTTCCTCTCCCAGGTCTTTTCTCTTTTTGAAGCATAAAATAGGCAAACAATGGGAAAAATAAGGGGAAATCATGCCCTATTATTGTATTTTGGCATGACTTCATGATATGCTATAGATCTAAGGATTATCTACACAATGCCAAATAAATCATGATTTTTCATTCATCATATAATTTTTTAGATTACAAATATATATATTTGAATTAAAAATAATAATAAATAAAATAGTGTTAAAAAAACTTATGTAAAATTACTTAGGTTTTTGCATACTACTTGCTATCTTAATTTGATATCCATGAAACAATTTAGAATTATCATAATTCAGTTCAACAACTTTTCTGTAACTATACTTATATCCGGTGGCTAGGATAGAATAATGAGCTTAGAAATAGTCATCATGCCAATGCATAAATCCAAATGGCAATGTATTGAAGGGCCAATATATAATCCCCACTGACAAGGTATTGAAGTGTCCACGTACAACCCCTACTAAGTATAGTCTCAATGTGCCAAGGTATAATCCCCACTGGCAAGGTATCGAAACATAGTCTAGCAATGAATCGAAATTTGAAATGCATTAAAGCTCTTTTGATAGAATAATATATAAGTCATATTTTGATCAAAATATGCATATGCCATATTAGATCAATAAATGACATGCATAATTATTCATAAGCGACATTCATAATTATCTATAAGTGACATGCACAATATTTCATCCAAAAGCATTGTTTGGGAATCATAAATATGGTTTTTCATTCAAAACACAAATCCACAAAATTCATAAATCACATATAAATATATTAATTATTTATCTAATATAAAAATTTTATATAATTAATTGAAAAATGTAGAAAAGGTGGTTCATTATTTACCTTGCGAGCACATAGACATCCAAATAGTAATCCTTTGCTAGGTACTTTGTCTAGATGAGAGCATGATTTGATCGTGGAAAAGGAAAATTTTTTTTCAACCTGCTCTAATCGAATCTCTCAAAAGAAAAAAAAAGATGATGAAAGAATTATGAAAGTAGGGTTTAAATTTTCTTTTCTTTCATTAATTAATTCTTCATATCATAAATTAAGGTTATAGCCTTTATTTATAATAGTGAGATTTGTCTTTACATAATTCAAGTTGAATTTTTCTTATCTCTTAGATAAACATCCATCCTTGAATAAGTTGGATTGGACTCCTTTTCATAGCTTAAATAGGACTAGGTCTTTAAAAATATGATATTTATAAAAATATAAAAAATATGAAAATTTTATAGGAAATGGATCTTGACTTCTATATTAACTTTGCCTTCTATCATTTTACCCAATTTTTCATGGATTGGAAGATAATTTTCGGTCAAAGTCTTTCCTCATAAAGAAAAATTTTAGTTTGACCAGTCTATTTCGTGGTTTAAACAATGAAATTTTGGTCTGATTTAGCCTTGGCCCAAAATTGTAAATCTCAAAAGGATATTTATTTTCAAAAAAAGATCATCTCAATCGAGCTTTGTATGACTAAGTTGTGGCCTCCTGATGTTTGGCATGTGATTTGGCTTTTTGATGTAGCAGATTTGCTTGTGGATTCTATCTAGCTCTGCTCATAGTAGCCAATGTGATCCACATTGAGTTTGATGATCCTCCTAGATACTCGTAGTGGTCAAAGTGATCTACATCGAGTTTGATGATCCACCTATATCAAAGCACCCCGACAAAGAATTGAGTCTTATAATCAGAAAAGGTACGTGCAATTGTGGAAAAATGGGACTGACCGAGTGGTGGCATCCAACAGTTTGAGTTAGCATAATCAGGTAATTCAACTGATCAAATGATGGAATGAGGTTTGGACCAACGTAATGATAACAAAACAGGGGTTAATAATGATGGAGTTCGGCGATACTAGATGAGGATTAGGGTGGGGTGATAAGTGGTTCCAGGAGTTCTAGACTATTATACCGGGGTCAACTAAGATTACAAGTAGAGTCCACTTATCACTTAAGAGAGGATGAGAGTGAGGAGACAGAATGAGAGAAAAATGAGAGAAACAAGAGAGAGGGTGGGTGCGTAGAACTTATGGTGCTAGTGATGGTGCTATCGGGTGCTGGTTGGCTAGAGGATCGATGACAAGCAATAGTTGACGATGGCGAGTGGCTGATGGAAAGTTGGGAAAAAAACAAGGAAAATAGGGGTTTGAGTGTTTCAAACAAGGATTGATGTTGAATTGAGTCTCAGCCATTTGCTGGGGTTGGGATTTGATGTCGGTTGCAGAATGTGTAGGGGAGATAGATGGAGAGGAAAACAATGGCAATTGGTTCCAACTTCCAAGAGTAGGGAATTTGGCTAGAGGATACCAAAATAGGGAAAGGGTTGTCGGTCTCTTTCTTGTGAAAATCTGGCTGGTGGTGTACCCCTAAGATAGGAGGGGAGAGTGAGAGTCAAGGAGGAGAGGAAGGTAAGCATATTACCTCGTCTCCGGTGAGGATCGAATGTGGTGACAAAGGAGGATTCGTCAATGGACCGGAGAGGCCCTTTGGCCTTATTCTGAAAGCAGGCTGGGCTAAAGCTGCATATGAGCTACGCTGGCTGGTTAGTGGACCGGGCTAGGCCTTACAACTTGGTTCGGCATGCCTTGGTTAGAGACACCAAGGAGGATTCGTCATACACAAAGCACAAGACTAACACTGCTACAAAGAAAAAGATGAGGACAATCCCCAATGCCATTGTGATTGGGATTTGCAACACCATTCATCCCCATCAACCCAACTGCTTTTGTGCTAGAATCTATGTCCTCAAGATGCCTCCTAGAGAATGAGGATATAGAGGAGTTGTGGTGCCTTTTGTGACTGCATTTTATATGAACAGGGAGCTGGGCAACTACCTCTAGCACCATGATCAGGATTCTGCATGCAATGATCAAAGTCAGCCTCTAAGGTGAATGGACTCATTTGCCATGACTCCATTTTCCCCCTGCCTCCATGCCTCCATATGATTTGTTCAAATTGAAGCAACTATAACTCTGCTGACCAACAGAAAACTATCAGAGTAACAGTAATCATTTGGTATTTGCTGAATAAATGACATATTTAAGACGTTGTTGTTGATTCTTGAGCCAAACACAGCCTTGAGGTTCTTGACATTCTTTCTTGTTTTGTTAATTGTTGGTTCTACAAGAAGAGAGGACAATGAGATTCTCATGGCATTTTATATGCATCATATCATTTGTTGCTTGTCCGCCCCTTCTCCTGGCATCTATGTTCTCAAGGAAGGGATCAAGTTGATCAATGTGGTATGGTTAACATGGGTTGGAGTCATTCACTTCAGGATCAGTGTCATCTATATAATTGGCATGTATGCTTTGGAATTGTAGATTTTAACTTGAAATCTGCCTCCACTTTCTATGCTTTTTGTCATATTTTCAGCTGTATACACTGTGGACCAATATGAGTATGAGTACAAGATTACTGCAACCAAATCCATGACAACATGCATCCTATGTTAATATTCAATTGTGCGTCAGACTTCTTGTGACAATTAGTTCAGCACAACTCATACATGAGCAGACCCGGTGCTTCTGACACATCTGCAATACATGCAATGATTGCCTATGCTTCGATGTTGACATGTAAAGATGCCTGGAGTTTCTTATGGTGAAAATGAAAGAAACCTGATTATTTCCCGCTCCTCCCTGTGCTTGTGCTGGTGATGATAGTCATGCAATAAATTTAGGTGTGGCTGTCGGGGAGCAGGGCTGTTATGCGAGGGTAGGTAGTGGCATTGTCTGGCAGACTATTGGGTTGTACATCATGGTAAATAGACTAGAAATAAATTTAGGTGTGGCTGTTGGGGAGCAGGGCTGTTATGCAAGGGTAGGCAGTGGCATTGTCTGGCAGACCATTGATCGAAATACTTTGATATGTGATTTTTCTTTTTTTAAATGATGTGAAAAAAGCTGATTCTATCCAGATACAAGACTGCAAGTGGAAGCATGCTTGTGAAGCCATTTTGAAAATTGAATGTTCCGAGAACCAGATTGCCTCCATCAGTATTTTAGTTAGCACAGTATGATCATTTTATGGTATCTTTGGTTAGAACATGATTTTTAGGTTTTCAGCATTTTAATTTGTTCATTTGTTTTATAATACGCAATGCTATACACTGTCCCTTAATTTTAGTTTGAAAGATTGAATTCTTGTCATAGTATAACAAATTGGTAATACATTATCTGCATTTTTTTTTTTTTGAATCTCACACATATTTGTTCTGTATTTGAAAGCGAGAGTAACTTGTTGCAGAACTTTCTCCCTGTCAGGTATGTTCACATATTGCAAGTTTACAGGGAAGTGATCCACAGTTTGACAAATTGTACATTAAGAAAAGCACGACCTGTCCTGAATCCTTTTGTCAGCTTTTTTTGGATACTGCTGTTTATTCTCGAAATCGTTGTTTCCGTCTAGCCTTTTCTTCAAAAGCTGGAAAAACTTCTTTCCTGATGCCAACCAGACGTTTCAAATGTAAGAATATGGTAGGTTTATTTTCATTTGTTTTGTATTTTGAGTAAACTTTTCATTTTCTACTTTAGTAGATCATAAATAGAGTCATGCTCTCTTGCTATGTTTTCTTTTTCCCCCCTTTTTGTATTCCGGAAAGGGGAGCACTACGATGAAGCTGATTATGCAATGATCTTTAACTATATTGCTATTGCTTTTCTTTTTTGTAAAAAACACCATGTCATTATGAAAAATCATTGATGAAATTTCTGTTTTCAACTCCATGATTTAATTTTATTTATTCTTTCATTTTAATGCTTTTATTTTTGTTAATATCATTCTGGATATTCTGCATTTCTTTCAACCCTGTTTGGTTTGCTAATATTTTCAAATAAACTTGAATAAAGTCCACTTATCTAGGCATGTTCAGCAACAACTTTTTTGGCACACCAATAGAACAGGGATTGATACTAGTGCCTTTGAGATTTTAAAAGAAAAGGTAAAAGCTCTTCTAAGGTACTCATTCCTGGGTTAAGAGGAATAAGTACATAAAGCTATTATTTATTTATTCAAGTATCCTGGTTATAACTTGGCTGGAATCAAACAGCTCCTTCCTATAGTTGGTGATAGATGTGTTATGTTGGAGTTTCTTTGACATATAAAATTTCCTTTTACTATTATGACATGAGAAGAATGTTTTTGACATTAGAAACCTCCTCTCAGCCATTTTCATGTTAAGAAGATGTGAAAGCACGTTTCTCTCTATAATAATAGTGCATGACTGCATTTTAAGGTGTGAAGTGGGAGAGAAGAGATAATTGAGGTTTTGAATATGACAACCTTTGCATTTGGATATTTATCTTTTTCCTATTTAAAAATATTTAAAAAATAAAGTAAGAGGTGGTAAGCTTTTTATCATTCTGGCATTGAGCTATTTCTTTGCGGAACCTCTATAATATCGTCACTGCAGTAGAGTTTAATCACCAAGTTCTGGATGGATTGGTGTGCTCCCTCAGCACCTAAGACACCAGAATATTGAACCATGAATGAGAGACGCATATTGGATTGTGATTGTGAGGCCCTAGTTCTTGATTGGAAGGGACACCAAAGACCTCTACCCTTCTGTCCGTTGGAAGTGCAGAGGAATAAGTACCTTAAGCTATTATTCATTTATTCAAAGATCGTGGTTAAACTTTGGCTGTAACAAAATAGCACCTTCATATGGTTGGTGATAGATTTGTTACGTTGGAGTTTCTTTGACATATAAAATTTCCTTTGGTAGTATGAACTGAGAAGAATGGTTTTGACATAAAAATACACACCAAAGAACATACAGTTCATTTTGATTTGTGTCATGTGCATTCTTGCAATCTCTTTATTAGTCTAGGTATTTGATGCAGCCTTTGGCATACCATAGGTACCTAAAGCATCAACGTTGAATTTAAACAATGACAATATAGAATTGAACTTAGAAATAAGGTTTTATGGATAATCAAAAATAGAGATCAATTCAGCAACATTGCACTGAATTGAGAAAAGAAAAGCTAGAAGTTTCAAGAGCAAGTTCAGTGATCTATGTCTTCATCTTAAAATTAGTTTCTTCAAATTATTTATGGTAGAGATGCTCATAAGTATATGCATAATCGGTGAACAAGTCTCATAAGCATTAGCCTTTTCATCATGATGTCACATAGAATAATCTAGTTCCAGACTCATCAGAAATGGAGCAGCATAAAATTTGAATGAAATCTTAAATGATATATTCTGAAAAATAAGAAATGGGGTACTTGCTATTTTAAGAGACATCACATTATTGTCACCTGTTGGTTCACTTCCCTAAGTGTGTAGATTGTGTGTCATAGATGTCTCCTCCATTTAAGTTCTCAATTAAGTATGCCAAGTATTCTTGGATAGGCATGCATGGAAAGCATGCTTATTATGCAAAATCGCACTTTCATTGTAAGGCTTAAGAAGTCTCAGTTGATCTTCTATTCTCAAAAATGGTGTTGAATTTTCAAAAATGTGTCCTGTTTGTGCATAAGCAAGTAATGCACTGTGCACCTACATGAGTGTCAGGACAGCAGAATCATAATTCATAATTTTAATTGGATGTGCCTTCATCATGTTTGAAGTCAAACTTGAGTTCCCAGCGATGCATACTTCTGTTCACTGGTTGATTTAGTCTGTTCTTCTATGACTTGGTCTTCAGGTGTATTAATGGGTTATTTGGTTACTTATTGCATTTCTTGACATGTGAAGGACCCATGGTAGTTCTGATTGTATGAAATCATATTCTTGATCATATGTTAGATTGCATGGCATTCTTCAAGATAGTGTAAGAAGTGGACTCAGGAGAGACCTTAGAGGTCTCTTTGTATGAAGAAATTTGGTTGTCCAGAAAATCTCCAGACTTAAAGTCAATCCTTTGGACTAAAATCTCTACGGGCCTGTTTGGCATCATTGTTTTTTTTTTTTTTTTTGGTTTCGCTACAAATTAGTTAAATATCAGATGGAGATTGATGTTGATACAGCATTTGCATGGAACTTCTGCTATCTTTTCTTGTATTTCATCTTTTTTGAAGCAATAAATCCTTCCTATCAAAAATTTTAAAGGTTTTATAAACTATTTCAAAAAACATAAGTATTTCATCATGCATGTCATTCTGCCTAGCATTTTTCTTCTTGGGTTTTTGAGAACAAAAGCAATACCAAACATGACCCTAAAATATCAATATTGTCATCCTCAGAAATATCATACAGTGGTAGGGAAGCACCTTGTTTTTTCTTTTTGTATATGGTGGGAGGCCAACCCTCACTTGAAACCTCTGGGAAAGGAACAATGACAAGCATTAGATCTAAGAGTTCAAAGAAGTGGATTAGGAAAAGCAATAGACCAAGCTAGATCACATTGCCACCTTAGGTATTCCATGGCTAACCAATCATCTGGTTGGTTGGCCTCCTGATAAGTAGTGTTGGAGAAGACACACAATGTTGAACTACCATTAGAGAGCCAGTTGCTTAGACCAAGCTGATTGGCAGAAAACATGTTCTCTTGTTCATTGTTGCTTAGAACTGTGGAAATAATTAGATTAAACTTATACAGATTATTGAAAGAAATTGCGAAAGTGTCTTAAGACTTTAAATTTTACTAGCGTACTTCAAAAGTTAAATTCGTTGTAACATGTACTCCTTAACCCAAGACTTCCTATATTCATACCCTGTGATCGTTATAATGATCCAACCACTTTTAGAATGACTCAACATCTTATATTGGTTTACACTTTTTTTGATACCAACCTGATGTTTCCTTTAGTGGATTGTTGGCAGATGAAGCATAAAACTTTGATCTAGATATGAAGCTTCCTCAGGAAAGGAGAACTACAGGGATATTTATGATGACCAGGAATACAAAATTACTATTGATTAAAATTGGAGAAGAAGATGTCTTATGAACTAGAATAGCAGAAGGCTGTCCCACGTGAACTGCCTTTTCTGGAGTTCTGTTTGATGCCAGATGCCATACATACTGCACCTGTTGCTGTTCTTTAACTCTTCAAAAGCACTGGGAGCTCTTCATAGGAATCATTACAGATTGATGTAGAACTAGGCCAGTTGGATACATAAGTATAGGATTCTCTGAGAGATATCATGAATAATTGACTTGGGCCCAAAGAATATATAAAGGTAACACTTAATTTAAGAACCAGGACGTTTTCTAGCCACTTTGCCTTATTGTTCATGTTGTTTGCATGAAGTTGTTAATATTTCCTTTATTCTTGGACAGGTGTGAGTTGTAAGGCACACCTTTCATTCTCCATCATGCTATCTTGGTCACATTGAGTGCTTAGGGCATGGTGTTTGATCTCAAAAACTCTTGAGATTGTTGATTTGTTTGTCAGGTTTATCAAATCTTTGTGTGGCGATCTTGTATATGTGAAGGTGCATTTGTTAAGTTAGCCCAATTTCTAAATGCATGCACCTTTTTGAAAAGGCAAAAAAAATTGAATGTTTCATGCTATTAAGAAATAATTTCTGAAGCGCTGACAACTAGATTTTAATAAAGATATTTGATTGACATGGTTGTAGTTGAAGGTGATGCTTCTTTTTTTTAAATTTAATTTTTTAAGGAAGCAGTACACATGTTTTTTATTTAGACCAGATATGTAGAAATTTCTGTGTGAGAAATAATAGAGCTGCTATTACTGTGCCTGTTTGCACCTATATTACAGAATTACATATTTAACATGTTTTCTACTGATGTACTCATTTGTTTTTTGCATTATTTTATACATCAAATGTACATATGTGATCTATTGATACATGCTGCTAGCATGTTCATTAGGTGTTTGTATATATATGATTCAGCTTCGATTAAGAATGCCTCACTCCAAACGTGCTCTCAAGTCTCAGGTTATTGAAACCCTTGATCTGTTGGCCTCGAATGACTGAAACTTCGGGGGTCAGTTATTGTATATCCAGCAAGCATCAGTCCAATCCTTTCATTGAATTTGGTTGCCATGGTGACAAATTCTATTATTTCTATGTTACTTGAACCCAGTTGGGTTGCCACCATATCTTAATAAATCTTCAATTGACATTGTTGGACACTTGGACTACTAAGGGCTTATTTGGATGTTCTTACAGCCTTACAGGTTTGGGCTGAAAATCCTGTAGGAATTGGGCCTGTTGGCTCATCTAGCTTTCATTTTGTAAGAATTTATCCAAACCTAGCTCAGATCCTAGCCTTTGGGCTGCAGGAAAGAAAAAAAAGACCTATGGAGGTCTTTTTTTTTCCTCCCTTCCCACAGGATTTGGGCTGGGTTGGGTTTGGTTGATATAGGGCCATGTGTAAATGGATGGTTTAATTCATAAATCCTACAGGATTTTTAGCCCAATCCTATAGGAATAGCCGAATAGGCCCTAAAAATTGCCAGATTTTTTTGCATGTTGCCGTTTTATAATATTTGTTTTTGACTCTTTTGTCAGTTATTTTCCCTTTTCAACTTGTTTTGTTCTTCTTAATTCTAAATTTGTTTTGTTACACCCATCTACATTTTGCTTATCCTTTGATCCTTGCCAGCCTCATTGTTGTTATTTCATCTTTCTTACTCAGCCATTCCTTGTCCTAAACAAGCTTTACTAATTGTATGTTCTTTGCATTGGAAGTCTTTGGGTTTCCATCAAGAATTACATTATTATGGTAATGCAGCAAATCAGATAATGAATAGTAAAATTCTGATATCGTCTATCAGCTTGGACTTTCTATTAATGCTATGCTTTACTAATTTGTAAAGTAAAGGTTAACTAAATTCATATTACAGGTTTGTCCATGCAAGTTGAAACAGATAGGCGTCTATGGTGCCAATGCATGATGTGCTGCAGTGTGTCTGCCCATGTGTGCCAAATACTGGCACAACATGGCATGATGCATGCCTTGCCCGTGGCAGGCTGGCATGACATTAGCATGCAATACTTTACTCCTTGACTGTGAATTATCTGAACATCACAATTAAGATGAATCATTGGGAATAGGTAACTTGTTATGCAGAAATGAAATTGTAAAAAAAATTCCTACTAGTCAGTAATGAAAATTTTAAGATCATGGCAATTGCAACCTGATGCAAGAGTTTTCCTAGATTAGTTCAAGAAAACATGATCATGTCAAGGCGGTTTGTAATACAATTTTGATCTCACATTTGGGAGAGCCATGTTTCCATAACAATGTCAGATGTCAAACAAAGAAAAATATTTCATTCAGTGTTGTTCTTTAGATTTATGCATTATTGGAGGTGATTTGTTCTTGTGTCCTATCTCTTTATGTGGAAGAGACATTTATGAATTAACTCTGACCTTGTCAAGTTGACCTGCCTTGTTGGAACTAAGTCTTATAGTAAACAAATACTGATCTTACAAATCATTTCTGGCTTTCTTTGGCCTTCTCTAGTATATGGGCAAAAGAGTGAGAATAAGTGTTTTATAAAATGTAGCAATTTTCTAAAATATGTTTTTCATGCAAGCTGAATAGAACTGCCTTATGAAGTGTAAGCTTTTTAAAAATGTGGAGCATATCTCTGTAGATGGCCAATTAGATTTACTGTTCCAACTTCCAACAATGGACTCATAGACAAAGGAATGGACATTAACCATTTACATGGGCTTCATTCAAAAGGGTAAGCGAATCTTGTAGACATTTGCATTTTTCAGCCAAAATAGCCCTGATGAATAGCTGTTGTTGTATTCAGATTAATGTGTTAGAGAAAGAGATGCTATCATTAACTTCTATAGATTGAAAACAATACTGTTTCAATGCCTGCAAACATTTCATTGTGCTCAATAATGGTTCATATCCTTCACTGTTGTTTGATATAGCTGGTCTTGTTCTACAATTTGCCTTCTTCTGATTGCTAAAACCCAATTTTTTAAAGAGACTTGGGATTCATCAGCGGTACAGCCAACTTGAATGAATGAGAAATGGTTTGTTGTTGTCGTTGTTGTCATCCTCTGTTATTTGTATTACTAATTTAAGCACTATGGTTGTTGTGCACTAGATGAGATTGTTACTTCCAGTATGTTATTCTTGTCACTTTGTACACCTCAAAAATCAATTATGCACATGTATGTACATATTATTGAATTCTCGGCTTCACATTATCGTGTGCCAAATTTTATTAGGTAAAAATGGAAATGCTGAGATTATCTGATCCTGATTGTATGCTCTTCATCTTTCTTGAAATTGGATGCAGAGTGAGCAGCAAGTGTTCATGGAATCCCTTATCTGCAGAATGGATGTTGATTGTGAAAAACTTCTAAAATGCAAAATGGATTTAGATTGCAACAAAATCTTGTACTTTGATTCTGAGGTCAGGTTTTGTTCTTTGGAGTACTTTTTACACAAAACTCTATAACCATATGTCCATATCAACTATGTCAATACTTTTCTTGTAACCTTTAATTATGTTGATTAATTGCTTGCTTGTTAGAGGGTGAGCTTTAGCTCAATGGCAAGGTTGCTCCATTATGATGTAGAGGCCATGAGTTTGAAACATGGAAATGGCCTCTCTGCATGTGGGGCGTAGGCTGTGTACATCCGACCCTCCCTAGGCCTCGCAATAGTAGAAGCCTTGTGAATTGGTCCAACCTTTTTTTAAAAAAAATGTTTTTTGCCTGTTGATGATTAATATATGAAAAATTATTAAAAAATAGTATCTTATGCCACTTATAGTCTGTTGACATTTGAAATTGGTTAATTTGGAGATTAACTTGATATGCAGTGGAGTTACTGTTTACATATTTAGTTGTGAGACTGAGTCTTATGGGGCTCCCTTCATACATTTTGTAATTAATAACATACAAGTTAGAAAAATGAATTACTGCCTTCTTTTGTTGCTGTAGTTTGACATCAAATGCTCACTTGGAAGTGACCTTTTGATAAGCTAAAGTGGTAGAACTTACAAAACTTGGGCTTTTATGTTGATGAAAAGCATTCATGTTTTGTATTGTATGTGTCTATATATGTGCCTATTGTTTGTGAATTCTAAGTATTTGATGATTTCCAACATGAAGTAGGATTTATTAAAGGCATAATAATGCTATAGCTACTATGAGTTATTGCGCACTTTTGTGGCATATAAAAGTGTATCATTATAAGATGATCATGTCGTTGCTACAATTACCTTCTTTTGTCATATATTTGTAGTTTCAGATTTTTTTTGGAAGACAACCTGTTTGATGGACTAGTTGTTTGGAAGTGGAAAATTGTAGTAATAGTAATGTCCAAAGAATTGGCACTTAGTTTCTGCATTCTTCCTTTTGCTTCCAAACATTCAATGGCTTTTAACCTAACTAGCATTTCCGTTCTCACAATATAGATTTAATTGTATTCTTATCATGCATTTCAAATATAAGATGAAGTGAGACAATCTTCATGGTGTTATGAGCCATCCAACAATAAACAATACCTGAGATTGGAGTGGGAAATGATATTCTTTCTTTTGCACTTTCATGAGATGAGGGAATCATAATATAATTAGAATATTGATTGTAAAGTTACCTGCTCATGTTAATGAAGGCCTCAAGGAAGTGATATGATGGTCGAAACATAGAAGATCCTCTTTGCCTTTGATGATGATCTTAACCTTGAATCATTTGAGGCCTCCTTGATAGCTTCAAACCCTTGAAATGTCTCCAAAAGGGCAAAGAACTTTATTTGTGGTGTCTCTCATTCTTTTATTTCCATCCTTTTATTCCAATTTATTGCAAGACAAAGATTATCGAAATGATTTTTTAAAGATAATGAAAAATAAATAAAAATAGCATCATGCCCTCGGCCTGAAATCGTGAGACAAGGATTTGGCAACTGTTGCATATTCACATAGCTCCTCCTACAAGCATGCAACACTTCCATCGTATTATCATAATAATGCAACAGAATAAAGTCAAATCAACCAAATCTAAATTTCAAATTCTAATATTAATATATCCAAACTATTAAGAAATATCTAGAATTTTTATTCCCAAGAATCTTACATCAACTATTATTCAAATACTAATCAAAATAAATAACCTATAACATATTTCTGATATTAAACTAAGGAAACAATACTAATTCTAAGCTTTGTTGGTATGAACTGTTCTCCATTCTAATCATGTGCATATAGTAGTACCTTGTCCGCGATTAATTCTCCGAATCTGTAATAAAAGAAGAGTGAATAATGAATACTTTAACTAGATAATTCATGTAATAATTAAATAAGTATTTTTACCATAGATAAACACAAATTCATTTTATTTTAAAACACGAATCTAGAATATCCAATATTGCTCAAATGTTCATCTTCATGAAGTTTGATTTGAAAATATCATGTTCAACTCGACAACTTTAAACTATAACCATATTTTCCCTATAGTAGGGCTCATAGTGCTATTACTTAACCCCTGTAGAGTAGGTCCATAATACCACGCTCAACCCTTGATGAGCAGGTTTGTAGTATCACAGTTAAACCCCTATGGAGTAGGTTCATAATACCGCACTTAACCCTTGCAGACTATTCCCATAGTAATCGAGTTCTGGAATAGTCAAGGTGCCAACATTTAACCCCTATTGGCATGGTCCATAATATTTTTTGGTTGAGAGTCAAAATTTGATATGTATCAAAGCTCTTTTCATAGAATAATATATTATCATATTTCAATCAAAATATGTGTATTCCATATAAGATCAATTAACAACCTGCATATTTCAATCAAAGCCCTTTCCATTTTTTCTTCATTTTATTCTTCAACATGTCAGCTCCAACCTCCATCTCTTCTTGTTTTGATCTTCTTTGTCTTCGTGTGGTGGGACTAGATCCAAGCACCAGGGCACGGGTAAGCTGGGTGGGACATGGGGAAGAGGGAAGGAAAGAGAAGGGACTGGAGGAGATATGACTTGTTTAGGTTTTGGGAGGGAAGGAAAACACTTGTAAAAATCAAAATATCAGGGGTCCAATCCTGCTGCGATTAACCCATGGTTGAACGGGGAACATGTGATCCCTCCACCATAACAAGTCTGCACGGCTCACTGGATTCAGAACAGTGATATGAATTTCTATCTTGCATGTTGAAGAGAAATATGCACTTGAATGATTATGTACTAATGATAAAGCATGTGCATCCTTGTTCTACATGAATGTTTGATGATATGATGCATATTGCAAAGACCTTTTCTTGAGTGGCTGCTGATTGGCTGACATTGAGACCTCAATGAGCAAGAATACAGGAACTATGAGAACAATGTGATGGTTTTATCCAATAACTCCATTGGTGATATGCTTGTTAGTCAATCATGGCAACTTCCATGTTGAAAATTTGGTTTTGGTCCGACTTGTTGAGCTTTATTTTTCCAAATTTTAATCCAAGTTTTCTAGTTTCAATAAAGAAGGTAGAAAAAACATTGGAAAAATTAGACAAATAATAGTAAGATAAAGCAAGCCAAGCAAGCATGTCACTTTATTTCAAAATTTTGTATTGTTCAGAATCATTGGATGCATGGTTTGAACATTTTTGAACTGAATGTCCAAAATTATTTAAACAATATATTAAAGCCAATTTACATGTTACTTTATTCTTTTGTACCTCAATTTAAATTTTTACATCGTATTTAATATCAATCTAGTTATTTAACCTAACTATTTAGATCATTATAAGACAAATGTATATGTATTAAACCACACATGTATATGAACTTGATATAGTTGAATAGAGAGAAGAGAAAGTAATCATTATTCTTTTAGCCTCTTAAAGGGCCTTTATAGGCTACTAGATACAATGTGCTTAGATACATACTAAATATGGTGAGATCTAGATACAATGTACTCGGACACATACTAGATGCAATGTATTTGGACACATACTATATTTCTTCTCTAACAGTCCCCGTCAAACATTCCCAGCTTGGTACATAAAGAAGAAAAAGGAGTAGGCCCAAGAGCCTTGGTAAGGATCTCAGCCAACTGATCCATTGACATTGTATAGGGAGTAACAATCTTCCTTGATAGAACGGCATTCCGAACGAAGTGACAATCGACCTCAATATGTTTAGTCCATTCATGAAAGACAGGATTGTTTACGATGTTTATGGTATATTGATTGCCACAATGCATTGCTATAGGCTCAGAACAAGATACACCAAGTTTTCTTAACAAAGAATTGACCCACATCATCTCACAAGCTGTGTGAGTCATCGTTTTATATTCAGCTTCAGCACTTGAACCGGCCACCACTGTTTGTTTTTTATTTTTTTATGTGACAAGATTTCCTCCAATAAAAGTGTAAAAACCTGATGTGGATCTTCTATCACTCACTGAGCTAGCATAGTTAGCACCGGAATAGGCTTCAATTTGTAAATGTCCATTTCTTTTATACAAAAAGCCTTTTCCTGGGGTTCTCTTAATGTAATGCAAGATTGCATAACATCCCAATGACATACCTTAGGCTTCTACTTATATTGATTAACTACCTCCACTACCAAGGAAATATCAAATCTTGTGACTGTTAAATAGATAAGCTTCCCCACTAGTCTATGGTACCAAGTGACATCCTCGAAATCATTTCCAGAATCATCAATCTTTAATGAAAATTGAGAACCAATAGGAGTAGAACTTGGTTTATAATCAAGTAAGCTTGTTTCCATTAGTAAATCAGTGGCATATTTTCTTCGAGAAAGAAATACTCCTTGCAACCCATATGCCACTTCAATTCCCAGGAAATACCAAGCTTGGTCCAAATTTTTGGTGACAAAATGATTCTCTTAGTATTCTTTGACCTGAACAACCTCATCATAATCACTACCCAAGGACATTTTGTCAGAAGAATATCATCCACATACACATCAAGAACAACCAATCCCAAGGACATTTGCTTCACAAAAATTAAGTGATTAGACTTGCTTCAATTAAGACCAATTTTGCCAAGTGCCTGACAAAACTTGTCAAGCTAGGCCCTTGGACTCTACTTGAGGCCATATATAGCTTTTTTTAGCTTGCAAACTTTCTTTCCCTGAGCAACATAACCCGAAGGTTACTCCATATAAGCAACCTCAGACAAATCTCCATATAAAAATATATTACTTACATCCATCTGATATAATTTCCAGTCCTAATTAATTGTAATGGAGAAGAGAACTCGGACCAAGTTGAGATGAGCAACTGGAGGAGCTGAAGATGTGGAGGCACCGGTGGATTGGAGAAATTGCTCGTAGTCAACCCGTGAAATCAGAACCGAGTCATTAGTGGCAGGAGAGGCACCAACGTCAGATGGAGCTATAAACGATGCAGCACTAGCAAGACAAGAGGCAAGAGGCTTTCCAACTTTATGCCAACAATGTTCAGTAGGATGATTTGAGCATTCACAATATGGACATGGTGGGAAAGAGTTACGTCCACGTCCACAATTTCCATGACTCCCTCGATCGCTATGACTACCAACAGCAAGAGTACTGTTCTCTATAGATGGAGAAGATGTAGGCTGCAACCCAGTGGCATGTAGAAGTAGAACTCAACTCATAACATTGCTCAAGGTGAGAATGCTATCATCAACCATGAGCTGAGTCTGAATATGAGAGAGAGAGGGATTAAGCCCAGAAAGGAACTTTGCTACATAGAACTCCTCATGTTGTTGTTGAAGAACAGAAACATCAGCAGTGAGGGAATGATACTGGGCAAGCTCAGTCTTCTTTCCTTGAAGAATGCTGTAGTACTTCTGGATTGAGAGATCCCCTTGCCACTACATGTAGAACTCCTCGAGACATTCTTCTCTTAAAAGTATGTTATCCTCAAGAAATTCCACCTCTCTTTCGTGGTGGACAGAAATATCACAGCATTAGCAATAGGCGGCTTTAGGCTATTTAACATCCAGTTGAGAATAGCATAATCAGCTTCTTGTCATTTGCAGAACTATATTAAATTAGCACTATTAATAGGTTTTTTGTCAAGGTGATGGAGCTTCCTATGGGATCTTACCATGTAACGGTATGTCTAAAACCAAAGAAGGTAATTGGCACCATTAAATTTAATGTTGGTACCAAGAGGGGTGGTTCTTAGGTCATTCGAGGAAGAAGCCATAGAGAAAATCTAGAGGATCTGCCAAAAGAAGGGAGAGGATGTAGAAGAATGCAATGCTCAAAAGGGATCTCTAACGACTGTTACAAGAGAGAAAACAGTCGGCAGCATCAATGAATCTCAAGAGGAAAGGCTGATGCAGAGTCTATGAGATCTGGCTAATGATTGAAAAGTGATGGAACGTCGATCCTGGATACATGATAATCATCACCGAACAGAAACTAGAGAGGACAGCAGTGGCAGCAAAATGATGATGAAGGCGGCAAGGAGAGAAGATGGTGGTAGCAGATTTAGATGATGTAGGTGGCTACATCTAGGGAGAATGGCAAAATTGTCTAGGATGATGTTGAAGGCATAGGTGGATCAGATGAGGACGACGCGAACGAGGGTGAAGACATGGGGCCGATCGATGACAGGCTGATCAGCGATGAGGCACCCTCACCCTCTTCCTCGCACGGATGATTGCAGCCTAGTGGTCCTACGGTGATCCGCTCCTTTATCTCTACGACCAGAAAGAACTCAGCGGTGTGGGAGAGATGGGAGATGACGAGATGAAAGGTGGTGGAGGGGGCGGCGGCTTTGATTAGAAATAGGGTTATGCTCTGATGCCAAGTTGAATAGAGATAAGAGAAAGTAATCATTATTTTTTTGGCCTCTTAAAGGGCCTTTATAGGCTACTAGATACAATGCACTTAGATACTTACTAAATATGGTGAGATCTAGATAGAATGTACTTGGACACAAACTATATTTCTTCTCTAACAGTTATGATTACCATGGCATCAAGTGCTAACTACCAATAGATGAATTGTAATTTAGGAAGTTTGAAAATGCCACTATAATTAGATATTGCTTGGCTAATGTATGTAAATTTGGGCATGCAAAATCAAGCTCAAAATCTTATGAATCTACTCTTGGGGCAGGATGGTCCATTGTTTTGGTTCTCTATCCTCAATTTATTAGTTTATTTTTGCATTTCCTATAATTGGACTCCTAGTTGCTTCTATGTTCTCAAAAGTGCACAACTTTTTAGTTTAATCTTAAGTAAATACTTTATAGGCCAGATTTGTCATTGATGATAGGCATGGACTCGCAAGCAATTATCATGTGGGATGGAAATGTACTCTGTACACAGGTCAAGCTTCATGTTAAGATGAGACTAATGGTCAGAAAGAATCCTGGATGACCACCATGTTTCAAATCCAAATGAAATAGGGTTATATGGTGACACTTAACTCACTAGTGACCAATAAACTTAAATTTTTGTATTATTAGTCAGCAGATCCTGAATTGTATTAGTGGATTTCAAATGAGGAGATATTGCCAAAATATTGACAAGGTGTTAGTCTAATGAATCAAACTAGAAAATTTTTAGATACGTAACAAATTATTTGCTTTGCATGCGATACCCTTTTTTTGAGGCATTAAGGAAGTTTTCTTTATCCATGCATGCTCATTTATAATATGTATGTATGTATGTAGACTTTTGTTCCTTGTTCCTTAAATATGTAATAGCTTAGGATTTGTCATAGCTACGGATGATGACAGAAGACTTCATAATATAGTCATTAATTGTGGATGGTGACCATATGATATCTGCAAGGTGTCTCCATAATGAATGCAATGAGAACTGATGGAGTGCCAAAGCCATGACATATTTTCATGAGATACATTTTCTGAGGCATTAAGGAGATTTTCTTTTATCCATTCCTAATTTTGTGTATGTATATCTTAGCATCGGATGTCTGTAGACTCTGTACAGTTCAAATTTTAAAATGATTATAGAACTCGATCATTCATTATTTATGAAATGTTTGCATGTTCTCTTCAAACATTTGCTGTGTTTTTTTTTCTTTGCTAATTTATTCTTTGACCAGGCTCATGAAACTAATTCAAACGCCCCACAAACTGTTTTATTCAATGCTTATAGAAGTGATTTTCCAAGCACATACTTCTCAGGAATGTCGCCATTTCCTGCTTTGGATGCATTTGTGGAATCTATTGCCTCTATTGGAAATGTTCCAGGTTGTACTGCTTTTGCATTTGTTATTTTTTGTTTTAAATTCTTGGCATTCAATAACTTGAATCATAAACATACATGTTCACACACGCACATATGTGTGTGTGTGTGTGTGTGTGAATTTCCATATTATAATTTGGAATATGACATAAATTAGAATGAATTTAGACTTAATTGCTAAGTCATAATGAAGTTAACTCAAATGTCTAATGATAGAGTGCAGCATTTTATGCATATGATGTAATCTAAATATGGTCCGCAGCAAAAATTAGTCTAAAGTTATTGATGTTTAGAGTGTCCGATACTAGGCTCTTCTGCTTGGGGTGCCACACCCAGCTGGTTCATTTATAGCCTTTGACATTATATTCCTTACATTTCCCACCCCATTTTCCATGATGTACCTTGCTGCCTTATGTTACCACAGATTAACTCCAGATTATCATAAATATAAATATAATTAGTTTTTTGTTATAACTTAAATTCTTCAAGCTGCAAGAACCAAATAATCTAGTAATCTACAATATTTATAGATTTTTTTGCAGATGCTTCAATGTCCTGAGTTTTTTGGGGCCTTGTTGACCTAGGACATCACCAGAAAGGCTAGCTAGAAGTTATGTGTTGCATGTGACAACTTGTGCAAGTGTGTTTTTAATCCAATATCAATTGTGCACTAGGGAGACCTCAGGTAATTAAGCAAGGTTAGGGACCCCAAAATACAAATTTTGGCCAGCCTTTTTGGAGCTTTGGGAGGGGGGGACACATTTGGGCATGTGTTTGGTCCTGCATTGCTGCATTGGTTGTGTGCTGAGAAGATTTTGGTCTCTTAAGTAGGACCAAGGACTTCAAGATATAATTTCTGATTAGCCTTTTTAGGTGAGGTCCTGAGTTGTTACACCTGCTTTCCCATGGTACATGCAAATCCACTTACCCCTCCTGCTATGAAACTTCTGATTTCTGGTTCTGAGGGATTTTACGTGTTGCAAATCATGATTGTTGATATTCTGTTTCATTTTAGGTGAACCATTTTTTCTACTACCTCGATGTGATATAGGCTCAAATACTCCTAATATGGTTGTAGTTCAAGTCTTATATATATAAACACATATAATTATTAATGTTTTTGACCCTTTCTTTTGAGTTGACATATTCTGATCTTTCATTTGTTCAACACTGTCATTTATTAGATTAGACTAAAATTGTCCTGTGGGTCATCTTTATCTTGTTCAAATCAAAACTTCAGAAATAATTAATTAAAGGGGGAAATGACAGTCATGTTATTCTGGTTTTAAGTTTACTGAAATACTGCTAGAGTTCATGGCAATGCTCTGAGATATTGAAAAGGCATGTAGAGAATTTTGAGTAGGCCCTATAAAATGGTGTGGCATGAAATATTGCAGTTAGTCCCATTGATCTACTTGTTGACAACCTCATGTTGGTTTAGGAAGCAATAAAAGGAACTGACTGTTGATTTAAGTACATGTAGCTGACAACTTCAAAATTGGGCCTCAAAAGTTTGAAAACAATAATTATTGCTCTAGACATGCTTAGACTAAATGCAAATTAATGCCCTCTTGGAGGTCTCCAGAAAAATTACTCTTGACCACTTGAAATGAGGGAGATGAGATGGCTGAATAGTTTGTAATGACAAGCTAGATCTGGGCTATTGCATCATTCTACATTGATGGGCGGAACAGGCATGAATTAGTCATTATCATGATCCAATGAATCCTTAGTTGTGGAATAAAGTAGTTGACATTGGAACTGAGCAGTTTATATTTGATATGCATAGTAATATCTTACCTGTAGGCTGCGTTTGGTAGAGGGGATAACATTTGGAGGGGACTTCATTGAATAAGTCCTGTTTGGTTGGAGGGATAAATAGAGGGAATAAGACCTGCACTTTTGGTGTGTTTAAAGAGTGGATGGGGGCAACACAGTAATTGGAGGGGATGGGTTCATTTTTTGGACTTATATGAATAAGGCTATTTCATGACCTGTTTTGGAGCATTTGGCAAGATAAATCCCCATTCACTTATCTTTTCTACCAAAGGCACTTGGTACTGAATATTGTTATCCTTCTCTAATGATATCGCTCAACTTAGAAGCTTCTTTTTCATCACTTTTCATCCTGTTCTACTGGAAAACATCCTTTTGTCTTGAACAAATTTTGGTTTTGCTATGTGCTGTTATCAAGTTTTTTTTTTTTTGTTTTTTTCAGTTGTCTTTTTTTTTCCCTTGTCATTTAGAACATGAGATATGTTGTTTCTTATTAGGGATGTCTATTATCCTTTTTTTTTTTTTGACAACTCAAAAAAGTAAAAAAAGAATCTTTACTGTATGGTGAACCAGAAAGATGTTTTGATGCTAATAGTGAATTTTTGTTCTTTAAAAATGAAAAGTCAAAATAGAAAAAAACAACCAAATGGCTCTTTTTAGGTAGCTTTTGCTACAAAATTGTTGAAGATGGTGTCCTAATAGAGCCATGGTTTTTTATGTGAGATACTTTATGTTGGATTCATTAGATAATTGATTCCTTTATGCATGTATAACAATTGTATTTTATGTTAAAATGTGATTGATAACATGGTAAAAGACGCCTAAAACCTAGTTGAGCACTTTAGGAAATTCAAGCCAATCAAATGAGAAACGAAGTTTGGTTAACTTGTTGGTGCATCTAGTTGAAATGACGCTATCAAAAGAGATTATCTTCTCATGTACAATGATCATTGGATGCCTCTAGTTTGTTAGATTCCTTTGCAGTAGGAATGCCCATTGCACTTTGGAGGTTGAGCAGCATAGTCCAATTTAGTAGATCATATTATAAGTGGTCTTTTAGGTCTGCAGGATTGTTACTAAAGGGTGTTGTATATGCCATAGGAGGGTTCCACTGCCAGCAATGAGAATACATGGACTGAATTAGGAGGTAATATGCATCAAAGAAAATCCAATGTCAATGGTTCATATATTGATCTTTTCTTTTTTACATGGTCGAAAGCAAGGGTCAAGTCCTTGTATTGGAGGAGCCCATCTTGGTTTGGGGTTGGTTGGCAAGGCACTAGGATAGTTCTTGGCCGGTTAGAGAAAGAACAATAATTTTTAAAATTTAGTGTCCCTGGATGTCAAGCTGTCCCAAGAGTGGGGATGCAACCAATTCAGGAATGTCCTGGTATGTATCGACCCAGCCCTAGATTGAGACGCATTTTGGTATCGAGACTTAAACCATTGAATACCATAGTTTTATAGTCATTGCAAAATTGTCTGGGAACATAGAATCATGAACATAAGTTATGGTCTTTGTTTCCCCTTGACAATTCAATGACTCAGGAAAACTTAAATTCTTGAGATGCATCTTTAGTATTTTACAGGGAATAAAAACATGACTTCTTTAAAATCCTTCTAGAAGCACCTTATTAGAATCAGTGCCCTAATGAATCATTCATTGATATGTCCAAGCAAAGTGCTGTGGAATCAAATAGTAGCATCTGAGTCTGCCTTCTTATTTATTCTGCTTAAAGCTTGACAAACTGGACAGTCATGATGTGAGATTTTGTTTTATCTAAGTCCAGCTATAATGGTTTTGAACTAAAGGCTTTATTGAGTCCAAAATGATATTCTCGCTGCACCTAGATGATATCCTCTTGCACTTGCAATGAGCATTCATGTACACAAATGCAAGTACCTAACATGTGGAAGCTGCCTATCATGAAATATCATTGTTTTCCATGTTACTGTTTCCCACAGTCCTCTGAAATTGTGTAATTTTACGACAGTTCTTTCCACAACATTTGCATGCTTCATCTCAATAGCATGCCTCTTTAACTTGACATCAACATGCTACTGGCACAAGCTACAGGTAAACCTTTTGCAAGCAGACCACCTAGAGCCTAGATCTAATACTATGTTGGACTCTGACCTGAACCCAAAATGTTAGGTCATGTTCAAAAAGATTTTTTAATCTGATCTCCAAATTACAATCTGAACCAAGTGCCCAAATGAGTGATTGGATCAGACTCATGTTTAGGTAAATATTTTCAGTGCACTACATTTTAATAGAACAACTAATTGATATTTAATTACATGCATAGTATAGCACATTTATATGTTAAGCTCATGAGATGTGTCTTGAAGCTTCAGTAAAAGGATGTCTTGGTTGGTCTCACTTATTCCTAAATTGTTTTGGGCTTTTGGCTATCTTCTTACTTAGGTAATCTTATTTTTTCATTACAATTTGTAGTGATGTGCTATTTTAGTGGATATTATTCTTTGTAACATGCATTTCACATGAAGGGAAGGATTTCAAGCTAGACGTGCTAAAGAGACCATGCAAGGATTTGTGTGCATCACTAATATGATTTAGGATTCTTCCAGTACATTTTATTTTAATTTTGCCAAATGGAGACAAGATTTAGTTCATATAGCCTCCAATTTTCTTCATGAACAACATTAGATATGCAACTGGCCATTTGATTTAAAATTAGGGTGCAAATGATTCCTGTGTATCTTCAAGCCTTGGATTTTTTTTTTTTCTTTTTTAAGTATGTTTCCAAGTTTATACAATTATTTTTCTTAATTTTACTTTTTATAGCTCAAAGAGGTTAATATTAGCATCTATTGGTGTTCAAAAACATCATACTTCTCAGATCTTACTGAAAACTAATGACTTTGGTATGATTGAATTAATTGAAGTACTAAACATTCTTGTGTCATGTTCTTTTTTGCTATTATAGGAAGAATTCGGAGTTGGTATTGGTTTTCAGCTTGTGGTTTGATGGTCTATAATATGTCAAAGAGTAGATACTGTGAGCGGATTGGACGAGAACATAAAAGCAATCATGGTAACCTTTTTTACTTATTGTATGATTGTCCTGTTCTCTTTATTTTTATTTCAATTGATGCTAATTTTCAAGACTTACTGATTAATTAACCATCTTTTCATCAGTGCTGTACAAAAACTTAGTAATGTGCTCAGGGACTCTCTTTTATAATTTTTTGCCAAATATGCATTTTGAATTTAACTTGTACAGCAAATAAGGGTGTAATTGGCATGTTCCTTTTTTCAATTCAAGAAAATTGTGAACTTCAATTCTCTTAATGACAATCATCTTTAGTGACTTAAGAGTTAATTGTATTGTCTAGATTATGAGCTTTAGACTTTTCCAGCCCTAAAAGGCAATATTTTGAACATGGATGCATAAATAAAATTTCTAATATGAGTTATGATATGTGCTTGTGATTGGTTTTTAGTAGGGCTTACCTGAAGCTTTGATCAACATAGATTTAACCTGTTCATTGTATGGATGTTTCATCACTCATCACAAACCATAATTGGGAGTTGCAATTTCAGCCTGAATCTGATCCAAAGTCAGGGTCACTTTCAACCAGAACTGCCTTTCAGTGACAAATTTATGGGTTATTTGTTCTTAGTATTTGCATTTCTCATTTGTTTAAACGTTGGCATCAGTTGGTTTAGATTAAATTTGAATTTTGCAAGTTTTGATACCTTTTGGTGAGAAATGTTGTCGTATTATGTTCCTCGGAGGTTGAAAGAAAAGAAGAGTTTATGTCCAAAGTTTTTGGCTATCTAAGGCTAAGTCATTTGTATTATCAGATGCTAGATTGCCAGTAATATTATGCAACGATATTTTATTTTGGAAAAAATATTTTTTAATTATTTCAATGCAAAACTATCAAATCAATTGGTCCAAAGGTTCTAACAAATATTAGTGTATTAGATGATGACTCTAGTTTACTATTCTTGATTGATTTTATTTTTCTTCATATTTTTAAATTTTTAGTTTTAATCTCCTTTCTATATTTCTTCACAATTTCCGGTTGAAACTAACAAAACTTAAATGTAAGCACCAAAACAACCCTGCAGCCAAAGCACATTTTGTCTGGCTGGAAACAAAAATGAAACAGAGCTTTTGAATCTTAACTTCTAAGTTGTTCAATTACTTCCACATGTGTATACTTATATTAGCCTCTCAATGTTTTTTTATAATGTTTTACTGATGCACATCCATTAGCTGTTAACTTGTTGCACGCTTTGACAAGATATAAAATGTAAGTGTTCTCAAAGCTCTCATTTTTCTAATCCATCCTCGTCTTTATGTTGCATTCAAGTATTGCCTTTTTGCTCCATGTGCCCTTCTCTAAGCTCTATATTCTTCTTGCCTCTTTCTTCCCATCTATCCAATCCTAACATGGTTTATTGTCCTTGCACGATCTCAATTTTCCATTTGACCATGGAGGACAGTCGCTGCCATTTCCTAGCAGTGATGGAGTCTTGTATCTCTTTTGAGCAAAAAATTGGAAAACCTGACTTACTCTATTCTTTGGATAGTTTGTCATTGACAGTGTCCCATTTTCTGGACACCGATGATTACCTAGAACAATTTGTCTACAACATGATCTTTATCATCAATGATTTTATTGACTATTTCCTTAATGCTGCCCAAGTTTGGGAAATATTTCAATTCCTTGTTCTGCATCAATTCTTGCTCTGGTCGTAGAAATTGAGCTGGGGTGATGGTGGTGAATGAATTGGAAGCTTGTTAATTGGACAGTAGCTGAACTCCTTTCACCAATATCTTGCTAGTGATTTATTTGCATTATTTTGAGGGTAAAAACAATTTTCTGCCATCTCATTGTGAAAAAAGAAATCACCCAAACCTTCAAGTCCAAGTACACCAGGAACAAACTAGTTAATGCAGCATGCTCTGCTCTAGTCCTATTATTTTTGTCTACGTTCTACCATTGACAATGATTATAATTCAAACAGATAATGATCTAGTAAAATTTGGGGATGAATAGGTCAGAAGGTCACTAATGGATTTTTGGTGGTTCAATTATTTCTATCAGCCAGCAATCTTGACTTTTATGACTTAAATAATTATGGTAGCAAGCAGTTATTTATCCTCTGTCTTTTGAAATTTTCTTGATCAAAAAATGCAGCCTCCAATACTGTAACTTTATATTAAAAAAAGAGTCTATCACTCTATCCAGATATGTTTACGGAGCCGGATCTCATCTTTATGCTTAGTTTGGTTTTATCTAATTTCATCTTCCTTGGATGCTTATGTTCCCAGAGATTACTTGCTTTTGACAAACTATTTAAGTTATTTTTCAACTACTATTACTACATGTTGACACTTAAAAAGGATACAAATGGTGTCACCTTTGTGGCCCTGTTTATAGAGGTAATTCACCCATTGTTGCAAAGTGAAGCAGGGCAACTCGTTGGCTTGTTCATTTTGATATAGCTGTCCCTTCTTTTGTTTTATCTTTGCGAGGTTCTCATGATAATTTTGTTTTGGTGATCTCCAAACATGAGGCTCTTTGATTGGGGTTTTTCATTATGAAGTATGATAATTCCTTCTGGATAAGGTATTCTAGTGGCAAGTACATGTTCTAAGCAAGGGAGTTCCATAATCCTTGTATTATGTTTGCTTGAACCATAAAAACCTATGGTAGCCGAGAAACATTAATTCATTAGTATAGTGTTTTTTTCACTGAAGTGTTAGAATGGCACACTATATTTTTGGAATGAACTACTTCATGCTATTGATTCTAGCATTGAAAGACTTCTAAATTGTAGTATGGACGAATAATCTAAAATAAGTTCTTCCTGGTGAATTTGCTTTGTTCATTAACATGAATTGAATTAAATGTTTGGTAATATTAAAGTCCCTCAATCCATATGTAATATGTTAGCCTAGGGTTGGATGCTACGGTTTGAACTTTGATCAATGTAATTGCAATAGCATAGTACATCTTTTACCAAACCTTACACTGCTTTGGCTGAAACCTGTTTATGATTTTGGAGTGCCCTCAGCATGTCTAGAACCCAACATTTGATGCATTTAGCATCGTGAGCAAATTTATTGATTGTAGTTCAGTTTGTTTATATTCTTTTTTATGTTTCTTTATCATGGTAATGGTCCATACATAAAACCATAATCATGACTGTTAAGCCTAATCTTAACTATCTGGCCTCAGTTTTGTGTATCCACATTCACCAAGTATTCTTATTTAGGGCCGACTTTGACATTATTTAGAGCATTCTCACATCCTGTCTCAGAACATCCATCCATGTTGCCTAGATCTTCCTCCCTTCTTGCAACCTTTCACAAAAACTAAATTACCTTTCTTGCTACTGCTCCCCTTGGATTCTTGAAATACATGCCGCCGGTACCTCTTAATCAATCTCCATCACTTTGTTTTAAAGTTGCACAAGTCCTGCACCTTATATATACTCATCCCCCTCTCCCTTTCCCTCTTCCCCCTTTCTCTCTCTCTCTACCCCCTTTCTCTCTCTCTATACATACATACATACATACATACATACATACATACATACATACATATACGTCCTTCCTAGTTTTACCTCACTTTCATCTAAACATTATTGTTCCTTGTTTATCTAGCCTTTCCTGGACCCTTTTTATAGTACTTCGAGGCCTTAATATGTTCCATTTAGGTTGCCAAGCTATTTATTGATCGCATAACCATCTCTAATTTTGTTGCACATTTCTTCATGCATCCCTTAATATTAATTTGCATAACAGATTCCTCATAATGATACTCAGACTGCCATCTCTTGTTTGTCAATCTTAACTTGGAGTTCATTTCTATATTCATTGAAATTGGATTTCATTTTCATATGCTTTTTTGTTACTTGATTTTTAAGGTCCTTTATCCTTTTAGGCTTTCTTCAATAAATCCAATTTAACACTGTATCACTTGCATTAATATAAACTAAGGATCGGGGAACTAACCAAACAAAACTGAACTACCCAGTTTGTACAGATCCAAAGGTGTCTTGGCTCACTAAGACTCTATTCAAGGGGAAACTAACTAAATTGTACACTGAATTGCCCGAATTGCTCTGCGATCAAGTAAATTGGTTGGCCTTGTTTTTCCCTTGAAGCTAGCAGTAAGGGCAAGATCCCACTCAGGAACCCTTCTAAAGTCCTCTTTCTCCATTTGGCATTTAGTTGGGTTTCTACAGTGAGAGAGAAAGGAGAGAGAGGCTTGGATCTATGTTTTTTTCTTCAAATCAAAGATTTTGAGACCTCTAAATTGAAGAACTTGAGGTAAGATGTTTCTTCCATCTCCTTTTTTTATTTTTTAAAATTGGGGATAAAATCCTGAAATAATTGCTAAATATACAGGTGACTCCATCCAAATTTCATACAAATGTCATGTGGTGCTTGGATTCATCCTCTAAAGTATGAATCTAAGCACAAATATGTGCATTTTGGTGTTTTGCGGCTAACCCTAAAACCTACATCAAAATATCCATTTGATCTAGAACTTGTTCAATCAAATAGTGTTTGTTTGAGTCAGTTTCCAGATATGATATAGGTACAATCTTGGTGAACTATTTTGTCTACTGTCATTTATTTTAAAAAATACTTTTAGTGAAAAATAATTTTAAAAATAATATGTAAAATTCGAAAAAAAGTTGGTAGCATCATTGCAATTGTAATATGCACATGGTACCAAATTTTTACCAATAATGGGATCAATTTAGTTGTTCGGGCTATGCTAGAGCCTAGCCCTATAAATTAAATGAATGCAAAATTAATCCAACAAAGACACTTCTGTTCAGTTTGATATTTTTATATGATGCATAAGCTGCACAGATCTACAATTTCCCTGATTAAGAAATTTTTTTGATTATTTAAAACTTTTAAAATTAATTTCTGAATTTAATATTTTAAAATATTTAAATTGTTTTAATTTTGAAAATTATTTTGCATGCTATGTAGCTGATTATATACTATTTTCTGGGTCACTGGATGTTATTTTATGTCTTCAAGTTTAGAAATTTTATGAATTAGTTATTTGTAAATACATTAAAAATTATAATTTTGTGTTGATTTCTTGGAGAGGTTATGCATTTTTAAAGTAAATTTGTTTTTCTGTTAATCTTTTTATATTTAATTAATTGAAAATTTGTGTTAAAAAGAGGAAAGATATGGTGAAGCATCTGTGCACATATAGGTGCGTAGTTGAAAGTGTGTGCAGTGAACTTGTGCTTCTACCTCATCTTAAAAAATCTAAAATCCTAATATAAACATTTATATGTGTAATTTGGATAGTGTATAATATGTTATTTATGTGATAAATATGCATGTCTTTTTGCTTCAACAGACACAAGAAACTATAGCTATGATAGTTAACTTGATACTACTACCTTCTTCCTTGCAAAAACAGTCTAAGTCAAATAATAATAATAAGAAGAAGAAACCCTAAACTGGAGTATGGAAGCCAAAAAAGGCCATATCATGAGTTTTGGGATGTACCTATGAGGCTATGAATACCCATTGAAGCCCTTGATCAGAACAATTTTCACTTCGGCTCTTACTGTACCCACTCTTCATCAATACAGGTTTGATCCTCGTTTTTTCATTCCTTAAAATAAACCATCGTGCATCTTCTTATATATTTGCAGTGAATCACCTTCAATTAGCATAAAAATATATCATCTCAATATTTTGCTTGGAATATATGGCTGTTGTGCTATAACAAGTAATTCCTGCCATTGGTCCAGCATGCATGTCAATAACTTCAATGCAACATTTATGCACAACTTCCTCTTTAAATCCCGCAAAATTCTTAATATCTTACCATTAGCTTTTTTATGTTGATGAAAGCTATATTTAGACCTTTTTTCTTTTCTCTCTATATGTTTTTTATGAATATTCCAAGTGAAAAAAATACTCTCCATTGTTGACTTTTCTAGCATAAAATATTAAGGTTCTTTGGGATTGACATAGATTTCCTTAATCTTAATGAAATGTCTCATAAGTTTGGTGACAATAATTAGAATAGTTTTATACATCTTCACCCATAGGTGGTACCACAACACCATTAGTCAGCCAGCAACTTCTTAGTTTTCAAAGACTCATTCAATTAGTATGGAAAATTAACCTAATTTTTTTTTGTTTTTTCAAAACAAATCAGCATCTTATATTTTCCTATTACGATACTCTTTTGCATCCTTTTCAAAGTTATCTCCACTTCAACTTTATTAATTGTACAAGTAGGAACTTGATAACTCTATAACCATGCCTTTTATGTCCAAATTTCTCTAGTAGAATCGTCATTTAATACTTTCATTTAATGGTTTATGGAAATATCATTTTATCTTTTTTTTTTTATTTCATTGAAATTTCTTTTTATCCTTTTTTTTTTTAATTCCTTCTTTCATGAAGGTCATTTCACTCTCACAATTAATGCATCTAACTTGATCAATATCTTTAGATTCTCTCTCATTTTAGCTACTTTTATATCATTCTCACCTTCCTAGACCTAACTTATCCTAGCCTAACCTATGATGTAAATTATCATATGCTACATATTTAGACTTTGTTAGTTTTTCCCATCTTTCTTTATGTTCTTATATCTTTCAAAGCCCTTGATATTCTTCATTCGTTGCCATGGTATAAAGCAAATCTTCTTTACTGAATTTCCTCTTCTATCTGACCAATCAACTGTCAGGTTTCTTAATGTCTGTAATTTTTCCCCTTCTACTCCCATTAACTTCTCTTGCTGCTTTCATAATATAATCAGCCACATTTCTCACATTATGTTTGGTTTAGTTATTAAGTTGAGATTTCCTTAAATAATTCATCCCTAATAGATATAACATCTTCCCTTTTAAATTTGACTTTCATTGGAATTTTATTAGATCCATTTCTTCTCTTCATACAGTTAATATGGATATCTAAAAATGCTATCTTATTTTGTGTTTTCAGCCTTTTTCTAGTATCACTTTGCAATATTTGCAAGATGATGTATCCCTTCTTCACTGGAAAATATAATATATTAGTGACAAATTTAATCTATTGTAAAAACAACTACATGTTTGTTTCTCTTCTTAAATATCTTTGACAATTTCTTGACCATGAGCCATTGCAAACTCAAGTATCTAGCATCCTGTTAGATTTATATTAAAAAATGTATGTCCACCATGTACCCTCTCATATACTGCACCAATCTTCCCTAAATGCCTATTTAATTCTTTGTCTATATCATCCTCTCCCTCTTATACCCTCTAATATATCTCAAATTTCAATCTTCTCCCAGAAATGCTGTCATTCTTTTTGCTAAAAGGTACATGCACATTGATTACTACAATAACCTCTCCATAAAAAAATATCTTAATAGCTATCTGTCTGTTTTTTTTAAAGCATCTTTGCCTTTTTCCATCATTTCTTTGACCACCACTACTTTGATTTTAATTTTTTTAATCATCATTCCCATATTGTTAAATTTCATGACCACTGCTTATGTCCTTCGACATTCAACCTTAAAATTTGTTTCTTATAAACAACCAATATTGATTCCCCTTCATACCGTCATGTCCACTAGCTCTCAACTCTTTCCGGTCAAAATTCTAGCATTCCGAGTAGCAAGTTAAACATTATTCTAGTACCCCAAACATCAGACTGCATTTTCCAACTGAAATGGAAAATAACTGAAATCATTTGTACAATTAGCTTCTTCGCATTCTCTCCATGTTAGTTCTAGGAGAGACCTTAAGCCCATAAATATCTTGCCTATCTGTCACCACAACTGTGTTGGCACATCGATTACAGGTGATGACCTTGCTAACCCTTGCTTATTTTTCATCAGCTGGGTCATGCCACTATGTCATTTTCAAGTGATGACCTAGTGAACCCTTGCTCATTTTGAGCTATAATTGGACTAGATTATTGCATGCTACATATGTCAAGGACTCCCTAATACTCATAATGTTGTAAGTTGGATCCTTTTCATAGTTTGACATGCTTTTTCCTTGAGGCTTGGGACAGGGTATTTCTTTATGCAAAACAGGATGATCTCTCATATGATCATCTGGTTGTGCATGTAGGAAGTCCATAAGATAAAGTGCTACTATTTTTCTCCTGTCATTCTTTACATTTCTGCATTCATCTTCTTGTATTATTTTGATGTATTTGTTGATTGTACTTTCGTTTATTTTACTTTATTTATAACTCATGAGATATGCCAACTGCCAAGTTAGTGCAAATGGGCTTGTTTATTAATTTTCATGTGTCACTAGATGCTTCTCTACTCATTTTTTACGCTTTGTTATATGCATTAACAAATAATATCTAATTATTTTGCTAGTTCAGTCATGTACATTGTTGATTTCCAAAGGGCTGGCTATTACCAGAAATGCTATGACCCTGATTGTAGAGGTATGCAGATGATATTAGCTCAATTTACTGATGGTTTATCTATAAATTTACCTTCTAAGTTTGTGATGTCTTTTATATGTTCCGAACAAAATGATATTGCACTAGGATATCGTTCTCCATTGCGTCCAGTACCATGGGATGTGATTCCTGACAGTAAGGCACTATTCAGTTCAGTATATACAGAAAATTGCAGTGAGATTATGGACATAGGTTTCGATACTCGGTTTGATGGAAATAACATGGAAAACAATTCGTGTGATAATGGTGAGTTGATCACTGACAGCTGCAAGAAGGACAGCAACTGGTGGCAAGAAGCTATGAGATATGCTGACTGCATTGAGAAAATGAGAAATGCAGCTGAGTTAAGCAAATTGGTGAGCATGCAAATTCATTGTGTTTTTCCCTGTGATTTTGCATCTTTTACCAAACTTTTGCATTTAGTTACATATAGTTTGAAGCTCTGACGATTTCTTGGCAGTGACATCTACTTGGTTCGCACTGCTGGACATAAAGCACATTTGCACTTAAGCATGCAGCTTTTCATTCCAGATATGGTTGCTTTATTCAAGCTCTGTGGACAAAGCATTACATTTTTCTTCACCCCATTAGTGTTTTTCTTTTTTTTAAAAAAAAAAATATACTGAAGAAGAACTAGAACATCAAAGACGATCAAGTTTATTGTTTATGCATTTATTTTCTGGAGAAGTTTGGATCAAAGATGGGAATCGATCAGATCTAAGTTCTGTCTGCATGGACTTCAATGGAAGAAGTGTCAAACTTCAGAAAAATAGTGGGTGTTTTAATGTGTTTCTATAATAGATTACATGAAATGGTGTGCTAAAAGTATTCAATAAAAGAAAGTCTAAATGAGTTCATAATGCAAATAGCCACTGTTTGGTGCAATGATTTATTTTGGAAAATTAAAGCTTCCAGAACCTGCAGGTGATGTCAGAACATGAATCAAGCATAGTTCCCAGAAGCTATTCCTTGTTTATTCTTGATCAGACCATTGTTGCTGCAAGTTTTAAAATCTGATGAGCTACCCAAAAACTAGCTGATCTGGGTTAAGATAATACATGTTAGTTAAGCTCATTCTTAGCAGATTATAGGAGTCATTTAGCCATGCATCCATACTTTAAGAACGGTATTACATTAAGAATGCTGTCTCCAGAAAAGTTGACCTGAATATGCATGAAATAATGTGGGCTCGTATTGATTGAAAATGCTGAAATAGGTTTAGCTTCACGCACTATTTGCTTTTCCAAAAAAACTGCATGTATGTTCTTCATAATTTGCAAGTATGATAAATCATGTTTTTCCTCTATGCTAGCACACCATTTGGACTTGGCAACAACTGTTGAACCACCAGTGTTGGATTAGTTTGGAACATTTCCAGTTACGGACAAACCACAATTACAGAGAAGGGGCACTAAATGGGGACGGAGGAATTTCAAATGTAGATAAATGTTGTTCTGTGTTGTATTATTTTTGTTCATTGTGTTTTTAATGCTGCTAGTATACTCCATTATTTTGTTTCAGAAATATAATGCTTGCCAGTGAATCTTATCACATGTCATTTGAGTAGGCCATTCTAAGATAATTGACCATAATAATGTGCAACACGTGAGCAGAATCCGCTCCATCTTTTGTGCCGTCAACATGAGTCTGCACAATTGAAATCCAGTCTGATCTATAGCGCTCTTGTTGGTTGCATGACCTTATAGCTGCAACCAACAAGGTTTTCTATCTACAAGCTAGATTTCTTACTTGTATATGATTTGGTTGATATTATCTTCATCGAGTGTACAAATTTGTGAGAAAATTGTATTATCTTTTGGCAAAATCCAACATAACTTATCCACCCTGTTTGGCAGGACATGGGCAAAGATTGTGAATGGTGGGTGGATGCAGAAAGGTTCATAAATCAAGTTGAAGAACATATTGGTTAATCAATTTTGGGTAAATATATAATTTTTATGCCCTTCATATGTATGAATGTATGTATGTATGTATAGATGTGTGTAGCAAGGAATAATATGTAACCATCATAAGCAATGACCACATTCATCTCTCTCCCTCTCTTGCTCTTCTCTTTTTCATAGATATTAATTTTATATATATATATATATTACTCATTTCGATAGAGGAAATGGTTTTTTGTTGGACCGGTTGATTTTTACATTCTTGCATGTAGAAGACAATGGAACCAGAATCATATCTAGGGCATGTTTCGATTCATGGTCATAATCAAAATAGATTAGAATGGGAGTTGGAATTGGTCATATCTCTCAACATGTTTGGTTTGTGACCGGAATTAAAATTGGAATTCAAATGAAATTTGAATATTAGGTGTTGGGGTTAGGTTTTGGAGGATTAGGCCATTGCCATTTTCTTTCGAAATTAAAATGGAAATGAGGCTTTTATAATTAAATACGTGGAATAGGAGTTTTTTATTTCCATTCTAGGATTTAACCCTTATAATCAAATATGCCCTAATGTTTTTTTTGCAATCTGAAATTCTCTGTACCTAATCTATGGTTTGCAAGCTGGGCTCTAGCTGAAAGACTTTTCCATCCTTGATTTCCTTTGTAGTATATCTGCACAACTTATTGCCCATGGACTCATGCAAACACATAGGCTAGCAGTTTTTTGGATTATCGACCATACAGAAAATTCTGTTATGTAATAATAAGAATCATGCTTTCTAATTTCCTATCCCTTACTGGCTGAGGTGCCCATGAAGCAACAAAAAAACGAAACTAAAAATGATTCATGACATGGCCGAGAAAAGCTTCGCTGAAGGCATCAATTGCCTGTACACAGGAAAATGTGTCCAAGGTGGACAATGTGAATTCCTTTCAATCATTAAGCAATTTTTTTGTATTTTAACAGTATGTAGACAAAAGAGTTTGGAGATGTTTACTATATGATTTTATTAAACAGTGGAATGAAATAATGATTAGTTTTAAATATCTGTGGGAACTGCTTGTCAGAGAAGATTGTTGCTGATTACCAAAGAAGTAATCAAAAGGGGAGAGTGCAAATTTATTTTTCTGAAAATATAACAACGGTATTTTCGGTTGTCCTGTGGTACTATGAATTTTAAATAGGTATGGGAACACTTTGTGCACACAATGGTTTGTTGTCATGTGTTAATATGAATTTTAAATAGGTATAAGAACACTTTGTGCACACAAATTAAAACCTATCTTGCCGTATATGGAATTAACTATGCCCATTGTAGATGGAAAAGCTATACCAGAATTTTCTATTCCTTTTAGTTCCTAGATGGCAGTTTTTTTTTAATTATTTTTTTGCATCCTAAGACATGAGAGCTGATCAAGGTTCGCACCATGTGGATCGGTTTTGTGAGAACAAAATTGACATTCCAACTACGTTGCGCTGAAACATCGGCTATCACCAGGCAACATAGATTTGGTGGTAAACAATTGGTTCTGATCCATCTGCCTCTGAGTTGGAGAGACTCCCTTCGCGGGAAAATCCGTGAAGGGAACCGGTCGAAGTGGTTTTCGAAAGTGCTCGACAGAGAAAAAGTGCAAAACAAATCCCAGGGGCTTAAACAATGTTTGACAGAGTAAAACCGTAAAACAAAAAAAGCCAAGATGGTTTAAACGTTGCTAGTCTCCAAATTTGTTCCATGGTATATCCAACAGTGCCGGTTCCAACCACCGGTTATCGTAAACGTGCGTAAAGTATATGTGACATCTAAAGAGATTATTTGTACACCGTTCCATCTGATTAGATCGTACTTTTATTTAATATTTTAAATAATAAAAATATTCCTTTCTTTCTAGATAATTATGATATCTTGTGATATTTTATGCACAAATTTTGGCTTTCTGAAAACAGGAAGTCATAAAAAGGAAGAGCATTTTCATTAATAAAAATTTTTATTTTATTTTTTATTCAAATTTTGAATAATAAAAATGTTTCTTCCTTCCTATAAAATTATAATATTTTGTGATCATATTACTTGTGCCAACTTATGACTTATAAAAATAGAAAATCATGAAGAAAGATATTTTTGTCGTTGAAGATTTTTAAAATTTTTAAATAATAAAAATATCCAATGTCATAAATGGCTTATAAGATGTTATAATATGAGTACAAGCTATCTTAATATTTTAGGAGGAGTGATATTTTTGTCATTCAAAATTTTAAACAAAAATATGAGATAATTTTTAATGATGAAAATATTATTTCTTCATAATTTTTTTATTTTTAAAAAAAATATTTTTGAGTATAGTGTGTCTTAATATGGTCACAAGGTATCATAATTTTTTAGAAAGGATGAAATTTTTGTATTCAAAATTTTACTTGAAAAAATAGAACTGCATGCATTAAATGCGCATTGAAAAGTAAATGTTTATATAATTAGATAGAATGGTGTATTTTTTTTTATAAGAGATGGTGTACAAAAAAAAAAAAAAAAACTTATGACATCTTAAAGGTGCCATGGTCTTTTTTTTTTTTTTTTTTTTTTTTTTTTTTTTTTTTTATGAATCGGTGTATTCCATTCAAGGTGCCATGGTCTTAAAACCTGCTAGGCCCACCTTTTCATCATGACCCAAGAGGTCCTACAATTTATCGAGGATGCTTAGGGGAGGAAGATGGTGCGTTCCGGCCACCAAAATATGGGTAGTGAAGATGGGGTCCCTACCTCTACGGGGTAGTGCGGTTGGTAAATGCTTGGCTCCCCCTTTGCCTGGTCACGGGTTCGAGGAATTATCCCGTGGATGACTCAATTAAAATTTCGGAATTTCCAGGTGCACGTGACTGGGAGGTGGATCGGTTGATACTCTGACGTCGTAGAGGGGCTAGGCTGACGCACTCACCAATTTGGATAAACCCTAGAGGGTGGGAAAGGTATGCAAAAAAATTGTGACCTGTATCGAACAAAGGCCTAGCGGATTGGGAGCCAGAATGGGGCGCTACACCGGGTTAAAACCCTCCTACCCTTTTGTTCTATCGAAAAAAAAAAAAAAAAAAAGATGGGGTCCCTCAATGTTGGAAATGCACTCATCTTTTTGATGCAAAACTGGGTAAGGATAACAATTTTAATGCAATCTGAATGTGGCAAGATGATTCAATTAAAATCCAGGATGGATATAGATTTTAAGAAAAATATTTAAAATAAGTTTGGATTGTTGGATAATAGTATACTCCGTCCTGAATCCAATTCGATATAATTTTAATCTAATTTTTTTAAAAAAAATTTAATTATTTTATAATATTTATATGATAAATTTTTTATCCAACTTGATCAACCCTCTTTTATCGGCATAATTGGATTTGCATGTCTACTTAACATAAGCTGAGGCAAACATGGGATGGATATAGATATAATTTTTTTAATTATGAGATGAGTGTGGATATTGATTGGTTGGCCTAATATATATCCAACTCGTTGCCATCCCCAGGACATCTTTTTTTTTTTTGATAAATCGGATCTATATTAGATAATAATCCTGGAACGGGTACAATCCAAACTGTCTGCTAACAAAAGATCTCTAAACTGTATAGGCATGTCATGAAGAGAATAACATAAAAACTCTCCCGAATGAAATCCTATAAAAGAAGACACCCAGTTCGCAGCTGAGTTGGCTTCCCGGTAGACATGACGAACTATAAAGCCCTTCAGTCCCGAAGTAACAGAGCTATGTCCTGTAAAAGAGGTAGGGAGGGCGTCCCTCTAAGAGCACTCTGGATCCAGGAGATGACAGTGAGGGAGTCGCCTTTAATAATAAGGCGATCCAAGTAAAGGGTCCTCTTGGCATACCTGATGCCCGCACATGCTCCATAAAGCTCTGCTAAGGGGACGGTCTGGTCGAAGAAGTGGGTACCCCCCGCGACGAGAAAGCCAACACCAGAGGCCCGAATGACAAACGCAGCCCCTGCAGTAGACCCTTTGACACTCCCGTTAAAGTTAATAGTAGCATAAGTCGAAGGAGGGGGTTCCCAGGAAACAAGAATCCAGCGAGGCGCTTGTAAGCAAAACTGGAATCCCAGATCTCAGACGAATGTACCATCATACCCTGATACTCAGCATCCTGGGCCTTAGCTCTCTCAACAACAAATCTGGCCGAACAAATATCAGACATGAAGATAATGGCATTTTGGGTAATCCAGAGATAGCAAGCCAAATAAGCAATAAAGCCCCGAGAAGCCATGTCAGGTGGATGGCACAGGGTGTGAAGGAATGTCTCAACCACATCATGTCCCGTGTATAACAAGGATTTGTAACCCACTAGGGGCCAGACCCGTCAAGCTCTCATGCAAAGAAAAAGAGTATGATCCACAAATTCCTCAAGAGAGCACAAATTGGGCAAGAGGAGGGTAAGTTCACCCCACGGGTGTTCAGAAAGGATTTGATAGGGAGCCATCGCCAAGCCACCTTTCAAATAAAAAGGTGTACCCATGGGTACACAGGAAGAGACCAGATCCACCCGGCTTGAAGACTCCTCTGCCGCACTGGATAGTAGATGGAATACAAGTTTGATAGAGGGCAGAGGAGGAGGAAGAAGACCCCCAGACTCTAGTATCCTAGCAAGGCGACACCGATAGAGCAATAGAAATAATTCTGTCCCTCAGGGCATCCCCAAAGTAAGAATAAAGCAGAGTAGAATCCCAGATCTGCAACCCTGGGACAATAAAATCTGCAACCAAACTGGAAGGCGACAAGTCAGGAGATACGAAGGTGGGCCATCTCTGACATGAGATATCAGAGATCCACATATCCAACAGGACTGTCATAGATCTCCCATCCCCAACCATTCATCTGATGTGGTCAATGACCTCCGGAGTCATCTTCCTGGTCTCCCTCGAGATAGTAGGCTCTCGAGAGGATGGAGCAACGTTGCCTCCCTTCAAAGAGCGGACATCATACCTCGCTCACATAAAGGAAGCCCACAGACTTTGAAGCTCTAAAAACAGTCTAGTGGTATGACGAGCCAATAATGCCTCTCTCATAATAGCAAGGGAGTGGATACCAAGTCATCCATCCCGAATAGGCTGACACACCGACGCCACCCTAGCAGATTGATACCCCCGGGAGCCGCACTCGACCGCCAAAGGAAAGCCCGAAGAATCTGCTCGACCTTATCCACCATAACCTAGGGAATGACAGCATTTGCTAAAAGGTAGATTGGTAAGGATGTCAGCACATATATGATCAAGATAAGTCTATCCATAGCCGATAGAGTCCTACCCTGCCAACATTTGATCCTATTCTGCACTGCCTGCACCAAACCATGAGAGTCTACCCTACTGAGCCGCCCACCAAAAATAGGTACGCCCAAATAGCGGATGGGACCATCCTTCTCCTCAATCCCCAGAATAGAAAGAATTAGACTACGAATGCGGACTGTAGTCTTTGGAGAAAAATGGACCTCTGACTTTGCCAGGTTAACCCTCTGACCGGATGCAAGACAATATGCTATAACCACAATCTTGAATCCCCGCGTCGTAGCCCCAGATGTCCTGCCTAGAAGTAAGCAGTCATCTGCAAAAAGGATGTACGAGATCAGGACTACTAATGAGGTAGCAACGAAAGGATGGATTGTCGATGCTCGAATAGTGTCCCGTAAAGCTCACGAGAGGGAATCAGCAGTAATAATAAATAGATAGGGGGAGAGTAGACAACCTTGCTGTAGGCCCATCGAAGAGTAAAAATACTCCGAGAGAAATCCATTAGTAATAATAGAGAAAGACGGGTGCATGATGTACGTCATAATCCTGGAAATCCACATCGGATGGAAGCCAAAATCATGTAGTGAGATATACCTTTAAGAGTAGAGTCTGTATCTTATACAAAGAAGATGGTTTATGTACGGAAGAATCCAACAAAGCCTAAATATCTTATTTCTATATAACTGCATTTATTTACTTGCCTAAAAAAATCATAATTGACTTATTTCTTAATACGGATTTGCTGGTGACCCTCTCACTAGGGAAAATCACGTGCTAAATTCAAAGAAAATTTACAAAAAAAGAAATAATAATCGAGTTGGACATGCTACTTAAAGTATTTTCTTAAAAATAATTACTTCCCTCCTATGTAGGTTGATTTCGTGAAAATTATTATCTCCACAATATCAAGTTGATATACTTTCTATTTGGGGCTGCACCTTAAAGTATAGTACAATATCCATGCATATTTTTTTTGGTAAAAAAAAGAAGAGGGGGGATAAATCCTGGTATAGCTACCTGCACTGTATCCCAACCATCCCGATCACGTATCCTAGAAAAATTATGGAATTTAATCGAGTCACTAGCGATGATCATGCCTCAAACCCGTGACCGGTGAAAGATGAGGCTAAGTCTCTATAACCGGGCTACTGCCTTAGTAGTATTATCCCTGTATGTTAGACAGGCAGAATATGACCGTAACGGTGCGAGTGTAATAATAAAGTGAAGGAATTTTTTTTTTAAAAAAATCTACCGAATTGTATTGTATGTATGGAATTGAAAAGAAGCTGCATTTTGTAGGAGGAAGGTAGCCCGTAGAAATCTCAAACTTTCTTAGGGTAAGAAGAAGAAAAGAAGCATTTGATTAAAGTTTTAAAACAAAATTATTTTAACAAAAAAAATATTTTGAAAATAAAATTCTAACACCACTATCCTTCCTGAATATTATTCAATTTGATATAAAATATCACTTGAGATCCAAAATAAAATTCTTTATTTTTTAAGAAAATAAATTTTTTTTTTTGAGGAACGTGACAAAAATATCTCACCATAAAGATTTGAATCCTGCCGCTATGGCGGTAGTGTAGTTAGTAGAGGCGCAGCACCGTCTCTCTCTGGTCATGGATTTGAAACATGAATCCGTGGATGACTCGATTAAATTTCAGATTTCTAGGAGTTCATGGCTGGATGGCAGGACGGCTGCTAATCTGACGTCGTAGCAGTGCCAGGCTGACGTATTCACCGGTTGATGGGAAGGGCATGCATAAAACTTGCGATCTGAATCGAACAATCATCTGGTGAAGTAGGATCCGATGGAGAAGCTATGCCAGGAATTTATCCCCGTTCCTTTTCCTTATTAAAAATAAAAAAAAATTGAATCCTGCACCTCCTTACCAAGATTATCTTACTAATTACTTTGGTCATTTCATTTTATTTTATTTATCTTAAGGACCCGTTAACAAATATCCTAAGGATAATATCGAAGAAAAGCATGCTTATACTCCTAAAACAGCATGTCATGTCATACAGGTCAACATATCACTAAAATAGCTAAATATAATTTGTTCAAGTATAAATATTTTTAGTTTTCTAAAATAATCGTTATTTTTTTATTTAATCTACCAACATTGTTATGCCCTGATTTACCGTTTATGCGTCAGACTAAATGTTAGTTTATAGAGGAGTGGTGAGAGTCAAGACTAAGAGATTTTAGAATTTTTCTTGGAGGTTGATGGAATCTAACCCCAACTTGATTTTGATCAGGATTTCTTTTTGTCTTAGTTCATGGCTGAAATAGTATATTTAAATGTAACTGGGTGATGCATTAAAAATATGATGCATCAGGAATGATTTATGGAGGGCAAGAATTCCAGTAAATACCTTGAAATTATCAATTAATATATTTTCCGATCTATTGATTTGTAATAAAATATTGACATATATACTAGCTTGGCCTCTGAAAAACGCGATCATTAGTAAATAGCAAGTTGACTTTCCGTATAATAAAGCAAAGTAAGAGAATGTTTTGTTTCCCAGTGCGGTTGTATTTTTTATTAAAGAATGATCGATCCTTTTTTTAGCAGAGACTTAGTCTTATCTTTCATCGATCGATTCGAGCTATAATTTTCATGAATAATTCGATAAAATTCAAAAATTTTTCTGCAATATATGATCGGGATGGCAAGAGAGCGCGCTACTCCAATATTTTAGTGATATCATGTTGACGTATTCATCAATGATAGGAGAGTATATAAAAAATTTATGATCCGAACTAAACATAACATGATAGAGTTTGAGCTCAATAGGGATAGCTCCCTCTCTTTCTGGATTTATCAAAAAAAAAAAAAATCATCTCATTTATTGATTTTTTTAATTAACTAATCACCCTAAATCCCAATTTTAAAATTTGATTTTAGTTAACTAATCACCAAGCGATCGCACGGCTGCCCCTGGGTTCACCTTTCCCCTTCATAAAAGTCGCATTTCGTGGGAGACGATATTCTCCTCTGTGGGCAAAGGACATCGTAGAAAGACGAAACACTAGAGCGAGTGAGCGAGGGAGAGTGAGCTCCTCGTTTCTGTTCCAAGCGCCATCCTCCATGAGTACTCAAAAGCCGATATCGTCTAAGCGAAGTTAAAGGTGCTGCTGTAGAAGAATCGCAGATGGGGTCTCTGCTAGGCGAATTGCCCTCCTACAATCCTCACAACTTCAGCCAAATCCGACCCGCCGATCCTTCCGCCCAGCCTTCCGTAAGTCAGTCCTCTCTATCTGATCAGGATTGTTTCCTTCTATCATTTATTTTGTTAGATTTCTTTCTCTATTTGATCCGCATTGTTACCGTATATCCTTCCTCTCTATTCGAACCATTTCAAGATTGCTGTGGCTGTTCTTTTCTTTTAACCTTTTTGGCAAATCTTGTGATGTTCTGTTAGAAAACCTTTTAGCCGGCCATGAAGGTTAGTCGGAACCGATTCGGATTCGGTTGAAGGAGTTTTCCTCTTGGGTTTAGATTTATTTGTCTTTTGTAGATAGAAATTTAATGATGTCTTGGAAGAATTATTAGAAATTGCATCCTGGACATGTATAGAGCTTCAATCAGAGGAGGAAAAGATAGAGGAACAAATAAAGAAGTGCTGGAACGAACAAATGATGAACATCATTGAATAATAAGATCTAGAAATATAAGACATGGGCTTTTTTTTTAAAAAAAAAAAAAAAATCAACTGATAAACCAAACATTTTTGATATTTGAATTCCTTTCAGCCAGTACTGATAATTTTTGCTTTTGTGGTAAACCTGGACATGACTGCATGTAAGCATGCGTGCGTCTTTTGATATGTATACACCAGCCCCTAACCATTGTTTACTATCTTCCACGAGAATTACTCTAGGCAAAATTTGGAAATGGAAACTTCTCCTTCTATACTGCTTTCATGTGGCACACATCCTTATCATGGGGTTTTCTCTTGTATGCCACTTTGAATATGATTTCTGCTTGTTGCTAATACAGTACAGCCTCTACCAGGTAGTAGTGCTACCTAGGCTTCCTTTTGATAATGATCTCTCCATCTGTTGTCTTTGGTGTCATAAAGCTAGGATTGGGGAATGTTAATAAACAGCCCGGATCTCACAACACTCGAGATTGATCAAGTCCATGAGATATTAGGTCAATTCAGATTTGATCCAGCTAAAGAGCTTACTTGCTCTCTAAACTCCTTAGGTGAATATTTTAAAGCACTTTAAGAGTCGTTAGAAAGTTTTTAGGAGTCATATTTAGGGTCTTTTGACTGCTAAATTATGATGCCTTTACCTATCATTTTTTGTTGTTATTTTTTAAGTTTTAAATGTGCTTGGAGTTTTAGGTTGATTATGAGTTCCTTCTTGAGCAAAGGTTGTTGGAAGCGAATCAAGTGATAGTCATAATAAGAAAGATTAGAGCCCTTTTAGGGTTGAAAAGCACTTTCACAGTGCTTGTTTCATGCACAATAGAGTTTCTTTGGGGCCATCAAAGTTGAGATGGCAACTCAGCATTCAACTACCCCCTAGTGTATAGTGAGGTGACATTTAGGTCCATTACCAAGTGTACCATATAAAGTAAAATAACAGAAGCTGCATAGCATTGCTTTTTAGGATCAGGGCTGAGTTGTTTTGACATATTTGTCCATATAAAGTAAAGAAAAAATTGAAGAATTTATAGTTATTTTTGTTGAAAGAAAAGAAAAAAGTCAAGGTTCCACTATTGTTATAAGACCTTTCTTATCCTCACATCTGATTTCTTCTTATCCTCTAATTCTCCTCTTCTTGCTGTTTCTTCAACTTTTTTTTTTACACTATTATTAAAGAAATGAAGAATAAAACAACACTAAGAAAGATGAAATCTTGACAAAAATGAATACTTTAGGATCATTTCTCAAAGTGACACTAGCAAAATCATAGCATTCATGGTAAATCTAGGTTCTACAAAAGTTGGCCAAATCCAGATTAAAACTGGCTGTTTGTGGACATAACTAACACAAAGTATCCGAAACCTGAAAGTACGGGTTGGTTTCAGCTCACTCTTGACTGAGACCAATCTGTGTCAGCAAAAATTAATTGGTTTGGTTGAAACATGAAAGCTTTTCCCTTTCTTAAAGCCTACTGTTGCTCATTTGCAGCTTGAATTGGATGGGTCCTGCATCAAGGAGTTTATTTTTCTAGTTAGCTAACTCACAAGATTTTTGTCTTGGCTGGTATCTAAGCCCAGACGTCAGTTTGTATCAGCATCAGACAGTCACCAAATGATATAAGCTTTATCTGGGCCCCTATTATATTCCGATATAAACCAATAATTTTCTTAATAAGGAAGTTAATCTTGATTTACCATTTCAGCAGAGTTTTGGAAATCTCCATTCTGATAATATTGGCCAAGATTCCAGATGTCTCCATATTATATAAATGCATCTATAAATATGTAAAGATGCATGTCTATATTGCATAATTTCTTGGACCGATACATTTGTGGCATGATAGTATTGTTAAAGCCTTTTGTTAAATTTAAACTTGAAGATATAAATGAAAAGTTGAATGTAAAAAGTTGATATATAACCATGACAACATCACGGTCTATTATTTGAAAGGTCAAGAAGTATCATGAAGTATCAACAATTTCTTTAATTGATATTCAACTTTTTATGGTGCGCACACATATCATCTCATTGTTTTTCCATCACTTTGTCCTTAGACATGCAACCACACGGCACCTTTAAATTGCTGTTATCCAGACACTTTAAAATCTGGTTGATATAAATGTTGATATAATTCTGGTCTATTATAATTATATCAACAATTTCTTTAATTGCATGAAGGGTGTACTGAAAGGGATGCTAGTCATTCTTGTACATATTATTCACATACTTGGTTGTTGATCTCTAACTTTTGTTGCTAGACTTAAACATTAGTTTTTTTGCAGAACTGTTCAAAGTATTTTTTTTTTTGTTTTTTCCATAACAATTCCATGTATCTTTTCAGAAACTCACGCCTGTCACGTATTATCCTACTCATAACAGGACTCTTCCACCACCTAATCAAGGTAATTTCAATGATCTTCTCAGAGAATTAGTTATTAGTGGCTCTTGTTTTGAGACACTGCTACAAAAACTGATTTTAGATTTTATCTGTTTAGAAAAAAATCATACAATTGCATATATATCTACACCACCATGACATGCAAAATATCTAATTGCACTTTGTCTTTGATTCCACACAAAAAAAAAAAAAAAAAAAAAAAAAAAAAAAGATACCATATGATACAAGTGCTTTTCTTGAAGCACATAGTTAGGGCTTTTTTTTTTTTGTGTGTGGGGGGGGGAGGGGGGGGGGGGATGGGGCGGGAAACATGCTAATTACAGTTTATTTAGATTATGGTGTCCCTTATCTTTTAAATTGGATAATCTACTAGATGAATCCAAAGTAGTCTTTGTTCAGATAATTCATGCTTCAATGATTAGATGCAAAGCTGTCTAAATTTACCCATCTGACTCAAAGGTTCGCAGTCCCCACATAGAACTAACAAGGGAAAATTTCTTCTACTATTGCAACTGGAGATATATGGTAACCTACCCGAGCAGAGTCAAGCAGGATGAGTTGGGCAGACTGTCCAGTTTTGCTGAGCTAGACTCATGAATGACTCTATCTCTGATATCTTCCTTCCAGTTTCAATATCTCTTCTGCCTGGATCAATACATATCCATCTATCCTGCCCCAACAATCACATATGCTAATATAACTCAAATTTGTTGCATGGTCACTTGCTTTCCACAGTTCTCTAATATTTAAAAATTATTACATCACTTTTAGTGTCATCCTATGAGGGATCAATATCCAATATTTCAGTATCTACACAGAGCTTTGAATTTCATCATGCTCTCTGCAATTTGAGGCATAATATCGATGTCATGTTGTATCATTGAGCAGATATCTCTGATTTCACAGTTTAACAGCCTTTTTTGTCCCTCTTTGTAGTCATATCAACTGAAACCAGGAATATCCTTTTGAGAAAATTCTATCAGAAGTCAGTGGAAAAGGTGAAGCGACATCTTAGATATTCTTTATGCACATTTCTACATCTGCTCTGTGTCCTTAATTTCTCGTGCTTTGCTTTATCTATTATGCAGTTAAGACTAAAAAGATCTGCTTCTGATAATTTGACTCCTGATCATGGCTCCAAGCAGCTTAGAGGTGCCTTTGCAGATGGTTCCAACTAAGCTTCATCTGATGGTCTAGGTATTTTTTCATATGTCCAGTGTGCCTACCCCAACCTTGCTATCTTCGTCGTATAGCAGTCTTGCTTTCTTATTTTCCCCTTTGTTTTTTTTTTTTTTTTTTTGCGGCGGGGGGGGGGGGGGGGTTGATTATGATGGATGTTGCATGCTTTGCAGGCATGTGGTGTATGTGAATAGCTATAGTTTCTGAATGAATGAATTAATAAACAGGGAAGTAGAATTCCCATTTGTGATATGTTGTATATTTCATAGGATTCCAGTGTTTTTTTATATTTTCCCTGTCTTAGATTTCATTTTAATGGGTTTTTGGCTGTATACAAGTGATTGTTCCATCAGGAAATTCTTCTTCTAGGCTGTTATAACACTGGTTCATGTCTATGATACTCAGCAATGTTCCAAGTACAAGAAGAAATTCTTTGAAGGTCAGAGGAAATGAGCAAGGGAAAGAACTACCCAGATTTAATCCAAAGGAAACATTTCATGGTCCATCCTCTATGAAACCATGAAGGTTAAACTGGAGATTGTACTAGTTTAATGATGTGACTGCATTGTTGAATTAGGCCTGCCCAATGCTCATATCCCTGCTTAGCAACCAGAGATTTTGGTTTCAATCTGAGGTGGTGCTTCTCTAAATGGGACATTTAGGGTGTTTCCATGAATCTGGATGTATAGGGGTAGCACTTTGTTTCCATTGATGATTGTCTGCTAAAGATGGGAGATTTGAGGACTGTCACCGGCCTTGCTAAAGAAGAATCACACAAAACAGACCACATTGTTTTTTTGATGTAACAACAGACCACATTGTGATGAATACAGCTTGCTGACAGAGCTAAAACGAGCTCATTAAAAGAATTCCAGGATCTACTCACAGCCAATAAGGAAACCAATTGAGGAAACCGTTGATCGAAATATTATTGGTCTCAGATGGGATAGCTCAGTCTGCAAGAGACGAAGAAATCTCTTCCATTTTTTGCTAAGTATACATCTTGGTTGATCATGTAAATACGAGCTGGGTCAAAGAAGACGAGCAATCACGTAAGTACAAGCTGGGTTAAAGAAGAAGAAGAGCGATCATTGTGCTGGTCTCAGAGGGCATAGCTCAGTCTGCCAGAAATGGAGCATGGATCGTATAGTCATTATCATTTGTTCTCGTGGAACATGCTCCTGCGTTTACGTTGCAGACTAGTCCATAATTAAAATAAAGCAAAAGCAGCCAATGGTTGTGTGCCTTAATTTTGTACAGTGATACACTGGAAACCAACCTAATGACCGAGAACCTCCAATGAAGCTGGGGAGACTTGATTATAGCTCAATAAGATCTTAAATAATCTGTTAGGTTGCATTTCGTAGCAGACAATCCATCCAAATTATTGATAATTTAATAGAATTTCATCGTATTACCGTGTTTGATATGTTTTTATGATGGCGATTTATACTGGTTATCTGGATTGCCTTCCAGGTGACAATCTGGATCATTTCTGGGAGGGATGATAATTCATATTACCACTTTTCAGGTATCCAGATTACCAAATTGTCCTTTAGTTCTTCTTTCTTCTTTCCTTCCATATAATATAATATAATATATTTAATATTTTATAAGAATATAATATATTTTATAATATGATATAATATATATTATATTTTATAAGATAATATGATAAATATATTATTATATAATATTATATATTATTATATAATATTATATATTAATATAATATTATATATTAATATAATATTATATATGTTTTATATTTTATAATATAAAATATATCATATTATATTTAATATTATAGTATATAAATTTAATATATTATTTAATATATTTAAGTAATGTATTAAATATATCATCTATATAATATATAAATTTTTATATAAAATTTATTTAATATAAAATAAAAAATATTTTAAATAAATGGATAAAATATAAAATATATATTTTCTAAATAAAATATAAATTTGATTAAAAATATTTCAAAATTTTGATTTTATATTATGCAACGTTACCTGTATGTATCAAATAAAATAATTTATATTATCTATAATCAAATTACTGGTAATCCATATTACCAGTAATTTATATTAACTTTCAAAATTGTATGGTAATGTATCAAATACAATCTTAAAGTTGCAACCATGTCCGTGGACTAGCTCCAGTAAGCTACAGGCTGTAGCCTTTCCAATCATATAAACTAATGATACAAGGTTGTAGCCTTTCCAATCATATAAACTAATGATGAAGATTATGATATGCATATTAGCAATTACCCAAAACTAAAGCAGGCAGTCTCCACCGTAGGGAACGCATAGGAAGAAAGGGACCGAAATTTCTTCCAAGTTATTTAGCACCCTCAGCCGTCCTGACATACTCCCAGCTCTCTCTTCATTTCAGCGACCGATCTCTCGTCTCGTTTCGTTTCTTTTAAACTTCATTTGTGCAACCCTGATTCTTGGACCGACCTCAGCAACATATCAAAGATTTTTAGGGATTCCGATTAGGTACAGTATGCAAGTGAATCTACTGATGCGGGTTTTCCACATCGACCCTAGATGAGAACGGTCACAGAAAGTCGAGTTTGTTCAACCTCTGGACCATCACATGAAAGCGAAGAATCCATAAAACATATATTTGTGGAGAAGAACTGCAGCCAAACATAGTTTCTAACATGAGTGAACAAACTCAAAATTTACTTGGCAACTACTACTTTTTCTTTTAACCAACATAAGCATGACTCCTATATCCCATCTGAAGACGGTGAGCGAATGAGAACGGAAGTCTACTGGCTTTTCATTTGTTGCTTACCGTGGTCCTCTATGCTTAGTATTATGATATTCTGGTTTTATTTTAATTAACTATTGGGTCAATTCCTGAATCAATTTTAAATTTTTCTTTTTCTTGGATTATTGATCAAATCAACTTACAAAGGAAGGGGTCTTCGGTTTCATATGGCTATCTTAGTCCGAAGACTATGTTTAATATCTCTGGCTTCATATTCTTATGTTGTTCATGAGAGGATAAGTTTATTGATTCTGGGTCTTCGGCTTTGTATGGTTATCTTAGTCCGAAGACTATGTTTAATATCTCTGATTTCATATTCTTATCTTGTTCTTGAGGGGATAGGTTTATTGATTTTGGGTCTTCGGTTTCGTATGGTTATCTTAGTCCGAAGACCATGCCTGATATTTATGGTCGCAAGACAAGCTTGTTAACTATCTTCGACTTCGCACTATCATCTCGATCCGAAAACCTAGTCTAACATTTTTGTTTATACTTTCAAGCCAAGTATATTAACTCTATGTCTTCAGCCTTGTACTGACATCTTGATGTCGACCGAGACAAAAAAGAACCGGTTCTTCCAGTCCTTAATGGACGAATGGAGGTCGAACCTAAGGCACCTAGGCCAAGGTGAAATGTATCACCAGCCATCATCAGTGGAATAACGCTTCAGGGTGAAGAGAGCCCTGAAGAGGGAGAAACGGGCAATGAACCCGTGGAAGTGACAGAAAACAATGAAGGTGAAGATGACCTGGATGGCGTTAGGAGCCAACTGGGTCGGGACCAGACGGTAGTGACTGAGAAAAGAAAGGAAAAAGGGGTGAAGGGGAAACCGAAGTCCCCCGAGGAGGAAGTCCTCGTAGAAGGCGACTTGCCCAGGGCCGCTCGAGGTCACTCGATCTCCAGGCCGCGGGAAGGAAAGACAAATCAAACCCGGGATTCCATAGACATCCGGGAGCAGAGAAAGGTCATCCTCGGTCATCGTTAAGACATGACCGGAGGGGCCAGTGGGAGAAGTGACCGGAGGGGGAAGGGAAGAAAGCGGACGGGCAGAGACTATGGGAGGAGACCTAGGACCCCTAGGGACGCCTATGGTCACGGCCCCAGGCTGGAGCTACCTACGGATCTCGTCCAGGATCACTTCCCCTTCCGAGGAAGAAGGCGATGGAGTCCTCGGCCGGGAAGGATCGGCCTCGTCCGGGTTAGAAGAGACGTGACGACAACGCGCCATGGAAGAAGAGGAAGTGCAGAAGGGACGCTAGGGCTGAGAGTTGGAAGAGGGAGGAAGACATGGGTACTCACCGAGATACTCTGTGTAAAAGAGATGGCAATCCCGGAAGGTGAAGGAAAACCCGCTGCAACCACCGGCGGAGTGCAAGAAAGTGGAAGGACTTCGTTTCCGGAAAGTCCCCCTCCTTTTCAAACTTAATCGACAGTGGCCGTACCCCTCTTTCCGTTTCGGGCCACCAGATGGCCGCCACGTGGACGCACGCCCGACATCGATGATTCGGTTCGATAAAAACTGTCTCCTTTTCGAAACGGCACATTAATGACCGTCGGGAGTGCAACAAGTGGCAGCATCTCATAAGACCTCGGGTGTAACAAAAGCGGCGACAGGGATCGTGGCAATTATGGCACGAGATTTTCGCTTTCCCCACGTTATCTTCGTATTAAATCCCCACGTCCCGAGCCACGACGCCTCGGCGGAACGTGGGGATGGGGGGCAACTGATATGGCTACTACGTTGACGTGGCGCATGTTTCAGATCCAGCCGAACACGATCAGTACCATGTATTTTTTTTCAAAAGATCCCCCGTTCAGGGAGAAGTACTCCTGCTCCTTCGCCAGGTGGCACCCGAAGACGGGTCCACCTCGGCCGAAGTCGAGCACCTCTCTGCCGCTCTGCCAGGTGTCCACCCAGGAGGGGTCCACCTCAGCTGAAGCTGCCGGCCCCTCGCTCCCTCGCCAAGTGGCACCCGGAGATGGGTCCACCTCCACCGAGGTCGAGCCGGGCCCTCTTGCTCCTTCGCCAGGTGGCGCCCGGAGACGGGTCCACCTCCGTCGAAGTCGAGCACCTCTCTACCGCTCCGCCAGGTGTCCACCCAGGAGGGGTCCACTTCGGCTGAAGCTGCAGGCCCCTTGCTCCCTCTCCAGGTGGTACCCGGAGATGGGTCCACCTTCGCCGAGGTCGAGCCGGGCCCTGCTGCTCCTTCGCCAGGTGGCGCCCGGAGACGGGTCCACCTCGGCCGAAGTCGAGCACCTCTCTGCCGCTCCGCCAGGTGTCCACCCAGGAGGGGTCGACCTCGACCGAAGCTGCCGACCCCTTGCTCCCTCGCCAGGTGGCACCCGGAGATGGGTCCACCTCGGTCGAGGTCGAGCCGGGCCCTCCTGCTCCTTCGCCAGGTGGCGCCCGGAGATGGGTCCACCTCGGCCGAAGTTGAGCACCTCTCCGCTGCTCTGCCAGGTATCCACCCAGGAGGGGTCCACCTCGGTCGAAGCTGCCGGCCCCTTGCTCCCTGGCCAGGTGGCACCCGGAGACGGGTCCACCTCCGCCGAGGTCGAGCTGGGCCCTCCTGCTCCTTCGCTAGGTGGCGCCCAGAGATGGGTTCACCTCGGTCGAAGTTGAGCACCTCTTTGCCGCTCTACCAGGTGTCCAATCAGGAGGGGTCCACCTCGGCCGAAGCTGGCGGCCTTTCGCTCCCTCACTAGGTGGCACTCGGAGACGGGTCCACCTCCACCGAGGTTGAGCCGGGCCCTCCTGCTCCTTCGCCAGGTAGTGCCCAGAGACGGGTCGACCTCGGTCGAAGTCGAGCACCTCTCTGCCGCTCCACTAGGTGTCCACCTAGGAGGGGTCCACCTCGGCCGAAGCTGGCGGCCTTTCGCTCCCTCGCCAGGTGGCACCCGGAGATGGGTCCACCTCCGTCGAGGTTGAGCCGGGTCCTCCTGCTCCTTCGCCAGGTGGCGCCCGGAGACGGGTCCACCTCGGCCGAAGTCGAGCATCTCTCTGCCGCTCCGCCAGGTGTCCACCCATGAGGGGTCCACCTCGGTCGAAGCTGGTGGCCCCTCCCTCCCTCGCCAGGTGGCACCCGGAGACGGGTCCACCTCTGCCGAGGTCGAGCCGGGCCCTCCTGCTCCTTCGCCAGGTGGCGCCCGGAGACGGGTCCACCTCCGCCGAAGTCGAGCCCCTTTCTGCCACTCCACCAGGTGTCCACCCATGAGGGGTCCACCTCGGCCAAAGCTGCCAGCCCCCTGCTCCCTCGCTAGGTGGCACCCGGAGACGGGTCCACCTCTGCCAAGGTCGAGCCGGGCCCTCCTGCTCCTTCGCCGGGTGGCATCCGGAGATGAATCTACCTCGACCGAAGTCGAGCACCTCTCTGCCGCTTCGCTAGGTGTCCACCCAGGAGGGGTCCACCTCGGCCAAAGCTGGAGGCCCCTCGCTCCCTCGCCAGGTGGCGCCCGGAGACGGGTCCACCTCTGCCGAGGTCGAGCAGAGCCCTCTTGCTCCTTCGCCAGGTGGCACCCGGAGACGAGTCCACCTCGGTCGAAGTCGAGCCTTTCTCCGCTCCTCCGCCAGGTGGCGCCCCCTGACGGGTCCACCTTGGCCGAGGTCAGCCCTGCTCAGCGAAGCCTCAGGGAAGTAGGGGCGCGGGTTTCAAGATCGCCACTCGGGTAGCGCGCGTCGCGCCCCGTAAGGGGTGCTAGTATGGTCTGCAGTAACATGCGAAACCTCGTTTATACCAGTCGGATGGGCCCCGCAACCGAGAAGTGGGATCTTTGCAGGCAGGAGCCCAAAACGACTGGGCGCTCATCGTCAACGCCTCGAATGGAGAGCTCCCACACTTAGCCCAAAGCCTCGCCAGTATCCTCCCCCCCTTCCGCGTGACGCACGATGGGCGAGGCGGTTCGGCCACTAAGTTCCCAGGCCCGAAGAGGAAAGGAAGGGGGGAGAAAGACGAGAAGTGGGAGGGAGCCCCCGGGGCAGGAGGGGTGTTGGAGGCAATGTGATGATATAAAAAGGATGGTAAAAACGGGCAGCGAGGTAAGTGAAAAAGAGGAAAAACATACCAAGAGAACAATCCTGAGAGTCCTCAAGGAGTCCTGAGGCGTGAGCTCGGTGAACTCAGCACAGAGAGCTGAGCATCAACTCCACTCTTCCCTACACTTCTTTCATTAACATCTCCTCTAAGCACGAGAGTCCTTCGAGAACCCGCCTTAGGGGATCTGTTCCATCTCGTCGCTCTCTAACTTGACCGTCGGAGTGCCCCCACCGGAACCCCCGGCCAGGGTCTCTGACTCTATTTTGCAGGTCCGGAAGCTTGGAGATCTCGAGATGAGACGGTCCGAGACCAGTGCCAGCTCAAGAGCTACAGGCGATCGTGGTGAGATCGGCAACAGATTGGCGCGCCAGGTAGGGGGGGCAGGACAGTAACCCCAGTGCGAGCAAGCTCTCCGCGGGCGAAAGTGCGCTCCGACCATGGTGATGATGCGTGGACGCGAAGCATCCGCCAGCCGAGTGGGAGAAGTTCCCTCCCCCCAAGGGTCGCTAGCCTGGAGAGGGAACTTCCTGGTCCTCCTCCTCCTCAACCGTCCCCGGTGGACGGACCTTTGCGGCTGTCATCCAGCAGCTGCAAACCCTGACCGCTGCTGTGCGGTAACTGCAGCACCAGCAGCGCTCCCTAGCCACTCAGCCCCAGCCAGGGACCCCTGCGGCTCGGGCCACGGGGCCCCGCGGAATCCTGCGCTCCATCCAAGGCAGGCCCTCTCATCCATGGATAGCCTCCAAACCCCGCGGGAGCCACCAGACTCCCGCGAAGAAAAACTGCTCCGGTTCGACGGATCACCAGAGTCGATCCCCGACCAACGATGCCGAGACGGCTGGCGCAGCAGGCAACATCGGGGCAAGGCCCCCCGCCGAGACCGATCGACACCCCCTTCTCCAGCGGTCTTGGTGGAAGATTCCACCGACGAGGCCATCAGGCGCCAGGCCGAGAGGTGCCTGGAAGAGCACGAGCGCAAGCTGGCGGAGTTCGCCCGCCGCTTTGCTGACATGCAGAGATCCCCAACAGATCCAGCTGGCTACGATGCCCGACCACCCTTCTCCCGAGAAATCCAAGAGAAACCGATCCCGGGTTGGTTCCGCATGCCTCAGGTGGATCCCTACGATGGGACCACCGACCCCTTGGACCATTTAAAGAGCTACAAGGCTCTCATGAGGGTCCAGGGAGCCACGGACGCTCTCTTATGCATTGCCTTCCCAGCCACCCTCTGGAAGGCCGCTCGAGTTTGATTCACCCGTCTCGAGCCGGAATCTATCAGCTCCTTCCATCAACTGGAAGGAAAGTTTGTGGCACACTTCGATGCTTGCCGGAAGGTGCCAAGAGAGGTGGATAGCCTCTTCTCTATCCGTCAGTAGGACCAGGAGCTGCTACGGGACTACATTACCTGCTTCAAGATCGCTGCCCTGGAAATCTACAGTTTGGACGAGCCTGTCGCCATGCTGGCGTTGAAGCGCGGGCTCAAGACCTCCCGCCTGACCTATTCCCTAGATAAGAAGCCCTCCAGGACGTACTCTGAACTCCTCCTCCGTGTCCACAAGTACATCCGAGCGGAGGAGGCCGATCGCACCAGGCGAGAGCTGGACGGGAGGCCCTCAAAGAAGCCTGCCCCGAAGGATGCCCCCGGGACCCGGAGGCCTGGACCACCTGCAGATCTTCGTCCAGGCCCGAAGTTGAAGAGCGGTGCTGCCCCGGAAAGAGCGTTCACTCCCCTCCTCGCTCCCAGGACGAAGATCCTCACGGAGATTGAGGATGAGCACTACCTCCGCGACCTCCTTCTCAGAACCCAAGGAGCATCCGTGATAAGACAAAATATTGTCAATTTCACCGCGAGCACAACACGACACAGAGGAGTGCCGCAATCTGAAGCGGAAGATTGATGAGCTGATCAAGAGGGGCTACCTCAGGAAGTTTGTGAGGAGCGAAGACCCAGCGGAGGGACAACCGCTCGCAGCCCTTCCCCCGGTCCCTGCCATTGATAATCGCCCAACGGAGAAGCCGATGGGCATGATCTCCTGAGGGATCGGGCGTGCGACGAAAAGAACCTGGGAGGCGGAAGACCCGGAGAATGTACTCCCCTTTGAAAAGGGGAATGAAAACAAAAATGTAAATAATGATGCAGTGGTGGTCGAGATGACCATCGCAAAGCATCCTGTACATCGTATTATGGTGGATAGTGGGAGCTCTACTGACGTGTTTTTTTATGATGCTTTCTCCCGAATGAACCTGTCTCATGATCAATTAAGGCCGGTGCACACCCCTCTCGTGGGCTTCACCGGAGACTCGGTGGGGGTCGAAGGGGAGATCACTCTCCCTGTCACTGTCGGGTCCCCACCTCGGCAGACTATGGTCATGATGACGTTTACTGTTGTCAAGCTTCCATCACCTTATAATGCCATCCTCGATCGTCCGGGGCTCAACCAGCTGGACTCTGTTATTTCCACCAAGAGGTTGCTGGTGCAGTTCCCTACCGCCTCTGGGACGGGGGTGATGAGGGGGACGGCCTAGCCCGTCCAGCATTGCCTGCAGACGGTCCCGGGTGCTCGGGGCACTGAGCTCGGCCCCGACGTCAATGACCTCGACCTAAGGGAGAAGGACCCCAGGGGAGGGCCCGTGGAACACCTATTGACATATCATCTTGGTTCGGACCCTCAGAAGACTGTGCATGTAGGAGCCCAGCTCCCGGAAGAAGAGCGGATCCGTTTGCTGGACTTCCTCCGTGCGAACACTGATGTGTTCGCCTGGTCCGTCGCTAACATGCCGGGTATCCCCTCGGAAGTCATCACTCACAGGTTGAATGTTGATCCAAGGTGTCGCCCTGTTCGTCAGAAAAAGAGGAGTTTTGTTGCAGAAAGGCAGAAGGCCATCAATGAAGAAGTGGAGAAGCTCCTCGCCGCCGGCTTTGTACGGGAAGTACAGTATTCCAGTTGGCTGGCGAACGTGGTTATGGTGAAGAAAAGCAGTGGCAAGTGGAGAATCTGCATGGACTACACCGACCTCAACCGAGCTTGCCCGAAGGACAGTTTCCCTCTTCCAAAGATTGACCAGTTAGTGGACACCACTTCGGGGCATCGCCTCCTCTCTTTCGTGGATGCCTTTTCTGGATACAACCAGATTTGAATGCACCCGGAGGATGAGGAGCACACTGCTTTCGTCACCGATCGCGGAACTTACTATTACAAGATGATACCGTTCGGCCTCAAGAACGTCGGGGCAACGTACCAGCGGCTGGTCAACAAAGTTTTCAAAGACCAGATCGGCCACAACATGTAGGTGTACGTGGACGATATGCTGGTAATGAGCAAGCCCCATTCAGACCACGTCGGCGATCTGGCGGAGACCTTCGGCAACCTCCGGCTTCACCAAATAAAGTTGAACCCGGTGAAGTGTGCCTTCGGCGTGTCCGCCGGGAAGTTCTTGAGGTTCATGGTAACCCAAAGAGGGATAGAAGCCAACACGGAGAAGGTCCAGGCTATCTTGGACATGGAGCAACCCACCTCCAAGAAGCAAGTGCAGCGATTCATCGGCCGGATAGCCTCCCTGAGTCGATTTATCTCGAGGTATGCCGACCGTTGCCGGCCCTTTTTTAAGGTGCTGAGGAAGATGAACGACTTTACCTGGACTGAGGAATGCCAGGAGGCATTTGATGAGCTGAAGAGGACACTAGCATCCTCGTCACTGCTCTCTAGGCCCGAAGGAGGGGAGGAGCTCCTCCTGTACCTGGCAGTCATCCCGGAGGCCGTCAGTTCGGTCCTGGTTCGGACTGATGACCAGGGAATGCAAAGGCCGGTGTATTACACAAGCAAACTCCCCCGCGATGCAGAGCTCAGGTATTCCTGGTCTAAGAAACTTATTTTTGCGCTAATCGTGTCCGCTCAGCGTCTCAGACATTATTTCCAAGTGCACCCCATTGCTTTCCTGACGGATCAACCGCTGAAAGCGATACTCAGCCGACCTGACATATCTGGGCGCTTAGCGAAGTGGGCACTCAAGCTCAGCGAGTTTGACATCACTTACAGGCCAAGGTCAGCCATGAAGGCACAGGTACTCGCTGACTTCTTGATCGAGTGTGCAGGCCTGGGCAAGGGGGCGGAGGAGAGCCCTCAAGACTGACAGCCGGAGCTAGGACCCGAGGAGGACATTTGGATCCTTCACGTAGACGGGGCCTCGAACTCCAGCGGGAGCGGAGCTGGTCTCATCCTCGCCAGCGGCGAAGGGGTCGTCGCCAAATGTGCGCTCCGGTTCTAGTTCACTGCAACTAATAATCAAGCGGAGTATGAAGCACTCCTCGCGGGGCTAAGAGTGTCCCGCGAGTTGGGCATCGCCAACCTCAAGGCCTTCACTGACTCACAACTGGTGGCCGGGCAGATCTCGGGGGAGTACGGCGTGCGGGACTCCCAAATGGCGAAATACCTGGAGCTTGTGAGAACGAGCGTGGATGGATTTCGGCATTTTAGCATCTCCCATATACATCGCGGAGAAAATGCTCGCGCGGATGCGCTCTCCCACCTGGCAACCCTGCCGGACTCGTTGCTGGGCCGCGCTTACGTCGAGCACCTCAAGGCCCCGAGCTACGAGACGCCCGTGGAAGTCTAGTAGGTCAGCCAAGAGCCCAGCTGGATGGACAAGTATGTCGAGTACATTACCAATGGTACCTTGTCGGAGGATCGCGCAGCGGCTGGACTCATCAAGAGGAAGGCCTTGCGGTTCGTCTTAATGGATGGATTACTGTATTGGAGGTCCTACTCCTACCCCCTCCTCAAGTGTCTGAGACCCGCAGAGGCCGCACTCGTGCTCCAAGAGATCCACGAGGGCATCTGTGGGAATCACGTGGGGGGTAGAACACTGGCATATAAGGCCCTTCGTTAAGATTACTTCTGGGAGACGATGAAAGAAGACGCAGCTGACTTCGTGAAGAGGTGTGACCGATGTCAGCGGCATGCCGTGGTGCAATGTCAGCCCACCGCTCCACTCTCCTAGCTTTCCGCCCCATGGCCGTTCGCTCAATGGGGCATGGATCTCCTAGGACCTTTTCCCCCGGCGTCCGGGCAACAAAAATTTTTGATCGTGGCCATCGACTACTTTATGAAGTGGGTCGAGGCCAAACCCTTGGCCCGGATCACGGAGGCAAACATCGCCAAGTTTCTCTGGAAGTCAATTATTTGCCGCTTTGGCCTACCGCACACCATCATCATCGATAACGGACGTCAATTCGATTGTCGGGAGTTCGAGGAGTTCTGCAGCGATCTCGGCATCCACCATCGCTTCACTTCGGTGGTGCATCCACAGACAAATGGAGAAGCCGAGGTAATGAATAGGACCATCTTGCAGGGCCTCCAGACAAGACTGGACCAAGCCAAGGGCAGGTGGGCGGGAGAGCTCCCGAGCATCCTTTGGGCATACCACACCACCCCGAGGATGGCCACCGATGAGACCCCGTTCAACCTTGACTTCGGGGCCGAAGCGGTTATCCCGATTGAGCTCAGCCTACCGACCCTGCGCGTGGAACAGTACGACGAGGTGGAGAACCCTGCCAGGATGCTGCTAAACCTGGACCTCCTTGAAGAAACAAGGGACAAGGCTCGAGTTCGAATGGCAGCCTACAGGCAATGAGTGGCCATATACTACAACTCCAGAGTGCAACCGAAGTCCTTCCACCCGGGAGATCTGGTGCTCCACCGCAATGAAGCTTCCCAGCCACGGGAGTGCGAGAAACTCTCCCCGAACTGGGAAGGCCCTAACAGGGTGGCGGAGGTACTTCCTCACGGGGCATACTACCTGGAGGAACTAGAAGGATCCCGGTTCCCTCGGACCTAGAACGCCTCAAACTTGAGGATGCATTACCAATAGTGTAAGGCTCATTGAACTTTAGCAATGAAATCCTTTTTTTTATCAAATGCTTCTTCTCGTCTCGTAGGGTGAGAACCACCTAGCTCTGAGTTCAGCGAACACGGGCGTGGCGGAAGACCCGCGAAGGCGCTAGTTCCCGGACTTCGGTCTGGAAGTCAGGGCAGAATCAAATTCGCCCACGCAATCCCGAAGAACAGCTCGGTAAGCTGCGCAGGGCTCATATACAGCCTGCGGCCCCGAGGTTCAATCCGGAGATCCCGGACTTCGGTCTGGAAGGCAGGGCAGAATCAAATTTGCCCATGCAATCCCGGAGAACAGCCCGGCAAGCCGTGCAGGGCTCAGATACAGCATGCGGCCCTGGGGTTCAGTTCGGAGGTCCCGGACTTCGGTCTGGAAGGCAGGGCAGAATCAAATTTGCCCACGTGATCTCGGAGAACAGCTCGGCAAGCCGTGCAAGGTATAGATACAGCATGTGGTCCAGGGGTTCAGTCCGAAAATCCCGGACTTCGACCTGGAGGGTGGGGCAGAACTAAGTTCGCCCACGAGCTCGGCTCGGAACGCACTACGGGACTTAGTCCTAGTGGCTAGCACCAGAGTTAAGTCCGGAAGATATACAAAAAAAAAAGAAAGAGAAGAGAGAGTGAAGCAACAACTTTGTAAAAGGAAAGCTTCATTGCATCCAAAATGTCGGTACATAGGAGGAGTCCCGACAGGCCGGGAGACCTCAAAGAAAGAAAATACAAAAAGAAAGAAAGAAGACAAATATGCCGGAGAGCTACTTCGGCATAGCAGCGTCCTCCTCGGGCTAAGGTGCACTCTCTCCGCCAGCACCGCCGACGGGAGGTTGCTTTGGAAGCTGCTCGGGAGTCACCGCCTCGTCACTAGTCGCTGCCGGAGCTCCTCCACTGGGCTCCTGCCTCCTGCCATCGAGGACTACCCCGCTGAGATCGAGCTCAGGATAGAAGGAACCTACCTTCTCTTGGCATACCTGGAACCCCTTCAAGAAGGAGTCCATGGCAACCTCTCGCACCTCAGCAATGTACTCCTCGGAGGCCCGGAACCTCGGGACGACCTCTTGTGCTTCCCGCTTGGATGCCTCTAGCAGCCCGTTGACATAGGAGCTCTTCTCCTTGGCTGCATTCAGCTCCTTCAGGACTTCCTCCACCCGGCGCTCCAGCGACCGGGACTGAGCCCTGAGGTGGGTCTTCTCTGCCGCGTCCTCCTCGTTGCGGCGCTGGTTCGAGATCCTCTCCTCTGACAGAGAGGTCTCGAGTTCCTTGATGCGCCCCTCGGCGCGGGCCAGGTCGCCTCGGAGGACTTGGCTGTTTCCTCGCAACTCGACTCCTTTCTCCATGAGGTCTTTGACGTCCGCTGCGAGTTTGCCGAGCTTCTCCTCATTCTCAGCATCCTTCTTGGTGTAGCCGGCGAGGAAGTTCCTCAGCAGCAGCACGTCCATCCCGATCTGCATCAAAAGAGGAAGGGGTTAGCACAATCCAACTGGAACTTTAAAAAAAAAAAAGAGGAGAGGAGAAGGTTCGGAGCTCGGGACTTACCGTGAAGAACTGCAGGAGGATCCCGAGAAGCGCCTCGTTGTAGTCTCGGCCACCCCTTAGACGATGGTCCCAGGAGGTGCTGGCGAACTCCATGACCTTCTCCGCGAGGCCCTGGTCGCGGATCACGGAGCATCGGCTGGTGAGGCTCGGCGGCGGAGCGGGCGCATCAGCAGCAGCAGAGGCGGCCGTCCCCTCGCCAAGTGGTGCGGCCGTCGGTGGAGCCGTCGCCATCCTGGTGACCGCCGTGGATGCGGCCGGTGTGGCGGCTGAAGCTGGTGCTGCCTGAGGAGGTTCCGACCCCCTCTCTTCCCCGACCATGTCGAGGTCGACGACAAGGACATCGGGCGCTCGGGCCTGAGGTGGCCTGGAGATGGGAGCCGCCGCCACAGGTTCGATGATGGAGGTCGGTGCGGGCGCCCGACTCGCCTCAGTACGAGCTCTCTTTGCCGGGGGTTCAGTCCCCTCGGCGGCATCTCTCTGCGCAGCGCTTTCCATCAGGTTCTCCGAAGAGAACTTCATACCTGAAAGGAAGTAGAGGTCAGTCGAGCCAGTTAAAAAAAAAAAAAGAAGAAAGAAGAAAAAGGAGGAGAGGGAGATTCGAAGCAGAAAAGAGATCCGAGCCTTACCCAGCTCCCGGATGGGACTGATCCATGCCTCGAATAAGTTTTGCTCCGAGAGCAGAACATCGAGGGTTGGGACCGCGTCACTCAGCAGCTGTGTAAAGACCTCTTGGTTTGCTGGCTCGACCTGCGAATTCCGGTTCGGAGATCGGTCCGGCTCGCTCCAGGCCCAGTCAACGTCGTCGACCAAGGCAAAAAAGAACCGGTTCTTCCAGCCCTTAATGGATGAAAGGAGGTCGAACCTAAGGCACCTAGGTCGAGGTGAAATGTACCACCAGCCATCATCAGTGGAATAACGCTTCAAGATGAAGAGAGCCTTGAAGAAGGAGAAACGTGCAACGAACCTGTGGAAGTAACAGAAAACAATGAAGGCGAAGATGACCCAGATGGCATTAGGAGCCAACTGGGCCGGGACCAGACGGTAGTGACTGAGAAAAGAAAGGAAAAAGGGGTGAAGGAAAAACCGAAGACCCCCGAGGAGGAAGTCCTCGTAGAAGGCGACTCGCTCGGGGCCGCTCGAGGTCACTTGATCTCCAGGCCGCGGGAGGGAAAGACGAGTCGAACCCGAGATTCCATAGACATCCCGGAGCAGAGAAAGGTCATCCTCGGTCATCGTTGAGACATGACCGGAGGGGCCAGTGGGAGAAGTGACCGGAGGGGGAAGGGAAGAAAGCGGACGGGCAGAGACTTGGGGGGAGACCTAGGACCCCTAGGGACACCTATGGTCACGGCCCCAGGCTGGAGCTGCCTACGAATCTCGTCCGGGATCACTTCCCCTTCCGAGGAAGAAGGCGATGGAGTCCTCGGCCGGGAAGGACCGGCCTCGTCCGGGTTAGAAGAGACATGACGACGACGCGCCATGGAAGAAGAGGAAGTGCAGAAGGGATGCTAGGGCTGAGAGTTGGAAGAGGGAGGAAGACATGGGTACTCACCGAGATACTCTGTGTAAAAGAGATGGCAATCCCGGAAGGTGAAGGAAAACCCATTGCAACCGTCGGTGGAGTACGAGAAAGTGGAGGGACTTCGTTTCCGGAAAGTCCCCCTCCTTTTCAAACTCAATCGACAGAGGCCGTACCCCTCTTTTCGTTCTGGGCCACCAGATGGCCACCATGTGGATGCACGCCCGACATCGACGCTTCGGTTCGATGGAAACTGCCTTCTTTTCGAAATGCCACATTAATGACCATCAGGAGCGCGATGCGTGGCAGCCTCTCATAGGATCTCGGGCGTAACAGAAGCGGCGACAGGGATCGTGGCAATTATGGCACGAGATTTTTGCCTTTTCCACGTCATCTCTGTATTAAATCCCCACGTCCTGAGCCACGACGCCTCGGCGGAACGTGGGGATGGGGGGCAACTAATATGGCTACTATGCTAACGTGGCGCACGTTTCAGATCCAGCCGGATACGGTCAGTACCACGTATATTTTTTCAAAAGATCCCCCGTTCGGGGAGAAGTACTCTTGCTCCTTCGCCTGGTGGCACCCGATTACGGGTCCACCTCGGTCGAAGTCGAGCACCTCTTTGCCGCTCTGCCAGGTGTCCACCCAGGAGGGGTCCACCTCGACCGAAGATGCCGGCCCCTCGCTCCCTCGCCAGGTGGCACCGGGAGACGGGTCCACCTCCGTCGAGGTCGAGCCGGGCCCTCCTGCTCCTTCACTAGGTGGCGCCTGGAGACGGGTCCACCTTCGCCGAAGTCGAGCACCTCTCTGCCGCTCCGCCAGGTGTCCACCCAGGAGGGGTCCACCTCGGCCGAAGCTGCCGGTCCCTTGCTCCCTCGCTAGGTGGCACCCAGAGACGGGTTCACCTCCACCGAGGTCGAGCCGGGCCCTGCTGCTCCTTCGCCAAGTGGTGCCCGGAGACAGGTCCACCTCGGTCGAAGTCGAGCACCTCTCTGTCGCTTCGCCAGGTGTCCTCCCAGGAGGGGTCCACCTCGGCTGAAGCTGCCGACCCCTTGCTCCCTCGCCAAGTGGCACTCGGAGACGGGTCCACCTCCATCGAGGTTGAGCCGGGCCCTCCTGCTCCTTCGCTAGGTGGCGCCCGGAGACGGGTCCACCTCGGTCGAAGTAGAGCACCTCTCTGCCGCTCCGCCAGGTATCCACCCAGGAGAGGTCCTCCTCGGCCAAAGCTGGCGGCCCCTCGCTCCCTCGCCAGGTTGCGCTCGGAGACGGGTCCACCTCTGTCGAGGTCGAGCCGGGCCCTCCTGCTCCTTTGCCAGGTGGCGCCCGGAGACGGGTCCACCTCGGTCGAAGTTGAGCCCCTCTCTGCCGCTCCGCCAGGTGTCCACCCAGGAGGGGTCCACCTCGGTCGAAGCTACCGGCCCCCTGCTCCCTCGCCAGGTGGCACCCGGAGACTGGTCCACCTCTGCCAAGGTCGAGCCGGGCCCTCCTGCTCCTTCGTCGGGTAGCATTCGGAGACGAATCTACCTCGGTCGAAGTCGAGCACCTTTCTGCCGCTCCGCCAGGTGTCCATCCAGGAAGGGTCCACCTCGGTCGAAGCTGGCGGCCCCTCGCTCCCTTGCCAGGTGGCGTCCGGAGACGGTTCCACCTCTGCCAAGGTCGAGCCGGGCCCTCTTGCTCCTTCACCAGGTGGCACCCGGAGACGGGTCCACCTCGGCCGAAGTCGAGCATTTCTCCGCTCCTCCGCCAGGTGGCGCCCCCTGACGGGTCCACCTTGGCCGAGGTCAGCCCTGCTCAGCGAAGCCTCGGGGAAGTACTGGCACGGGTTTCAAGATCGCCACTCGGGTAGCGCGCGCCGCGCCCCGTAGGGGGTGCCGGTACGGTCTGCAGTGGCATGCGAAACCTCGTTTATACCAGTCGGATGGGTCCCGCAACCGAGAAGCGGGATCCTTGCAGGCAGGAGCCCAAAACGGCTTGGCGCTCATCGTCAACGCCTCGAACAGAGAGCTCCCACACTCGGCCCAAAACCTTGCCAGTATCCTCCCTCCCCTTCCGCGTGACGCACGATGGGCGAGGCGGTTTGGTCGCTGAGTTCCCATGCCCGAAGAGGAAAGGAAGGGGGGAGAAAGACGAGAAGTGGGAGGGAGCCCCCGGGGGAGGAGGGGGGCTGGAGGCAATGTGATGATATAAAAGGGATGTTAAAAACGGGCAGCGAGGTAAGTGAAAAAGAGGAGAAACACACCAAGAGAACGATCCTGGGAGTCCTTAAGGAGTCCTGAGGCGTGAGCTCGGTGAACTCAGTGCAGGGAGCTGAGCATCAACTCCACTCTTCCCTACACTTCTTTCATTAACATCTCTAAGCACGGGAGTCCTTCGGGAACCCGCCTTCGGGGATCTGTTCCATCTCGCCGCTCTCTAACTTGACCGTCGGAGCGCCCCCGTCGAAACCCCCGGCCAGGATCTCTGACTCTGTTTTGCAGGTCTGGAAGCTTGGAGATCTCGAGGTGAGACGGTCCGAGACCGGTGCCAGCTCAAGAGCTACAGGCCATCGCGGTGAGATCGGCAACACATGTATATCTTGAAAATTCAAATATTTGATTTCAGACTTAGTATGTATGTTTATATTTCAAAATGTCTGAAATTATGATGCTTGTGCTTTCATGTTTTATTTATCAAATAAATGCATATTTTAAAAGGGGAATAACATTTAGGGGGAGCATCCAAATATTTGTTGTCATTATATACATGTATGATGCTTTCAATATTTTCTTGATATCATGTTTTACTTATATTATTCTGATACTTCTCCTTGTTTTCAAATATAATCTTTTGAGAAGAGTTATATTCAATTGGTATCAAAATTTATTTCATTTGTAATCTTCAAAAAAAAAGAGGAAATTATTTCTTGCATGTGCTTATCATTTTGTGGTATCATGTTCAATTAGTATCATGATTAAATTGATTTCATGTATTGATTTTGATGATCTATTACTATTTTTTCTACCTTCATTCTCATTTTGTATTGCCTTTCACCCTTTTTTATGATGACAAAAAGGGGAAGAAAAATATTAACTATGAAAAGGAAAAAGATTTGATAAACATGAAAAATTATATGAGAAATGAAAAAAAGTGCCAAAGGGGAGAAAAAAGCAAAATATTTTAATCTTAAGGGAAGAATTAGCAAGGGAAAAATGTTTAAAAAATTTAAATGAATTTTGAAAATATTTTTGAAATCATATTTTGAGGGGGAGCTTGATATTCATTGATTTTGAGCTTACATCTTTATCTTATTGTTAATCTTTTTAAGCTTACCCTCTTTATATATTTAAGATTTTGTCATCATCAAAAAGAGGGAGATTGTTGACTCTGGTCTTGATTTTGATGATTGACAAAATATTTAAGTATATGTGAATGCTAATTATATTTTTAAGTGCATTTATCAGATCTTAGTACTCATCTACATTAAATGAAGAAATACATGTTTTCAATTGAAGAAGCCATGAAATTTCAAGTTATGGACCTTGGAACATATATTGAAGACCTTAAAGGACTCAAATATTAAATTTGGACAAGTTTCGGCACTGGTCAAATCTAGTGTCGATACTTGAAAATGTCGACACTTGAAATGTCAACTCATAAAAGCTTGGGTTGATACGCAGAAAATTTTTTTCAACCGCCACGTTGAAGTGTCGACTCATGGTCAGCTAAGTGTCGACTCAAGTATCGACTCATGAACAGTGAAATGTCGACTTAAGGCCCGAGACCAAACAAAAGATATAATGAGCTGATTTCAGGATTTTGGTTAAGTGTCGACTCACTGTTCCAACTATCGACTCATCAGATAAAGTGTTGACTCACCAGTGTAGAACAGAAGACTTTAGAAGATATTTTTTGGTCAAGTATCGACTCACTGTTCCAAGTGTCGACCCTAAGTGTTGACTCATGATCTGAAGTGTCGATACTTGAATGGACGATAACTCTGTAATTGCTAGTTTTCTAAAGAGCAAAACTTTCCCAAAATGTGTGTAACAGCTAGTTTTTCCTCTCCAACAGTCTCTAACTGTCATTTAAGATTTAGAGAGCTATATAATCAATGCAAATCAAATGGGGAGGTAATCATTCGAGAGAAAAATTTCATACACTTCAAAGATTCATATTTTGAGTGATTTAAGCCTTTAAGCTTCCAAGTTTCAAATAGAGTATCTAAAGTTCATATCCTTAAGCATTATTCAAGGCTTCAACAAATTGAAGATAAGCTTCTTCAACATCATCCAAGGGCTTCAAAGAGATACTTGCTTTATTTAAGAAAGCTTTTCTTGTATTTCTTTCGTATTGTGCTTACTTTGTTTATTAAGGTTTTTGGTGTGCCTTCGAAAACCAAAGAGGTTTGTTGGTGAGCCTTGTATGAAAACCAACAAGGTTGTTGGTAAGCCTAAGTTACAAAACCAACAAGATTTTTGGTTAGCCGTAAAAATCAAGAGATTGTTGGTGATCCCGTAAAATTAATATAGGTTGTTGGTGAGCCTGTAAAACCATAGGAGGTTGTTGATTAGCCTAAGTTATAAAACCAACTAGGGGTTTTGACTTGTGAGCCCAGGAAAATAAGTTGGGTTTTGATTAGTGAGCCCGGAAAACTAATCGACTGTAATCTTAGTGATTATAGTGAAATTTCCAAGAAAAACTTGGAAAGTGGATGTACGTGCCTTGGAATGCACTGAACCACTATAAACTTCTTGTATTTGTGTGTTTTGCTTTTACTTTATAATTTCTGCTGCATATTTTCTTCAAGAACACAAACACTTTGGCAAAATACAAGCACTTGAATTGAATTAGTACATACTTGTTTAGTTTATCATTAAATAGTTCAAAAGTTTTATAAAACCCAATTCACCCCCCTCTTGGGTTGCATCATCTCTGGCTAGATTGGTGACCGGATCGGTGACCGGACCGGCTATTGGATCAATAGCCGGACCCATGATCGGACTAGCGATCGGACCGATGGAAGGACCAGCGATCGAACCGGTGGCAGGACTGGCGCCCAGATCGATGGCAGGACCTGCCGGTTCGCCGAACCGATGGCAGCACCGGTAGTCGGACTGGTGGTAGGACGATGGTAGGACATCGCCGAACAAGTGGCTGAACGGGTGACCGTATCGATGGTCGGAATGGCGACCATATTCGATCGCCGATCCAAGCCAGTCGCCAGTCCAGCCACCGATCCAATTTCTGGTCCGGGCTCCGATCCGACCACCTGTTCGACCACCGATCCAATTGCCAGAATGTTTCAGTTTTTTAATTTTTTAATTTTAATTAAGATGCATGAATAAAATAAAGTCACATGTACGGCATGCGGCTTCACTTTACCTGTAATTTTTTTTTTAATTTTTTAATTTTTTTAAAATTTTAAAATTATTATATTATTTTAAATATTTTTAATTTTATTATTTTATTTTAAAATATAAAATATAAAATATTTAAAATATTTAAAATAAAAATTTTATTAAAAAAATATTATTTAAAAAAGTCACCATCTTCCGCTCCTATAATCTCAACTAGCATTTTAATTTTTTGTTTTTAAGCAATAGCTTATTTTTTTTATTTTTTTTAATCACCGAGTAAAAAAGGCAGTCTTATCAAGCTGCGTGGAACGCCTTTCTTTTTTACTCGAGAGTGTTGGCCAGTTTGTTCCTTAGAGAGCCTCCTGCAAGACATTTTTCCAGAAGTATATCTTTCTGGCTCATGAAAAAATACCAATTGTAAAAGCAGTTAGTTCTTCCTCCTATTCTAGCAGCAAATCTTTAAAAGCAGCTAGCAGAAGCTAAATAAAAAAAGATGTTGCTAAGCATTTAATGCAAAATATTGCCATGATTGATATATTTACAACATTTGGTAAAGTACATACTCTTTCATCTTTTTTTGGTAGCAATGAGTGAAGATTTCCGTACAATCTTTTGTTGCCCCCACTCTTATCAAAGAAGCAATATAATTGAGGAAGCTCTCGGTCCAAATTACTTATGAACGCTCTATACTTCCGTGATTAGTTAGAGGATCAGCTATCTGGTTAGCTTTTCTGCATTACATGGCGATTGGAGTTTTTAATTGTGACGTGTATAGTACTAATATTTCTAAGTACCGGATGCTAAGAGGAGCCATTGCCAATACGAGCCACCGGCAATTTGTAAGTCTCCCTCCAAAATATTTGTCACATTAAAAATTTATCACCCTGGTTCTCAAATCCGTACCAAGCTGATGTCAATCCATTGAAGAGTAATTATTTATGTGCCGTGCTTGAAAAAAAAAAAAAAAAACTAGTTCATTTAATTAGATCATACAAGTGTAATTAATAAAATTACATTAGTTTTCAATATTGCAGGTATTTAATGAACTTCAACTTTTACTTTTTTTTTTCAGGTTTTTTTTAGAATAAACATGCTTTTTATATTTTTTTTAATTTTTAATGACAATTTTTAAATATAATTTTTGTGATTTTTTGAAAAAATTATATTAAATTATAATATTTTGGAATAAAATATTTTGATCTTTTCAGAAAGATATGAAAGTATTTTTATCATTAAATTTTTTATTTTATTTAAAATTTTTAAAGATAAAAATATATATTTTTTGATAATTTTATAAATTTTTTAAAAAATTATAGTGTCCAGGACCGAATTCTAGAATATGATATCTATCTTTTTTTTATCTCTTTAAAATGATCTGTAAATATGATTATTATTGGAAATTTGAAATCATAATCTTATTTAAAATTATGATCTTCGTACCAAACTATGCCGTATCACATTTACCTATAGAATGTAATAATTTTATTAAAATTATGATATTCTATACTTGAATATAATTTTTTATTATAAAAAAATTATAAAAATTATACAAAAAAGGCCGGACAAAGATTTTCTCACTCCTATTTTTGAATAATAATAAAAAAAAGCCAATGCTTATCCGACGGCCCGTAAGCAGGCCGGAGTGGAAGTAACATGGTAACTAACATTCGACTGCGTGCACATGACGCCAAAATTGGTCTGAGCGAGCTCAGTGCTCACGTGAGTTCACGTCTGCTATAATTTCCCCAGCGGGCTCACGTGACATCACGTCCGCTATCGTTTACCCAGTTTCACGCAACGGCTTTTTTGGACCCAGACGCAGACCCTACTTTGTGAAATTATGATCATCATCCCCTCCTTTCCCTTCAGTCATAAAAAAAAAATATCCAAGAAAAAACAGAGCCGACTCGTTTCCCCGTCCGTTCCATCTTCGTTTCCCCCATTTTCCCCCTCCCTCCTCGCTGCTCACCCGATCCCCGCGTTTGCCGAGTTTGAGGGCAAGCGCGAGGAATCCTCGTTGCATCTTCTTGTTCGCCCTCCTCGTCGGCGCCCCTATTTCTCCCTTTCTATGAGTCGCCACACCGACTGATTTCTTCTTTCCGCCCTCAAATACCTCACCCTCCTCCCGTACCGTCGGTAGTGGGACTGGGGTAGTGGAACCACTGGTACTAACACACTGCACTGATCTTCTCCTCCTCCATGATGGCTCTCCCTTTCTTGGAAGCGGTTGTGGGTTAGTTTTCTTGCTCTTTATTCTATACTTTTGCTTCTTTCGCCCAATCTTTTCTCCCTTCTTTGATTCATCCGCTGGTTGATGATGGTGCCGGTGATCATGATTTCTGCATTTTTTGATATGATTATTCTCTTTTCATGGGTTTTGTGGTTTTTGCCAGTTAGTGGTTTTGGGATAGTTGATTTAATTTGTTTCTGTATTCTTGATTTGATTATTCTCTTTTCTTGGGTTTTGTGGTTGTTGTCATTCAGTGCTTTTGGGTTATTTGATTAATTTGTTAAGAATGTGTGAATTTATCTGTTTTTCCGTAATGCTGTTTTGTCCGTCTTTTTCAAGAATATTTGTTTGGGGTTTCATAAAATGATGGTCAAGAAGTAATTGAAGGATCTTTCAATAATGTGTGCGAGTGATGACCTCTGTATTAATTCCACCAAAAGCTTGGCTCAAACAATCTCCTTTGTATTAGCAACGTCAATCACTTGGCTCAATGGGTCTTGCTACACTGTCGATTTATCTATGATGTCCTTTCTTTTCCATCGTGGTTGCCGAGGCAGTTCACCTAACCATCTCAATTTACTTGGTAATTCATCATAACCACATACGCACATGGTTGAAGTGGTTAGGGTAGGATTCTGCCTAAAAGTAGTTGTGATGGGTAAGTAAATGATGTCTTGAGGTTCAAACAATGCTACCAAAGGTACTAGAACAGTTGGACCTAGCTGTCACTTACTAATAATGTACGTGGGACTTTCAGTCTGATGATCACTAAGTTGAACCTAGCAACAGTATAGACATTTTTCTTTATATGGCATTTATGGAAAACAATGGCTCATGCACTTTATACAGTGAATTATAAGGAAAAAAGACTTGCGTGGATCTTTAAACCACTTTTCATTGTCAACAATTAAATTAATTATTGCAACAAAATTATAGAGTAAATTACAAACTTGTATTTTTAATAAACTGTACCCTTTCAGTTTAAATTGTGAATTTTAGCATTATGTAGTGTAATAGTAATTTATGGAAGGGATCAAGCATCATTGTCTTCTGTTCTGAATGATAATAAGATTCCATGACATTTATCATAGAAATTTTTTGTTTTGCTCAACAATGATTTTTTTGTTTTGACTAATAAACTTAAGACTTTATATCATGATGCCATGAACTTATATGATCCTGGTCTTCTTTGCTTTTTAATACTATGCCACTTTCTAATATTATTTGTTTTTCAGAATATGGTCCCTTCGATTACTAGCCCACATAATTATATAATATGCATCTATATAACACTCAAAATAAATAATTTAATAAAATTATATGGTAAAATAAAATGAGAGTGCCCCCTGAATTTTATGATGGTTTAATGGCCCTTTTAATTTAATTTGGTTACTTCTTAATATTCCTTCAATTAGTCAATGCATTAATAGATTTAACATAATCTGAAAACAATCAGATTTTAAATTAACCTAGTCCCAAACATTTCATGTAATCATAGCTATTCATCTGTACTCTATCTCAGATTAGTCATGTACATCCCACTCCATAGCAGTCTATTCCCTGATCTGTTGGTGGTGGAGAAGGGAATTTCGTGCTGTGATGGTGCTAGAGTTGGGGGAATGTGAGGGAGAGAGGCAAAGAAGTAGAGGCAGTGGAGCAGGGTGTGCTTGAATACAGGTAGGGGAAGAGGATGGGGGAGCATGAAGGGAGGAGAAAGCAAGTAATAGTGGAGATAACTTGACTGTTTGCAATCTATGTTTCTTAATATAATGATCAATGGTCTTCATATGGAGAAAAAAAAAATCTAAGGGCCTCTTTTTTTTGGTCTTAGTTAGATCTGACAGTAATAAATTGCATAAATAAAAGTTAGAAAACTAAAAGTAATAATGACCTGGTGCTAGAAATTTAATAAATATGTTTTCTCAATTGCTTCCATTTGCACTTTTCTTTAAGGGCATATTTGGTTGGGGAGGGTTGGACTCTAGAATGGGAATGCAAATGAGTATCTCCCATTCTAGCCATTTGGTTGGAGGGAGTTCTATTCCCATTCCCATTCCACACGGGAATGGAAATGCCCCAATCTTCCAAAGTCCAACCCCTACTGTCCTCTAGTATTCTAATTTCATTCTGATTCCAGTACTGATTCTGGTCACGAACGGAACATGTCGGGGGATATGGCCATTTTGATTTCCATTCCAATCCGTTCTAATTCCGATTCTAGTTGTGAACCAGATTCACCCTAAATTCAATGAAATAAAATCTCGACAGAACTACTATTGATGCTATTGTATGTCATGTCTATGCGCTATTAGATAGTGTACATATGTGTCCATGTATATGTACACACGTGTTGTAACTTAAATTTGACATATTATTACATGGATATCTTCTTATCGTGATTTTTGTTTGAAAGAATATATGTGAAACAACATATTTATAAAATATAGGAAATATATACATTTTTAACAAAATCTAATATAATTCTAATCAACAGCCTTTTAAGAAAATTTGACCAATTATTGTCAGAAAAGCATGAAAGAAACATTATCAATTTAAAAGAGTATGAGCACATCCTTTCTCTAGGACAAAATGTGACTGCTATGTGCTTTCTACTTTCTATAGAAATATGATAAATTCTAATCTAACTGAACATATTTTCGAAATTATGATGATGTTTTCTGAACATCATTGTCAAGTTCAAGTTCATATTTGAGCGGCTCAAATTACAGGCACTAGGCATTGAATGCTGGCACCAGTATAATATGGTTGTACAATATTGTCTTTGCAATATGTTCATTTGTGTCCATATGGTTATTATGTATGCAATCACCTTTGCTTTGGTTCCCTATAAGTTATAGAGGATAAATAATTTTTGATAACAATGGAACAGGTGAATCATTATTTATGGTGTTTCATAACAGATATTTTCTAGAAGTTGGAAAAGTTAGGTTCATAAAGATTAAAAAGTTGACATTTTTATGGTTATTGATTTCAACAGTTCTCTAGCAAGTATCTTAGGGAATACATTCCTTTTGCAGGCTTTATGATCTTAATGTACATTTTTGAGACCTATTTAGACATTCGGCAGCATGCAGCTCTCAAGCTACCCAACCTACCCAAACCATTGGAAGGTGTTGTTAGTCAAGAGAAGTTTGAAAGGTCTAGAGCTTATAGCCTTGACAAAAGGTCTAGTTCCTTCTTTGATGTTTATTTTCTTTTCAGCATATCTGTGTTTTTGCGTGTTTAATGGCTTATCTTTTAATAGTAATTTACTCAATGGGTCCGTTTGGCTGGGGTATGTCAAATTATGGGATAATTTGACAATTCCGGGAAATCATTTATCTAGAAAAATGATTGCGGGAAAAAATAACTTTGACCATGTTTGGTTGGTGCAAAAATTTCTCCAAAAAATGATATTGGAAAAAGATTACTATGATTGGAGGTAATCCTATATAGGAATATTATCAAATTTACAAATATGCCCATTAACAAAAAATAATTTTTAATACTAAGATAGCATTGTCATCTTCAATCAAGTTTTATATAATGATTATAAATATTTATAATCACATAATCCTTTATATAATGGCATTTACAGTTTAATTATTTTGCAAAGCTTTTTATTGAATGAATTTGAGAAGATATCAAAACAAATTCAATGATCATAAACGTACTTTATTGGAGATATTTTTGTCAAAGTATGGATTATCACCATTCGGGAATTTACCAAATATCAATTCCTCTATGGTATTTGTTTTACCTTCCCTCTCTGGAAAATAAGCAGGGGATCCATCACTTTTTTTATCATCTTTTTCTTCCACTTTTTATACCAAACATTGTAATTTGATGTGGGATTTATTTTTCCATGCCAGATTACCCCCAACCAAACGGACCTAATAAGTTTCGATTCTTGAGCTAATTCGATAGCCACCGCTTCTTCTACTTGAGAGTCCAGTTTTGATGCAGCAGATAATCTCCTTCATTAAATTATTATTATTACTATTATTATTATCGGTTTTTCTCTTCTTATATCTTTTGACTTTCAGCCACTTCCACTTTGTTCACGAAGCTGTGACTATACTGATGGACACTGCAATTTTGTATTTTGGCATATTACCTTGGTTTTGGAAGGTAACTTAGCAGGCCTCGTGTATCTGTGTTAAAGATTTTTCACTTCCCAAATATTCACAATTCATTTCTCTACTATTTTTGCAGAAATCTGGAGACTTAGTGGCATACATGGGCCTGAATGCAGAGGATGAAATACTACACACACTTTCATTTTTAGCTGGTGTTATGGTTTGGTCACAGGTCTGAATGGGTTTTTCCATCTGAAAATATTGATCTAAACATCATTTTATTCATGAAACATCACTAGTGTCATGTTAGTTTTTTATTCATGCTTGGTTTGAAAGTAACTTTGCACCTTCCCATATATTTGATGCATTGTTCATGATGTTTACATTCCTTGTAATGCCAAATTGATATGGTGTCAGCAAATATGTTCATGGGGGTAATACTTTTATTAGAGACTTATTTGAGAAAAGTAAACTATTGTGGCAATTACCAACACCATCAAGATTATGAGTATGGACCGTTCTTGCCTCCAATTTAGTTTGAGAAGCCTTCTTTTTGTGCCACCTCATCCTTGATCACATTTTTTTTATGTGCTCGACATATGTAATAAAATCTTTATGTGCTTTCTCATGTCTTCCTTCATGCAATTGCCTAGGATTATTCATCTACTTGATTTGTTTTTCCTCTCCCTTTTTCTAATAAAATCTTCCTTCATAAGATAAATGTGCAGATAGACTTAAAAATAACTCTCCTTTTAATACATTTTTTTGGCTTTGACCATTGTTCATTGATTCAACTCTGAATTCATGATCACTGTATTAGTGACCAAATTTGTTCGTGAGTGCACTTGCAGCCGTCAATTGCAACTTGCCTTGGGGCTAATGTGCAACCCCCTCTTATCATGAGCCTCACCCCTCTTATCCACATTGCACACCTTGTATCAATATAATATAATATATCAGTATACAAGTATAAAATATTCTATTATGTAGACATAATGTAATAATATTATATTATCTGTGCCAACAACCAAGCACATGCAATGTAAAAATAAAAATAATGCTTATGATTATTTTGAATCCATTGGATGCTTTGTGGTTTTCTTTTTTCTCCTGAGTGGTTTCTTAATTATGCTTTATTGTAACATAAGAGAGGATTGCGGTGAAAAGATTCCTTCAATCAAAATTGTTGAATTATAAAAGTAAAAGTGTAAAACAATTCTTCACATAAAATCTTGAATCAATTGAATGCTTGAGGTTTTCTTTTTTTCTCTTGGTTGGTTCCTTAATTATACTTTATTGCAATATAAGAGAGGATTACAGTGAAAAGATTCCATCTATCGAATGCGATGACCAAAATGGCCTTTAGATTTAGTTTACAAAACTTGTTAGAAAATGATATATCAAAAAACTTGCTGGCAAATGATATATTTAATAGGAATATTAAGGGCTATGATGCGTGTGTATCGGAAATTTTCTGCTAATGCAAGAATCCAACAGAATTTACTTCCTAACTGCCTCTTCATCTATGAAACAATTGAGCATTCATGATTTTTTTAAATTTTAACAATAAAGATCCACTTTTGATCATGAAAATTAATTTATTGGTTCTAGATCTGTTTTTAGTTGTAGACAACACCTAAGTTTTGACAGTGGAATATGCAAAATTTTGTAAGCAACCAAGAATTACTTAGTTCTGGGGTCTTTGGAACTATGTGTGGTCAGATGAATTTACAATTTGTTACAAAATGAATACCCTTGCATAGATGCTTCGCCTAGCTGCAAGTTTACAGCATGACACAGAGACATTCATTTATGTTAAGTCTGTGCCAATTTTTATTGTTAGAGAAGAATCATTTAATGTATCTTATGTGGATTGATGATTAATTGCTGGACTTTGATTTTGTTTATTGTGGAGTTACGGAAATGCATCACTTGTTATAATTGTAAGCATTGGTTTGGTTCTTTGGTTTCTCCTCTTTGTGTGTATTTTTTCTTTTCGTTTTGCTTCCTGGGCATTTTTTGTATGTTAAAGTTGTTTTCATTAATTCTGATGCTTGAGAGTTACAAATTGTATCGCATAGTTTCGGCCTATTTTTCATCTATTGGGAATAATGTTTTCGATGCTAAATTGTTTCTTGCTACTATACAGATCACAGACCTGCCTTTTTCTCTCTATTCAACATTTGTGATCGAGGCTCGTCATGGGTTTAATAAAGTTTGTCAACCTTTTTTTCTCTCTTCATATCTATGTTACACTTGTTTCAAATTCTGAATTCCTCTGAAGCAAGCTTCCGCCTTTGGTTCTTCCATTATATCTTATTGACTGTTTTAATGCTTAGCTGTTTTATTGAATGTTCAACAGCAAACAATATGGCTATTTTTTAGGGATATGTTTAAAGGAATTTGCCTTTCAATCCTACTTGGACCACCAATTGTAGCTGCAATTATTGTGATAGTGCAGGTATGGCCTTTGTGGTATTGATTTCTCTTATAATTGTTGGATATGCTTGTATATCCAAAGATGATTCATTCACCTGCTTATCATGTGGCTTGCTATGTCAAGAATGTTTTGCTTCGAACATTATTTATTCTGTATTAATTTAGAGAATGATCTGCAATGTGCATCATTTTACTAATTCTCTTTCCTCTTTTGCTACAGAAAGGAGGTCCTTACCTGGCAATATATCTCTGGGCTTTTATGTTTGTGCTTTCCATTGTAATGATGACACTGTATCCCATTTTAATAGCTCCTCTGTTTAATAAATTCACTCCTGTGAGTATTTGGTTTTTGACTCAGCAAATTATTTGCTGCATTTTTGCTTTTATATGTCAATTGAGTTTTATTCAATATAAAAAAAGGAAAATATAATATCTGCCTGTCTTTCCTTCTCCACAACCAATATTTTCATCATCGTGCTTAAGTGGGTGGATATAATATTTTTCTGCCCACTACAAAGTGCACATTCCTCATACTTTTATGCAATTATGTTAAACAGCTTCCTGAAGGAGAGCTTAGAGGGAAAATAGAGAAGCTAGCAGCGTCACTTAAGTTTCCATTGAAAAAGCTCTTTGTTGTTGATGGATCTACGAGATCAAGCCACAGCAATGTGAGCATTTTTGTCTTTTCTTTTTTTAAAGTTTGGGTTTATGATTTTTTTTAGTAGAGAATTATTGATGCAGTAGTATCCTTATAATTGAGTGTTGAAGATTACTGTGATTATTGATGATTATTAGTGTAATCTTGTACTCCGTAAAAAAGTATGGAAGATGGCTAAACATGATGATCGGCTTAAATAGGAAAGTAATCCAATTCTAATTATATGTATCAAAGGAACATAAAAAACCACTGGCAAGCACATTTAGTCATTGAAACCATCATCATCATCTTCATTCTTGTTATTGTTCTCATCTTTAATATTTTCCATCGTTCATACCAAATTTACCAATTCGGTATTCTCTGAAGTATGAAAATTGGCCAGATACTTTATACAATCAGCCAATCCAGCAGGAAGTTTTAATTTATAATATTAAAACCTATTATAAATTGATCTTGTTGCACTCTGTGCTCTGAACGATTTACTCAATACGATTTCTTTTGCATGGCATGTTCTCGCTATTGCACATCATCAGCTTTGTGCAGATGTCATATTTGTCCATTTCATCAGTTCTTGTTCGGTTCTCTGTGCTGGTAACCATGTTATGGAACAACTTATAAGGGGTGAGAGGGGTTTTCAGGAGAAGGCTCCCCCCTCATTGTGGAGTCACAAACTGCCATTTTGATCTTCATGATCATTTTTTGCTGTCATTTTATTGCCCACACATAGGCATTGCTATGTAGTTGTTTCAGTGCTATGTATAGTGACTTTCTTTTGTATCATTTCTCTGAACTTATGTGTGGTTATATATATATATATATGTTTTATCTTACAGGCATATATGTATGGATTTTTCAACAACAAACGCATCGTTCTTTATGACACATTGATTCAACAGGTTTGCTCTAATCTTGCTAATTATGTGTATGCTTATTTGACGTTATATAAATAACAAACTAACGTTGCTATAATAAGATGACCATCAAGGTTTTGGTTTGGTGTACATAAGAACCTTCATGTCTGGTCTTTTTTATTAAAAGTATACATACACATTTTATTCTTTTGTATGATGTCTTCTTAATTTGGGCTACAAGTCATAAAGTAGTTACCAGAAAAGTTTTTTTTTCTTTAGTTGCTGCAACCTTTTGTTTCAGATGCTGCAATATGTGCCCCATTTCATCTTTAGGATGCAATATAAACTTCTATTTTCTTGTACTTGCTCTTGCTATTGGCTCACCAATTTTAATTTTAACAATTTATTCTTTCCTTTCTATAGATACTTGTTCAAACTAACCATCAGTTAAGCTGTTACATGATATTATCAAGTAGGACTGTGTTTTGTGCAAATACTTCCCATTCTCTCTCTCATTCCCGTTCTTGCATAGGTGTTTTTGTATCATCCTCTTGCTTGCACTACTTTGTAACCAGATTCTCTCTGGAATCATTGGAGAAAACTAATATAGCATGTGGTTCCTAATGTTGGCCATAACACCTTGTCATTCACACTAACGTTTTGGAACTTGAAAGTTATTGTTATGATAAGTTTTAGGGTTTTAGTGCAACATTTAAGGACTAAGTAGAGGGTCCAAGCTTTTGTTTTCAGGAAATGATTATTTCACTAAGTTATTATCAGTAGAATAGAGGAATTAAACTTTTTTTGTATCAAAGTATCTTAACATAACTCTTAGGAACATGGTTGACCTTTTAGATTCACAATACATTGTTTTAAAGCTTGTTATGATGCTTCTAACTCAGGTGACAACTTTGTGCTGAGTGCTGACTAGTGAGTTAAATTGAATAAGTTTATTTTCAGTGATGATGCACTCCAAAAGCAACACCTGCCTCATTTGGCTGTTCTACATTCAGTATGCTTCTTCCATCCCTTCAGACTTATGCAAAAATAGGTTTCTTTTATGAAAATTGCATTTTCATTCAAGAACGTTGACCTAGAGTATGTGGATTGTGGGGTGTGAGTTAGGTTAGAGAATAAGATCAACTTTGGTCCCATGGCTGAATTCTGTCAGCCGAAGTCTGCTTGACAATGGAAAATTTGTCAAAGTGATAACTAGTGTAGAGGAGATATTAGAGAATAGAAGGGAAATCCTAGGAGATTATGTTGGAAAATAAATTTTCTAGCAATCTCAAGATGTTTGAGACTCTGAATAATATTTGTGTGTGGAATCAACACTGCCAAGAGACCTACAGTTACCACCACAAAGAGGAGAGAATTCCATAGAGTTCAGTTAAATTCAATAGCGAACACTTGAAAATAAGCGGCCCACCCTTGGGAGACCCCATTCAAAGTGGCCACTGACATGACTGCCTTTTTTCATTTGATGTCTTATTTACATGCCTAAATAAAGAGTTTCTCTACTTGAGTGCTAGTGGGGGAATTATGGTGAGAAGATGGCACTCAGATACAGGATCCTGTTGCTTGAGAATCATAAAAAGGGCCATTCAATAAGCTCCTTTTCATTGTAACACAAGCAAGAGTGAAGAAATAGAATAAATATAAAATGAAAAGGAAAATTATGAATAAAAAGGGATTAAATTTTATTTGTACTGTCTTAAATGTCCATAATACCTTTAGATGAACAGAAGAGGCCACCTATCGGTTGCACTCTTCAAATCCAGACATTCCTTAAAACCAACAAGCTGAGTATGCTCTTCCACGAGATGTTTCTTTCCTTTCTCAGTTAGGCAGCAAACAAAAGAAAGGCAGTGCCAGTTGGGGAGAGAACAAACGAATTATACAATTGTAGATTGATTATGCTGGTTGGAAAGAGGGAACATTCGTTTAGACTGTTTGATCAACTCTGATTTTGGTCAAGTAGGAGTGGTGATAGGCTGGGTCGAGGTTCGACTCAAGAAATTTTATCTTTTGCATGCTTGACTTTTATCCTTGTCTGCTTGTCATTTGGTTGGAATTGCTTGACCAGTAGCAAGCATGAGGTCAAGTCCTAGGACTCCATCTGACATGATCTAGTTGTACCTTACATCATGTGACAGTCTAGTATTAGCTTACATCACCTTATGGAAGAGAGACTCATGAGAAGAAGACGAAGCAATCCTATTACTGCCTAGCTATCGGACGAGCATCCGATGGCCATAAAAGCGTTCTACACCAGAGATGATTTTTTAGGCCTTAGTATTTAGAGCAAAAGCAAAAGAAGAGGGAGCAATAAATGGGAAATAATCAGATTCTTCACTTTACCTTACTTTGAGTTGTGGGCTTCAGCTTAGTTTTGATCTCTCTTTTTTTCTCTGCACCTCTCTCCTTCTGGGATTGATAGAAATCCTCTTAAAAGAAGAACCTTATTTTGAGGTATTTAAAAAGGACATCCTTAAGCAGAAAAGTTATCTATGAAAAAATTAATCAATCAAATATTAACTGCTTATGGGACATCATGTGCATTTGCAGAAGTGATCTAGTATTTCTCAGCTATTGAACTAGCATCCAATGGCCATAAATGCTTTCTACCCAATAGATGGTTTTAAGCTTTATGTTTAGAATAAAAGCAAAAGAAGAGGGAGCACTAAATGGAAAATAATCAGATTTTTCACTTTACCATTTTTTTTAGTGCCGGGCTTCATCTAATTCTTGATCCCTCTTCTTTTTCTTTGCTCCTTTCTCCTTCTAGGATTGATTGAATTAGAATCATTGTCATAAAGCTAAATTATATTTTGGAGTGTTTAAAAGGAGCATTCTTAAAGTTATTTATAAAAAAGAAGCAATCAAATCCTAACTGCCTATGAGACGTCACGTGCATTTGCAAGTGCCTAACACTTGGATGGTGAATTACTGAATTTAATGTGCAAAAGGAAGAACTCTAAAGTCTCTTTATAGAAAAGGAGTGCTGCTTCATATTTATCATTAAATTGTAGCTTGCAGAGAACAAAGCATCTTAAGAAAGTAAGCCTTCTTAATGCATGTTAGCAAAAAAATGGGTCATTAAATTTGTTGCAGGAACCTTTCAAGCAAGTGGTACTATTAGCTGTTAGCACCTCAAACTTGATGCATCAGCATCAACTAGCTTTCATTAATGGTAAGTCTCTTAATAAATCTCAGTCTTATGTTTTAATTGGATAAGTTGAGATTAATCAAACCCAACCTAAAATGCACTTAAGCTAAACCTGTCCTAAACCTGAACTGAAACCTAGATGTGAGAAAGTTCTCTACCTAAATTTTGAAATTCAAATGGGAGAGAATTAAGCAATAAACTGGTGGAGATATCTTATTAACAACTTGGAGTTTGAACCAGAAGTTTGTTGAGATTTCAAGTCAGCTATTAAAAACTGATTTAGTTGGATATAAAAGGGAAGGTGCTGAGGTAAAAGGAAAAAGAAAATTTTGATCTACCTCTTTGCTGCCCTATTTTGTTATCCCTCCTTAATCTGAGCCTGAATTGGCCATTCCTCCCTCTTATGATTGCTACAAGTGTCACTGGATGCTTCACTCGGAGTTCACTGCTGAAATGCAGGCTTCTACGACCTCTTTAGAAATTGCAGTGGCCTCCCTGTTTGCTGTCCCTGTTATGTAGTGCAGTGAATTGTAGATTGAAGCTATTACAGTTCTGATTTGTTGGTGAAAACTAGTCCAGAACAGTAAAAAATTAGAGTTATTTGCAGCTGAAAGGAATTTTGATGCTTTTTAAGAGCTTGGGCTGAGGGTATTAAGAACCTATCCAAAGTTCTCCACTTTTCTCTAAGCCCATCTAAATCCATTTGAAACCCATCTTTAACTTAGAACCTGCAACCTCCTCTCCACAAACCTGAACTTATTTAATTAAAGACTTGGGACTGAAATTTATTTTTAGATTAGTCAGGAAGTTTGTTTCCTTGTTAGTTGCTTTGTGAATGACTTGTTATTTGAATAAGTTGTGATTTAATTAAGTTTATGTTTGGCTTTAATTCGAATAAAACTTGGTATATTTTCTTGTGATTTAATTAATCATTTTGGTTTCTTTCCCCGTTGAATCATATTTTGTTCTCTTATTTATTACAAGTGGTTCTCCAAATGTGGTCTAGAGGAAAAAAGGTAAACAATGTTTGCATTGTATCAAATTGGTATCAGAGCTAGTTCTGATCCTAGGGCTTGCAATTAGTTTCATGAAAATTCCCACACATAGTTGCATATTCATATTTTTTTCTCACCAACCAAGAGTCATCTAATTATTCATTAGCTGCTATGTCAACCTCCAAATCCGGTCAAAACCCACTTGGCAATGATTGGAAAGTTGCCTATGAAAGGCAACAAGAATTAATATGCAACATCAACAATCATTGAATCAATTGGAAGCTGGTGTGGCTGAGATCAGAAATATGATCCTAACTTTTCAATTCAGAAACCAAATAGTCCAAAATCCACCTAGGGGTGATAGGCAACCTAGAGGAGCTTTACTTGCACAAGACCTGGTAGGAGAGTTTGATGACCCAGACCATCTCACAAATGCCCAACATGAGCCCAACAACAGAAACGTTTGGACTAAAGATAGGTGGGATTAGGGGATTAAAATTTGTAGGCTCAGGTAGGCAACCCAAGAGGGGGGTGAATTGGGTTTTATAAAACTTTTGTACTATTTAAAATAACTATGAACTAAAGCAAGTATGCACTAATGCAATTCAAGTGATTGTGTATTTCAAATAAATGCAGCGGAAATAAAGAAATAAAAGCACAAGGAGAACAATCACACAAACACAAAGGTTTATAGTGGTTCGGTGCCAACCAAGCACCTATATCCACTCCCTAAGAATCCCTTGGGAATTTCACTAAGTTTGGTTTTATAACTTAGGCTCACCAACAACCTTTACAACTTGTTTTGTCTTCGGGCTCACAAGTCAAACCTTAGTTGGTTTCAAGGCTCACCAACAACCACCCTTGATTTTACGGGATAACCAAGAACCTAAACAACTTGTTTTGGCTTCGGGCTCATAAGTAAAATCCTAGTTGGTTTCAAGGCTCATCAACAACCACTTTGGTTTTCAAGACTTACCAAAAACCTCTTTGGTTTTCCAAGGCTCACCAAAAATCTTAAGTAAAACAATGTAAGAGCAAGTATAAATGAATATAATAAAAGCTTTCTAAAATAAAGCAAATATCTCTTTGAAGTCCTTGAATGTTGATGAAGATCTTGTCTTCAAGTTGATGAAGCCTTTGATTGATGCTTATGGATGTAGACTTTGATTGCTCTCTTTGAAACTTGGAACCTTGAAGACTTTGAATCACTCAACTATTGAATCCTTTAAGAATATTCAAGAAACTCACCAAAGGATTGATTCCCCATTTGATTTTTGATGTTTATATAGCATCCCAACGCTTAAATGACCGTTTATAGCCGTTAGGGAGGAAAATATAGCCGTTGGAGCCAAGTTGGAGAAGTTCTGCAGTCCAGAAAACTAGCCGTTACTGTTCAAGTGTCGACAGTTCACCTCCAGGTGTCGACACTTCATTTTCCAGGTGTCGACACTTCATTTTCCAGGTGTTGACACTTCAGCTCCAGGTGTCGATACTTAACTGAAAGTGCTTTCTGAAGTTTTCTGCTTGTCTCAAGTCTTGAGTCGACACTTCACTCTTCAAGTGTCGACACTTGATCCTCAGGTATCGACACTTCATTTTCAGGTGTCAAACTTGCCTGTGCCATGCTGAAACTTTGCTGATACTTCTTCAAATATAAATCTTGAGCCCTTCCAAGTCTTCCTTATATTCCAAAGTCCTTATAACTTGATTTTCCATTAATTTTAAGGACTTTTTCAACTAAAATACAAGCTTTTCTTCATTTAACATGTTTGAGTACTAAGACTTGAAAAACACACTTAAAATACAATTAGTACTCATATATACTTAAACATTTTGTCAATCATCAAAATCAAGACTAGTGTCAACAATCTTCCCCTTTTTTATGATGACAAAACCTTTAAGTATATGAATAGGGTAAGCTTAAAAAGATTAACAATAAGATAAATATGAAAGCTCAAAATTAATAAGCACCAAGCTTCCCCTCAAAATATGATCCAAAAAATCTTCAAAAACATTTTTCAAAATATGCAAAATTTTTAAATTTTCAAAATTTCTTCTTACTAATTCTTCGCTTTAGATAAAAATATTTTGCATTCTTCTCCCCCTTTTGCACTTTCTTTCATTTCTCAAATGATTTTTTATGTTTATCTAATCTTCCCCTTTTCATACTTAACATTTTTTTCCTTCTTTTTGACATCATGAAAAAGGGTGAAAGGCAATACAAAATGAGAGTGAAGGTGGAAAGAATAGTAAGTAGATCATCAAAATCAATGCATGAAATCAAATAATTATGATATCGATTGAATATGATACAAATTGACCATGATACCACAAAATGATATGCACATGCAAGAAATAATTCAATATACATATATTATCCATTCATCTCACTTATTCATGGGATAAGGCCACAACGGCACCCCAACACGTCATAAGAGATCCCATTGAATGGGAAGAGAGGGTCTTTAAATCCTACTTAGCTCCTATGACCGGACGGCCATGGTGACTAACCCATTCCAAAGCAGTTACTAGGAATTCTTTTTTAAAAATAAATTTTGATACCAATAGAATATGATACCACATGAATGTAACTCCCCTCAAAGAATTAGATTGAAAACAAGGAGTATCAAAGCAATATAAGTACAGCATGATATCAAGTAAGATATTCAAAGCATCAAATTAGATGCTCCTCCTGAATGTTATTCTCCCTTAAAAATATGCATTCATTTGAGGAATAGAACATGAAAGCACATGCATCATAATTTCGGAAATTTTAGATATGCACATAAATTCTAAGTCTGAAACCAAGGATTTGAATTTTTTAAGATATTCATAATTTTCAAAATACAAAGCATTTATATCATATTACTTAAAAACTTTTAGCATGATTTCAAATTCATTTTAAGATGATTTGATATCCATACAAATGCTATAAGTAATATGATATCAAGTCTAGCTACTAGAGTAAGGGTTTATCAATATGCATACCCTCTTCTTAAATGTAACATTTAACTACCAGTTCTATACTTGATTCAAATCAATTCTATCTTAAGCATAGATGCTAAAAATGAAGGCACATAAATCGTAACATTTCACTTGAAGTAATTCCAAAAACTATATTAATCAAAATCAAGTGAAAGTCTAATAATCATAAGTTGAAATCGTGAGAGCATGAAATCCATTAGCATCAAAATAGTCATGATCACAACAAATGACTATTAGTCTAAGCTTGATTCTAATCAATCAATTAAAACATTTTTCAAATCAATATGCATCTTTGAAAGTATTTTTCATGAAATACATTAATCAAAATCAAGTGAGTCTTACACTCACAAGTTTAATAATGATAGCATGAAATTCATCAATATCAAAAAGTTCATGATCATAACCAATGATTATAAGTCTAAACTTGATTCTAATGAAACATTTAAAAATAATTTTTCAAAGTAATTGATGCAATAAAAATTCAACTACATTTTCAATTATGGAAGGAAATGTTTAGAATTTACCAATATGTATAGTCCTTCCTTTTACTATTTAGTCCAAAATGTAGTTTGTCCACTTCTTCAAATTGTCTTCTACAGCCACTTTTCAAGAACTTTTTTTTTTCATGTTGGGCTGCAAGTCATTCTTACAAAACAAACTAAGTGGACATTTTTGGTACCCAAATTTTCTTGGATCCTTTATGATTAGTAATTATGGTTCCTTTTGGAACCCAAACTTTTCTTAATCTAGAAGGATAAGCATTAAAACCACATTTATAAGACAAATTGAAATAAGCAGGAATAGAGAAATTCTTCAAAAGTTTTTGCTTCTTTTCCTCAACCAAAATATTTTTCTTATTCAAAACTTTATCACATGAATCTTTTAAAACAATATTTTCTTTTTCTAAAAATTCTTTTTCTTTAGAAAAATTATTCTTTTCATTTTTCAAAATATCAATCTTGGTATTTAAATCATCATTTTCATTTGCAAGATTGGTGTTGTCAAGAGAAAATGAATCTATATGCCTATTTAATTTTTTGTGCTCAACTTTTAGCAATTTATATTTATGCACAAGATCATTAGATGCATCTTGTAATTTATCAAAGGTAAAATTATAATCATTTTTAGCACATACCTTTTACTCATTTGCCATGAAGCAAAGATGGGTAACTTCATCATCCGAACTTGAATTTTCGCTATTGCTCTAAGTTGCCATCATTGCCTTGAATTTCTTTTTGGCCTTGAGGGCTATTATCTTCTTATTTACATCAGCTTCCACTATCCTTTGCCATTAGTTCAACTCATAGGTCATGAGTGAACCGATAAGCTCCTCTAAAGGTAAGGTTTCTACATCTTTAGCTTCTTGGATCGCCGTCACCTTTGGATCCTATGATTTTAGCAAGGATCTAATAATTTTGTTCACCAAATCAACATTAGTATAGATTTTGCCAAGACTTTTCAATTTATTAATAATAGTCATAAATCTAGTATACATATCAGAAATAGATTCATAATGCATCATTTCAAAAATTTCAAAAGAATGTACAAGCAAATTAATTTTAGTATTTTTCACTTGAAGAGTACCCTCATGAGTAACTTCAAGTATGTCTCATATTTTCTTCGCCAATGTGCATGTAGAGATTCTATTAAATTCATTCAAGTCCAATGCACAATAAAGCAAGTTCATTGCTTTAGCATTGATTTCAGTTTGTTTAATGTCATATTCATTCCAATCCTCTTCGAGCTTTGGAATGGAAATGCCATTAACCAAAATGGAAGGAATATGAGGACCACTAACAATGATTTTCCAAAAATGATAACTAATAGATTGAATATGGATGTGCATGCGAGTTTTCCAAAATGTGTAATTTGTGCCATTGAAAAATGATGGTCTAACACTAATGCCTACAAGGGTTACCATGAACTCAAAATCGTTAGATTTTCAAACAGAGCACCTGCTCTGATACCAATTGTAGGCTCAGGTAGGCAACCCAAGAAGGGGGTGAATCGGGTTTTATAAAACTTTTGTACTATTTAAAATAACTATGAATTAAAGCAAGTATGTGCTAATGCAATTCAAGTGCTTGTGTATTTTAAATAAATGCAGCGGAAATAAAGAAATAAAAGCACAAGGAGAACAATCACACAAACACAAAGGTTTATAGTGGTTCGGTGCCAACCAAGCACCTACATCCACTTCCCAAGAATTTCTTGGGAATTTCACTAAGTTTGGTTTTATAACTTAGGCTCACCAACAACCTTTACAACTTGTTTTGTCTTTGGGCTCACAAGTCAAATCCTAGTTGGTTTCAAGGCTCACCAACAACCATCCTTGGTTTTACGGGATAACCAAGAACCTAAACAACTTGTTTTGGCTTCGGGCTCACAAGTAAAACCATAGTTGGTTTTAAGGCTTACTAACAATCACTTTGGTTTTCAAGGTTTTTCAAAAACCTCTTTGGTTTTCCAAGGCTCACAAAAAATCTTAAGTAAAACAATGTAAGAGCAAGTATAAATGAATACAATAAAAGCTTTCTAAAATAAAGCAAACATCTCTTTAAAGCCCTTGAATGTTGATGAAGATCTTGTCTTCAAGTTGATGAAGCCTTTGATTGATGCTTATGGATGTAGACTTTGATTGCTCTCTTTGAAACTTGGAAGCTTGAATGCTTTGAATCACTCAACTATTGAATCCTTTAAGAATATTCAAGAAACTCACCAAAGGATTGATTTTCCATTTGATTTTTGATGTTTATATAGCCTCCCAACACTTAAATGACCGTTTATAGCCGTTAGGGAGGAAAATATAGCCGTTGGAGCCAAGTTGGAGAAGTTCTGCAGTCCAGAAAACTAGCCGTTACTGTTCAAGTGTCAATACTTCACCTCCAGGTATCGACACTTCAGTTTCAAGTGTCGACACTTCATTCTCCAGGTGTCGACACTTCACTTCTAAGTGTCAACACTTCAGCTCCAGGTGTCGACACTTGACTGAAAGTGCTTTCTGAAATTTTCTGTTTGTCTCAGGCCTTGAGTGGACACTTCACTCTTCAAGTGTCGATACTTGATTCTCAGGTATCGACACTTCATTTCCAGGTATCGAACTTGCTTGTGTCATGCTGAAACTTTGCTGATACTCCTTCAAATTTAAACCTTGAGCCCTTCCAAGTCTTCCTTGTATTCCAAAGTCCTTATAACTTGATTTTTCATTAATTTTAAGGACTTTTTCAACTAAAATACAAGCTTTTCTTCATCCAACATGGTTGAGTACTAAGACCTGAAAAACATATTTAAAATACAATTAGTACTCATATATACTTAAACATTTTGTCAATCATCAAAATCAAGATCAGAGTCAACAAAATTGACGCAGATGAGTTCGGGGGCAAATTAAATCCAGAGGAGTTCTTAGATTGGATCGAAAAAGTTGATCAATTCTTTGAGCGGAAAGAATTGTCGGATGATAAAAAGGTCAAATTTGCTAGCTCGAAATTGAGGGGACATGCACTAGTTTGGTGGAAACAAGTCCAATCTGATAGGCTAAAGAATGGAAAAGCATAAATTAACTCATGGGACCACATGAAGAGAAAACTTGAAAGAAAATTTTTGCCAATTAACTTTCACAAAACTATTTTCCAAAAGCTTCGCAACCTAAGGCAAGGAACTAGAACCATGCAAGAGTATATTGAAGACTTTTATTTACTATTTGCATGAAATGACATTAGAGAAACAGAAGAACGGACAGTAGCTCGCTATGTAGCAGGTTTACGACCCCAAATTCAAGATGAATTGAACCTCTATGATTTCCAAAAGGTAGATATATAGTCAAACCCTTAGAGTTGAAAATAAACTAAAAAGACTGGCTGTTCATGGATTTGAAGGTTGAAATAAAGGACCCATTAAGACAAACAATAGCATACAAGTTAAACCTGCCCAAGAAGCAACAAGAAAAGAAAATGGAGTCTTAGGTCCTAAACCTTCAGGAGTGATTTGCTATAAGTGTAGGAAGACAGGACATAAATCTTTAGAATGCCAATTAAGAAAATTCAACCTCCATGTAAACTTAATAGAATATGAGGATGCAAACATTTGTAAAGATGAGGAAGAACAAGTAGAGGATGATCATTGTGAAATTGAGGATGCCGATCTAGAAGTAGAAAATGACACCTATAATGAAACGGAAGGACAAACACTTGTCATGCATAAGATGATGTTGAGCCTTAAGGTCCCAAGCAATAACATATGTCATAGGCATATTCTTTTCCAAACAACTGTGCATCTAGCAGATGATTGTGTAAACTGATAATAGATAGTGGGAGCACTAAAAACTTTGTGGCTAAAGTAATGGTTGACAAGATAGGCTTGAAAACTGAAAAGTTAAATGGGCCATACAAGATAGCATGGTTCAAGGGTGGTGGTGGTTAGGCCTCAATTGATTATAAGTGCCTAGTTAAATTTTCTGTTGGAAAGTGCAAAGACAAGATTTGGTGTGTAGTTCCTGTAGAAGTTTGTCATATCTTATTAGGCCGGCCCTGGCAATTTGATAGAAAAACTATTCACGATGGGGAAAAGAAACACATACACATTTACAATGGATAAGGTGAAAATCACATTGCACCCACAAAGAGAGGGACCAAATTCTAGTAGAGATGACCACTCTGTAAACCATGGTAGTGGTGGAAGGGAATGGGTAATGACTCTTAGTGAAAAGTGATTTCAAGCAGACTTGGAGGAATTGCCAGCAGTTTTTTGGTAAGGAAGTCTCTGAGGTGAGTACGATTCCAAAGGAACTTCAACTATTGATCTCTAAATTTTTTGACATCACTTCAGATAAACTTCTTAATGGATTATCACCTATGAGGGACATCCAACATTGCATAGATTTAGTTCCAGGAGCTAATCTTCCCCACTTACCATTATCGAATGAGTCCTTTTGAGCATGAGGAGCTATATCAACAAGTGACAAATTTGCTAAGGAAAGGTCACATTAGAGAAAGTCTTAGTCTAGTAGGGATACCTACACCCCTCATACCAAAGATGGATCTTGGCGAATGTGCATTGATTGCCGTGCAATAAACAAAATAACCATCAAATATAGGTTTTCCATTCCTAGGCTTGATGACATGATAGATATGTTTAGTGGAGCGAAAATCTTTTTAAAAATAGATCTTAGGAGCGGATACCATCAGATTAGGATAAGACTTGGGGATGAATAGAAAACAATATTTAAGACATGTGAGGGATTGTATGAATGGGTGGTTATGCCATTTGGTCTATCAAATGCACCAAGCACTTTCATGAGAGATGAACCAAGTGCTCCGTCCTTTTATAGGAAAGTTTGTCGTTGTTTATTTTGATGATTTTCTAATCTATTGTTCGTGCCCCAAAAGCCATTTAGGACATTTAAGAAAAAAATTACAAACCTTGAAAGACAATCATCTTTTCATCAATTTGAAGAAATGTACCTTCCTCACTAATAGCTTAGTTTTTCTAGGATACATTGTATCGTTTGAAGGATTGAAAGTTGACCCTGTTAAGGTAGAAACCATCCAAAACTGGCCAACCCCAACTACAGTTAGTGAAGGTAGGAGTTTCCATGGGCTAGCTTCCTTCTATCGTCATTTCATAAAAAAAATTAATTCTGTAATTGCTCCCATCACTGATTGTTTAACAACAATAAAATTTGACTGGACCTATGAAGCCGAGAAGAGTTTTGATCTCATAAAAGCCAAAATTACTAGCGCACCAATGTTGGTGCTACCCAACTTTGAGAAAATTTTTAAAGTTGATTGGGATGCTTCTAAGGTAGGTATAGGTGCAATCCTTGGTCAAGAAGGGCCCATGGTGGCATTCTTTAGTGAGAAGCTGAATGAAGCATGAACTAGATAGTCCACATAGGACTTAGAGTTCTATGCTATTGTCCAAGCTTTATGCCATTCGAGACATTATCTATTTCAAAGAGAATTCATGTTGAACATAGACCATGAAGCACTAAGATACTTGAACTCCCAAAAGAATCTTAACAAATGACACAAAAAATGGACTACCTTCTTGCAAGAGTATACTTTATACTTTTCACTTGAAATACAAATTGTAGATTACTAATAGGGTTGTTGATGCCCTTAGCTGATGATCTAGCCTATTAGTAGGCTTGTCCATACAAGTTGTAGGATTTGAATCCCTTAAAGAATTGTATAAAGATGACCCATACTTTGCTTCAATCCTCAAGGCTTGTTTAGAGAAAGGCATAGACCCAACAAACAATTTTGTCATTCAGGATGGGTATTTATTTGTGAAGGAACATGACTATGTATACCCGAAGGATAACTTAGAGAGAACTTGGTACAAGAATTGCACAATGAAGGTTTAGGAGGATACTTTGGTCAAGACAAGATTTTGGGATTAGTACAAGAAAAATATTTTTGGCCTATAAGATGCGGAGAGATGTTGTGAGATTCGTAAAGAGATGCCCAACTTGTTAAACTTTTAAGGGCCATAAACAAAACATGGGATTATATACACCTTTACCGATGCCTATTGCTCCTTGGGAGGATATCACCCTGGATTTTGTATTTGGTTTATCATGAATTGTTAGAAAAGTAGATTTCATTTTTGTTGTTGTTGATCAATTCACAAAGATGGCACATTTCATACTATGTCAAAAAGCATCGGATGCATCATATATAGCAAACTTGTTTTTCAAGGGAGTAGTATGTTTGCATTCATCCCTAAATCTTTCATATCAGATAGAGATACTAAATTTTTAAGCCATTTTTGGCGAACCTTTGGTCTAAATTGGGAACAAAATTATAATTCAACAGCGCGTATCATCTCCAAACAGATGGACAAACTAAAGTGGTCAATCGATCACTAGGAAATTTATCAAGGTGTTTAGTGTGAGAAAAGCCATACCAATAGGACTTAATTCTACCACAAGCTGAATTCACCTATAACAGCTCTATTAACAGAATAATTGGAAAAATTCTCTTTTGAAGCCTTGTATGGCCAACCTATTCCTCATTTCCTAGATAGAAACCCTTTATCTTTTTTCGGAAGAATCAGTATTGATGCTGAAGCTTATATTAAAAAAATTGAGGAAATGCATCAAAGTATTCTTGAGAAGCTACAGGTTTCTTCTCATAAATATAAGAAAGCTGTTGATCAACATCAAAAAGAGAAAGTATTCGACGAAGGTGATTTTGTCATGGTTTCCTTCCAAAGAGAGATTTTTGGTTGGTATGTATAGCAAACTAAGCACGAAGAAATTTGGCCTAATGCTTATCTACTCAAACTTCCGACCAACAAACCAATTTCACGAGTGTTCAACATTGTCGACCTATACAAATTCTATGGGGATCCACCAATAATTACTGAAACCAATGCTTCGCCTTTTCACGACATGAGCAACAATACTATGGGCCAGATTGAGGGTATCATGGATGTGCGTGAAACTGCTACACATCAAGGAGTGACTCGACGATTCCTTGTTAAGTAGGAAGGACAGCCATTATCAGATTGTAGCTGGGTGGAAGAAGCTAAACTTCGGAGTCTTTGCAATGACTTGTATGAAAACTGCATGGAAGCCATCTCGACAGGGTCAAGATCTTTCCACCTTGAAGGAAATGATGTATCGGCATCAACTAGCTTTCATTAATGGAAGTCTCTTAATAAATTTCAGTCCTATGTTTTAATTGGATAAGTTGAGGTTAATTAAACCCAACCTAAAATGCACCTAAGCTAAACCTTTCCTAAACCTGAATCAAAATCTAAATATGACAAAGTTCTTCTCTACCTGAATTTTGAAATTCAAATGGGAGAGAATTAAGGAACAGACTGGTGGAGATATCTTAGCAACAACTTGGAGGTTCAACTAGAAGTTTTTTGAGACTTCAAAGAGAAAAGTCAGCTGTTAAAAATTGATTTAGTTGGATATAAAAGAGAAGGTGCCGATGTCAAAAGGAAAAAAAAATCTTGATCTATCTCTTTGCTGCCCTATTTGGGTGTTATTTCTCTTTAATCTGAGCTTGGATTGGCCATTCCTCCCTCTTATTACTGCTACAAGTATCGTTGGATGCCCTACTCGGAGTTGATGGCTGAAATGCAGGCTTCTACGACCTTTTTAGAAATTGCAGTGGCCTCCTTGTTTGCTGCCCTTATGTGTAGAGTAGTGAATTATAGACTGAAGCTATTACGATGTTGATTTGTTGCTGAAAACCAATCCAGAACCGTAGAAAATTAGAGTTACTTTTAGCTGAAAGGAACTTTGATGCTTCTCAGGAGCTCGGGTTGAGGTATTAAGAACCTATCCAAAGTTCTCCACTTCCCTCTAAGCCTATCTAAACTCATTTGAAACCCATCTTTAACTTAGAACCTGCAACCTTCTCTACACAAACCTGAACTTATCTAACTAAAGACTTGGGACTGAAGTTTATTTTGAGATTAGTTAGGACTCAGGAAGTTTGTTTCCTTATTAGTTGCTTTGTTAATGAATTAATTATTCGAATAAGTTGTGATTTAATTAAGTTTATGTTTGGCTTTAATTTTCAATAAAATTTGGTACATTTTCCTGTGATTCAATTAATCATTTTGGTTTCTTTCCCCATTGAATCGCATTTTGTTCTCTTATTTATTGTAAGCGGTTCTCCAAATGTGTTCTAGAAAAAAAAAGGAAAACAATGTATTGTATCAAAATTCAAAACTCTACATGCAGACATTCTTATTGCAGAAGAACAAAAGCATATAGCAGTTTCCATGAAATCTATTATATCTAGAGAGACCAACAATGTTTTATAATTTGTATCTTTTCTTAATCCTTTTGAAGTATCATTATAATATAATGCAGTACAAATTATGCCACTGTTAAGCATATTAGTGGAGATAGACTTTGTGCACACATGCTAGATTATAAGATGCACCTAAATTATCACAGAGACGTGGATTGTTGACTAACATTAAGACCAAAAGAAATTTTATGTTGGAGGCACACGGGACACACAAAATGGGAGGGCAAGGAGTGGTGAAAACGACTCTTAGGTCTTGGAAAGCCCAATGTCCTGGTGGAGTGGAGGAAACATCTATTAGGACTTGGAACCCAATACCTTTGAGTCAACATTTCTGCATTGTTGGCCTTATGTTGTTTTCTCTATGTTGTTCCATGTACTTTCATGATCATCATCACAAAGCCAGGTAGTAAAACAAAGAGCCAGCATGCATAAGACTTGACTATTGTGGCCTATTTAAGTTTATTACTGCTAATATCAAAAGCTACTTGTTATTTTGACATCTAAGAGGAACTAATTAATGTGCCACTTTTTACATGTAACACATTTAATTTTTAAGTTTAGAAGCAGTCCAACAAAGTCTTCATTCATGTAGTGTGAAAATTTCCAATTAAAAACATCGTTAAGACATTGCACTTAAATGAAAAGAAGGATGCATAAAAGGGACGACTAGAAAAAATACCATGACTTGCAAATATGAATTGCTTTAAATTTTTGCCAAAATGGAATGGAGTTTTTAGGAATGACATAGATGGTAGTCTCTTGGGAATTGTATTGTTGTCTATGTTGAGAATTAATAAAGAATCAATCTATGTGAGGATTGACAATCCATCTTTGTATTATAATTAGGAGTGTGTTCGGTTTGCGACCGGAATTGGAATCAAAATGGCCATATTCTCCAACATGTTTAGTTTGTGACTGGAATTGTAATTAGAATCAGAATGTGATTTGAAAACTAGGAGAGAGAAGAGATAGGATTTTGGGGGATTGGGACATTTCCATTCCTATCTGGAATTGGAATGGAAATGGCACTTCTTCCAACCAAGCAGTTCGAATGGGAGTCATTCATTCCCATTCCCATTCCCATTCCAGAGTCCAACTCCTCCCAACTAAACATGCCTTTAAAGCAACCACCAAGAATGAACAATCATTCCCTTTGTATTATAAACAAAATATCAAACTAGAAAACAATGATATCAATATTGCGACAGCTTTAGTGACAAATGATGGATAAGTGGAATTGGAGAATTTGTTGAGCCTCAAGCATCAAAGATTAATATGCGTCCCGATGTTAGAAGAACACACTTCATCAAGTTTTTTACCAAAAGAACATGCGAATGCTAAGTCAATAGGGGAATATATGTTCCCTCTTTCTTTTTCCTTTTTAATGGAAGGTACATGATAGTTGGGGTGGCAAACGTGGGTCAGGTCAGATGTGGATTGGGTTAACAAAGCTCAAACCTAAACCCGACCTGTTTATTAAACATGTTAGATTTTGAAATCTGAATCTGCCCTATTTAATAAATAGGTTATCTGACTCAACCCATTTAACTTGTTTATTAAATAGGTAATTTGTTTATCTAATTTGACCTGACCCGTTTTACCCGTTTACATTGTCCACTACCATCTCTACCAATCCTCGATCAAACCCTAACCCTAATTCTCCTGCACTGATCACTGTCGGCAATGAGTCTGTGCATCAAAGGGAGCTAAATAGGAGAGAAGGGAGGGAGGTTTTAGCCAACGAAAAGAAAGAATTGGTGAATTTATTAAGGTCGGAGCTTTGGGGTATTATCATTGATATTAAAAAAAAACAAAATGAAAAGAAATGAAGAGAAGAGGAGATGAACTTGATCCTTGATGGCAGTAACGACACCACTGTCCCTCTAATTGGTGGGGAGGTTGTTGGTTAGGAGGAAAAGCACCTCATGGGACACCGCTAGTGCCTAGCAGAGGCGCCACCTGCTGTGGAAATCGAGGCATGGTGTTAGGGTGAGGCAGACCTTGAGGTCCATGGTCTTTCCCTCTCTTACTGTGAACACCAAAATCTTATTGTCGATCATGTTTGCTTGCCTACTCCGCAATGCCAAGGGTAGCTCCCACCTGAAGTCGTTCCCTTCATACATGGGGAACCGGTGCAAGCTCCCCATTGTGATGTTGGCCCCATCCGGGTTCCCCAACAGGAAGCACCGTAGCATGGCCTCCCACTCCACCATTTGCTGCACCGCTTCGCTGTTGTACATTGCCATGCTTCGCTGCAGCAGCCCTACTGCCCATTGCAGATTGTTTGCTACCACCTCCCCCTCTCCCATCCCTCTCCGCTATTGTTAGAATCCTCTGACTCCCTGTCATGATGCTCGTGATGCTGGTATTTCACCGCCATCCGGTACGTCATTATTGCCTCCGATAGGTGCTTCCATGCATGCATCACCGATCATCATGGTTGGATGCACAATGAAAGGACTCCATCCTCTCTCCTCTTCTCTCTCTCTCTCTCATTCTTGAGCTTTTTCTCCCATTCTCGAACTCTCTTTTTTGAAATGATGGGAAAGATTAAAGAGTAAAGGGGCATTTTTTGAAATTTGAAAGACTGGAACGAGTCCTAAGTCAATGGGCCACATGGGTAGAGGGGATGGTTGGCTTGCACGGGTTTTTTTTTTGGTTTTGATTTTTGGGTTCTGCGCATGGGCATTGATTTCAAATTTTAAACTGATAACAACCCACCTATTTCATGCAAAGCAGGAATTATTTCAAATAGGGCATGTATTAATGGGTATCTGACCAGACCTGATCCGTTTAATAAACGGGTTAAACAAGTTAGAAGGTCATAACTCAAACCTGCCCCGAGTAATAAATAGGTTGAACGGGTTGACCCATTTATGATGTGGACCTGTTGAGGCCAAATCTAAATCTGTTTATGACGAGTCAAACATGGGTGGGGCAGCATTTTGCTTACCCTTGATGAAAGGAAGCTTCACTGGCTGTGCATGGGTGGACTTCATATAATACATAGAGATGATGGCTGTTAAAATCACCATGGTGTTAAAGGGTGCTGTAATACAAGTATACGATAATATAGCCATAATTTTAATTTACAATTATACACTAACACTCATCTGCTTTTTGAAATCAAGCTATGTAAAGGAGTATGCAGAAGCATTCTAAAGTTCCTGAGTGCTAACAATACATAGACTACTCTTAAGTGGTTCATAATTTCATGTTGGTCATTTGTTGGAAAGAAAAAACTTACACAAAAGAAAATAAATAGATAAGCTATGCCGGTGATTCTCATAATGGACCCTTTGGCGTGTTGGCAAAATCTGACTGACATTGTAGAACTTTAGATAACTTCAAATTCCCCCAAGAACATCATTGTTCATAGGATAAATACTGTCAATCATACAAATGAAGATACCCAAACCTTTTTCTAGCAGAAATTGTTCCTTGGTCCATTTTTATCCTTGTCATAAGGCCCGGTTGTTTGAGTTCCATGTTGCTATAGAATTCTTAATCCTTCCCCTTCACTTATGGTCCTTGTAAGATCCTCAAGGTGTGGTGCCTCCAAAGACTTGTTCCCCACTTCTGACATAGAAAAGAGTTTTTCACCAGAATATAAGCTGACGAGTGAATGCATGCAACTCTTTTATAAGGAAAAAGTGATTGGAAGTACCTTTCTTATAACAAATTATGAGAGACCTAAATTTCTAACTTGCTTCATGGGTTGGGAGGGGGGTGAGAGTGATCAATAAACATGTTCTGATATTGAAATTAATTAGCAGGATTTAGAGAGAAAAATTGGGAAAATTATCAGAATGGAGGTGCAAGATCTAAACTTTCTTCACCATTCCATAGAATTCCAAAACACATTATATGTCAACTGCAGGGGACTTCCTTTGGACAGATTGGCATTAGGGGACTACAGGTTAATTTTTTGACAGAAGGAGAAAAGCAGATCATCCATTTCCTTCTCTTTATCAAAACTTAACTACAACACTGAAGTGCCTTCTCTCTGTTAAGAATTCACAATACTAGTTATCCATATACTCATTTGTCCCTTTTTTTGAATTTTTTAAAATCTTTTCTTGGCATTTTCACTGTGTGTCTGTGTATCATGTAACTTGACAAGAACAATCTCACATGATAATATTCATGCTTGTTTCAAACCATCATGCGGTAATAGAGTATTAGGACCTTCATACTTTCTGCTGCACATATATAGTACCAGCAGTGCAAGCTGTTCCTCTTGTTTTAAGTATGTTAGCTTGCAATGGCAGTATGCTGATTGTGATGCAAGTGTAGAACAATTATTCATTTCAGTTGATCTAGGCTTTGAAATGTAACTGCAAGTTAATTGTGTTATAGATTTATGTGCAGTGCATATACATGCATGCATGTATATTTAAGAAACATCAACTTTATGCACTTTAGGCTTCTAAGCCACCAAACATTTTGAGCAACTGTTTCTTTTCTGCAATTTAACGCTATGGCTATTACCTTGCTAAATTTCTAGTCAAACTTGCAACTACATTTACTGTTGTAGTGATGGCAAGCTGCATGTGTAGTTGAAATGTCATTTCTGTTCCTGTTTGGGCACCTGTATATCGTTCAGATTGCTGAATCCATATTCATATGACTTTTTTGCAGTGCAAAAATGAGGAGGAAGTAGTTGCAGTTATTGCTCATGAACTTGGACACTGGAAACTCAATCATACAATGTATTCTTTCATTGCTGTTCAGGTAATCCTTTTAATGATTCATCATAACTTCTGCACTATATCATTTCTAATTGTGCTTCCTAGATTGTATAAGTTTCATGTCCAGAAGTTGGATATAATATCCTTCCAAGTCTATATACAAACTTTAGGTGATGTTAATGCATGGATAGATACTAGAATGAAGTCATGCACCAAGCTTGCAATTATTGAGTACCGAATTCATATCAAATTCCTTGATCCTTCCACGTGCAAACACTGATATCTATGTTTTTAGTAGCTTTGGTAGGCAACAAGTGCATAAATTTCTATTATTTACTGTCGAAGTGCATCAAAGAGGTATTCACACACATACGTACGTACATATATGTACTTACATGCAACATACATGCATGCATACATGCATGCATTCGTGCATTCATGCATAAATACATGTATGTGTATATTTGGCTATGAACTTGAAAGGCACTGAGTTTTACAATTTTTAAAAAAAAGCAAATTTACCATATTTATACTAACTAAAAAGCAGTTGAATATTGAAAATTTACTTATATTGTTTAGCAGAGGTTAATTTTTCATTGTTGAGCAGATTCTTACATTTTTGCAATTTGGAGGATATACTCTTGTAAGGAATTCAAAGGATCTCTTTCAAAGTTTTGGCTTTGATACTCAGCCAGTACTTATTGGCCTCATCATCTTTCAGGTACCTCCTTGTTACTTGCTGTTCTATTTATAAGGTAAACTTATCATTGTTATCCTTCTCTTTGTTCTTCTTCATAGATTCAGTTCTACATGAAAAAGTTATTTTTTATAGCTTATGTTTCTTTTGTTGGTTGATATCAGAAGTTGTTTTTGTGACCTTTCACATCTACCAGCGCACACCTTTATCATCGACAATATATTTTTTTGTGGACACATAATATAATGGTTATAAATTCTGTGTACTAGATTGTACTAGATTAAATGAGTGAAACATTTTTTTCCTTGAACATGGGTTGTTGAGATTTTTTGATGTGACATGACTCTTTATTATGTGTCAGCTGGAAGTTATGAATTTCAAAATTTTACTTGTGATGCTGTAATATTGATCGGAATGCCTTGTTGTCATCAAGATTTTCACCCTCAGTACTGGACTTTGTCACCGGTAGCTGGCTAGTATTGGTTAGTTTGGTATGGTACACCTCTAATACCAACATAATGTATTATGCTAAAGGGAAGATAACATCTGTAGCATGTTTCTGTGGAGTATTGTGCCAAGCCTCCCCAGTGTAGCAGTTCTTTATCAGGTCTGTATGGTGTGCATGGTATCCATCTGTATGGTTTGCTGTAGAAAACTTTGGTTGTCATTAAAGAAAGCTGGATTATCATTCCATCATGCTAGAAAGGTGTTATATTGTTGATTATTGGTTCAGAAATAGAGAAGGGGAAAAAGAAGTTTTTTTTTTTTTTTTTGTTTTCGGGGGGTGGGGGGTTCTATTAAATAAACCAGCTTCAAGGTTCTACTTTTCTACCACTTACCCTTATGGCTTTTGTTAAGGAACAAAATCCAATATATCGAATTTTCTGTCCTTTTTTATATGCCTTGCACTAGACCAGCTCCCACATGTTGAACACCTTGCCTTTTGTGAGACCCAACCACTGCCATGCCCATCCTTGCCTTCTTCTGTTTACTCAATCTACCACCATACTCCCTTCCCATCCCATCCCATCCCACATTTTCTATTTTTATACCACAACCATCTTTCTCCAACCACTACTACCATCCATAATATCAGATCCCTTACTACTAGTTCATCAACCCAGCCCAATCTAAGCTCACATGCTGGCAACCTTTCCTTTTTTTAATCCACTCTTGTATCCTAGAATTATCATTGGTCTTCTTTGGCTTCCTTGCCCCTTATAGTTGCCTACCCCCTTCTACAGATCTCCTGCATTTGTTGGTGTTGGATAATGGTCTGTTGGGCATGATTGTGTTGGTCACTGCAGATGGTTCAGAGAAGTTAGGGAAAGGAATGCATATAAAGAGGTGGGCAAAGGAGGATGTTTGTGTGCTTCAATGACAAATATTGCAATTGGGGCAAAATGGGAGATGAGAAAGAGGGAGAAAGATGAGCCAAAATGAGTTGAACGAAAAGGTTGCAAGGTGGAGGGTTGTAAAACAACGTTTATTTGTATTGTATCTTTTGGATCACATGATCTAATGGCCTTTGGGTCCCATATCTACCTGGCAAATTTGTTTCTTTTTGTCCTCATGCTAGCTGACTGAAGTGTTCCTTTTGGTAGCAGGACCAAATAATGATCAATATTAGCTGTGACTTCTCACTTTCTTATCTCATGACTCATCTTAGAATTATCCTTTCAAAGTTTCCCAAGTTAATCCTTCACTCTTCCATTTTGTAATTTAGTGTGCTTCATTTTCGATTGGCAGTTGGTGCTAAGGTGCTTTTTGTATATTCTAAGTGAATTTAGTATTCTCTATAAAATATAAATAGTTTCATGCCTTTCTATATCTAGGGATGACAAAATATGATCTGACCCGTCAACCTGACATGCCTTAAGTAGGTTTGGATTTGGCCAAATGGGTTTGGGTTGTAAACGGGTTGACCCCTTTAACCCATTTATTAAATAGATTGAGTTTGGGTTCAAACTTTCTAACCTGCCTAACCCGTTTAATTACCATTATCTTTAAAATACTGCGTGCCTTTGATGCCAAGTGGTCCATTGAAATTTTAAGGCAATTTCCAAGGCCCATTTAAATTTTAAAATCTGTTTGCATTTAGCCTTTCCTGTGACTGTCACCCACGTGGCCTTGGACCTGGTGTGTGGAGTCTCCATTGTTTTCGGCTTTCTAGAGGCTTCTATTTTAAATTTTAATTGCCGTTTTTCTTTTTTCCTTCCTCCCATCAAGAGTGTTTTGCCCCTTCTTCCATTCTTCGTCCCTTTTCTTTTCTTCTTCCTCCCATCGAGACAAAATGGTCAAAATCCTAACCTTAGAAGTCGTCACCACCACCGCTTCCGAGCTTAAGATGGATGATTTAAGGGTAAGGCATGGAGGGGGCCAAGCCACTCTTGCTTCGCTCGATGGTCCAACCTCTCCGTCTCTCTCCACTGCTTCCTTATTGACCAGAGGTTCATGATATTTGGTGGCCGTTGGAGTTGGGCAGAGGTTCGTGATAGATGGGGCCAATCCACTGGAGAGGATGGAGTCAGGATGGGCTTCTTTTGAGGTTCATGAATCGTGATGGATGGGGCTGTTCGCCTCCTTGATCCTTCTTGCTGTCTTTGGCATTCGAATACTGAGATTCCTCTCTGCCATCCCCCTTGGAGAAGTCTTTCCCCCTTCTTTGGTATTTCTCTTTTTTTTTTTTTTAAAAAAAAAAACTAGATTGTAAATGGATAACTTGTTTATTAAACAGGTGGGTTTGGATTTCAAAACCTGACCTATTTAATAGACAAGTTGGGTTTGGTTTTAGGCTTTTTAGGCTCGACCTGCATGTGACCCGAGCCGTTTACACCCAGCCGACCCGATTGTCACCCCTATCTGTATATTTTGTTGACTTGTCACTTGTTTGTCAAACAAAAATGATATGCAAATTGATTTAAGCCAATTCACAGCTTGCTGGTTTGAGGAACATGTTATGGTAGTCCTTTTCAACACTATTCTAATCCTATGGTTTCGATTTGCAGCATACTGTCATACCCCTCCAGCACCTTGTCAGCTTTGGTCTCAATCTTGTCAGCAGGGCTTTTGAATTTCAGGTATTTTGCTGTCTAATTTTTTTTGCATCATTTCTCAAATCTGTGCAGCAGCTGGATTTAGTTCTCAGGCAGGCTTGTAGTCCCAGGTAGCTTATTTGGTTATCATATTTACACCAACCCATGTGACTAATATGCTTTCCAGGCTGATGCTTTTGCAAAGAAACTGGGTTATGCTGCAGCACTTCGAGCAGGCCTTGTGAAATTACAGGTTTTTTTATTCATACTGTTTGTTTCAGTTAAAAACTAATTACTTCCGAATGATCTAGTACCTAGTCCTCTTGTATACCGTGACAGTCAAATTGCTATCTTTCAGTTATTTCCTGCTCTTCTAAGCCTGCTTTGCAACCATTCTTGTTGAACGAGGACTTTGAGTGTAGGTGGACTGTATTGACTCACTTTCCAAATATTGATTGAATTTGGATCACTAAATTCCTAATCCAATCCCAAACCGACCAAACTATTCCAAAACCAGGATAATATATATTTCAGAACCCTCATTGAATATAAGAAAATTGGTTTTCTTTTCAATTATAGTTACTCAGTAAATTGTGTTTTCAATCATACATATATGGCTATCAATCAAAACTTATTTAGAATGTGTTTTTGATAATGTATACATTTTGCCTACTATTATTTAATTATGGCTCGTGGTGTTTTGAATACAATTTGACCTGAAAAATCCATTGCATTGATAAAATTAATATTATTCCTGATACAATCCAAAGGGAACTGGACTGTGTATAGGGTTCTATTCTTGACCAGATTCATAATATGGATTGTATTTGGGTTTGTGCTCATCGCTGATCCAATCTGGTCCGCAGCCCTTACAACAGCAGGCTTGTTTTGTTTTTGTTTTTGTTTTTTGTTTTATTTTTGTTTGTTTGTTTTTACTGAGCTGTCTTTTGGTGTTCCTTCAAGGGAGTTAATATTTAGTCCTGACATGATGGTCATGCTCATATCATGGCTTAACTGGATGCTCTGATTTTATGATGTGTATCTAAGTAATAACATATTGATTGTTCATCTACTTGTCTTCAGCGGGGAGGACGATCTTTTTCAGTTGTAGACTTGGAGATATTTTTTTTATAATTTTCTACATGCTTTGTACATTTGAAGTTATTTCTTATTAAACAGTTAGGATCATTGCTGTTGTTTCAGTAAAGCTGTCTTATAAATTGTCACTCAAAAATGATCAGAAATCCCTATGTTGAACCTTGTAATTTTATCGTTTAATTTAATCTTGCATTGTTACCATGGAGTTTGTCCAGGCAGTGGATACATGCATACATATACATGCATGTACATGCATACATATAAATGCATGTACATGCATGCACATGCATGTGCGTGCACCCACACATGCACACATACATGCACATGCATGTGCGTGCACCCACACATGCACACATACATGCACATGCAAACATGCATGCACATGCATGCACATGCACAGTGCACGCGCGTGCATGGATGCGCCGATCCACACATACAATAAAATGCTTAGCAATGTCTACCACTTAAGACAAAACAATGGTGATAAGGTTATTATTTGTCATTTTTCATTTACAAGTTTAGGTATATTGTATAAAACATTCAAGTGTTTTTAGTTACTAATTATTTATACAATAAATTCAATGTTTGTGTGTACATATACATATATATGAGGGTGAAAAATATCTCAGATTGAGCCCCGAGGATGTCAAATTGTATTTTTAAAAGAACAGGAAGAATACACATTTTTAACAGATTTCCATGGAAGTTTTTTGTTCTCCAGCAATCGGACAAATAAAATGCTTAGCAATCTCTCCCGCCTAAGACAAAACAATAGTGACAAGGTTATTATTTGCCATTTTTCATTTATGAATTTAAATATATTTTATAAAACATTCAAGTGTTTTTAGTCGTCACTAAAATTATTCATACAATAAATTTAATGTGCATGCTGCAGGCATGCTAAAACTTTGCTCTACATAAAATTATAAAAGGTACAAAACTTTGTGATATAAATGGTAATTGATTAGAAAGAATATTGAGTGGTTTATGATTAGTCTGTTGCTTGGGCAACACTCCGTGTTAGGTTAGGTCTATCACATTGGGTTGCTTGAGCAACTTAACTATGTTTTCATGCCTAGAGGAATTTCAGAGGTTGCTCCTTGGTTGCATGAGTTTAGATTGCAATTAATAAAATTGGTCCTTGAACCTCCCAATAGCCCTCTGTTATGTCTTATTGTAGGCCCCCTTAAGTAATTGAGCGTTTCCTCAATCATTCAAATGAGCCTTTTCCATTTAAAGTTATGCCCCATAGAGTTGTCTCAATTTTGTGAGGCTCTTTGGTCTTAATATTCATGTGCGTTGGTATTATTATCAGTTGAGAGAAGGTTCATTTGTGAATTACGAACATCAACATGCATGCATTCATATGTGCCAACTTGTTTAGTTGGTGAAGTCTCATGTTAATCCAAGAAACCTTCTCCCTCCCTCTGATTTCTATCAGGCTCCACCCATTATGCTTTTATTATTATTTTTTCAAAAAAACTTTTTGGTATTTTCTTCTGTCCCCCCCCCCCCCCCCCTTCTTTTTTTGTGTTTTTGTTTTTTTTTTTTTGGTGGGGTGGGGGGGCGTGCTATCATGAAATATCCACTCAGATGTTTGAAATTATTTGATCAGAATTTCTGATAGTATATTTAGCTGAAGTTTGGAAAACCACAGGGTTCATTTGTTGTTTTGGTAAGAAAAGGGTTCATCTGTGGAATAGATTATCATTTCAATAGGAAAAATACTGGTTTCCACATGCAATAAAGTCCGGTCAGATCACTTAACTTGCTTGTGGCCTGAAGAGCATCATATCTAAAAATAATTTATAGCCGCTGAGCGGAGTTCTTCTGAATACTGGGACTACACTGAATGATCAATTATAACTGGGGTTAGCATTATATTCACTTGATATTGGTTCTTCCAGCAACTTGATACACAACTATTTGCATTATATATTCACAGTAATCGACATAAATGATTGTGTTTGTTTTCATTTTTATTATTACTTTCAGGAAGAGAATCTATCTGCTATGAACACAGATCCATGGTATTCAGCTTACCACTACTCCCATCCTCCGCTAGTTGAAAGACTCGCTGCTTTTGAAGAACCTGACAGGAAGAAGGAAGACTAATCTGAGGTAGGTAGCTGTGACCAAGAACAAGAATGGTTCATCTTGGCGGGTGTACAATCCTGAGTATTTTATCGAAAGAACAGCAATCATGTGCTGGAGGTTGGGCCTAAATTATTCTCGACTTATGTTGATTCAGAGGAAATCAGCCTATAAGAGCCTCTATCTGAAATGTGTTATATAAGTATCTTCTCCTGAATTTCACTATATTGCTTCTGACACATGCCATACTTTCCAACTAGGATTCTGCATATGAAATTGCAAATCATTTTCCAATATATGTGCCTGCACACTCTGATCAGAAATGTAAACACAAGTGCATACATATAATTGAACATATCTATATACTTAACTAGAGCTAGCTGGTTCATTCTGTTGTTTTAACATTCTTAGTAAATGCCTCGTATATTTGCTTTTTTTTTTTTTTTTTTCTGGAAGAAATCATTAGGTGTCCTAGTGCTACTAGGTTGGGCGATTTAGCTGACTTTTTTTTTTTAGTGTAGAATACTGCACTTGATTTGCCGTATACCGTCTACTGTCTGCTACCTATTCGAAATAACATCAATAATGATATAGAAACTTCAGATCAGAAGGAATTCATTTCTCCATTTTTTCATCATATGATATAGAAATCACGGGCTATGATGCTAGAAATCTATGCTTGGTAATGGTCTGTTAGTATATGAAGCTATGGAATTGCCGGTCTACAATCACTACTCGCTAGCGTTATCTTTTCCTTATAATATGAATATAACCTTTTGAGCTTGACATTTATCACGAAATTGCTGCGCACTCCAACGAGATTTGTGGAAAATGAAGTCTAGCAGTGATTCTTGCTCACTTGCATCTTATCAGAAAAAAGAGTTGTTTGAGATGAGAAAAAAGAGCAATATCAAATTTTAGACTTTTAGGCAAATCTAAATAATAGGGTTTTTTTTTGAAAAGAAACCATTATGTATTATTGTAATAGATATAGGCTGTTATTTGCATGCTTCAATTTTAGGATATATTTCTTGATAATAGAATAATAATTGGCAATTGTTACAATGGTCTTTATTAAATAGTAAACTGGAAATAGGGGATAATAATGTTATTTTAAGAATTATTATCAATTAAATTTGAAAAACTGTTATAATCACATGTTACTTGGATTCAAACAACTATTTTGAAATCATACTGTATATCGCAGAAAGAGAACAAAGATATAATATAATCCCTCCAAAAAAAAAAAGAAAAAGATTTAAAGAGCAATCAATATGCCTTAAATTTTCTTCATCGACATAATGTCAACTGATGTTAGTATAATCCCTCCTCCAAAAAAAAGGAGATTTGAAGAGCAATCAACATGCCTTAAGTTTTCTTCATTGACATAATGTCAACTTGTGGATCCAATGGATGAAAAATTATTAATACATTCGTCATATCCTAACCATATGAATTCTTTCCTTAACCTATTTTTATTTTGGATTCACTAGATTTGGTTAGCCAAAGGGGTTGTTTGGTTGGAATTCTACTATATTTTTCAAAAAAAATTTTGTCATTAAATGAAGAGCAAAGAGCAAAGAAATTTATATTGGGCTACTCATCCTCTCTAAATAACCCCCTCTTAAATAAATAAGTATATAATACTTTCACTTTATTCTTATCTTTTAACATAAAAGAATATAGATACATGTATCTAAAGAGAGGGAGTATGCTTTTATAAATATTAGGAAATATTTGGAGATTAACATATCGTATCCATCCTTATTTTTCAAGTACATTTTAGGTGCCTAATGCTGGTATATAAATTTTTGCATAAAGAATTTACTTACTAATTGTGCGATAAAAGAATGGTTAAACAACATATATTTGAAGATTTTTGTATAATTTTGCTTTTGGGTTTCTATGAGGCAGGTGATACACTCTAATAAAGGGCAACTTAGCTGCATCCCCTATGGAATTTAGATTAGAAAATTATCACCTAGTTTTTATTTTTTTTATTTTTAATATGTAGTCCCTTCTTTTGTTAGAGGCCAATTATAACATCAATTGACCAGCAAATCCTTAAAGACTAGCAAAACCTTAAAAAACATAATTGACTAGCGAATCCTTAAAGACCTCTATTTGTTCTCAAATCCCAATTGCCCTCTCTTGTTTTGAACCATGTACTTCACATTCTTTTATGTGTAATATTAGTCTATTTGTGTATAATTAGACCTATATATATATATATATATATATATATATATATATATATATATATATATATATATATATATATATATAAGTGCAATGATTATGTATAATTTTTTACAATTATATTTAATGTGGCATGGTCTTGCACCAAAATATTTTCATCTTTTTGTGTAAATATATTTATAAATAAAATTTGATAACATAATTTTTCATGACTTTTTATAATCCTTATTTGTGAATACTTTTTTAGAAAGAGACCTAATATAAAATATTATTGCCGTAGATTCTGGCTTAAGATTAGAGCTAGCGCTGATTGTGGAAGTTGTTGCTGGAATGACTTGCAAAATAAAGTTCATGGCCGGAGTTGGCTCTGCTAAGGATCCTCTGATACTCAAGTTAGAGATCTAAAATAAATGGAAAGCAATAGCATAGGAAAGAGTTATTTACCAAGGGATCCTTGAAACTGTTATTTATAGAAGAAGGCTGAGAAATGGGCAACTTCGAGAATATCAGACCATTAATTACATGGTTGCGATATTATAACCCTCATTTGCTCCCATAGATGGAGGCCGTTCGTGGCGATATCATCAATATTGGATAGCTATTTTTGCAATTTAAGTGATGGACCAGGATTCCCGGAACCGTCTCGTACCGCCCGGTACGGGGCGTTCCGTACCGTACCGGCCAAGAGCCGGTACAGTTCGCCATTGAAAAACGGTCCGGACACCGGACCGTTAACAAAATCAAAAAAAAAATTTCATACCGAAATGGTATGGTTTGGTACCAGTATGCTACGAAACCGCCCGGTTCGGGTCAGTTTAGGGTCGGTTCAGGGTCGGTTCAGTGAGAGGGGGGAGAAAAATTAATTTTTTTATTTAATTTGACACGCCGGTACACCTTACGGTACGGCACGGTACGGACTATACCATACCGTACCGCCCGCTGACCGGTACGGGTCCCAGTACCGGTTCAGCGAACCTTGTGATGGACTATTTGAAATCTAAGAAACGGGTCACATAACAAGGAGCACATCAAAAGACTATACCTAATAATAACTAAGAAAAAATTACTTCAGCATTAAGTTTAGCACTACCGATAGGTTAGCAAACAACACCACAAAAATTGGTTATTGAACTACGAAGATGTTTTGGTGACAAGCTCTGACCATCGGATAAGTTAGTGGCTGGATCAGCAAGTTAAGTATTCATTTCTATAGCCACATCTTATAGGTATATCCGAGGTATCCAAAGTACCTCCATAATACTTGCCCCCTACTTCTAAGTCTTAACTAGAAGTGGGTTAGACTAAGAGAGTAATGCTGATGTCATGCTTCATATCATGGAAGGCTTGCCCATGACTCTCGATGAATTATCATTTCATCATTAATGCAAGCAGCATTTGAATACCATCAATCGCTAGCTGTCAAGGAAATCAAGGTAATTACATATAACTAATTAGTCCTTTATTATTGCAGGATATTTTGAAAATTTGGAATTAATAAATGTGCCTTTTCATCTTCTTTTTCTTCCTTTCTCTTCTCTATTTAAAACTGCCCTCCTATCTTTAGAGTTTGCCCAAAAAATTTTCTAGCCAAGCCTTCTATGATATTCTTTTCAGCCTAAGCAATTATTTTACCCATCTGTCTAAGCAATACTATTACTTTACATGGCCTACTTAAACAATGCCTTGAGATAATTGTCATACATTACCAGCTCAGATAATGCTATTTCTTCAAGATTGCTACTTTACATAGTCTAGTTAAACAATACCTCGAGATAATTATCATACACGATCAGCTCGGACAGCATCACTTTTCTAAGGTTGTTGTTTTACATGACCTGCTTAAACAATGTCCTAAGATAATTACTATACATAACCAGCTCGGACAGTACCACTTCTTCAAGGCAATTGCTTTACATGACCTACTTAAGCAATGCTCTAAGATAATTACCATACACGATTAGCTCGAACAATGCCGCTTCCTCAAGGCTACAATTTTACATTGCATGCTTAAACAATGTCCTGAGATAATTGCTGTACACGACTAGCTCAGACAGCACCATTTCTTCAAGGTGTTACTTTCATGGCTTGCTTAAGCAATATCCCGAGATAATTATCTTACACGACCAGTTCGGACAGTGTTATTCTTCAAGGCTGCTATTTTATATGGCCTACTTAAGCAGTGCCATTAGATAATTGTCATATAGAACTAGCTTGGATAGCACCACTTTTTCAAGGCTATTGTTTTATATGATCTATTTAAGCAATGTCCCGAGGCAATTGTTGTATATACCAACTTGGATAGTAATATTTTTTCAAGATTGCTGCTTTATATGGCATGCTTAAGTAATACCCTAAGAAAATTACCATATACGATCAGCTCGGATAATGCCTTTCTTTAACCTACTGTTTTACACAGCCTGCTTAAGCAATGCCCTAAGATAATTACCATACAAAACCAACTTGGATAACACCTAACTTTAGTTAGAAACCAGTCCCTAAGAGAGTCAACTTCTCTTTGGCTATGGGATCTATCGCTAGGTTCAAGGTGATCCTTTACTTCTCGAATATTTAGGGCTTTCGACCTGTGAATGGCTTAAGAGGGTCCTTTAAGTGGTTAACCTTTTGAGGGTCATCAAAGATTAATTTCTAATTTCATGTCATTTGGGTCATTATGCAAAAAAACATACATATTAAATAATAAACTTGGAATTTATATAATAAAACTCCATTACCAATAATATATGTGAAGGTTAGAAGAGTTCCAGGATCTAGAGAGCGGAGTCCCATCAAGCTACTTCAAATGATATATGCCTGGATAGATTATCTCATCTACTTTGTATGGAACTTTCTAGATTGATGATAGCTTTCCTTGCTCTATAGGCTATGAAATTTTAGCCTACCGCAGCACCAGGTCACTTACTTTGAACTCCTTGGTCTTGACCTGAGCATTTTAATATCTAGCTATTCTTTAATGGTAGGAAGCCATTTTCATTGTGGCTCGCTCCCTATTTTTCTCGAGTAGGTCTAGGTTCACTTGAAGCCATTCAGAATTAGTATCTTCATTGTATTCTTCCACTCTAAATGAAAAAACCCCAATCTCCACTGGGACGACATATTTAGTTCCAAATAGAAGGCTAAAATGAGTTTCTCTAGTTGGGATCCTTTGAATAGTTTGATAGGCCTATAACAAATGGTGAAGTTTATCCATCCAATATCCCTTCACCTGACCTAGCCAAGCTTTCAAGCCTTGTAGGAGAGTACTATTAGTGACTTTGGTTTCACTGTTGGCTTAAGGGTGTGCCACCAAAGTAAATCACTAAGTGATGATGAATTCTTGGCAAAACTCACAAAATTGTGTGCCACAAAATTGGTGGTCGTTATCTATGATAATGATTTGGGGAAAACCATACTGGCAAATAATAGATTTTCATATGTAATCCCTCATCCTAGCTTCTGTGATACGGGTAAGTGGTTTGGCTTTGACCCATTTGGTAAAGTTGGTAAAGTAATCAATGATTACTAGCAAGAATTTGTATTGACTAGTTGTTTGAGAAAATGGACTAAGAATATTCATCCCCTACTGGACGAAGGTTGTTGGGTGGGGCCAGCTCACATCCTAGAGGTTGGGGGTTTGGGCCCACGGAATGTGGGTGCCACTGTTAAGGTAAGGCTGGTGGCCACGTCGACGCCCTTAGCCTCAGGAGAGCCAGCTTGAGGTTAGTATGCTGGGTTGGTCTTGAGGGGCTCGCGTGGGGGTGTCGACTCGTATGCCTCGGGGTTGCTGCGCTGCCTGCTTTAAGAGAGATAAACCGCAACTTCTAAATAAGGAGCTTGCTTTTGGATAGTTGGTTGGGCGTTGATCCTACAGTTGGTATTAGAGTCAAGGTCATGAGTTCGAATCCTCACAGGCAAAAAAATCGAGAGATTTTCGCTGGGAGATTGTTGGGTGGGGCCAGCTCACACCCTCGAGGTTGGGGGTCTGGGCCCACGGAATGTGGGTGCCATTGTTAAGGTGAGGCTGGTGGCCACGTCGATGCCCTCAGCCCCAGGAGAGCCAGCTCGAGGTTAGTATACTGGGTTGGTCAAGAGGGGCTCGTGTGGGGGGGTCGACTTGTGCGCCCCGGGGTTGCTGCCACCTGCTTTAAGAGAGATAAACTGTCACTTCTAAATAAGGAGCTTCCTTTTGGATAGTTGGTTGGGACGTCGATCCTACAAAGATCATGGTGTAGCAATTAGAGTTAAGTGCATTATTGGTTGACATTGAATAATAGCATTCTTCTGGTAGCGATCACATTTCTACACAAACTTAGCCACATCTTGTTGCATGGTAGGCCAATAATAGCAATGCCAAAGTATTTTATAGGCCAAAGATCTGCTATCCAAATGACTTTTGTAGACTCTCTCATGGACTTCTCTTAACATATAATCTACTTTAGACAGGTACAAGCCTTTTAGTAGAAGTAGGGAGTGCGAGTGCTTGTACAATTTATCATCATATATAATATGATGTGAAGCTTGGCACTTTATTTTTTTAGCTACTTTCTAATCCGAGGATAATTCACCTTGCTTAAGGTATCTGAAAAATGGGTCAATTTAGCTTGGTTCTTCATTAATCTATTAGACAAATTAAGGCTCCTCAAGGCTTGACTTCTTTAGCACCTCGAAGTACATATCTCTCCGAAGGTCCAATGGTAAGAGTGCTGCCAGCTTCGATAGTGCATTGACCTTAGCATTATTTGCTCTAGGTACCTGCCATATATCAAAGCCTTGAAATGATGTGTCAAATCTTTTACTTTGCCAAGGTACTTCTTCATGTTCTTTTCTTGAGCTTATACTTGTATTTAACTTGCTCTACAACTAGTTAAAAATTTCTAGATATGGTGAGGTATCGAACTCCATTTGCAATCTTTTAAGTCTGGCAATCAGTGCTTCGTACTCTATTTCATTATTAGTAATAGAAAAGTCAAACCACAAAGCATACTCAACTACATCTCCTTCAAGACGAGCCAATATCAGCCCTGCACATCTAGAAGAACTTGATGAACCATCCAGGTCTGTTGTTCATCTAGATTAGTTTGGAAACTTGCCCCTTCCACCTATGTATTGTCTTCCTCTGGAATCGTACTTTCAAGAATAAAGTCAATGAGCACTTGAGCTTTGATTGAAGGCCTCGGACGAAATCTCACATCAAATTTAGAGAGGTCGAGCACTCACTTAGCTATCCTTTTCGATGTATCTGATTGATGGAGGGTCATTTTCATGGGTTGATCAGTAAGAACAATAATATTGCAGGCTTGAAATTAGGGCTAGAGCTTTCTGGTAGAGATAAAAAGGCAAAGATGAACTTTTCCAGCCTTATATATCTAGTCTCAGTATCATGGAGGACCTTACTGATATGGTAAATAAGCTTTTGGACCTTCCGTTTTTCCTAAACAAGCACCACACTTACTATGATGGGGATACGACAAGGAAGAGGAAAAGCTCTTCGTTGGGCTCGGGCTTGCTCAATAAGGGAGTAGAGCTAAGATACCTCTTTAGCTCCTCATACATCTTTTAGCCCTTTATTGTCCACTGGAAGTCCTTGGCTACTTGAGTATTTTAAGGAATGGAAGACACTTCTTTGCCAATCCTGACACAAAGCCATTGAGGGCTGCCACCTTCCAGGCGAGGCATTGTACATCTTTGATGGAATCGGTGATGCCATTTCTTGAATCGCCCAAATTTTCTCTAGATTTTTCTTAATACCTCAGTGTGAAACCATAATACTTAAAAATTTACTAGATGTTACTCTAAATATATACTTCACCGGGTTTAGGTTCATCTTGTATCGATATAGTATGCTTAAGACCTACTAGAGGTCAGCAATATAGTCTTGAGCAAACCAGCTTTTAACTAGTATATCATCCACAGATTTTCATATTCCGGCTAATCTGATCTTTGAAGATTTTATTTATCAAGCGCTGATATGTTGCACTTGCATTCTTGAGCCCAAAGGTCATAACCCTATAATAATAGAGCCCATGATCAGTAACAAAGGTAGTTTTTTCCTCATCTTCAGGTGCCATCAATATTTGATTGTAACCGAAGAAGGTATCCATAAAGATGAGGAGCTTGTGACCGGAAGTTGCATTGGCCAATTGGTTAATTCGAGAAAAAGGATAGCTATATTTAGGATAGACTTTATTTAAATTAATGAAGTCTATACACATTCATCACTTCCTATTTACTTTTTTCACAAGCACTACATTCGCTAGCCAGTCGGGGTATATCACCTCTCTAATAAACCCAACCTTGATCAGCTTGTCAATGATGGCCTTCTGTTACTCCAGAGCAAAGCTCTACTTCTTCCACTTTATCGGATGGTAGGTTAAGTCAATGTTTAGCTTGTATACCATCATGCTTGGATTTATCCTAAGCATATCAATAGCAGACTAGGCAAAAATGTCGGCATTTTCCTGTAGAAAAGCAGTTAGTTGTTCCTTTGTTACCTTATCCAAGTTCGAACCAATTTGAACCGTCTAACCGAGGTCTCTCCTTGAAAGTGGGATCTCCAGTGGATCACCCAGAAGCTCGCCATTATCCTTGGACAGTTTGTCTCTGGAATCCAACCTCATAGGAAAAGGGTTGGATTGGACTTCGACCTAGAGCCTAGCATTGTAGCACTACCATGCCACAACCTAATTCCCTTCAAGTTGTTAACTACATGACTAGTTGGGAACTTTACCAATAAGTATTTGACAGAGACTACGACATCAAGAGTACATAATTCTGGGCGTCCAAGTATTGCATTGTAAGGCAACATTATTTTGACCACTAAGAAGTTTATTTAAATAGTGACTCATTGGGGGGAGGTACCATCCTTGACAGGTAGTGTAATTACCCCTTCTACAGGTACCATCTTACCAAAAAATCTTGTATAAAAGATCTATACTTCATCAAGCAATCCATGAAAAGTTTCATTCGAAAAAAGGTTGAGAAATACAAAATGTCACCTGCACTTTCACTATCAACTAGGACACGGTGTACATTATAGTTATCAATAGTTAGGGTTACAACTATCACATCCGTGTGTGGGTACTAGATATTGGTTGCATCTTCCTCGAAGAAGGTGACATCATCTTCAATCTTTCATTTTTTTGTAGCTTTGAAAGGCTCTGCTAGTTCTTGACGCACCTTATCTACCTTGCTTATACTTATCATATTGACATCTTTAGCAGGCAGACTCCTTTCTCTATTCTCCTACTAGGATCAAGAGCCCTGCGAGGCTCTGGTGGTGGTAGTGGCGGTAGCTGTCAAGGTCTTAATGGTAATCATCATGACAGTGACCTTTAGAGAAATCTATCAGGCCTTCCCTCTTGAATGAACCACTCAATTTTATTCTGTAACTAGATGCACTCCTCCGTATTGTGCACGTGATCATGATGGTAAAGACAATATTTATCAGAGTTGTAATGACTGGGCCGAGCATTCAACCTCCTTGCTGGCAGCAACTACTTTCTAACTTCAATCAGTAATTGCTCTCGAGGTATATTCAGAGGTATGTAGTTGGTGTAACACCTCAAGGATGAAAAGTCATGTCTCCTAGGAGGAAATCGATTTAGCTAGTTCCTTGGCAAAGTCCTGGATCGGCAGTAAGGTAGACTATGGGGTCTCCATCGATTTCTTCAATTGCTTCGCTCAGTAGGAGCTTGCTTCGAGCTTTCTGGCTTCTGGTCCACCTTTGTTTCGATGGAAACTGGATGGGCATTGTACACCTCCACAGCATTAGTGTACTTGTCCATCCTAATTAGTATTTCGACAAAACTTTAAGGAAAAGCCTTCTTCAATGAGAAGATGAAAGTAATTTGCTGCAGTCCGCCCTTCAAGGATATAATGGCCATAAATTGATCCAAGTTACACACCTTAGAGTGGTTGCACTGAAACGGCTGAGGTATGAGCAGAGGGACTCCCCTTCCCTCTACCTAATGCTCATCAAATCGTTCAACCCTTGACAACACCGTTAGCTGCTGGCAAAGGAGGCGAACAACTAGCTCAGCTCCTTGAAACAATCAATGGAACTAGGCTTAAGGCTGGAATATCAATGCCTTGCCATTTCTTTGAGGGTTGAAGGGAAGGCTCAGTAGAGGATTGCATCAAAAGTCTAGCGGAGAAGCATAAGAGTCCGGAAACTTTCAAGATGATCTAATAGATCCCCCGACCTATCATAATTTTTCAGATGGGATATCTTGAAGTTTGTAGGAATAGCTCCTGCATAATTTTGATAGTGAAGGGTGGGCTGATGTTAAAGCCAAACCCTTTATTGTAGGTCAAAGTTTGATTATGTAATGCCTTGATCCGTTGACACATCTCTTAAAGATGTTGCTCCACATCGACATCTCTGGCATCGTGGGCCTTAGACTACTGAGACGGTGACCTCCTAGGAGTGGAGTCCCTTTTAAAATGGGGAGTGGACAACCATCTCCATGCCTGGGTCGGACTTCAAGCTGACTTTGCCTCGTTCACCTCTTTGGCTCTGGTTATGGTAGTGGAGGATGATGCGCCGCAAGAGATAGCTAAGATTGCTAGGCTATGATAAAAGGTTGTTCTATAGGAGAGGAGGAACATGTTGCGCTTCCTAATGGGCAACATTGTTCTGTTTTATTCCCAAGATGATAGTCATCAAGGTATGAACCTATTGGACCAGGTCATTAAGCTGGTCCTGGGTTACCCTGTGGCATGTGAGGGTTCTTACATCGTTGGTGATGAATGTGTAAGAGCCTTGCTATCTAAGCGGGCTCTGGTATTCCTCGATGTGGTGTTTTTGGAGGCATTGAGAATGTTTCGCTCACTTTTCTTCCCAAAATGGACATGTGCCCTTCTTCTAGCACAAATATATTGCTATAGATTCTAGCTCAAGATCGTAGCTAGCACTGATTGGCAGGAGTCATCGTTAGAGTGACTTGCAAAACAAAGTTTACAGCTGGAGTTGGCTCCAACGAGAACCCTCCAATATTCAAGTCAAAGATCAGGAATAGATAGAAAGCAATGAGCATAGGAAAGAGTTACTTAGTCGGGGGTCCTCGGATCTCTGGTTATTTATAGAAGGCTAAAAAAATGAGCAACTCCAAGAGTATCAGGCCATTAATTATGTCGTTACGGTATTATAGCCTCATTCACTCTCGTGGATGGAGGAGGCTATTAGTGGTGATATCATCGATACGGGATAGTTGTTTCCATAATTTAGATGGACTTTTTAAAATCTCGAAAATGGATCATGTGATAAGGAGTGCATTCGAAAGACTATACTTGATAATAACTAAGTAAAAATTATTTCGGTATTAAGTTCAGTACTATTGATAGGCCTGTAAATGGGTTGGCAAACAATATTGTAGCAACTGGTTATTGAATTGTGAAGATGCTTGGGTGATAAGCTCTGGCCGTCGGATAAGTTAGTGACTGGATCAGCAATATTCATCTCTGTAGCTGCATCGCCAAGCTAGATCCGAGATATCTAAAGTATCCCGTAAAAATGTATACAACTTTCATCCTACCATGCATAATATATTTATTTATATATAATTAAAAATAATAATAGTAATGCGAGGACTATAGGGCGAGTGAATAGCAAAAGAAAATGATTTAGAAAGAAAGTGATGTGGCGAGACCGCTGACGTGGGTAGCTGACAGGCGCCACGTTAAGGGAGGCCGCCACGGCGGATGCCAAGGCGATGTCCTGGCCCGGATCACTTTGCCGAGCTGAGTTGAACTCCTACAAGGCCACGAGCCGAGCTCTGTCCTTCACCAGGTCGCACCCGCGAGCTCGGGACGCCTAGGCTAGAGCCGTCCTTCGCCCTCCAGAGCGAGACCCTCGGAGGCTAGTGCCCTACGGTCGAGGTCGAGCTCGGCGCTCACCCGCCGATGTGGAGCCTCTCTGAGCGCGTGCCCTCTGGACCGGGTCCGTCCTCCGCCCTCCAGAGAGAGACCCTCGGAGGCTAGTGCCCTGCGGTCGAGGTCGAGCTCAGCTCTCACCCGTCGATGTGGAGCCTCTCCAAGTGCGCCCTCTGGACTGGGTCTGTCCTCCGCCCTCCAGAGCGAAACCCTCGGAGGCTAGTGCCCTGCGGTCGAGGTCGAGCTCAGCGCTCACCCGCCGATGTGGAGCCTCTCCGAGCGTGCGCTCTCTAGACCGGGTCCGTTCTTCGCCCTCCAGAGCGAGACCCTCGGAGGCTAGTACCCTACGGTCGAGGTCGAGCTCAGCGCTCACCCGCCGATGTGGAGCCTCTCCGAGCACGTGCACTCTGGACCGGGCCCACACTCTCCCCTCTTCCACCAAGGTGACCGCACGAGCTCGGAGTGCTCAGACCGGAGCAAGCCCTGCCATCCCAGGACACCGGCAAGCCGCCCGAAGACCACGAAACGGTGCCCCCCATGCCGCCATAACTACCTGTCCGGCCATACTTCCAGGGGATGGGCCAGCCAGAGAGCACGTATCCCTAAGACGGCGACCCCCGGATCGAGGCTCTACCAGGCTTCCAGGAATGGAGCGACTAGAGAGGATGTCAGAAGGAATGGAAGCTTTCCCCTACCACCTGTCAGGAAAGGCATCCCGTCCATGGCACAGAATCCTGCCGCACGTGCCTGCCAACCCAGCGAGGATCCCAAGGCAAACTCCAAACGGCCCATTTTCAACTACAAAGAATAATCGGCATCCCCGAAAGGGGGAGGTAACACACCAGTAACAACACAGTAACCATGATCCACCACCAACATAAGCACAAGCTCGACAAAGAGGGCAAAGCGCCACCACCAACAACACAGCAAAGGAAAAATGAGAAAAATAAGGAGAAGCGGAGGAACAGGGAACCCCTTTGTCCCCGCCATCAATCTTCCCCTTCTACGTTTTCGCCTACACACATCTTTCACTCCTCCTAGTGCAGAGTCCATCAAGAGGGACCTGACCAGGAGGATCTGTTCCCCTGGATCGTCACTGATTTGATCGTCGGAGTGCCCCCGCCGGAAACTCCGGCCCGGGTCACTAACCCTTGTTTCACAGGTCCAGGAGCAGAGGACCGGCAGGCAGCGAGAGGAGCGCACTTCGGCGTCGGCAGTAGCTACGGGCCACGATGATCTTGGCGACAATAGATTACTGTGCCAGGAAGGGGGGGTAAACCCTCCATCTCTTCATAGACGAGCTAGGCGGAAAGATGGTGATGACAAGGGCAAGGGAAGCCTCCACCAGTCGTGCAGGGGACTCCCCCTCTCGGGGGAACCTGCACCGCCAAGAGGCAGAGCCACCCGCTCCGGTCCAGCCACCTCCACCAGAAGCCCAGCTGGATGCACTTGTCCAGTAGATGCAAGTCCTTGCCATGGCAGTGCGCCAGCTTCAGTACCAGCACCGGTCTGTGGCTACCCACCAACAGCCAGGGACCCCAGCAGCCCATGCCGCGGCTCCCTGCGATAGCCTGCGCTCCTTCTAAGGAAGGCCATCGCAGCCGCAAGCCACCACTGACAACCGGGAAGCCATCAAGCTCCGGCGAAAAGACAACGAGCCGGCTCTGCTGACAGAGAGAGCCGCTCACCAAACCTCGGGCGGGAGGTGCCCATACCCCACCGAGGTAAGAAAAGCAAGACCCTCTGCCACGGGTGCCATGCACCCATGTCACCTTCTCCGTCTCCTTCGACGGAGGGGTCCACTGATGAAGCCGTCATGCACACGGCGGAAAGGCACCTGGAAGAACATGAACGCAAGCTGGCGGAGTTTGCCCGTTGGTTTGCCAATATGCCGGGCTCCGCTAGTGAGCCGGCGGGCTACGACGCCCGTCCCCTATTCTCCCAAGAAATCCAAGCGGAGCCGATCCCGCACCGGTTCCAGATGCTGCAGGTGGATCCTTACGATGGGACCACCGACCCCCTGGACCACCTGGAAAGCTACCGGACTCTCATGAGGGTCCAGGGGGCTACCGACACTCTTCTCTGCATCGCTTTTCCTGCTACTCTCCGGAAGGCAGCCCGGGTGTGGTTCACCCGTTTGGAGCCGGAGAGCATCAGCTCCTTCGTCCAGCTAGGGCAGAAGTTCGTGGCTCACTTCGATGCTTGCAGGAAGTTGCCACGATAGGCGGACAACCTCTTCTCCATCCGGCAGCAGGACCGTGAGCCCCTGCGGGACTACGTGGCCCGTTTCAAGGCTACCGTGTTGGAGATCTACAATCTTGAAGAGCCAGACGCCGTGCTGGCATTGAAGTGAGGGCTCAAGACCTCCCGGCTGACCTACTTGCTGGATAAGAAGCCCCCCAAGACCTACTTCAAGCCCAAAAGTACATCCGCACCGAGGAGACGGACCGTACGAGGTGGGAGCTCGATGGAGGACCCCTGAAGAAGTCATCCCCTGCTGAAGTGTCCAGGACCCGGAAGCCAGCACCCCAAGCTCAGAGCTCCCGGAGGGACCGGCCAAGACTGAGAGGGACCCCTGTCCCTGAGGAGAGCTACACCCCTCTCCTCGCCCCGAGGACAAAGATCCTTATAGAGATTGAGGGCGAGGACTACTTGAGGCGCCCACCTCCATTGAGGACCACTGCCGATCGTGACAAGACGAAGTACTGCCGCTTCCACCGCGATCACGGCCACGACACCGAGGAATACTGCAACCTCAAGTGGGAGATTAAGGAACTCATCAAGAGAGGCTACCTCAAGAGGTTCGTGGGAGGCATACCTCAAGTGGAGTCCTAGGCGCTCGTTGCTCTCCCGCCAGCTCCAGCCATCAATAACCGTCCCACCGAGAAGCCAGTGGGCATGATCTCTTGGGGAGCGGCGCGCGCATCCAAGAAGGCCCGGGGGGCAGGGGACTCTGAGAATGTACTCCCCTTTATGAGGAAAGGGGAGGACGGGGGGAAAAATGTAAAAAATGATGTCGTGGTCATCAAAATGATGATCGCGAAGCACCCTATAAAGTACATCATGGTTGATAGTGGAAGCTCCACAGACGTGCTTTTTTAGGATGCCTTCTCTAGAATGAATCTCTTCCCCGATTAACTTAGGCCCGTGCACACACCCCTTGTCAGTTTCACGGGCGATTCTGTGAGAGTAGAAGGAGAAATCACTCTCCCGGCCACTGCCGGAGCCCCACCTCGGCAGAGCACCGTCATGATGACTTTCACGGTTGTAAGGCTTCCCTCCACCTACAACATGATATTGGATCAACCCGGGCTCAACTTGCTTGACACCGTTGTCTCCACCAAGAGGCTACTTGTACAATTCCCAACTCCCTACGGCATTGGAGAGATGAGAGGAGTGCCCCAGCCGGTGCAGCATTGTTTCCAAACCCTCCCTGGGGCCAAAGTCCCTCAGGATGACCCCAGCAAGACGACCTCGACCAAAGGGCCCAAGACACCAGAGGAGGCCCGGTCGAGCATCTACTTTCTTATCCGCTTGGAGACGATCCTACGAAGACGGTGTAGATCAGAGCCCAGCTACCCGAGGAGGAGAGGGCCCAATTGCTGGGATTCCTGTGGGTGAATGCGGATGTGTTCGTCTAGACGGTGACAGACATGACAGGTATTCCCCCTGACGTCATTACTCATAAATTGGGTGTCGACCCAAAGCATAAGCCAGTTCGGTAGAAGAAGAGAAGTTTCACCCCAGAGAGGCAGGCAGCCATCAAAGAAGAGGTAGATAAACTCCTGGCTGCCGGTTTCGTTCGGAAGGTCCAGTACCCGAGCTGGCTGGCGAATGTAGTGATGGTCAAGAAGAATAATGGCAGATGGAGGATCTGTGTGGACTACACCGACCTCAACAAAACTTGCCCGAAGGATAGCTTTCCTCTCCCGAAGATCGACCAGCTGGTGGATGCCACTTCAGGCCATCGGCTGCTATCCTTCATGGATGCGTTCTCCGGGTACAATCAAATCCGCATGCATCCGGGGAACGAGAAGCATACTTCCTTCGTCACCGGCCAGGGGACATACTGTTACAGGATGATGCCTTTTGGCCTGAAGAACGCAGGGGCTACCTATCAGCGCCTAGTCAGTAAGGTCTTCGAGGACCAAATTGGCCGCAACATGCAAGTATATGTGACGACATGCTCGTCATGAGCAAGCCGGGCTCGAGCCATGTAGCTGACCTCACCGAGTCCTTCCATAACCTGCGGTGGCATCAGATGAAGCTAAACCCGGTGAAGTACGCCTTCGGGGTGGCGGCAGGAAAATTTCTCGGCTTCATGGTCACCCAGAGGGGCATTGAAGCAAACCTGGAGAAGGTGCAGGCCATCATCGACATGGAACACCCGACCTCCAAGAAGCAGGTCTAGCGCCTGACGGGACGTGTCGCCGCCCTCAATAGATTCATCTCGAGGTCGGCTGACCGTTGTCTGCCATTTTTCAAGGTGCTGCGCAAGATGCACGACTTCACCTAGATCGAGGAGTGCATGACAGCCTTCGAGGAGCTGAAGAACTTCCTCGCCTCCCCTCCGCTGCTCTCCAGGCTGGAGGAGGGAGAGGAGCTCTTGCTGTACCTGACGATGACACCGGGAGCGGTCAGTGATGCGTGTCGTAATGCACCGATTTAGAACCTTAATTCCACTACTCTAAAGGGTAGAATAGCGGGAGTAAGGGTCGATCCCACAGAGACTTTGGGGTTATCTTGAAAAAGGATTTTCTTTTGATTTAAAAAAAACTAAAATTAATGCAAGAAATAGATGCAAATAATAAATTTGTGAAAATAATTCAGATATGACCTATCTCAAGAGTACGGCCCGTACCCGTGGATCATGGCCCGTTCCTTAGGTATAGGTTAGTCAAAATTAATTCACTACGACTTACCTTAAATGCTAATCCAACATGACTCCAGCATTACTAAAATAAAAATAAACAAACATGGATTAATATAAAGCAAATAAATATTTATTCCATAAAAGATTGGGGTACAGAGAAAATAAAAGAAAAGTAAGGGAACAAGGGTCCCTTTCTCCCTTTTTATCCGACTCTGACTCTCTGTCACAACAACAGGTGGAACTACGGACAGCAGGTGGAACCTCCCCAAAAATTCTTCTCCTTTTTTTTTTCGCAGAAGAGAATCACCGAGGTATTTATAGATGAAAAATACCGTGTCGGGTCCGTGTAGAAAGCGCGGTGATTTTCTCATCTCAATCTGATCTCCTTATCTGATTTTTTACGATCATCCCCATCTCAAAAATCAAACTCAAAAATTCTATCGCACAATCCCGCGTCCATCCAGCGTCGTCCGACATCTCTTCTCGTTCCGATGCTTCCTTGTTTTCGGACATCCCGATCTGAACGACAGGGGCGGTGACAAGCAGCTCCAGGAGCTTGGGAACGGAGGTGACGACGGGATGGGGCGGAGAGCGGCGACAGCGGGCACGGCAGCAGGCGGTGGGGTGGCTCGCGAGCCTGGGCGACAGCGGACTGGTAGAGGTGGCGCGCGGGAGAGGAGGCAGTAGCGGACAGCGTGGCTTCGGCTGGGCGGAGAGCAGCTGCAGGCGGCGGGCGGCGTGCGGCTGGACGCGGCTGGGCGGCTGGCGGCGTGGCTCACGGACGGCGGCGGAGACGTGGCCGACGGCTGAGATGGCTGCAGGCGACGAGCTCGGGCGGACATGGCGCGCGGAGCAGGGGCGGACACCGCTTCGGCTGTGACGGCTCATGGCGGCATGGCTCACGGACGGCGGTGGAGAGCGGCTGCAGGCGGCGAGCTCGGGCGGACACGGCGGCGGAGACGGCGTGGCCATGGGTGGAGGGCGGCTGCAGAGCGGACGGCTGTGCGGCGGAGGCGGACGGCTGGGCGGCGGCGCTGCCGTGGGCGACGTGCAGCAGCAGTCGGCGGGCGGCATGCACGGCGGAGGCGGACACACGGCGCTGCATGCGTGGGCTTGGGTGGAGCCGGCTTCCGGCCATTTTCCGGCCGAACGGCGACTCTCCGACCGGCGGGAAGGTTGGCGGTGGCTTCGGCGATGCCGGGGGAAGCTCTCCGGCGAGTTTCGGCACGATCGGAGCACGGTGGTCCACGGCTCTGCCCGTGGACCGGCAGTAATGGCTGTCGTGGACCAAACGGTCGTGCGGTGGACCATTGAGCTGGTCCACCGTGAGCCATTAAAAATTTTAAGGCAATGCTCCAAAAATCGTGCGGCTCTGAAATCCGTGTTAAAATCTTCTAAAATCTATTTCGGGCCCGTTTGAAGTTCGAATTACATTCCGTTTGCGTCGTTGGACTCCTAAAATCAAGATCTACACGTTTATGGAGTCAATTCTTGTAAAGTATCACAAAAAGTATCAATTTTAATCAAATAAAGTTGGGTTAATTTTCATTATTCTAATGTCTAACAGTCAGCTCAGTTCTCGTTCGCATAGACGAGGACAAGTCTCAGAAGACGGTGTACTACACCAGTAAAATTCTCTGCAACGCAGAGACCAGGTACACTCACTCCGAAAAACTTATTTTTGTACTAATAATGTCTGCTAAGCGCCTCAGGCCCTATTTCCAAGCACACCCAATAGTGGTCGTGATGGACCAGCCATTGAGGACTATTCACACCCGACCCAAGACATCCGGGAGATTGGCTAAGTGGTCCCTGCTGCTCAACAAATTCGATATAGCGTACCAACCGAGGTCATCACAAAAGGCCCAAGTCCTGGCCGACTTCGTGGTCGAGTGCACCAGGTTCGCCGAGGAGCCAGAGTAGACATCAATGGAGCCCGGGTCAGGAGAAGAGCCCTGGATCCTCCACGTAGATGGAGCATCCAATTCCGGCGAGAGCGGAGTAGGCCTCATCCTGACCAATTGTGATGGGGTTGTGGCGGAATGTGCCCTCCGCTTCAAATTCGCCGTAACCAATAACCAGGCAGAGTACGAGGCACTCCTCGCGGGCCTAAGAGTCTCCCACAAGCTGGGTGTGCAGGACTTTAAAGTCTTCACAGACTCCCAACTGGTCGCTGGACAAGTCTCTAGGGAATATGAAGCAAGGGACGCCCAGATGATGAAGTATCTGGAGCAAGTCCGCGAAGCATGGCAGGCCTCCGATACTTTAGCATCTTCCACATCCCTCGAGGAGAGAATGCACGCGCGGATGCACTGTCCAAACTTGCGACTCTGTCGGACTCATCGTTGGGACGCGCCTACATCGAGCACCTTGAAAGTCCTAGCTACGAGAACCCATGGAGGTACATCAAGTCACCTTCGAGCCAAGCTGGATGGACAAGTATATCCATTACATCACTGATGGCACCCTGCCAGAAGACCGCATAGAAGCCACCCTCGTCAGGAAGAAAGCCTCTCGGTTCGCCCTGATGGAGGGCCAACTCTACCGTCGATCTTACTCCTACCCACTCCTGAGATGCCTCAGGCCCGCCGAGGCGGCCTTTGTGCTCCAAGAGATACATGAAGGCCTCTACGGGAACCACGTGGGAGGGAGAACATTGGCTTACAAAGCTCTCAGCCAGGGATACTTCTGGGAGACCATGAGGGAGGACGCCACCGACTTCGTCAAGAGGTGCGACAAATGCCAGCGCCACGCCAACATCCAGCATCAGCCGGCGGTGCTGATCTCCCAGCTCTCAACCCCTTGGCCCTTTGCCCAGTGGGGAATGGACATCTTGGGACCGTTCCCCCCAGCATCCGGGCAGCGAAAGTTCTTGCTGGTGGCGATCGACTACTTCACCAAGTGGGTCGAGACGAAGCCGCTAGCTCGGATCGCGGAAGCCAATGTCCGCCAGTTCTTTTGGAAGTCAACCATCTGCCGCTTCGGGTTCTCCCGTTGTATCATCACCGACAACAGACGACAGTTCGACAACCACGAGTTCGAAGGATTCTGCGCAGTCCACGGCATCCAACACCGGTTCACCTCGGTAGCTCACCCCCAAACGAACAGGAAAGTCGAGGTGACCAACCGGACCATCCTCCAAGGACTCCGGACCAGACTGGACCAAGCTAAGGGCGTGTGAGCAGAAGAACTCCCGAGCGTCCTGTGGGCCTACCACACAACGTCCAGGACGGCAACCAATAAAACACCCTTCAGCCTTGTCTTCGCTGCCGAAGCGGTCATCCCCATCGAGCTCGATGTGCCCACGTTGCGGGTGCAGCAATATGATGAAGCACGGAACTCGACGCACCTCCTGCTCAACCTGGACCTCCTTGAAGAAGCAAGGGACAAAGCCCGCCTACGGATGGCGGCCTACCGATAAAGGGTGGCCCGGTACTACAACGCCCGCATCCAGACAAAAGCTTTCAAGCCCGGAGACCTAGTGCTGCGACGGGCGAAAGCGTCCCAGCCTAGGGAGTGCGGCAAGCTCTCCCCGAACTGGGAGGGCCCCTACAAAGTAGCTGAAGCCCTCTCACAAGGGGCCTATTATCTCGAGGATCTCGATGATGTTAGGTTCCCCAGAACATGGAATGCCTGCAACTTGCAGAAATACTATCAATAATGTAAGGTTTCCTAACGATGATAATAACAATGGTTTTTCCTTGCGCGAGTGTCTATCTATCTTGCAGGAGAATACCAACAGCATCCCCGAGCCTAGCTCCAGGATGCCAAAAGACTATCGAGCCATGCAGCTCTTCATCTCGGGTGTCCTCGAGCCCAGCTCCAAGATGTCAAAGAATCACCGAGCCACGTAGCTCCCAACTCCAAGCATTCCCGAGCCCAGCTCCAGGATGCCAACTCAAGACCGGAGCTCAGACCTCCGGCCAAGAGAACCTCGAGCCAAGCTGCTCTCTATCTCAAACATCTCCGAGCTCAGCTCCGAGATGCCAAGAGATCATGGGGCCACGTAGCTCCCATCAATCCCTCGAGCCCAGCTCCAAGGTGCCAAATACCTGAGCCAAGATCTCAGGCATCCCCTGGGCCCGAGCCTAGGTCCATGTCCAAGAAGGCCTCGAGCCTAGCTCCAAGGCAATCAAGATCAGTAACCCCCTTCTCTGATCTCCCCACTTGAAAAGAAGACGAGAGGGGAAGGAAAGAAAGAGAACAAAGGAGGGAGCCCGGCAGCCCCCTTCTCTTATCTCCCCACTCGAAAAGAAGATGAGAGGGGAAGGAAAGAAAGAGAACAAGGTGGGGGTACAGCCAACATCCTCTCCTCTGATCTCCCCACTCCAAAAAAAAAAAAAAGAAGAAGAAGAAGAAGAAGAAAAGAGAGAGAGAAAAGAAAGGAGAGTGGGGAAGGAAAGAAGAAGAACAGAAGAGGAAACTACAGCAACAAGACTACCACTTTCCACACTCAAAATCGGAGCTCAGACCTCCGGCCGAGAGATCTTCGAGCCACGCAGCTCTCAATCATCCACGTCCTCGACCCAGCTCTAGGACACCAGCGCAAGACCGGAGCTCAGACCTGCGGCCAAGAGACCTTTGAGCCATGCAGCTCTCAATCATCCACGTCCTCGAGCCCAGCTCCAGGATGCCAGCTCAAGACCGGAGCTCAGACTTCCGGCCAAGAGACCTTCGAACCACGCAGCTCTTAATCATCCATGTCCTCGAGCCCAGCTCCAGGATGCCAGCTCAAGACCGGAGCTCAGACCTCCGGCCAAGAGACCTTCGAGCCACACAGCTCTCAACCATCCACGTCCTCGAGCCCAGCTCCAGGATGCCAGCTCAAGACCGGAGCTCAGACCTCTGGCCAAGAGACCTCCGAGCTCAGCAGCTCTTCAGTGCCATCAACTTGCGCCCAACTTGCTGATGTCGAAGTCTAATAACTCGACCCCACGCAAGGTAAGATGCCCTCTCTGATCTTCCCATACACTAAAAGGAAGGACAAGAGAAAAAGGAGAGTGGAAGAGAGGAGGAGCCAGACAAGAAGAATGACTGCGGGAAAGATTACACTTCATTGATTAAGTGTCAATTACAAGTATCCTGCGGGCCCCCGACATGCCGAGTGGTCCTGCTAAATACATAGAAGAATAAGTAGGAAGGGAAGGAACGACCTCTGTCTCCCTAACGGACACAGGGGGGCAAGAAGGGCCGGTCTCATGCTAATCCTAAACTGCTCTCCCTCTGACTCCTCGTCGGAGAAGGAGAGCACCACCCTTCGGGCGAAAGACTCAGGACGAGACATGCTGGACTGAGAAGGAAGGAGCCTACCCCAAAAGGAGAGAAAGGAGAAGAACGAAGCCGGTCTGGACCCCTAGAGAAGAGAAGAATGGATGCAGACCATGGAGAAGGAAGGTCTAGACACCGTGACAAGCACGAAAGATTTGAAAGAATGGGAACTTTGAGTAAGAAGTTTTTTCTTTTTACTTCGAAAAGGCCCATCAAATCCGCGCTGTTGTGACCCCCTCACCAACGGATCTGCGCCACGTGCTGCCCATCGGTGAAAAAGGAGTCCCAGCTGCTCAGAATTCTGTGCCAGCATTAACCGCTCCTCGAACATGGTCGCGTGGCACCCCCGCACTGGCCCGCAGGGACACCCCTCGAAGCGCCAGCAACCGCGGCCATCATTGCATCGAATTTTCTCCCCTCCATGTCGGCACTGCAGTTACTCCCTTCGCCCCGAGCACTACGCACTAACGAGCCTTGGGAGTGGGGGGCAAATGATGTGGCGAGACTGCTGACATGGGTAGCTGACAGGCGCCACGTTAAGGGAGGCCACCACGGCGGATGCCAAGGCGACGCCCCGACCCGGATCACTTTGCCGAGCTGAGCTGAGCTCCTACAAGGCCATGAGCCGAGCTCCGTCCACCGCCAGGTCGCGCCCGCGAGCTCGGGACGCCTAGGCCGGAGCCGTCCTCCGTCCTCCAGAGCGAGACCCTCGGAGGCTAGTGCCCTGCGGTCGAGGTCGAGCTCAACGCTCACCCGCCAATGTGAAGCCTCTCTGAGCACGCGCCCTCTGGACCGGGTCCGTCCTCCGTCCTCCAGAGAGAGACCCTCGGAGGCTAGTGCCCTGCGGTCGAGGTCGAGCTCGGCACTCACCCGTCGATCTGGAGCCTCTCCGAGCGCGCGCTCTCTGGACCGGGTCCGTCCTCCGCCCTCCAGAGTGAGACCCTCGGAGGCTAGTGCCCTGCGGTCGAGGTCGAGCTCAGCGCTCACCCGCTGATGTGGAGCCTCTCTGAGCGCCGCCCTCTAGACCGGGCCCGCACTCTCCCCTCCACCAAGGTGACTGCATGAGCTCGGAGCGCTCAGATCGGAGCAAGCCCTGCCATCCCAGGACACCGGCGAGCCGCCCGAGGACCATGGAACGGCGCCCCCCCATGCCGCCCTAACTACCTGTCCGGCCATACTTCCAGGGGATGGGCCAGCCAGAAAGCACGCACCCCTAGGGCGGCGACCCCCGGATCGAGGCTCTGCCAGGCTTCCTAGAATGGAGCGTCCGGAGAGGATGTTAGAAGGAATGGAAGCTTCCCCTACCACCTGTCAGGAAAGGCATCCCGTCCACGGCACGAAATCCTGCCGCACGCGCCTGCCAACCCAGCGAGAATCCCGAGGCAAACTCCAAACGGCCCATTTTCAACTACAAAGAATAATCGGCACCCCCGAAATGGGGAGGTAACACACCAGTAACAACACAGTAACCACGATCCGCCACCAACACAAGTGCAAGCTTGACAAAAAGGGCAAAGCGCCACCACCAACAACATAGCAAAGGAAAAATGAGGGAAACAAGAAGCGGAGAAACAGGGAACCCCTCTGTCCCCGCCATCAATCTTCCCCTGCTACGTTTTCGCCTACACACATCTTTCACTCCTCTTAGTATGGAGTCCATCAAGAGAGGCCCGACCAGGAGGATCTATTCCACTGGATCGTCATTGACTTGATCGTTGGAGTGCCCCCGTCGGAAATCCCAGCCCGGGTCACTAACCCTTGTTTCACAGGTCCAGGAGCAGAAGACCGGCAGGCAGCGAGAGGAGCGCACTCCGGCGCCGGCAGCAGCTACGGGCCACGACGGTCTTGGCGGCAACAGAAAATAAGAATGTAAGTGAATCAAATAATATCTACCTGGATCTATTTTTGTATCCGAATATATCTGGATATAGATAATAATTTGATCATCTTAATATTCGAATCCATATCTATATCCATCAATGAAAAAAATATGAATATCGATAAACAACTATTCAATCTGTACATAAATATCCAATTTTATTTATATTTTTTAAAAAATATATATAATCAAATTAATATGTTATTAATTTAATTTATTATTAACATAATATTTTTAATTCTATGATTATTTAGTTAAACGACTTATACCTGTATTATATTAATATTTTCTATCTTTGATTTATATTATGAACAAGTATGAAATGGCTGACCTAGAATGATATAGCATGAACACGTCGAAAGAAATCAAACATGGCTAGTGCACAGGCTTGGAGCATCCTCTTAATTTGTAGCTAGCTTGGATATCGATCTATATTTGAGTAAAAAATCATTATTTAGCCGATCTCGGGTGAAATACAAAAAGCTCCAAGAGGCAACTCCTATAATTGGCTTATGACATCGACTATTTTCTGAGCTTGACTCTACATTACTATTCTACCATAACAGCTTCCATGATTGGATAGTTTTGTTATAACATAGCATGATTCTTCATTATTTTTTATAGTTTGGCAATTTTATTATAATAAATTAGGGATTCTCCACTCTAACAACCGGCTCCCTATAACTAATTGTTGGTAATCTGATTCTTCGTATCAAAACAAATCAAGTATTTATTAAATTACCTAACAAATGACTTTCTATATAAAGAAAGGAAAACGAGGATCTAGAAAAGTTCATCTTTTACATTTCCAAATCTTATCTAAATTCTTTCCTTTCTAGTATTTTTAAGTCTTCGACTGACATAATCATCTATGAATTTTCTACCAAAAAACCTCCAATGCATATGAATTTTTCTTGCAGGTTCTTTTACGATCATAAAATTATATTGATCTTGACTTGATCTCCAGCTAGACAAAGAATCGCCACCATCACTAGACAAAGGATCGCCACCATCATCCTCATCCAGAACTTTACATTAATAATATTTATATTTATTTAAAATAAATATAGATATAAGTTTTGCATCATGCTAATATTCGTATTATATTTGTTAGATAGGGTGAGCATTGATGTAGGTGTACACACCGATCCGGTCCGGTTTCAGCCGAAGGGGTTTGAGAATAATGTGTTACGGCGTTATGCAAGCTATTTTTGTTATATGGTTTCAGGATTAGTTGATTAGGACTAAACATTACAAAAGCTGGGAAACTTAGGACCGGAATACCGGTAGTCTACCGGTCTGCAAAATAACGGATTACATAGCCTGCGACGCCGTCATAACGACCGTAATTTTTACGATGCTCGGAGATCACCATCTTCCCGCTTGCATCCAATTCCATTAAATTTTGCGATCAACTTCATCTCTGATACGGTAGAAGTTCTAAATTACAAATAACATCCATTTCGCTTCCCGGCAAAACAAATCCAATGCCATCAATCTCTTTGCAGCTCCCACTTTCTGCTCCTCCTCCTCCTCCCCATTCCCGTCCTCTCTCTCACCCAAGCAACCTTTTCCTCGACTCAGCTGCAGCCGTCCATCTCCTCAACTCCTCCGCTGCCCAAAGAAATCCGAGGCTTACCGCCTGCCTCCATGCTGGACTCCTAAAGTCTGGCCTCCATACCAACCTCTTCGTCGCCAATTCCCTTCTCGATGCCTACTCCAAGTGTGGCCGTCTGGACTGCGCCACAGAGCTTTTCGACGGAATGCCTCAAAGAGACGTCGTCTCCTGGACCTCCTTGATATCCGGCCACTGCCGCGATGGAGCAGCTCACGCCGCTGTCTGCGTCTTCTTGGACATGCTGTCAGAAGATGCAGCTCCTCTTCCTAATGAGTTCACCGTTGCGGCTGCCCTTCGGGCTTGTGCGCTGCTAAAAGATGAGAAGTTAGGAAGGATGATGCATGGTTTCCTTATCTCTAATGGGTTTCTTGGGGATAATTTTGTGCTTAACTCCTTGATTGATACTTACTCCAAGCTAGGGTCGATAGTGAGCGCTGAGAAACTTGTTGATGAGTTGAGCTGCAGGGATGTGGTTTCTTGGACTACGGTGATCTCGGGTTGTGTCCTCCATGGGATGTTTGAAAAGGCCTTAGTTTTGTTTATAACGATGTTGGAAGATGGCATTCGACCAAACGAGGTGACGATGTTGAGCATCATTCAGGCTTGCTCGTTGATGAGCGATTCGGGTTTGTTTGGTTGGGTTCATGCTTTGGTTACAAAATTGGACCTGGATAGCAATGATATGGTGGTAAATTCTCTTGTGGAGATGTACGCGAAGAATGCATTTGTTGCCAAGGGGATAAAGATTTTTTTTGGATTCTATTTCCCAAATGGAAATGTCTGTTCTGATCCTGATGTTGTTGCCACCCTTATCCATGGTTGCTCACATTCAGAATCCTTGGAGCATGGGAAGGAGATCCATGCATACTTGATTAAGATGAATTACTTCCCGTGCACCATAATTGAGAACTCCCTCATGGGTATGTACGTAAAGCATGAGCAGGTTGAGTCAGCCCATTTGATCTTCAGAATAATGGGGAACAGAGATATAGTATCTTGGAATACAATGATCTCATGTTTTGTGAAGAATGGAAGCATTGCAGAAGCTTTGCAACATCTCAGTGAAATCCATGGCACGAGTGCCGGTGCGCTGGTGCCCGATCATGTTACAATGTTGAGTTCAATACAAGCATGCTCTGAAATAGCATCGCTCCAACAAGGACAGATACTACATGGATATGTGATTAGATCAGGCTTTGATCATGATGTATTTATCTGTAATGCTCTCATAGATATGTATGCAAGATCGGGCAGGATAGACTTGTCAGAGCAGATCTTCAAAGAGATGGATGTAAGGGATCTTGGCTCCTGGAATTCAATGATTGCAGCTTATGGAATCCATGGAGGTGGTAATTTAGCTCTAAAGGTTTTCACTGAGCTTAAGAACAGGGGGAGGCATAAACCAAATAGTCTAACATTTGTTAGTGTTATTTCAGCATGTGGTCATTCTGGATTGACAGTGGAAGGCTATGAGTGCTTCAAGAACATGCATAGTGACTATGGAATTGAGCCAAGCATGGAGCATTATGCTGCAGTAGTGGACCTTTTGGGGAGGTCTGGGAAGCTCAATGAAGCACTGGAATTCATTGAAACTATGCCCACTAAGCCTGGACCATCAGTGTGGGGATCTCTTTTGGGTGCTTGTGGGCTTTATGAGAATGTTGAGATTGCAGAAAGAGCTGCGAAGGAGCTTTCTGTTTCGGAACCGGATGGAAATGTCTGGAGGGTGGCATTGTCCAATGTGTATGCAGTGGCTGGAAGATGGGGAGATGTGGCAAGGTTGAGAGCTGAGATGAAGCAAGATGGACTGAGAAAGGAGGCTGGATGGAGTTATGTTGAGGTAGGAGGCATGGAAAGGTTTAGGTTCATAGTGGGGGATACAAGACACCCACAAAGTGAAAGGATTTATGAAGTATGGCATGGTATGAAGGAGCACATGTTGGATGCTTGTGCAGAGGTAGTAGTTTAATGGAGTTGGATGGTAAGAACTGAGGTGTTTCATGCAATCAAGCTTTGTAAAACTTAATGAAGAATTTAAACCAAACATTGTCAAAGTTTTCTATCATATTATGATGGAAGGGGAAGATGGTTTGCTTGATTGAAGAAATGAAGATTGTGGTAGGGTAAGGAACACATGGCATTATTGAGGTGGAGGGGCAGAAATGCAAATGTTAAAGAAAGGCAGGCTGTAGGTGCGACGATATATTATGACTTAAAAGAATACCTAAAAAGGATAAGAGAGCTTTCATCACCATCCTTGGAAAAGATCATCAACCAGAGTACATGAACGATCAAACGAGTTCCACTTTCAGTTTGGACAGTTTTGAAAGTATAGGTCATGTAAGCTCAGATTCAAGCATCTTTATTTTTTGTTCACGAATATATTTCTAAATGTTACGTAGGTACGCCAGTATTTTGTTGAGAAGTTGGCAGTTTGTTCCTTGTCTATGTCTGTTTGACCACCATGCATGCAATCTTGTAGCGAGCAGTGATCTCTGTAGAACTTTTTTGATTTGAGTCCATTCTCCAGCCATGCTGTTAGGGAATGATGTGCACAGTGGAAATGCAATAATCACAAAAAAAAAAAAAAAAAGAGTAAAAGCACTGTAGGTAGAAGATACACAAGCACAAAAATATAAATATAAGGATATTACGTTATTCGGAGTCTCTTGCTTCTATAACATGATTGCATAAAATAATATATTTTTTTTATGTAATCACAGAAAATTTACGGGAGTAAGACAAGAAAGGAAAAATAAGAATCTCTTTCTTCCTCTTTTATGGGTGCAACACAACCCTCTCTGGATGATCATGCCTTCCTAGAAGATGCCTCCGAGGATCCCATGCATCCTCTCTCTCTCTTGAAAGAAGCTTTTAGAATTTCACACCTCTTTTGAATTGATACACCCATCCTAGAATTTGATCGTACTTATATAAGCGGCGTTCTAAGATTTTAAGCTGCTCCATCTTCCTTTCTATGGTCCACATGTCATAGTGTTTTGGAGTTCTTATCAAAGTAAAAATTATGATATCCCTTATTTCAATTTCAATAAAACAAGATAAAAAAATTATAGCCATCTATAGGATGTATCATTTATAATTTTTCTAATGGGTTTTCATTTCCCTAGTCTCCCAACAAGGGGATGCGACCCCCCATGGCCCCTCGCTTGCTGACTATATAGCAGGATGCACGACTACCAGTTATAGCACAAATATATAAAACTTGGGTCAAGGAAATGGATCAAGCTTCGCTATCCCAACACATATTGATGCTATCTTGATGTTGATTTAGTTTAGTGGACCTCCTGTCCCTATAAATAGTATGGTGGTTTTTTTGGATGGTTGCATTAGAAGCAATTTATGGTCATTGACAATGCTAGATTTCAATTTTGGTCGGAGGCTTGACTGCTCTATTCTATTGTGGATAGGTGGTCATTTGCGATAGAAAATTGTTCAACATAGAGAAGGATTTCATGGCCCAGACCTAAAACCCATTGGTCATGACTGCTGCTTTCATTTACACGCCCCAGCACCATGAAATAAGCCTATCCTGCAATTAGAAAGGGTATAGTCTGTGGAGAAATTATTAGATGGACCAGATCTAGCAGATCGGTTCAAATTACAGGGCACGTGTACGGTGATGAATTCTCACCCCTCTTTTGATCTTGAATAGTTTTAATACAAGGAGAGATAATTTGGCAAGTGAGTATTAGACTGGTCTGCTAGACCTGATCCATCTAATAATTTCTCTAGCCTATGAAGCATTACAACTGGTTCATCATCCATTTTCAGAAAAGTTTTGTCGTCCCTCGTGGCCATGCATGCAGCCAATGACAGTTGCTGGTTTTTGTAGGCTCTATTCATCACATAGGCATCTCAGTACACCACGAAAGAAACTAGTATCTATGTTGGTGCACTTAAGAAATTATTTGTTTAAATGGTTCTACCGCATGAATTTTGGACCATTCAATAAACTATTGCTGCATCATTAAATGAGAATAAAAAAATCTTGTAAAAATTGGATTGGAGATGGCTAATCATGATTAACCATTTTATTTTCATTCACACTTTTCCATCAAACGAGAGGTTTTGAAATGTTGAATTACCAAATGATGTGATAATGTTTTATCGGATGGTCCAAAGTTCGCATGATAATAGAACCATTCTAGCCAATATTTTCTTGGTGCACTTAATGCAGGCAATATCCTATGGTGGACAGATTTCCAGTGAGCTGAGTCTTCATGCGGGACTTCGTGGATCTGGAGTTGTAGAGGACCAAAGTGCACCAAAGGATTTAAAAAAGTGGCTGTTGGACAACTGCAAGTCTTTGTAGCTTGTCAATATGTCGGCTAATGGTAATGGGAAGGTTCCTTCGTGTCCTGTCCATTCTCAGATCAACCATCAGAGTACTTCGCGCACCTAATTATTAGTGCCGAGTCCCTGTCGTCAATTTTTGAGGATATATCACCCGTATCCGTTGTTTTTTCTTCTCTGATTTATTTTTATGACTTCTCTCCACATCGGTGTAGGCGATGGCATCTCTTTTCCGGTCTCTGTTTTGGATACATGTATCGTATACCCTCATCCCTTTTTTTTTTTTTTGTAATTCCAATAATTCTCATTTATTAATTTTAATACAAACTAGATTTTAATTTCTTAGAATTTTCACATGCCCCGAAGTAAGGAATGGTTTCGCATATGTTGTCTACGGAATTATTGCCAGTTTTATGCTTCTATTTTCCGTGATAGGCAAGATTCCTGCTTCATCAAGCTAAATGTTGTCCATAGTGTTGTTGCCAAGTACAACATTCTTCTGTTCTCCTTGTTTCCAGCAAGCTATTTTTCTATAATATATCTATCCTACCAACAAAATATAAAAAAAAGAAAAAGAAAAATAAAACAAGTTATTATCTATAGAATTTTGACTTTATTGTAGATAAGAAAAAAAAAAAGGTAATAGTTCGTGCCAAGGGCTAACAGAAGTAGTTCATTACATATTTATTTAGGCAGCTCTTGTTTTCATGCAAATGATTAAGTGAATTGTTAGATGTATATCACTGCATTTTCATCACAATAAGATGATAAGAGCATCACGCCGAAATGATTCCCCACTACGTTTCTTGATTAACAACAAACTGGTCACTCGGGGTTATCAGCATTAATGTGTTGTACAAATTTATGTTCGTGATGTAATGATGTGCATGGGGGAGTCACAACGATATGATAGCGGCGGCACCCCCAACTGATTCCAAAAGATTCTTCTTATCTCGGTATTATCATCCCCAGTTATGATGGACAGAGAAACACCAGCTACCGGATTGCGAATTTCTCGTGAGCATCATCCAATGGTGAATATATATATATATTTTGAAACCTTGAAGCTCTGGGACCGCAGTTTGGAGATTCCTTCAATCTCAATGTTTGCATGAAATATGGATGCCAAAGTTTTCCAATAAAACTACTCATCTCGCTTTCCGTCTGGCAAAGTGCCGATTGCTAATAGACAAATCTCTTTAGCACCGGTCCCATCTTTTATGTGCTCTTCTTTTTGTCTCTTTTATCTTTTATCTTTTATCTTTCCAGTTGGTCATTATTCGCATTAATTCCCTCAACTGAATTACATCTGGAACTCCCCGCCCTCTTTTTTTTTTTTTTTTTTTTCTTTTTCTTTCTTTCTTTCTTTTTTTTTTTTTTTTTTTTTTTTTTTTTATTTTTTTTGGGGCCAGCCTATCATCTTTCACCTTCTACCGTCACAGGACCAAAGTGCCAAGTGGGGCTGCCTGCAAGTAGACTTTCACCCATTTGAACTTAATTTATCCGCTACCCGTTGAAATGTCTTTCACCTCCCGGTTCGAACCCCACCAGTTGTACCTGAGGAGCATCACGTGGTCGCATTAACCTAGGTTGGTTTATATTTAAAGAACCGTTCATGTTCTTTTGTCCCATGTTACCGTGGAGCCAGTCTCCTGATGCATCGCTAACTTTTTTTAATAAATTTTGGAGTACGATACCGTTGTGCTTTCTAAACCCATCCATCAAAGATTAGATCGGATTATGGTTGGAAAGAATCTCCATCCAGCAGCCTCGACTGTAGTTCTGGTGCCAGAAACTGTAGGATGCACCATGGAGTCGCAAAAATATACGCACAAAAAAGCTTCCAAGCACATGTTCTGATGGTGTATTAACCTTTCCACTCAACCATGACAACAACAAAGAAGTTTCTGAGAAATGGAATTAACCTCGCTTGTCTGGAAAATAGCAATAATAATAGTAACAGTAATAAGAATATATATATATATATATATATTACATTCCAGTATAATGTTTTAACTTATAAAAATTACATATTTGGTGGGGCATTGTGGATCCTTTGCGTAACACTGAAAGGTTGACTCGATTATATTTGACACGGTGAAAGGGAAGATGCTTATGCTTGTAAAGTAGATCGACCAATATTAGTTTGAGGGCTAATATAGATGGTGAGGTGAAAATGCTTAATAATTTATTAATTTAGGCCAATGAAGCAACCATGAATTGGATAGGATCCAACCAACAAGTACAGATGGATTTTGAATGTAGAAGGTCCAGTGAGACACAACATGTGAACACACATGCAGCCATTTGTCTATTAAGATATTCAAGAACATAAGGACCAATTGAATTCAAGGAAATGAGGTAATAATCGGAGAAGCAATTATGAAACCCAGTGGCAATAAAACCACATGAAGAAACTTATTGCATTATAATTTTTTTTAAAAAAAAAAAAAAAAAATCCAGTCAAATGGCATCTACTTGTTGACATGAGCTGCGAAAGCAAAGCAATGACTTGTTCAAGTGTTCAATCTATATTGTATATTGCTGCTATAACTGACGTCTCTTGAAATGAGCGCACAAAAGGACCGCTTGCGAGCAAGAGACGAAACCATTAGGTCCCGGTGGTGAAGAGGCTCCATGAAGAAGAGATCATGACAAAAGAAAATTCGAGTCGGACAACATCTACTTGTAGATACAAGCTGAAAGATATCATCGAATATTATTTTCACGAGTGGATGTCCTCAAAAAATAATAATAATAATAATAATTTTCCCAGCATGGTGCTGAATGCAAGATGAGAATGTAACGTTAAATGATCAAGTATGGAAGAATTCCATTATTGTTTCAAATTTACAATCTCAAATTGTCAGGCACCTACTTGATCCTGTCATCGCCACCCTGTGTGATGGTCATGCCTGCGGAAGCTTCCCTCATCTCTCTGGTCGTACCTATCCGATGACCGAAAAGATGCTTCTCGCCCAAGTTTACGATCCTGTGACAGGGATTCAGAAAACAAAGCAGGATCAAGCAGTGAAATGATTTAACTGATAGCCAAAGCAAAAAGTTTTTTTTGAGTATTCTATCGAAATCATTTCAAGTGGAATATGAGTCGGGTCAGATCCATGAAGATATATATACATATATATATATATATATATATAGATCGGGCATACATCACGAAATAGCAAATCATCCATTTCAAGCATGTGGATCACATGTCCCATTTTAGGTCGTTTTTGTGCATCAGGGTCGACACACCGCAGGGCAACCAGAAGTGCTCGTTTGAGTGCCTTGGGAGATGGTTTCTCAGGCATCTTAGGATCCACAACCTGCTCAGATTTCCTGTCTCCGACCGTGATCTTCAACCATTCAACCAAATTCACCTAAGATGGAAGAGCAATACAATAGGGTCAAATTTAACTCGGCTGTTTCAACTATAAGATTTTTTTTTAATTTTTTTTTTATTTTTTTTTATAGGGATATTTAAATAGACGATAGATTGGACAGATCAGTCTGGTGGAAGAAAGCAACCTCCCCAGGTGGTTTTGTGTAATCCACAGGGGCTCTCCCAGATATGATCTCCATGATAAGCACCCCAAAGCTGTAAACATCACTTCTCTCATTCAGCATCCCGGTGCTAGCATACTCAGGTGCCACATAGCTGCAATAACCGATGAGAATAAGGTCCCATAAATCTCTAAAAACCACAAGGAAAATGCAAACATGTTGATTGGGAATTCAAACTAACCCAAAAGTCCCCATGACGCGAGTTGTTACATAACTCCTCTCAGAACACAAGAGCTTGGCAAGCCCGAAGTCCGACACCTTTGGATTCCACTGCTGGTCAAGTAGTATGTTGCTGGATTTGACATCACGGTGGACAACCTTTGGTTCAAGCCCTTCATGAAGATAGGCCAACCTGTAAGATATGTCATCAATATCTTAAGGTTCATGGTTCAGTCTGACAATTCAATTGAACTTGAGGAAAAACAAATTGCATGATTATGACAAAAAAAAGTTTGCTCGCAAAAGGGAGCACCATAGAGTGTAATAGTTGGATTGGCTTGATTAACTATCTGTGGATATTAAAGAGAAAAATAGGTTATCATTTAGAAAAAAGGAGGCATGCTTTATGTACACAACTGTGCAGGTCTTTCTCACCTAAATGCAGCATAAAGCACATCCTTCCCCCCTTACGCGCAAGCCCCATGTGAATGCAAGCTTGGTCTTTGAGACTTATGCCTCATGTATTTATGACTATGAGTATGAGTGCCATGCCTTACAACTTCACATTTCAAATGTACATGGTGCCTACTTTATTTGGCTGTCCATCATTCATTTAAATAAGCACAAGTGTATGATGTTCTATCAAAGTATATGTGCAAGCTAGCATATCAGACAGTCTTTCTGATATGTCTGATATTTCTTATAAAATGCTCATACTTAATAACCCTCTCCTCGATTTAGATTATTTTTTCCAGTACATTGGCAGTAAGCTTCCTCTTTTAATTTCTATACACAAAATTTTTGAAGTAAAAATTCTGTTGCTAATTTGATTCCCTAGTCCAAGGGAAAATGAAACAAATATCATGGAAGAAATCAAACAATGCTGTACCCTTTTGCCGTTCCCAGTATTATCTTCATCCTGATGTCCCATGTTAGCGGACTCACTACTCCAACATCCCCATGAATCCACTGATCCAGATTGCCATTGTCTACATACTCATAGACAAGCATCCTAGCCAAAACAGAAGGATATAGATAGCCAATTAAAATGTTCAGTCCACAGATAACAATATTTTAAACATTGCATGCAACTGCTTCAAGACTTTAAAATAATTTTAACAATGTATGTTGGCAGATTAATCCTTAGAGCAGGTAGAATACCTGTAAGCCCCCTCGATGCAGTAACCAAGCAACCTGACCAGATTCTTGTGCCTAATGCGCCCAATTGTATCAACTTCTACCCTGAACTCCTTTTCTGCTTGACCCCTGAGAGGAGAGAAAAAAGAATAAAAAGGCCTTTTTATTTTCCAAGCACTCAAGAAATTAGGTAATTATGTTGAATGAAACCATACCAAAGGCATCACTTCAAACAAAATTTTATAACAAGACAATTTCTCGAAAAAGCGAGAAAGAACAAAAACACAACATTATTTTTTTTAAAACAAAAGTATCACAAACCTGCAACTGAAATGGGATCATCCTAATTTTTAACTTAAAGTCAGCCGCCTAAGTCAGAAAACAACAAGTTACCGAATTTTCTAGATAAACAAACAAAACAAGCAAGGTGACAGAACACCTTAAGACATATAAATCTAGAAGTGAAATGTCAACAAATTTCCAAATTTATCCTAAAATTCATGAACAACCAAAATGTGATTTAGAAAGCAACAAACTACTGATGTTTCAGCCACATAAATGAACAGAGGAGAAGTAAACAAACAACTAAAAAATTTCACCATTCCTGAAAAAAGAGAGCAAAATTTCAAATTTTCATCCTAAAATCCACCAGCAATTACAAAGATAGCATGATTCATCGATGGATATGCGGTCGTGATAAATGCACGAACCTGTTATTGAGCAAGTTCTTAACGGCGACCATGGTGTTATTGGCCAGGAGCCCCCGGTATACGATCCCATACCCGCCCTCTCCGATGACGTTCTCCTCGGAGAACCCGCCGGTGGCATCCTCCAGTTCCCGCAGCGTGTACCAGTGCCCCCACCCCAGATGCGACACCTCCGGCGGGCCCCCACCCCCCATCGACGGCGTAGTCCCCTCCGTCGTCCCCCGGCTCTCTCCGCTGGCAGTCCCCGTCGTAGAAAACGATGGCGGAGCCGGCGCAGGAGCCGGTGGCCGGTGGTGCTCGGCCAGCACCACGCGGTGGTCCGGCTTGCCGCCGATGTCGATCTGGACTTCGGCGGGGGCGGGGGCGGCGGCGGCGGAGGATGGGGCTTGGTGGCAATGGTGCTGGTGGAAGACGATCTCGGGGATGTCCTTGGAGACCGGCGGGGTGGAATCCTGGAGGTGAAGCTTGAGGGACTTCCCTGAGGGAGCGGCGGGGGGGCGGCGGCGGCGATGGCGGGAGGTGAGGCAGAGGGAGAGGAGGAAGAGGACAAGAACGATGGCGGCGCCGACGCAAATGCCGATCACCACCCACAGCTTCAGCCCGAAGATGCACGTCGGCTTCGACAGCTCGCTGTTCAGAAAATCGCCGTTCCAGAACGACATTCTCGAATTATATTCTCTCTCTCGTTCGATGAATTAAAAGCAACAAAAAATGAGAAAGAATTCGTGGAAGGGATAATTGCACTTTTTAAAAATAATAATAATAATAATAACAAAAATAACAAAAAAAAAAAAAAAAAGAGAGAGAGAGAGAGAGAGTTTTGGAGAGTGGAATGGAGATTCGGGTAGGGAGAGGAGCGGTTTTCTTAGTTGTTTGTCTCTGTTGTTGGCATGTGAGAGAATGGATAACTGAAGGGAGAGTGCTGGTGGCTGGAGAGTGGAGAAGAAAATGGGGGTAGTTGAGAAGAGGAGGAGGAGGAGGAGGGGAGGGTGCGAGAAACGGAATCTCCCTTGTTTCGCTTTGGTTTTTTTTTTTGAATGCAAGCGAGGGGTCGCTAAGTCGCTCACTGCCGACGCGCGTGTCCAAAGAGCTGGCAAAGCCCGTTAACACCATATAATTTACCGTGGGGAATTATTAGGGGATTATGGGGAATTATGACGGGTCATGCGCGTACCAAATTATTGCTTTTGACAAATTGCGTGCCTGGTAATTATGGAGATCTCCATTAATATATGGACTTCTATTTTGGGTAGGGTAATGTAGAGTTTTAGTCTTCAAAAATCAAACAATTGGCCAGTTTGATAAAAATCAAGATTTGTTAGTATTTTTAAAGATTTAATTTTACTATTTTATATCTAAATTATTTTTAAAATGGTATATAATATTTGAACTATATGCTGAGATGTCGAATTAAACGATATCAGGAAGTACCTTAAGAGACTGTTTGATTAGTTTATATCAAATTGTTAGATAATGATGTGGCGGGATCATTAACGTGGGACCCTGTCAGACATCACGACGGACGAAGCTAACACGTGGGATATCTCTATCCGGACTCCTTCGAGTCGAGATGCCGTAGCCGAAGTAGAGCTCCGCCCCTCCAGATCGGCTCCATCTCGGACGAAGAGCCCTGTAATCGAAGGATCGTCTGCCATGCCATAATAATGATTCCGGCTACCACTTATGCCAAGAAGGAAAGAGTTCCCCCGATCGAGGTACTGCGCTCCCTACCAACTATCTGTACCCTTCCAAAAAGGAAGTCAACTAGCAGATTCGGATCCAGAGGCGACCGCCCGCCGATCGAAGCTCTGCCATGCTTCCCAAAATGGAGTGACCAGAAGGAATGACAGCGTGCACAGTACTGTTTCCTATCACGGATGGGAAAAGGTACCTTGCACACGGCATCAGACACCGCCTCACGCGCTGCAAGAGAGGGAAAGATCTCGAGGTAAGCGGTGCACAACGACCCTAGCTAAAAAGGGTCCTCCAAGGTTCAAAAAAGGTAAGTCACTGTAAGCAAGAGGGAAAACGAGCAACAAGAGGGCAGCACACAGGAAGACCACCGCTCGGGGCTACCGCAAAACTCCCAGGAGGGGTCTTGACGGACACAGCTATTCAGTTCGAGCTCTTCTCTGCTGCCACTCCACACTCTGCTCTTGACCCGCTCGCACTTTCTTATTTCACAAAGTTCTCCTCTTAGCATGGAGTCCACCTTCGGGGCTCGACCGGGAGGATATGTTCCTCTGAATCGTTACTGACTTGAGCGTCGGAGTGCCCCCGCTGGGATCAACGGCCCGGGTCACTAACTTTGTTTTGCAGGTCCGGGCGTTCGAGCACGATCTTGAGCAACAAGGGCGCGGTCCGAACTCGACCTCAGCTACAGGCCATAGCGATATTGGCGGCAACAAATAATATTATTAAAAATTATTTATCTAAAAAAAACTATAGAGATAAATAAATTTTATTATATTTGATTGATAAAAATATTTTACTGAAAAATTAAATTACAAAAGATTACTACGTTTGATTTAAGATAATCTTATATAAAAATAAAAATAAATTTATAAATTTATATATTAACATAAAATAATTTTTAATATCAAGATGGAATTGTCATCACTAATCAGTTTTTATATAATAACTATAATTATATAGTCCTTTATATAATGTCATTTGAATTTTAGTTATTTTATAAAAATATTTTATTGAATGAATATGGAAAGATATCAAAACAAATTTGATGAATATGGATTACCACCACTGAGATATTTAATAAATACCAATCTTCCATGATATTTAATTTACCTTCATTTTTTGAAAAATAAATATGGGATCCATCAATTTTGTTATCATCTCTCTATCATTTTCTATATCAAACATAATAATTTAATATAAAATTTATTCTTCCATGCCAGAATATTCCTGATCAAATCGACTCTAAAATTAATAAAGATAAAAAATATCAAAAATTGAGATATCTCAACAAACACTATTATCTAGTTTTAGATACCATGGAGGTGATAACTTAAGTACATCATCATTTATATGCTATAAAATTGATGCTAAGTTGGTTGATATTCGGTGGAGCTTTTATCTGGTGTTTAAATTATTTATGTATGTAGAGAGGGGGATAGATTTGAACAAGATAGTAACATGAGTTTGAGATATGCGGTAAGATGTATGATATGTATTTATTGACAAAGAATAATCATAGCTAGTTGACCCAATTTTGAATGGACGATAGATGCAACTTTCCCGCATCTAATTAGAATAGTAATATTTTTTATTATCTTAATCCTACTTTTAGTATTATATTTGTGTTTGGTTTATGTTTCCATCAAAACTTATCTATTAAAGCTCTTGGATAAAATATTTTTTTCAAAAATTCTTTTCAAGTAGTTATTGAGTTCTTCTCCCCCTTTTTATTGATTCTAGATAGCAGTTTATCTCCTTTTGATGATAAATAAGTGTTCCTCTACAAATAAGATACAACAAATATTGCACAGGAAATGGTTGCTAGTTTTACTTAAAAATAAATTTACCCTCGTTCAAGATCTAAAGGCTCTTTCGATATTATTTTTGTTTTCTATACCGGATTTACGATATCCTTTTATTTTTCTAAATAGCTGTAATATCTTCAGAGCCTTTGGGGAGCAAAGATCTATTGCCGTGTAAAAGAATGAAAATAGAATTAAGAAATATCAGAAATTTTCTCGAAATGCTGCTTTGCATCAACCTCAATCAATGCGGCATTTCGCTAATATTTTGCATAGAGACAAAAATGGAAGACAGCAATTATACCAAACAAGCCATAATAAACCAATAATTTCACTTTTTTGTTTATTAACACCCAAAAAAATGTTAAACCATGTCTATATTATTTTTGTAACAATTTAGATATATTTATAATTGATGAAGGTGGGTCAGCTGCAATATAGGCAGCAGAAGTGAGACACTGACAGGCCCCGGCATCATATCCGCACAATATATTTTGAAAAAGGTAAAATATATTTTACTTGGCCAAGGGAGCACTTGGCACAGGGATATAGACGCCACGGTAAAGAGCTACACGCAAGACAGTGGCACAGGTATTTGTGTAACCGACAGGATTTCGGATTTTTGTTTGGACATATTTTAATTAAAAAATATAAAAATAAAATAAAAAATAAAAAAATAGTTTGGAAGTAAAATTTTTTAAAAAAATTATAATAAAATAATTTCGAAGTTCCTGTTGGCTGATGGTAGTAAAAAAAGTTAGAAATATATATAATAAATTCCATTCATTCGGCTGGCATCGATGGTAGTCAAGTTGACGTACTCATCTTCGGATGGGGAACGGCTGCGAAAAAATTAATATGCGCCGTGTATCGAACATTCCCTGATTGGAGTTGGGGGACCGTCTAGAAGTGGCCACGTCCGGGATCTAACTTCTCCCTCCTTTTTATTTTATCAAAAAAAAAAAAAAAAAAAAAGCTACAATCAACCCATCAAAGAAAGAAAAGAAAAGAAAAGAAAAGCTACACGCAACTCAGCTGCAGGATTAGTTTATTTTGTATTTATTAGATATATTTATTAAAAGACCAACTTAGCTGCAGATTGGATGGTATTCTTTGTGATTCATCATTCGAGTTGTTTATTATAGTTGGATTGGCATTCGATCCTTGTATAATTTAGAAATCTTATTTTGATTGACTTTTTAAATTATATTCGTTCCCGTTCTATGCAAAAAAAAAAATAAAATAAAATAAAATATGATACATGCAAACTACCCCCCTCCCCTCAAAAAAAAAAAAATTAAAAAAATAAAAAAATAAAAATAAAAAGAAATAAAAAGGTATATGCACGCAGATCCAAACATGCCAACGATAGTGCTGTCAACCAACCCACATCTCACTCCTACTATACATTTGTACTCCACGTTGGCAATCAATCTCTACAGGAACTAGTCTTGGGAGGCTCCAGGTTCTTGAAAAGGGACTTTCAACCTTCATATATGTGATACTCAGTTCTCCACCTCTTTACCAAAAATTAACATTAAATTCTCAATTTACAATAATATATAGGTTCCCCATCTTAAGTTGCTTTTAAAAATGAATACAAGATTAATGTGCAATGGAACCAATTTCTTCGTTTCTCCTTCCTCTCACTTTTTGTTTAGCCCATGACAATGGTCCTTCCTCCAAACCAATCACTATTCCAACGAACTTGGTGACTAATGCTCTAGTTTTTTCTGTAGACTCCACAAAACAATAGTCATTTAAGGCTTTTATCACTCAGTTCAAGCAATCTCAGCACCCGATTTCTGCTTGTGTGCGAATTTGAGCAATATCTAGTTTTGGCATCTCCTCTGTAGTCCTATTAGCATTGTCCTGTCCTGGCGAGTCATAGATAAGCAGTGGAGCTTAGAAAGAAGGAAGGTATATTAGAACTTTCTTTTACTATTTCATTATTTTTTACATTAAATATAGGTAACGGCACTAAGTTCTTTTAGAAAAATGAATAGATTTTATTTTGCTGATACAACTTTAAGTTGCAATCCATAGCCTAAACGCGACATCCTTTAGATTGCGCCACCGTATTCATACCCGCTTTATTGACAGTGGCCAATGCTGGGATATGCATTGATATGAGCTTTAGGTACACCATTCTTTTACTTGGTTATGTATTTAATTAAACCGATGCTCTCGATCTTCATCGTCCAGTTCATTGCATAGTTTTATCAGGTTGTTATATACATCACGTTATCCTTCACTACAGATCATATCCACAAGGTGTTATAACCTCTGGGTGTCTGTACATGAAATTTAAGATTGTATCCTGCTTATGTTGGGGCTAAAGGGTTCAGAGTTATCAAGAAAGGATGTTACTAACCTGAAACTTGTCTATGGAACCCAACTACACAAATATGGAGCAGCAGAGGGCAGAAGAATCTGCAGGTGTATCCTACAATGAATCACTTGAAAACAAAAGGACATAAAAGTTTTTAAGATGCCTACCACAGCTTGTGGTCTATCAGAACATCTTGCAAGCAATGTCAAGATTTGAAACTTGGGAAAAAAAGAGGCCATCTTTACGCACAAAATGCATGTTATTCTGGTCAGATGTGCATCTCTGCATGATTTTGCATGTAACCACAATGTGCGAGATCTAGTGCTTTGATCGTTTTGTTCAGCTTGTGAATGATGTTTTTCATGTGGTTCTGAGTATTCAAAACTTGCAAAGCAAAGCCAGGTTCAAGATTCATCAAATTAAGGCTTTGGAATCACTTTCAATAAAAGGGTTGATTCCTGTATTTTCTCTTATAATTTGAGAAAAGTAGAGATCGTCTTTAAGCCATCCAGGATACCTTCAAGCTGAAGCAAATTGATATTCTGGCACTTTAGCTGCTTCGAGGTTAGAGACAGATTATCACCCCTGTAAAATTTCAGCAGTCCTTCATACCTGTAAAGGGATTCAGAGAACAAGGGGCACTAATAGAGTTATACACACAAAAAAAAAAAGAGAATCTTTCCAGTAGACCATGGCAGGAGTAGAGGTTTTAGGATTAAGATAGCAGCCCCTCTTTTCATCACGAATAACACTAGCTGGCTTCTGATTACAGGAGTACAGAGTTCAAGCTCAGGACTTATTCAAACAAGAATTCAGAGTGTCAAAATGAAGTTCCTGATTAAAATGTTATAGAAATCACTGATGTATCTGTAACATGCCGAATCACACATTGACCAGAGAGAAGATTATAGATGTTATGCCAAAGGATTTACCACTGTAGATGCCTGATTGTTAGGCTCCTGTCCTTTTAATTTCCAGAATTCAAGGCCAACAATTGGATTTGAGTTACAGTTCCTAACAATTTTCATATAAATAGCTTGAAATTCCCTCTTGAGTGCATATTCCACCAACCCTATCAGTGCATGATAGCTGGCATTCTGACCAAGACCACTGCTAATGGAAGTTGCTATATGAAGTTGGTGCATAACTATTTGTCGCAACCCCAACCTGATTGTCTAGCATCCACGTAAGTGCTGAATTGCCTTTATCATCACATAACCAGCTGCTTCTATAGGCATCTCTGAATCTGATGTTTGGAGGAGCTAATATTCTCATGCTAAAATAGGACGAAATAATATTTGGTTCTTCTTATCAACAAAAGCACGAGCAAGCAAGTTGAGATCCATTAAGGAATTTTTTACTGGGGGCAAAAGTAAGTTCAATCAGGTACTTTTGTTATAGCTCTAACTTACTGTCAGGTACAACCTAGCAGAAGAGACTATGAAATCAGTATGGCTGATTACTTTAAATTTAGGCTGACAGTACCACGCCTCAGCTTATTCAGGAACAGGGTAAAAGGTAGAAGCAAAATTATCCAAGCTATTTGATTCAAGAGTTTTAATATAATAAACATAAAAACTTTCTGAGCAAACAGAGTGATTCATGATGCTTATCTACCATCAGAGCAAGGGTAGTTGCATCCAATACCTAGCATATGACTGATAAAAATAAGGAGTATCTTCCCTTCTCATGCAATGACATCACTTCCTCATCAGAAGAACCACAGTATGTGCTGCTATACTTCTATTTTCTCCAAGACTATCAACTTTCTCATGTGTTTTTGCTTTGAGGTTTACGACTGATGGGTTGGCTCCAAGCAGATCGCACAAGTTGGTCCTGATGGCCTCCTTATGTGGGCTCAGCTTTGGCTTTTGCAGAATTAAAGTGGCATCCAAGTTTCCAAGCTCGTAACCTGCCTGATGCATTAGCCTTACCTGGCATGGAGTGGTATTAGTGAGAAACAGTATTTCACCAAGCTAGTTGACTGATTGACTAAGAAGAAATAAAAGTTGATAAGAAGATTCAGTAATTACTTCAGTTTTAGATGAAGCCATGAAGGAAAGGAATCAAATACCAAAGGTGGAAACAAAGATGATTACAACAATGCACATGAGCATCCTTTTGGTGATGACAGAAAAAGATAAACTGAAGAATATGAGAAAATAAAGACATGATTGTGAGATCACACAAACAACATACTAGATCATCAATTGGTAGTCTTCCACGTAGTGGGGAAAGTATACAGTGTGAAATGACAGCTTTAATTCTTTTCACAAAAGAGAACACAAGAGTACAGTGGGAGACTTGCTGAACCAGTCGATTGACTGCGTCAGTTATTACCAGTTTCCTAGTACTCCACACATGCACCTTTTAATATTCCACTCAAAAGGTCCACCGAGGAATTTACACAGTTTTCCCTTCAATACACACAAAATTATGATTGACGACATTCCCTCCTCCCCAATCTGAATTGACAATGCAAAGCAACACATCTATGCCAGCCATAACACATAGCAAGCAAAAGCCAATCCTAGGAATTAATTACTACTAAGAAACATTTCACCTACAAGCATGTGCAACCATAACCAAGCCCTAGAACAAACATCTTATTGCATCTTAAGGGCATCCCGGTGCACAAGGCTCCGCTATTACCGGGTCTAGGGTGGTCAGATGTATGCAGCCTTGCTCCTGCTTGTGGAGGCAACAATAATATTCCCTTTAACATTTCCCTATTCATTTTTTCCCTATGCTAATGGCATCCATCATGAAGGTTACATGTAATTGCTATATTAAAATTATACCATCATTGGGATACCACACATTTTCTCATAAACATAGAAACCTAAGCTATGTGAGATACCTCTCATCTTGAAGTAGAATTTATCTTCTGAATCTCGTACACATTAACGTTAGCCAAGCATATAAATTTACATGCATAAAGTTCACCATATGATCTTACAAGTCTTAACTTTTATCTAGCTAGGTATCTGTAAATTTAATATAGTTTTAGTTACAATATATATATTATCTAAATAAGATGCCCTATTATGATAGATGATCCATTAGATTATTATTGTACAAATTCATTCTCATATAGATAGTGAAAAGAGTGCCATTGGCCTGGGGTTGCCATTTTGCAATTTATTAGGCTGTTGAATCATAATCCATGACAGCAACGGAGCCACCATAAGGAAGTTACGCTCTCAAAATAGATGTGCCGGCCAATGTTCCATGGCAATCAGTTATACTGTAATAACATGAACAGCACTCCATGGGCATTCTGAAAGGAACCATTCTGCTCAAATCAGCCAAAAAGTGTCACAATTGGCATGGAGTTTCAGAATGTACTGCTAAATGCACTGCAATGCAAGTATCGAGACTCCAACAAGTCAGAGCAAAATGCACCAAAATAATACTAGTAAAGTATCACAAGTTCTACATTTTATTTAATATAATGTAAAATAAAATATATTATTTTCAATATTTGGCGCTGCTGGGTGATCAACTTGATGTTGGCATATTTACATGTGTCCTGCTTGTGTGTGTGTGTGTGTGAACGTATGTGCCTTTAGCTGTGCACGCACATGCATGCATGCATTCATTTCTTCACAAACGAGTAAGTTCTTCTATTGAAACAGTTCATAGAGGTTGAAGCATTGGACACCTTGAAACATCTTGAAACTCAATACTGGAGTAACACGCCCTTGAAATGTAGACGAACTGACAATTGAATACAAAACACATAAATGGAAAAATCATGGTTCGTTACTGCAGGTATCACAAGGTGTCATGGGCCCTTACCTGATCATTAACAGACAAATTCAATTCAGATTTAGGACAACGCACTCCACACGCAGTATTAGAAGCAAACCACAACTCTAGCACACAATCATCACATCCAGATAAAGATTGCAACAAAATTCTATGGTAAAACCATGGAAACTCACAGCTTCTCTCACGAAGACGGAAGAAGCCGCACCCTTCCACTTAGGTTCCGAGTCAGGAAAAATCTGGCCAATATCGGGAAGGCCCAAAGCCCCCAAAATCGCGTCCACCACACAGTGAAGCAACACATCCCCTGCAACAAAATCAATCAATAATTTTAAAAAAAGGCCATAAACAAAACCAATCTAAAAACCCTAAACGAATCCCATCCAAATAGAAACCAATAATTTATGCTAATTACCATCCGAGTGGGCCTCGCATCCCCGGTCGTGGGGGATATTGATGCCACCAATTATCAGAGGGAGACCTGGCTCGAGGCGATGGAGATCGAATCCGTGCCCTATCCGGAAAGGGAGAGCAGGAGGAGCAGAGGAGGGCTGAGCCGCAGGTTTCACAGATTCCTGATGCTCCACCTGGACAGCGGCGACGGCGGTCAGCGGGCGGGAGGTCGGCGGCAGACGCCGGAGGGATCGAGGAAAGGCCGAGATGGAACTGGGAACGGAGGTGGTGGAAGGAAGGGAGAGTGGTCGCCTTTGGGCGGGTTTGGAGGTGACGGGGGAGGCCAAGAAGACGGCAGAGGAAGCCATGGTGAAACAGAGAGCCGGAGAGGGAGGGACAAAAATAGCATATAACGGCGGTTTTTTTTAGTTGTGGAGACGAGAAATCCTTGGAGGACGTGGCGTGATGGATCACGGAACTTATTAGATTCGACGAATCTCGAACGTCGCGTTTTTATTTTCTTTTCTCGGTCCGATCTCGCCGGTTCAGGGGTTGCCCGGTCTACACTCGTTTATCAGGCGTTGCCACGGCGACTCGAAGTATTAGTCAAATTAGATGCGAAGGTATTTCAACTTGCCGATGATTTTAGCTGCGCGTGCTCCACGTTCGGTGTTGGCAAACAAACTTGGAATCTTTTGTGCCCCGGTTTGTCAGAAAAGTATATTTTGAATGTTTAATTAATATTTCAGGTTAAATCTGGAGTACATGTTTGGAAGGTTGAGCAAACTCCGGTATTCTAATAAAACTAGACTGACATATGCATTGAGTTGAATATAAAGAATATGCGAAAAAATTACTGAATAGAACATGGTCTAGCCGGCTGAAACCTGTTACGAAAAGCTACATCCAGATAAAATTCTCCTACCATTTTTTCTATCAAAATATAAATAAATATATATATATATATAGCCACAAAATTCTTTCTGCACTGACACATGACCTGTGCATGGAACAAGGTTTTTTTTTTTCATTTTTTAATATAATAAAATGATACAACTCTTCAAAATTTAAATTAATTGATAGATACAATGGAAAAAAATAAAAATACAATTAATCTATAACTGGACCCAATCTAAAAAAGAATAAATTTGATACGACGAGTTAAAACTTGGATATTGAAAAGCATTACTTCCTAAATTCCAAGCCGATTTCCAGCATTAAGCAAACAAATATATGTGCGTATATTGTTGCCGCTCTTTCTCCGGGATCGAGCTCGATGGAAGCACTGAAGGGCTTCTCGATCGAACAACCTGTAAAAAGTTTCTAGACGTCGGAGGGAGCTCCGACGAGGAACACTCCGATGCTTAAGTTAAAGGATGGTTGGAGCAACAGAACGGAAGAAACTTGAAAAGAAAAATTAAAATGGGAAAAAGAACGTTATTCTTCACGGAGGTTCCCTGGGTATCTTTTATAGGCACCAGCACTGCCAAATTCTGTTGGAGAGCAGGCTGGGAAAGTCTGGATATGCCTCCAAGAGAATAGACGTGGCGGCGAGATCGTGGACGGTGACGTGACAGGTGTGTCAGAGTAATGACCATGTACTGAAATTCGTTACAACAGAATGTCAGAACTGTCGGAAAGGAAAGGTTCCTGGAAACTTCGAGCGGCTCCTTCAGCAATGGATCGGCCGGCCTCTCAGAAGCCGACCGGGACGTTCAGCAGGATCTCCAGGAACCGACCGCGGCAATCAAAGAGGCCGTCGCACGGACGATGAGGCGCCCGTCAGCCCTCAAAGCCCCCGGGTCGGTTCTTTGAAAAAATCGACCGTGAAGTCGGATTCCATGTATGGACCAGCCGATCGGACACCGGGATCGTGGACTAGCTGAAAAGGTGCATCATATATAATAATTTTTTTTGTAAATCAATATTCTTTTAACTATCAACCAGAGATGGCAACTGCCGCACTGCTTTCAATAAAATAAGTAAAGGCGGCGTGGATTTAATAAATTTTTTTAAAAAAGATACATATTAAGGGGTTCTCATCATTTTTTTTCTGAATAAAAATAAGAAAGACAGATAATGACCAAAACAAATATATATTAAATATATAAGTTAAATATTTTATATATAGTTGTTGTGCATTATCTGTAGGTAATTAGAGCAGGATAATGCAGAAATTTCATAATATATATTATCTTTTAAAAAAACATAAATTGATCTTATTTTTAAAATTAATAATCGAAATAAATTTCCAGATTTCATTCCCACGGTTACTTCTAGCCTCTCAAAATTATGGTGAAGTTAGGATTACTGCCCAAGTTTGGACGTCCTCTGAACCGTCACCTGTGAGCTCGGTTCCAGTCCTCCGAGAACGGGGATGTCTCCCACCTCGGCAGGAAGCCACTCTATTCCTTCCCGTTTGATTCCGGTGACTCATTTAATTTACCCTCACGTCCGGTGACCTTAAACATCCTCAACCCCGACCTCTCATCGATGACGACGGCTCTCTGCCTCTCCCCCTATTCCCCGCCACCGTTAAGGCGCCTCCCGGCGGCCGCCTCTTCCCGAAGCCCGATATTTACGGCGATGGAGCGAGAAGCGCAGCTCGCCGGCGAGCAACGGAGGCTCCCAGGCAGAGGACGCGGTGCTCATGCTGGCGTGGTACGGCCCGGAGCTCCTCCGCCGGCCCCAGTGGAAGAGCTCGCCGGAGAGGTGGAGATGGGATGGTTTAGGGTCGATGACACGCGCCCAGGTGGTGGACGCCATCAAAGAAGACTTCCAGCTCTCCTACTTCGACACAGGTTTGGAAGAATTTGGGCATTCATCATATTGTCAACTTTAACTTACGATGTTAAATTTTCAGTTCAGCGATTTATTAAAGAGCAATTCTGATTTGTTAAACTTCACTTTGTCTTTGAGGGAGAAAAAAAAAGAAGATGAATTTATAAAAGAAACGATTTTGTCTACTTTTTGGAAATTGGGGAAGTTCAAGATTTTCGTTATGGAAAATATGGTCGCAGAGCTACTATGAGTAAATGGAAGGAGTGACTGCTAGTTCTCTCGTTGGTTTTTATTTAATTGAATATAAATGAGATACAGGACAAGTGTTAACTGGGCAAAGACTTTCTCGGTGGAACAAGAAGGTATGTGGCCAGAGCCCACATAGAGAGGAGTAGGTGGGATGCAATAGTAATTGACTATAGACTCTTCAAAAAAAAGAAGAAGAAGAAGAAGAAAGAAGTTAAGAGCTAAAATAAACAGCTAGTAGCAAATCCTTAGTGATCATGTCTGAGAAAACTTCAAAGATAATTATTGACTTTAATTTACTAGTCTAGTGTAAGGTCAATTCAAATTTGATGACCCGCCGCCACCGAATTCTCCTTTGAATCTACTCAAAAGCTGTTTACAGTCTTTTATGTTGCTAACCTTTGAATGGTCTTAAGAACCTGATGATCCTATAGTGCGACAAATTTGACAAAGTAACCATGATGAAGATAATGGCATTTTGGTCCCGCTGATGGATATTCCATGGATTCTTGAATTAATATTGGCGTATATTTAGAGCAGTGTCACCCTGACACTCACGGTTCCAGGTGTAACTATGTGCTTTGGTATGCAACACTTTTGACATCTAACCAAATTTAACATGGAGATAATGTTTACCATGCACAGAAATGATTAGATACAACGGTAATTACATATATAAATATGTGAACCATTGCTAAGTTGACTAGTCATTGGTACTTTTTCTTTAAAGGACCTGGTTTTCTGTAATATTATATCTGAGAGAATAGACTTATGTGCTAGATAAACATATAAAAATAAGCATGCATATGTTGGAAAGACCATAGGTTTGACTATTCAATGATGCCTTATTTTGAAAAAAAAACATGATTTTATCTACAAAATGTAAAAGGGATGCAAGATAAAAGCAGCACACTTCACTGGAAATGTTTAGAAACCTAAAATTATCCTTCTTTGTACTTGGAATGGTTGGAAGTGAGTTTGGCAATTTTATCAATGTATTCTGGTAATCATGCCTCGAAATATTTTGACATCCTTAAACTATTAAGCATGCTACAATGGAAACCAAGCAACAGTCCATGCAGTATCTCTCATTAGACATGCGCCAAGTACTAGGAGTCATATTATATATGACAGATTCCATGCTGGGGGCCATGTATTTAACCAATATAGAACCCACTTACAGACTCTAAAGTATACATTGTCATAGAACGAAGGAGAGGATGCAAATGGACAACAGATTATCCATGTCCCATAACATATATTGAGTCCTTAAACAACCACTAAATATTCTCTAACATTGCAATAGAACTTGACATTCTATATAAGCATGCTCGTTGTACATAACAGATGTTTTCTTGCTTTCTATGGTTCGGCAGGCCATTTCCACACTGATGTCTATGGTGTACTGATAAACTAGAATTTAAGCATTGGCAATGCATTCGTAAGATAAGAGCAGATACTCTCAATCCATTTTGTCTCTCATTTTACATTATGTATGGTCCAGCAATCTCAGTTAAAAGGAGGTATATTGATCACTATCATTCAGCTGAATGGAAACTTCATAGTTTCATAGGTAATCGAAGAAAAGCCACCTTGGTTGTATATGTAACCTTAACCAACAAACCTTCTCTCAAGGTTTGGCTGAAGGATCAAGAGTATTGCTCTGTCAAGTTTATGACATCGTATATCCTCTGACATTGTATATCCCAATAGAACTTGATATTGTATATAAGAGGATAGGATCAGTTAGTTATAGCAATCTGTTGGCATATTTGTCAGAAGAAAAATAACAACATTTTCTTTAAGAGGTCGTCTTCTATTAATGTTGTTCTTCAAAAAGCTCTGCTTTCTTTCTAGCTTTGGAGTTGTCTTGGCTGGACAATCAACCAAGAGGGATACAAAGCAATTTAGGATCGCCTGTACCCCTTGATGCAGTTTTAGAGACCCATACCAACATTAAAAGCCTTGCATTGCTTCTTCTCGTTTAACCTCTATGTTACTCCTTGAGCAGAATTTCTGCTCTGTTTCTTGTACATAACTGCTCCTTTCTGTTGCTTATAAACTTGGGGGAAGCTTCCCGCTTCCTCCATCTTACATCAAAAAAAAAAAAAAAGCATGCCATTTGAACATAATACTACAGGTGTTGCAATAGTATAACAGGTTTGTTTCTATGGGTCAGCAGGCCATTTCCACACTGATGTTCTATGGTGTACTGATAGACTGGTATTTAAGCATGTGCGTTGCACTTGTAAGATAAGAGCAGATACTGACAATTCTTTCTGATCGATCTGCTTCAATTTTGTCTCTCTCATTTCAGATTATGTATGGCCAAACCTTTCCAGTATTCTACACTCTACCATAGAGTATACTGATAAATTATCCTATTTTCTTCTTACCAACCATCTTATGATATTATCTTGCAATCTCGCATGTGAAGTGTGTTTTCTCAATACTAATCAATATAGCTGTTCTTCTAATTCTTATTTTCAAAAAATATTAATTGTTCTAGAAACATTTGATGATTTCTTTTTCTTCCTCCAGCCACAAAGAGTACTATTTTGATGCTCCATCAGGGAGAGCGAGTAGGCAATTATATTTTTTTTGCTCTGTCAAAACTCTAGATGACACTCGGAGCATTGGAATGATCCTAAAATGGCACTACCGAAGCGAATATTCAAACCAAGAAGACCTTCAACTACAGTGCCTGCTAAACCACTCAAATAGTGTTTGCTATAAATGCAGAACTGTGATAAAAAAAATGTCATTTCAAGTCCGAGAAGATGGTTTCCCCGCTAAGCAAGGTACATAAAGCATCAGTTAAGTAGACAGAGAGAAAATATGAAGTCGAGATAACGCCTTTCTGTGAGACACGAGATTCTCAGTATTGATATACCAGTAATCTGCCTGGTAGAGACGTCGATCAAAAAGGGGCTTGTGCAAGAAAAGGAATCTTGTTTAAAGCCACCAAAGAAGAGAAGATTCTGGCGTTCTGCCAGTGACATTGACATGCTAGATGAGAAACTATTTGGAATAGCCTTTTGGATATTTTAAATATGAGTTCTGTGGTATGACATTTCTATCACATACAAATTCGGCTAGTATTCTTTGGCTTACAAAAGATCTCTCCCGTAGCCAGTGTAGAGATGGTAAGCCTGTATAAAGATTTAGCCTTCTTGGCCTTGTCCGCCTCGTTTCAGGCGATTGGTAAAATTACTGTTTTCAGTCCACTTTTATCAAGATGTCCACCGGGGAAGGCTAATGACTGAACTTGGTTTGCAGCTGAGCGCCCATTTGTTCCGCAATCCCATATCTGCATTGCGGTGGAAGTAGATAAAGCCCGGATATCTGACTAAAGTTATAATCATGGCATCATATTGTTTAAATCCCCAGATTCCATTATATTCTGTCTCTTGTCTCATTCAAATGAAGTGTTAAACATTATAGGATTCCAAATTGGATTATACAAAAGCAAGAAACCTGATATGCCAGCATAAACGTTCCTTAGGGCCATTGATATGGCTCTGAACATGCCAAAAGCAATTGTAGCGACCTCGAAATTTTCCATTCAGCAATCTTCGCCTCTGTTAACACGCAACGATCTTTTTTTGTTCCTCCTTACTAGTTGGCAGGTAAGTCACAAGTTTGAAGTGGCAAAGATCCTCCTAATGTTCTTTAAACATGATGGTATCGTTGCCTGAAAATATCGAACAATTAGAAAGAGTGCCTTGCAAAATCAGAACTTCAGGTGATTCAAATAACTGCGTAAATGGAGATCAAAAGCTGGTGATTAAGTGGTAAGTATCTAATAATTTTTTTTCAGTATATGCCCAAATATTTAGAAGGTGAAAGCTATTGTCAATTAGGTTCCTTTCTTAGCTTAAGGGTTTTTGAAGATCTAAATATCTTGGGACAAGCTAATATGACAAAGAAAGACATAAATAAATCGTAAGATGAAGACAACGAATATTTGTCACGGGCAAAAGCCTTTATGAGTTATCTACCAGAAAAAAAAAAAAGCCTTTTGGAGTTGGAAAAGTTCCATAAATTAAACTGTAAAATGTGATTTACAATAAACAACTTCACAAGAAAAGACATGAATTCTTACACTGCAATTTGCATATGCATTAGCTGTCTTGATCGTCAAATCCAGTTGTTGCTTAACCTCCTAAATGCATGCAAGCAAGCGCCTAGACTCCCAAGGTAAGCAAGAATTTGCTTTACAAAATGTTCACCATTCAATGTGGCAGAATGCCATTAACAAGATTATAATTACATAATACCTCCACATTGAGTGCTTGCCTTTGCTCTTACCTTGCTAAACAGTCTAACCACCAGAGAAGCATTCAACAGAAGCGCATAGGTTTGCTAATTCTGTAACAAATATGATATCCATATCAAAACATCATAGCTATTTCCAAAGCATTTGAATTCTCAACATCCATCAATCTGGCATAAGCTGTCCAGTTCTTACAATTCTAAATAAGAGAGAGAGAGAGAGAGAGAGAGAGAGAGAGAGAGAGAGAGAGAGAGAGAGAGAGAGAGAGAGAGAGAGAGAGAGCAACAGATGGTTCTATTAGCTGAAAAATTTGATTGCAGCAGGTAATATTGAACATTTTGTTGGAAGGAATCCTAAATGTTCCCCATCAGACTGAACATAGATGTCACCTCTGAACATTTCCTCAGCAACTTCAATGGACTTCACACTGCACCCACAATGACATCAGAATGATTACTATCAGGTTGAAGTGTTGGATGAGCAGTCTAATTCAAAGGCACCCAAATGTAACATTAAGCAGAAATAGATAAATCAAATGGAAGCACATAGGCAAAAGCTGCCAAACAAAAAGTAAAGAAACTACATCAGTATGAATGATGCACCATGGCTAGACTACAGTTTTTTGAATATTAGGAAACGCATTCTACCATCCCTTCCTCACTCCCTCCATAAGCAAAAACATCAAAACAATTGGAAGAAATTACCTGAATATACATGATCTATCATAACCGCATTCAACTGTAGTTATTTGAATCACAGGATATGTTTCTCCAACTATTGAAAAAAAAACAAAGAAAGAAAGATAAAAAAAACTTTTTATCCCTTACTAAGAGAAAAACACTTCATCCCTTGTCTATGGTACTCTAAGAGTTCATCTGATGAACACACCCTTTAAATATAGCTCCATGGGTTTTTTTTGATCATTAGTCCAACATCACCATTTCCACTAAATTCACTATATGATATTAGATTCCAATTAGTCTAATAGTTTTAGAGCAAGCATCATTGTCAATTATATCAACGTTATGTCATAATTACAATCATAATCATCTAGCCATTTCCTAACTATTTCGGGTCTGCCTCATGGATCCTCATTCACCAATTATTCCTATCTAGAGCCACCTTTGATGGGTCTGCTTCATTTTATGTGGCTGAAAATTGTAAGTGGTCCTGTCTTACATTGCATAGTTCAGGTGAAGGTGGAAGCAGAGATCATCATTCATCAAGCTCATACCTAGAGGCAAGTGTCCCATCTTTTACAATACAAGTTTATATTAAAAAGCCAAAGTTGCACTAGACATCATTGCCTGCTATTGTGTTTTATCTTTGTTTCTTCTTCTTTTTTCTTGGTTTGTTTCCAATATTCTGAACATAAAAACATATTTTGCAGCCATGGCTGCCTCTCATTTTCAAAATTAAGAAACAAATGAACATGTTTGGTGTGGTGGTGGTGGTGACAACAGTGGTCAGGATGGCAGCTGAGAGATAGAGGTGGAAGGAATGGTGGTCTTAGCTGCAACGTCTAAGGTTGCTAAGGTGGTGGTGGTGGTGCGGCTGCTGCTGCTGCTGCTGGCAGCAGCGATGGCAGTTGCCACCATGGTTTTGGTGGTGATGGTTTGTGTTGGTTGTTATTAATGTTACCTGGATTCTAGATCCAGCACAGCAATCCAGGTGAAATACATATCCATGAGTCAAATGTCTCAGAATTTTAGATACTGATCAAATTCCTGCATTGTAGCTTTTAGTGACTGATAGGTTGGCCTTTCAAGCAATGAGTTGAGCCCACCACAATTGCATTGAAAGTAAGATTTTACTACTTTTAGAGCTCAAGATGCATGCAGTAAAAATAATTTTGTGAAATACCACATACTAAAACACCTTAACAAACAATACATCTTATTGTTTTCCATTACAAAATATTTTTTAACATTGAATTTATACTTTATTTAAAACATAACATACGCCATAACTCTTTTTTTTCCCCTACTTTTACTGATTTGAATACTTGGATACATGTCAGAATCCTAATCTTACATCATTTTTTTGTATTTGTGGCTACATTAGTTGAGGTGGTAGCTGATGGCTATTGCACGAGTGGCAGCACTAACTGCAAAGAGCTAGTGTGATGGTGGCAATGCTGGTGGTGGCTGAGTGATGGTGATCACAGCAGTATGTGTCGGTGGTAGATATCAGTGGCTACTGGTGATCATCATAGCGGAGGTGGTGAATAAGTGGTGGTGGTAATAACAAAACCATGGGGGTGGTGCTTATGGCATGATGGTGGTTGTGGAAATAGTGGAGGCAGGGTAGGGAGGGCAGTGGCCATGATAGTGGCAACAGCTTGATGTTTTCTTGTTTAGTTTAAAAGTATTCATTCTAAAAAATCTAGAAATCTACAGATATAAAAATAAATACCAAACATGTTTTATGCCCCATGTTTCCTCTCAACACTGAAAAACAGGAAGAATACCGAATGAGGCCAATATAACTAGCAAGTCAATATTTGTCAGTAGACTAAAATAGAAGAAACCAATATTTGTCAAAGTTGATAAATCACTGGAATTGAAGAACATCTTTTTAAATCAAGAGAATTTTATGTATACTCATATTTGACAGAAATTACCAAAGAATAAATAAATCCAATGAGAATGAACTACATTCCCATGCATAGGTTGCCGTAGGTGCATTGTCAATGGAAAGAACTCTCTCCATATTGTTATGAACTCTGAGATCAAATCATGTCAATATTGTCAAGGTGATAAAACACTAGCTGAACTTGGGAACTACAAAAATATAGATATGATTGTCAACCATGGCAGCAAATAAAGTCTTAGAAGAAATATTATCAAGTAGATAAAAAGTACTTCGCTGCAGATAATGAAATACACAAGAGTTCATGTCAAAAACTTACACTCTTGAAGAAACATTTCTCTCTGATAGATGCGTTCCCTTGTACAATTTATGCAGTTTAAGAACAAAATCATACCATTTGAAGTCTTGAAGAATCACCACCTAAAACATGCAACATTAATCCAGTTAAACTATAGTACAAATGTCTTATAATCAAGTCCAAGATGAACAAGCCACCATGGCAAAATTGAAGCACCTCTAAGTTTCCGCTGGAAGGATCAGCTGTTGGTGTTATCTTCATGCCACCACCAAAGAATTTGGCATTTCCTATGCAAAGAGCAGTGACTTTATGAAATACTTCCCACTCTCCTCCATTTACCTGTAGTACAGCATGTGGCAGTCTGTAAATTGCTGATCCATGTAGATAGCAAGTCATCATGCACAAAAAGCATAATGATTTTGACAAGGTATTTCAGATTAATGCTGACCTTGACTTTGAGGTCCCTGTTAGTGTGTCCAATGAATGCTCTCAAAGCCCCAAAAACATAGCACAGTTTTCCAAATCTTTTAAACTTAGAAGCATAATAACCTGCTTTTGCACTCCTGCAGAGAAGCCCAAGAAATATAATGATAATTTTATCAGCAAATTTATCTAAGCAAATACTTTGTGAATCAACCTTATCTTCTTACAAGTGAATATCAGCAACATTAATGAAAAAATGATGTTCTCCACTTTGTCCCGTAATAACACCAACATCTAGTTTTGATTTAAATCCTGCATAATTGGTGTCTGCTGTAAGTACGCAAGATGAAAAGAAACTCAAGTTCAGCTTGTTAAAGTCTATTGCACCAAATTTGATATACAACATTGATAGTAACTTGTTATATGATATTGGAGCCTGGTGATTTTAAATTTTTAAACGTTTAATATGCTAATGTATGGCATATAAATAATATATTATGCCATTATTAATGCATATTACAGGTACAAGCAAGCTAAGCCAGAGCTGAGCCTTGGTTTAGGATGCTTAGGCTTGCCTTGATATATATGAATCATGTTGATGCTTGGCTCAAGCTTGATCCAAGCTCAATAGAAGCTGCTTGAGCTTAGCTGATTTCAGCTCCATGCCAAGGCTTTAACCAAGCCACGCCAAGCTACCCTTGGTTTTTGAGTGTCCAGTGTTCAGGCTCCACTCATGAACTTACAGTGATATGTCATCTTATAGCTCTTATCATAAATTTTGAACATATATTTGCTGTTAATATGCAAACATGTTTGTGTAATATTAGTTCATATAAAAATTTACTTGAATGTATGCAACTCAGATACCAAAATTAGTTAGGTACTATGTATGCCTATTCCAAACCTTATTATTATGTGGTTAAAACTGATCTAAAATAAAAGAGAACTGAATAAAATAGTGAATCTTAGATGCCAACCTTTTGATGATTCTCAATTAAGGGTGGCAATCGGGTCGGGTAGGGTTGGACATGGGTTGGGTCAGATGCAGGGTGGGTCAAAAAATCATCAACCCGAACCTGACTTATTTATTAAACAAGTTAAAACTCAGATCTAAATCAAACTTGTTTGTTAAACAGGTAAACCGATCTAACCCACACAGCCCATTCATTAAACGGGTAAAGTCAAGTTAAATAAATTAAGTGGATTTTAAATAGGTTAAGCAGGGCAGGTTAAACAGGATAAAAATAGATTAAACAAGTTAAACATGTCTTAAATGGGTTAAACGAGTTACCTGACTCTACCCGACCTAAATATTAAATGGATTAAATAGATCAGATGTCTGAAACCTAAACCTAGCTAAAATATTAAATAGGTTAAATGGATCAACCTATTTATAACCTAAACCCATTTAGCCCAAACCAAAACATGCTTATGGCGGGGTCGAACATGGGTTAGGCTAACGAGTCAAGTCATATTTTGCCAGCCATATTCTCACATGCTAATATGTGCAAGTGAAGGATGTTTAACATAATTGGGCATACAATGTCCGATACCGTGTAGAGACTTAAGGCCTTGTAATGGAACTCCAAGAAGCGTTAAGAAGTTAAATCAAACATGTATGTCCCAGCTCCCTTGCATAACTTTAGATTAATACCTAATCTCTTTTAAGAATTAAATATATAAAAGTTATGACACAAAGATAATCAAAAAGTATGTAGGTTTTATTATGGGGGTCATGTGTAATAGCCAAGTTACATCCGCAGCACATTCTTCTAACACATGCATGCATGCATGCATATATACATAAATACATGTGTGTGTGTGTGTGGGTGGGGGGGGGGGGGGGATAAATTCCGCTAAGTAATGTCTATGCCCTTGATAAAGTCAGGTTTTATCTTTGGTAATTGCATACATACATAAAACAAGAAAAAAACATTTCATTAAAGATGAGAGTATGGTGCCTATAGAAAATTGTATATTCAAACATTAAACCGAAAGGAAGTAGCATAAGTGCAGGAACCTCTCACAATCCGTTCTACCGCTTCATATGGATCATTTTTCCTGATGAAACAAACCACATAGAAATTGTCAACAGTTACTAACAGCAAAAAACCAATAGACATCTGTCATAGATAAGGCAGATATGGAAGGAAAGCTAACCAGCCAAATGTCCTAGCAAAATCTGAACCAGTCCCAAGTGGAATGAGCTGCAAAAGAAAAGCTTCATCAAAAGAAATGTCCTAATAACTACTTATAGTGAAATAATCAAGGTTGTGATGCAGATAAGATGATTAAGAGGAACATAATACAACTCACGCCTAAAGCAGTTGAATGTTCAGGCCCGCAGTCAAGAGACTGGACCAGATTTCCTGCCCAAAAGAAGCCATTCACCACCTGAATTCCAAGAGATGGCATCCAAAAAATGATCAAATTATCCAAATTATCTCACTAAAGCTAGTAACTTTGAGTGCCATGAGTGTGACCATAGAGCTGAAAAGTATGTGAAGTTCAAGAATTATAATTGCGAAATCTTTTGTCTGTCTGCAAGTGTGTTGAGAAATGAACCTCTTCAAGGCCAAAGACAACTTCCTATCAGGAAAGATACATGGCATAGGAGAAAACAAAAGTTTTGATACCTAACAAATATAATATCACCATGTCCTTGATAGAACACCTGATGTTCAACTCATTCCGAGAGCTCTAATATGTTTACAAGAATGACCTTGACCACCAAGACTTGTCCTCAACATAGAAGGTTGGTATTGTTTGGATGTGTTCACAAATAGGCTATCCTAGTATTACTTTACCATGATAATTAATTTTTTTTATGACTAAATTAAATTACTGGCAGACTGTTGCATCTAGTTCCTTTTGGGTCAGTTTAAAGTAACTCGCAATGAAGATCCTGAAGAAAAATGAAGATTTAGGTCATTCATGTGTGTTTTGTTTCCCCTTCTTGCAAAATTTCTCTAGGCATCTGTGGATTGTACTCCTCTTTTACCTGCAATTACAGGATTTCACCAAATTCCTTAGCACTTATCACACAGCTGCAATGATAAACTACCAACATAATGATGCCAGCCTGGCTACAGTGGGTAATGTCAGACATCCAATACCTACCAAAAAAATGTCAGACATCCAATCAGTTGGATAACCATATAGCTATGTCTGTGAATGCAGTCATGTACACACTGCCAAGCAGTACATTTTTTAAAGATAGAGAATGTCTTGAGAAGATCATTACTTTTGTTACCTAGAAACTAGCTTTTGGGAGTCTTGCTAACAAGTTGGGCATTTGAACAAGATATGACATGGCCAAGTGACTTCTTGTTATTTTAATATGGTTGTTACATTAGCCATAAGTATCAATGTTTATTTTGACTTTCTTAAGTAGGGTGATGTTATAACATATGTGGGGTGAAGAACAAACTTTACACCCACCACCAGATTCAATTAAAGTGGTTATAAGAAAAGGAACTTTAAGCCGTTGGATGTAATTTAGAAGGCCAAGAATACATACTTACAGAAAATCATATGCTTTGGAGACCAGTTGCCTTTGCATCAAGTCATCCCAAACTTAGTGCTCTATATCATGTCATTACAACTATATATTTGGGATGACTTTGATAGGTTAGAGATTTCCAGATTATATATTTTTTGTATGTAGGCATTTTAGACCTATTAGATCACATCCACTGGTTTAGAGTTATCTTTTTTAACCACTAACATTGAATTTGGTGATGGGTGTTCAGTACGTTATTTACACACTGTGTGTAATACACCTGCACCCTTCTTAAGTATCTTTAAAAAGATCCTTTACGGTGCAGGTCACGAGATTCAAGTCTCATCGCTGTTTAAGTACTAAAACATATCAGCCTAAAGGTGTTTTTAGACATTTCAGTGAGGAGTCATATTTTTTTCCAACATGCTCTAGCATGAAAAGCAGGTTTTCTCATATGAATCACTATAAACCAATCAATTTAGTCCAGTAATAAGAAATTCTCATATATTTATGTTTAGATAGAATGTATTCTATCGAAGTCTCTCAGCTTTTTGGAGATTGAAGTTTAATACTCTATATGATACCTAGATTGCATCCATCCCATGTGGCTAGGTAACATGGTCATAAGGAAGTTGTAAAAGGGGCTCTAACTTATATTAAAAAGTAAGAGGAGGGGAAAGTTTTAGATCACATGAATTGCAGTTGTGAAAAAGGATCTGCTAAAGTGTAAAATGACAACAGTTGTATCTAAAACCATACATGAAGAGAGCCATTCATGAATAACTTGGGATTGGCTCATTTAGCAGCTGATTCAAGCTCATTCAGCTAGAGAACAAGCTAGGATCAAGCTAAATTATAATGCTTTGCAAACAAATGAGTTAACCATCAACCACAGTGTGTTCACAATAATAACTATATGCTCGAAGATTGCATATCCCTGGATAGGAATGATTGGCGAGCAAGTACAAAGCCAACCTCAAACAATTCAACATAAGGCTTGAGGGATATGCTAAAGCTTTCATTCGAAGCAACTCTTTAAGGTAATGATGCATTATGGTCATGTATTTCCAAGTTCCAACCTTTTCTAACCATTCCATATCAATAAAAGTTAGACAACACCACTATTATCTTTGTCAATCAGGGGGGAAAAAAAGACCTTTCTTATCTAGCCCACCTAAAAGCATTCTCATAAACAAATGTTTTGCCCTTGCTAACTGATAAAATTGCCATTCTATAGCAATAACACAACGAGTTTTTTTGGAAATATCATAAGAAATATGTTTCTCGAATGTATGGATCAATAACTTAAGTAACATCTGCTGGTGGCATGCTGGCCTAGCACTGCATTCTATAGCATTCATATAACCAAGCCATGCCATAGCATAAAAGTTGCATTTATATAAGAAATATGCATTCTATAGCAGTTCTGTACCAAGCCATGCCAACGATTGGCATCCACTGGAACAGTTTCACGACAAAGACTGGCATGCAGCCAGAATCATGCCAGTATTACTTGCCAGCAAGGCATCATATAGTGCATATCATGCATGCCATGCCAACTAGCACTTAAATTCATGATATGAAAATGCAACTAACCTAAAACTAATGGCATCGGACAGAGTTGGTCTCTTTTTCTTCTCCCTACCATATCAATCATATAGGGCATTTAGTAGCTTCATGATCAAATGCTTTGGAACAAGTACAGAACATAAGTTTCTAAGTAAACTCAACCTTTAAATTCAGCATAATGCTGTATATAAGCCATAATGGTGCCATGAGATGAAAAGTTAGTCCTTACAAACCAAAGATGCTTCGAACCTTCGTAATTCTACTATCATTTATGTCCAATCTAATATGTCAATACCAACATTACTTCCTGCTATAAAGTTGCATATTTTTTGCATTATTTATTTGCCTACATTCTTTCAAGCCTATGCCAACCAGAGGTGGTCGCTTCCTAATAGCATGAACTCAACCTATTAAAACTAAACTAGGCACTCTGCCTATTGCCAATTTTCCTCCAAGTTTTTCACAAAGTTCTCTTGGTTAGGAATTTAGAATTAGGGTTGATCCCAAGTTAAGGTTGTGAAGTGCTATTAAACTTTGAAAAATTATACCTTATTGGCTTATTCAATAGAATCAATTACATAAAAATGAGAAAAAAATCTTTCAATTCATGTGATCCTTCAGTCTTAACCATCAAATATATTTACAGAAGAAAAAATAAAAGGTAAATGAAGTTCTATTAATATTTAAATGTTACAAAAAATTTACATACACTTGGTTCCCATCAGTATAGGAAACCCCACTTCCCAACCATAGACTCTCATTTCAAGCAACTTAATGATCAAATGTTTCATCCCCAAAATAAACATATAAAGATGCTAATGTCCACTTAGTAGGGCTAGTTATCTGGGTATTGCAATTGCACTATTTAGGCAGCCAACTAAAATTTTGAACCAGGAGTACGGATCAAATATGGGACATAGGAAACTGCTGCCATTGTTGCGAACTCAGAATACTCATTACAGAGCATTAGACACATGTTCAAGAATTCATGGATAAATTTGAAAGCCTACTGAACAAACTCAGTTTTTCTTATTTATTTAACTGAATCATATATTATTTCTTGTTTACATTATTAGACCTTTTTAGTTAATTGCTCGTGCATCTTATTTAATCTTTAGGTCTTTGATGTCAAAAACAAATGAAAATGAATGATTGACCATGTACTTCTGTAAAGATTTAAACACACAATAAGTGACACATGTTTGGCAGAACCAATACATAACATAATTGGTAGTAAATATGGTTACAATAACAACACTCACATGTTAACCTTCAGCATTTATTTTATAAGCCTGGTTTTACAGATCACAGTACATGCATGGAAATCAGGACAAACATTATATCTGATTGAGGTATATTACATCAAGGGCATATTCTAACCTCATGAAGTGTACCATCACCTCCAACAGCTATCACAGCATCCGCCCCTTCCCTTATTGCCTACATTGCGCAGCCATAGATGGATATAATTCAGAACTTCTCAGAAGCATGTATACGAAATAAATTTTAACAATAAGTAGAATCATGTATCATACTTCCAATGAAATTTTCTACCTCCCGAGTTATGTCCATGGCATGAGAGGGACCTGAAGTTATCGACTCGCATATCTGGTCACAGCACATAGACAAGAAATTGTGCAAAGAAAAGAATAAATATGAATGCCATTTAATAAGTGACATTATACTGGCAGTCAATCTGTTAAACATCACAAGTATATCTATACAAATATTGGCCTGAATCATCTTGGAGTAACACGGGTTAAACTTTAGAGATCTTAATATCCAAAAGAATTAAGGTAATTGCCATAATGAACAAGCATGATCGCAGGCAGAATAAATGGGTTAAGTGCCGAACTCTTGGCAGGCAAAAATGAAGCAATAAGATCTCGCACCTTCAAAAAATTAAAATAAAATGAAGGAAGCTAAACCATCAAAAATCAATCAAGAAAGATCAATCATCCGCTTGCGGGATGATAACAGTTCATCTTCAAGATCGAATAAATGAACAGTTAAGGAGGAGAGCTAACATTGCAGTGTCCGCCAAGCCGAGTCCTGATATAAGGAAGCAATTTCTTCCACTCCTTCCCGGTCCGGCCATTGGCGCCTGAATCCACCCAAGATTAAGAGAGAATAAAAGGAAAATGGAATGGAAGAGAAGAAAGAATAGTTAATGAGAGGAATACCCTTGGGGTTGACTACGAAGACGAAATCTCTCCTCGAGTGAGAGGCGAGGCCGCTTGGAGCATCGGCGGAGATATCGAGGGCGCTGGACTGCTCCGCTCTCAGCGAGAATGAGGGCTTCGGCATGGTCAGCGCCGCTATCCCGCACGCCATGCTCGAGCCCTAGGACAGGAGGTCTATATAAAGGAGGGAGAAAGGGATAGCTGCCGTCGTCTTTTCTTGCGAGCAGTTATCAGGCTTTGGGCTGCGGGTCAAAAGAAAGGTTTGCGGATTCAATAGGCGTTGTCGCTCCGGAAAGGATGGCGGTGCCGTTGGTAATCGGATAGTCCTGGGTGCGGCGCCGCCACGGACATTCTCAGGCGCTTGAGGTCGTTTGCTTTTATGTCTCGGAGCCCCGGTGACTGTTGAACCGGCGGCAGCCAACGGAGTAAGCGAGAAAAGCGGATTTGGAAGCACCGTCATTGATTTTATTATTATTATTTTAACTTCTCTGATCCGGTTAACTTTTAGGAACTTTTTTTTAAAATAATATAAAAAAAAAACTTAATTATAAAAATAGGTAATCCGTAAAATATTTACGGATCTAGATGGCACGTGGCAAAAATTACGGGAAAAAAAAAAAAAAATGACACGTGGCACCCGGGTGGTTGCGTGGCCGAATTCGTCTTTTCCAAAGACGAATTCTAAAATGAATTCGTCTTTTCCAAAGACGAATTCACCCGGACCGAAAAATTTCGGTCTAAAATCGGCTTTTGAAAAGACGAATTTGAATTCGTCTATCATGATGAATGCATAATTCTATCATAATTATTCTATCATAATAATTCTATCAAAATTTTATTAATATGATAATAAAATTCAAAATATAATTATTTGTCTATCATGATGAATGCATCCTATCATCAACTACTAGGTAAAGGCCCTATCCCATTCAGGAATTGCATTAATTTTACAGGTCAACTTATAGTAATCAAACGGTATGCAATGAAGACCAAATGAAATTTCGGCAGCATTTTCCCTTAGTTCTCCATATACAAATATTTATGTATGCGAAGAACAAAAGGAAAATGATGATCGAAATTTTATTCGGCCTTCATTGCATATCGTTTGATTACTATAAATTGACCTGTAAAATTATTTGCAATTCTCAAACTATCCAAATTGGACAATCAATTGATCAACATGCATAATTCTAATATCTGTACAAGTATAAAAACATGTACGGATAATACAGAATATGCATATCAAGCAATTGACGGGTCTACGGTTCAATGAAATGCAAATTTTATAAAAATATATATAGAAAATTCATCATAATTAATCATTTAAATACAATTATAATTACATAATAATTACATCACTGATATCAATATGTACACAATACATGCTATAAAAATTCATGCTACACATTTATTTACTAAAAAAAAACTACAAATACATAAACTTCAAATTTTATTCATAACTAAGTATTACTAAATAAAAATTTTATTCAAATTTTTAATAAAGGTCGATGTTGGATACGAAAGGCGCGGAGGGAGTGCCATTGATCTGGATAGCAAAGGAGGGTTGCAGAACACAAGCTAGAATCAGGGCTATCCATCGACGATGAAAGCCAAAATCTAACAATGCCTTCTCCAAGAACTTTCAATGCATTCGGTCTTAGGCCCTCTTGTGGAGGAGGCTAGAGGCAGGTGCTTGCTGATAAGCTACCATTCCAACCACTAGAATATCTCAATGATCATAGGAGATAAATGGAGTTCACTACCATTACACTGAACGAAGCATCATGGAGAAAGAGATAACAGAGGGGAAATTCCTTGAATCAGCATTAGTTCATGGAAATCTTTATGGAACGAGTATTGAAGCAGTTGAAATAGTTTCAGATGCTGGAAAGGTAAATTTAAATGCTCTGCTTCTATTGGGCATAAACATGAAGAGGAGTGCTAGTGTGACAGTTTAGTATCTCTAACTTAATTGCTTACATGTATAATTCCCCCACAATTGTAGAGATGTATTCTTGATATTGATGTTCAAGGTGCTAGATCTGTGAGGGCTAGTTCCCTTGATGCATCATTTATCTTTATCTGCCCACCATCGTTTGAGGAGCTTGAGAAGCGCCTTCGTGCAAGGTATATAAATGCTTGATATTTTTTATGGATAATTTGCTTCTGCTGTTTTCTTACTGCTCTTTCCTTTGAACCTACTGTGTATTTCTGAATGCACTGATTCTGTTGTGTGTAGGGGAACTGAGACAGAGGAACAGATCCAAAAAAGACTTAGAAATGCAAGAGCAGAATTTGATGAAGGAAAATCTCCGGGTCTCTTTGATCATATCTTAGTGAATGATGACCTTGAAACATGTTATGAAAATCTTAAGGTTTCATATTCTCTTAACATATCTATACAGCAGTCTGTCCAAATTCTTTTAGCTGATAGAAGTTAGCCAGTTTCCAAGGTTTTTCTTTTCTGACTGAATTCTTGTTCTTGCAGAAATTACTAGCTTTAAATGACAGAACTGATGCTAATTATCAGCCAAGTAAGTATAGTTCTTGATTTAGCTGTTGCTTACTGTATTTGATCTTTTGAAATTTCCTACATCTGATCTTTTGGAGTCATGACAATTGGTATGATCTCATATTGTTACAGCTGTAAAAAGTTTTAAAATTCCTGCAAGTCACTCAATATCAAATAAAGATCAAAAAATTCTGATACACTGTGGAACTTCTGAACTGGGAAAAGAAAGCACTAGCTTGTAAGTGCTGTTGTGGCTGGTTTCTAGGTTCTATGATTTGTTCCTATGGTCTAATTCCCTGTTTTTCTTGAGTAGATATCTGCTTGATGTATCCTTGCTTAAGGGAGGTGCTCCTGGCCGGACACGAGGACTCAGTATATATGCCATCAACTCGTATGCAGGACTAGATGGGATCAAACTACTTTGAAGCCCTCTTTGTGGGGAGCCTGTCGCCGAACTTATCAGTTTTGGAATAAATTATAGGTTACATGTAGTCATCTTGAAACCAAGTGGCTTTCTAGCTCAGTTTATTGCATTAATGGGTGCCTATACTTGTCAGAGAAATTTTGAGAGCTTAATGATACATGTTTCCTTTGACATTCTTTATTTTGTAGCCAAGAACTAAATAAATCTAGTCTTATCATTTAGATACTCTCCTGTGAAATTTCTAGTGAACTTTTTGATTTTTATACTGATGACAGAGTGGTCTTGTTAGTTTAACTTTAATGCATTAGCGTGCAGCCGTGCACCTGATTGTCTGACTAGCTATTTCACTATTGTGACAGTGAAAGATTTGAAGACTTAATCCATATGTGTTTCTATGCACATGCTCAAGTCTTATTATTCAAATATGCTCTGATGAAATTAATTGCTGTGCTGATGATAAAATTTCTCATTTTTTATTTGCTAGGTACATGCCTTCATAGTTGGTTGGAACCCTATTGCAATCAGAATGATGTCACAGGCCTTGTTTTTAATAAAATATTATTTTTAATAAATTTTTAATAAAATATTGTTTTTAATAGAAGTTTTTTTCTTATTTTTTATCACCATCATTGAATCACAACCAATAGAAACAAACAATGAGAAAGAGTGATCATCCAACAAAATTTATAATATTTATAAATTTAAACAATCAAATATTTATACAATCAAATATTTATAAATTTTAAAAAAAAAATTTATCTTGAATCCGGATAATAAAATATGGAAGAACAAGATCTAGATCATCCAACAAAAAGCCAATATTCAGATCTACACAAAAAAAATAAATATTAATCAAAATAACATTTAAATACTAAAAAAATAAATAAAAATAAAAAAAAGACTTATCGGAAAGGATGAGTAAGAGTGATCTTCAATACAAAGACCCCACAAGAAGATAAAACAAAAAATATATATAACAGATCGGAGAGGGGAGGGACCACCGGAAAGGAAAAAAAAAAAAAAATGGAGGAGGAAGAACAGCGGAAAGAAAAAAAAAAAGGGAAGGTTTGTTATAGGGGTTCTGTGAGAATTCGTCTTTTCAAACGACGAATTCTCAGGCGAATTCGTCGTTTGGAAAGACGAATTCGTCTTTCCACCACGGGCAACCAAAGCCACGTGTCGATCGGTAAGCCTCCCGATCGACACGTGTCAAAGCAGGGCGACGGCAGAGGCATAAAATCGGCTTTTGAAAAGACGAATTCAAATTCGTCTTTTCAAAAGCCGATTTTACTTGTTTCAGGCATAAATGCTCCGTGAGAATTCGTCTTTTCAAACGACGAATTCTCAGGCGAATTCGTCGTTTGGAAAGACGAATTCTCTCCACCGCAGGCCATCAAAGCCACGTGTCGATCGGTAGGCTTACCGATCGACACGTGTCAAACCAGGGTGATAACGGCAGAGCCTAAACCCGGCTTTTGAAAAGACGAATTCAAATTCATCTTTTCAAAAGCCGATTTTAGACTGTAAATTTCTGGGTGAATTCGTCTTTAGAAAAGATGAATTCATTTTAGAATTCGTCTTTTCAAAAGCCGATTTTAGACTGTAAATTTCGATCAGGATGAATTCGTCTTTGGAAAAGATGAATTCATTTTAGAATTCGTCTTTTCCAAAGACGAATTCGGCCACGCAACCATCCTGGTGGCCACGTGTCATTTTTTTTTTTTTCCCGAACTTTTTGCCACGTGCCACCTAGATCCGTAAATATTTTACGGATTACCTATTTTTATAATTAAGTTTTTTTTTATATATTATTTTAAAAAAAAGTTCAACGAACGTGTCTTTGGCGGAAAAACCACGGATGTCTCTGGCCGAGACAGCTCTCGACCCGTACGCACCTCGTCGACTTATTGGGTTTGGATCTAGAAATTTCGAACCCAATGCCTGCTACCGTGGTATCCTCGTGTGCGGCACGTGTCAGACCATATAGATGCGCCGACCTGCTCGACTCGTACTCGTTGCTCGTGAAGCCAGGAAACTCGATCGGTAACTGGGGTTTTAGGGTTCCCAAGATTGGCTATAAAAGCGTCGCAAGGGCCGCCGCTTCCAATAAGCTTCCCTTCGATTCCTTCCTCGCCAGGCTGCAGGCTGTTCGCTTCCGAGGCTGCCTATATTGTTCTCTTCGGGGAAGGGCATTGCCCTGGTTTTGTTTCCTACAGCCCCCTCCTCTCCACCCTTTTTCTGTTTTAATTCTATGTGCTTTCTGGAGATCGAATAGTTTATTTTCTATCCTAGAAATATGGATCAAGTGATGAGGAAACTGCAACAATATGAAGCTCTAATCTGTTCTGTGATTCTGAGTATTTAAGTCTCTGATGATCCCTTACTCTGTCTTACTCGAACGACTCTTATATTTCTATTTTTTTTTGTTATCGTGTTTTTTTATAAAAAAATTAGAATCATTTATTGAACTGTTTCATATGTGGGAGATGATGATGAAAATATATTGGTCCGTGTTTCTGATTTTACCGTGACTGATATTTTTTACCAATCTCTGATCCCAGACAAGGAGAAGAAAAAAAAAAGCTCTTAAAATCCTAATATTATTTATCATCACTGTAGTTATTTTTCGATTTTTTTTTTGTGTGATATATATATACTTGTTTAGTTTTTCTGATGCTATGATGAATTATGAAAACAATCTTCGCATGTCAGACTTCAGAGATGCTTATGCGTCTATGAGAAGATATTTCATTTTTCTGAGCAAGATTTTGTGTCTCATACCTTTTTGACGTTTCTTTGTTGACATTGCCGGTGCGTTAATATTAAAGCATATGTTTGTTCGGCTTTTATCTAGGCGGGGGTGAGTCAGATCCACAAGCTTGCGATTTTTTTATTATTGGTTTACGTTTAATGTTCGTTTCCTCGATTTATGTTAAATCTGTAACAAAGAAATTTTGTGCTAAAAGAGTAATCTGCTTCGGAACCTGCTAATATGTTAGGTGAAGATGATATAACATGTTTGTGTTGAAAGAATCGGAAAAAATTGTTTTTGTTTTAATAAGAAATTATTGAATAAAAAAGAAATAATGGGTTAAATGTTTGTTCAGTCTGTGTATCCGTAGCTTTGTTTTGAGAGAGAAAATTAACAAATTCAGAGGTTGTTCATCAGATTCATTTTTTAAGACAATTTTGTGGTAAAGTAAATAATAGTTTTTGTTTTTCTTTCATTGATGAGAAATGCTTGGTGGGTCAGTTTATGGGACAATTCTTCTGGGATAAATGATTTTGCATGCTTTTTAGTTGGCATGGCATCAGTTGGGCTCATAAGAGATATTTAAAGCTTATTTTTTGTGAATCCATCTAATGTCATGCTGCTTACTATAATGCTGCTTATTTTGTTGAAAAATGTACGAAGTATCATGCTCATGAGACTTGGTCTATAAACTGATCCATCTTCCTTGAAGCCAGCTTATTTGATTCTTTGCCAAAGCCTTGCCCCTCATAAAATAAACAATTGCAATTCAAAATGCTATAATGAAAATCTTTTCAGAGCAGATTGTAAACAGTGGACCCATGAAATTTAATTCCTTTTTGTAAAAAAAAAAATCAATATGATTAGGCATTGACAATCTCCATCTTGATATGCAAATTTTTGAATTTTATGTTTACATTTTATGTGTAGCCTTTGGGTCATTATTATAGGTTTCTGGATTATTTTCAGCTTATGCTTTGGTTCAGTCCCTTCTTTGGTGGGGGGTTTCAATCTGGTTTACCTTTATGGTCAATGTTTAGGGCCTTGAAGAGCTAGATGGACAGTCAGATTAGTTAGGATTTGAGATTTGAACTTGATTTATGTATAACAGCAGCTTTGAAGTTTTCCTGGCTTAAATTACTTAATTTATTGATTGAGAATCTAAAATGAAATATACTGTTTACTTTCGTTTATGGGTGCTCTCATCTGTTTAATTCATATGATCAAGTCATGCTTCAGATCGACTACTTTGTGAATTCTTTATAATTGGTTTACAGTTTAAAGTCTGTCTCCTACATATATATTGAATGGATAACAATGATATTCTAGGCAAGAAAAATAATGGAACCTAGAGTGCCAAATGGCCTTTTCTTTAATAAATTTGTATTATAAGTGAAGATGGAATAACATAGTAAAGGCTTTTTTGTTTTAATAAGAAAATTCAAAAAAGAAAAGGAGAAATAAGGGGCTAAATTTTTCTTGAAACTTTGTTCATGACTCAAGTAGCTTATTTTGATAAAAAATAGCAATGTGAGTGGTAGTTAAATTCAACTGTTTGCTAGATAACTTTCTCGTTTGAGGAAATATAAGCTTTTCCCCGCTTATTGATGGAAAATTCTTGGTGGGTCATTTTATGGTGAAGTGTCATGGGGTAAATGATGGAGAGTTGAGCTTGTAAAAGATATTTTGCTGCCAGCTATCATGCTGATGAAAAATGTATGAGACCTAAAGTGATCCATCAAACATTGTTTTTCACTGGTTTACTTCTTGAGTTCGTGAGTAGTTTGAATTCTGCTGGTTTGCTTTATGAGTTCATAAGTTTAAATTTTGCTCAAGCATTGATTTGCTTCCTTGAAGCCTGCTCAAGCTTAATTCCATGCAAAATCCTTGTCCCTTGAGTGACAATTGCAATTCAAAAGCACTATGTTTAAAAAACACTAGCAAGATGATAAACACTGGACATGTGAATTTATCTATTTTTTAATATTATTTTAACTTTGCATCAATGATGTGCTAGTCTTATGCATCTTTGTGTACGTTTATATTTAAATTCAAGTTATAATTAGTCTTTGAATTGTTTTCATCTAGTGGTTTGGCTCGATTTGTTTTCCTATAGAACTAATTTTTTAGTGATGAGAATAACTAATTGAAAATTATACCAAAAAAGAACTAAATCAATAGTGAAATGAGACAAATGTATGTACAGGAGCAGCTTTCAAGTTTTCTTGGATTGATACGTATAATTTCTAGATGAAGTGAAATACTTCAATTTTTTTCCATTTAGATTTAGCGTCGGTCTATCTAATCCTTAGCCACTTTTATTTTGTCCATGGTAAAACAAACGGGTACCAAGTCTACGATATTCTTATGTAATTCAAGTTTAAGATTCAAATTCCAATAAGTTGATTTGGCATCCGTGCATGCATTGGTTGGGTCGCTTATAAAAGTCTTATCATGAAACAGCGCTGGTGAATGTTTCTGTTTAGGGTATTTTTGATTGCACCGTGAAATTCCTTTATGTTTTATGATTTTATCTCGGGGAATATGGAGTCTCACCCCGAGGCGAATCTCCTTTATTTGTACTTTGGAGTGAAATCTTGAGAATAGCAACCGGGACCTCCTGATTTGAGATGACGCTCGGGCATTCACTTTCTTTTCCTTTGGAATGGATTATGTTTTTTCCACTCTCCTTTTAGAAGATGCGGGGACACCAAATTTATTACCTGATTTGAATTCTTCCATCAGGAGGTATACTTTGGATCTGGAAAATTGGTCAGATTGGGGCCCGTTTGCTTTACTAGGTTGATGTATGTTGTTACCTCAATCTTACTGTAACCTATGTTTCTTGTTTTATGATGTATGGTGTTATTTTAAATTGTTATGATGTGCTTTAAAATTGTTTATATTAACTTTTTGAGTGGCCCAGGCCTTTGAATGTATGGTAGCGTATAGCTGTTAGAAACATCAAATTGTGCTTTACTTAGATAGATTGTGATTGGGGCCAGGCTTCGAATGTATGGAACCCCGCGAAGATAGATTGTGATTTATGTAAGCATTTCGCTACATGCACTGTTTAGCATCAAACTGTGCTTTACTAGATACAACACGGTTGTAGCCATCAAGCTCCTTGTGGTTGCATCAGGCAGGAAAACTTTTGCCAAGCTACTGAGTCACCATTGAAATTCTTATTGCTGCATTAATTATTTGATGTTGGTATGCTTGGTGCGGCTGTGATGCTATATAATGTGATTTGTTGTTTTTGTTGCTATATAATGTGATTTGTTGTTTTTGTGCTTTATGTTTTGTCACAATATGTATGCACTCTCGTGGGAGTTTTCTTCTTTTAATTTTGGGATTAATTAACTTTACCAAAAATTTTGGGATATTAGTCGGAACGTTATGCGCCACGTTAGGCTATTGCCGGTATGGCCATGCAGTCTAGAACTGCATGATTTCTAAAAACCTGCACCACTGTCCTTGTTGCCCAAGGGATTCGCTTCGTTCGAGATTTGTACGAAAGTTGAGAGGTTATCTTTTATGAGTCCGGTTATGTGATGTCTAGAAGTAAAACGCAGCGTCTCGCGGACGGTCATGCCTTCTGCCAAGGCTTCCCTTTAGACGCTCGTTTCTTCGACGTTGGCCTCCAAGCGTGCCACGAGTACAAAAAGTATTTTTTTTTTAATATGTATATATATGTTTTTTTAATAGCTCGAAGAGGGGATTTATTTATGAAGCGTTGGTTTGGTTTCTGCTAGGACTGGAAATGGACCGGCTCAAAATTCATTGGGCCGGTCCAAAGATTATATTTTAAAAATTATTGGACCGAATCCGGGCATCACTTTGATCCAAAAATTAAATGGACTTTATTTTATAGTCCAAGACTAGTCCGATATATTTAAAATTTGGTTCGAATTCTGAATCAATTTCAGGCTGGTCTGAAGGTTATTGAGCTGGTCCAGTCCAGTTTCAGATAATAGGCTTTTGGACCGGCTCATTTTTGGTCTTGGTTCCTGCCGGTAAATTTCCGCTATTGCTCTTTGAAACTTTTCAAGTACCCTGTTGGAGTATCTCATCGGAGTATAGAAAATCAACGGAGTGTTGGAACTTGACTTGTTTATATTTCTAGCTCTCTGTTGCAGCAGCCCGAGTCCTCCAGCAGCATGGTCCCATTATTACTTTCCACCTCAGCTCCCGTCCTTGTTCGCTGAGTCCGCGTATGGCCGCTTGTGGAGCTTCCTTTGAGACAGCCTCGTCTTGGAGTTTCTCTACCCCTCCCGCATATGGCCCTTTGTGGCTCCAACCCTGATGAATTGTCTTTAAGACCATATTAACCATCTTGCGCACAACAATTCAGAAGTTGCTGTACGACAACAATTTGGAGTTCCTGTATTTGCTGCAGCCTGCATATCTGCTTGCGTTGGTAAAAACATTCCCAAATATTTTCAGCTTAAATCATTACCAAACCAAAGAGGAAAGCTGTGATGGTACTAGCAAACTAGATAAAATTACCAAGGTAGCCTGACATTATGACATCGTGAACCAGTCTGCAGCTCAAGGATGTCTAATATTTTTGCTAGCTAATGATTTTTTTACCCCTTTTGATGACAATGACTGTAAAATTTTATTGCACAAAAACTGAGTCAAACAGAATGTCTATTTTTTATTTTTTTTAGGAGATTTAACAGCCATTAGTTCTTTTCATGCTGCCGCATAAGCCATTTTTTCCAGTTGCAGCAGCTGCCCCTGATAATGCCATGTAAGAAATCTTGATTAAACCGGTACAACGCAGAATTGAAAAGCATCAGAGAGCGATTCTAAACCGGGGTAGTCTTCTTGCACGCTATCACAAGTATATTGGTAAAGGATCTGGAATGCCTTCTCTGGTAGATGGCTATTGAGAATTTACATGAATTATAGATCTCAGAAGTGTTGTAGAGCCAAAACTTGCGCTCAGAAATGGGAATGTGCAGAAACGCACAGGAATTCACCAAACGACTAGTTGTTAATCGCTTATTTGAATAAAGGCTTTGTGTGCTTCTATAATATCCACAGGGGTGATGAATTCTCCGATCAGCAACTTGCCTTGAGAATATTATACAAGTCATAAGACTAATTTACATACAAGTTGGGTGCTCTAACCATTAGTCACCTTTCACCCTGAAAAAATTGCAATGATGTCAGTGGCTTGTGCAAATGATATTGCTAGTCTTTGGGTAAAATCACGAATAAATATGAAAATTTGACTTACATGGATGGAGCACTCATGGGTTTATCACCTTGTATTATGTTGTTGATACTTCCCGGCTTAAGTTCATTTATGCCAACATCATATGATGAGAGTAACCTTCTCTGCATGAACAAAAGATGACTAGTTCACGCCCCTACTAGATTGCTTACTTGCATAAAGATAAATGGAAAGGCTTCCTAGCTTTCCTGTTTTCTTCTACCTGAGGTTAGAGCTGTCCATATTTATAAAGACATCTCAATGCGACAAAGACATGGAAAACTGTTCATGTTTGGCAGAAATGTCGAACTGTGCAAATTAGTAAACAATAGTGAATAATATTAATAATCATGCAAATTGGCTGAGTAGGACACAACTAAATAACTCTCATAGTGTTGAAACAAGGAGTAAAACATACTTAACCATACTGTCATACAACTCATACTTGTTAGAAAAAACATAAAAACCAAGTCAACCACAAAAATGACATCATTTCAATTGGGGGGATCATACTCTAAGTACAAGTAAATTCGAGCCGACAAAATTTTGCGAGATGGTATACATGCAATCATGCATCCATATTTACATCCAGAGCACAAACATGAAGGACATTCATACAGCACAGACAGAATTGGTGATGACATATTCACATTAACTCCCTCATCTCAAACCCTCCCCCCAAAAAAAAACACTCAAGGAACCATAAATATAACCATCCAAGCATTATCCCAATTAGGTTACCGGATATTGTTTCTTTCCAAGCTCCATACAGCCTGGTTGAAAATGGCAAAAAAAGGCAACTCGACCAGATGAGACAATGTTGCCTGGTTTTATACTTTAAAAGAGCAAGCTGCAAAAACTGCTTGGTGTAGTTCTTTCTGACATACAAGAACTTGTAACTAATAGATATATGAAAATCTCATTGATGTATTATATGGCTAGCCATCCAAAGAACTCAATAATTAAAAAGTATTCCCGCATTTGAAATTAGACAGCATTTGAAATTAGACAAAACTTTAAAGTTGGCCTCTTCATTCACATGTCTCTAGTAATTATTGAACTGAAAATCTTATTTTGATTGTTAAAATATTCATCTCGTTGCTGCCTTTCTCCTGAAGTTTTGCACCTAAACAATTTAGAATAATGGTATGTTGAAAAAAACTAAAGTAATACCAGTCAACAACCATATTAGCATTTAGCACCTATGTAATGCACATTAGGAATGAAGGGGCACATACTTGGGTGGCAGGGCCCCTTATGATCTGATACATTGGAGTTAGCGATGGTTAATTTTTTTCCCAAGTTGTAGGCTATCATAGAATTGCTCTCAGCTTAATCTGAATAGCTGACAAGGTTAGTACAAGTTGTCTGATCTAACTGATTCACTCCTGTGTTAATTTTGTGTACTAAAAGAAACAAGAAATACTTGGAGGAAAGATTTGAATACAACAAACTACCGAACAAAACATTTGCATAAGAAATGGCCACAAATCTTTGATATTACTTCAAATCCTGCTTCCCAGAAGAAAAGGCAATAAACTTGAATTATGTATTTGATATGAAGATTAATATTCAAAATCCCTCTCAAGTACATAATGAATTAAGCCTCCACTTGGCCTCGCATATTTGAACGACAGAATGCCTCACCAAAGAAACTAAAAGCACCATGTTTAAAGAGCAGAGTAGATCATAAAAAAATAGTAATATGCACTAAAGAAATGCGATGAAGACACTCTCCAAAGAAAGTCTCCTAATCAATTATGGACTACCTGCAAATTTTGTTAATCAATTCCATGGCCTACATACAAGGGATGACAATGTGGGTAATATTCTGAGAATCATTCTGGACTCATATGATTGCTAGAATATATTTCTTAATCATTAGTTTCATAAGTATCTACTTTCTCAGAGTTTACTTTGTTTTCCTTAATATAAATCATCTTCATATTCTAAAAACAAATTTGGATAGAAATGCATTATACTTTGAAATATTTAATTTGTGTCATTGTCCAATTCATATCCTTTTTATATTTGTGTTTAATATCGACAACTGTTTTGTTTTTGAGGCTGAAGCCATCATAATACTACCAAAATCAATGCATTAGCTTTAACCAAAATGTGTTTAAAGAGATGGACAACAACAGAAATTCAGCGTCATGAATTGTGAATTGATCAAAATTAAGGCACTCACATGGTCCTCGAAATCAGGGCTGCTCAAATTGATGGAGAGATTTTTCATCAACAATAAAACCTACAGAATAATCACTGAAGGCATCAGTATTTTCAAGAAAACATTAAGGAACATGCATATAATTTTAGAAACCAATATTCCACCAAACTAATTCAAGCAAGAAAAAAAACTCACCATATGTAGAACATATAAGTATAGCTAAATATAAGAAATTATCTAATCATAGTAAACTTCACTTCTAGGGACCTTTCTTTGGAGGATAAATAACTTACTAAGGAATCTCTATTTTCTTGGATAAATGTTTCCCGGACAATATTTAGACAAAAAAATAATTTATTCATATTTTTTATATATTAAAAAATGACTCTAGAATCTATTATCCATATTATTTTGAATTACTACTTTCCTAGAAAAGTTGCTAAGATCTATCCATAATTTCCATAATACATGTTATTATATAAATATATCTATTATATATTATAATTTATATTATATTATAAATGATCTAATATATCATAATATAATATTATATTATATATCATAATGATAAATTATCTTATAATAATAGATTAATTATTATAAAATAATAATATATTATATTAGAATAATACTATTGTGTATTATATTATAAAATTACATCATAATAATAATATATCATCATAATAATATAGAATATTATAGTATTATAATAACATAATATATTATTACATGATAAAAATATTATATTATAATTTATTATATTATATATTAACGTATTAGGGTATATTATATAATATGTAATATATCATAATATAATATAATAAAATATAATATAGATAACATAATATATTGTATTATATAATTATATTACTATTATTATATGGTTAGGGATATTTTAGGAACAAAAATAAAAATATTATTTTTTTGGTTGATGGGAAAATAATTTATCCCCCTAAATAAGCATAAAAACATGGATAAGTTGATCAATGAAAGAGTTGACAAACTTTTCTATGATATTTACCCACTAAAGAATGGACTTCCAAGACCTGTTCTTTGGAAGGTAAACAACTTATCTAGAAATTTCTATTTTCTTAGATAAATATTTTACAGGTAACATTTAAATAGGAAAATAATTTATCCATATTCCTTTATACATTGGAAAATGATTCTAGAATCTATTATCCATGTTTTTTTGCATTACTACTTTCCTAAGTAAATTACTAAGATCTATTCATATTTTCCATGATACCCTTTACTATATAAATATATTTATTATATATATTATAATTTATATTATATAATATATAATTTAATGTATCATAATTGGTGGGGACACCAGAGGCACCAGAATAAGACAGAGGCTTCTCAACCCTTTGTGGATTACTTAGTAGTATTTGAGTTCATTTGTAATAAGGGCTTAGCCTCTTTGAGTTGTCTTTTTATTATTTGAGTCTTGTACTAGTCAGCTCTTGTTGAGCTAGTCTTCTCCCTGAGTCCTGTACATGTTAGTCCAAGTACAAGTGAAGACATGTCAGCCCAAGTACAAGTGAAGACCGAGCCAATACGAGGAAAGATCAACCCAGCCTGAAGTTATGAAGATCATGAAAGGCTTAGTAAAAGAAATCAGAAGCCCTGGAGTCAAGTCGGAAGCTCTGAAGCCCTGAACCGCAGCCTGAAGCAGATTGGGCCAGCCAAGGCCCAGGAGGGGAGCTAGGGCGCCATCCACCCTATGGTCACCACCCCTTGGTCGGCCACTAGGGTCACCTCCCTTGGCCGACCAAGGCAAGAGAGGGGAGAGTGATTTGAAGGATTTTAAATCCTAGTCCTACCATGTATTCTAGCTAGGGTTTGGATGGGATTCAAATACCTAGAAAAAGTCTATTGTAACCTTACTTGGGGGCTAAGTTCAAGAGTCTATTTAAGAGACTCTATTATCTTGTATGAAGCAACCTTTTTGAATGAATACAATTGATTTCTCTCATTGCTGTGTGCTACCTACTGTGTGCTAAGGGAATTCTGTATGAATCTCTCTTCTTCCTGGTGTTCTGCGCCCTGTCTCCAGTCTCCATCCGCCTCTCCAAGCCCTAGCCGTCCACATCAATCCCCTTCTTTCCCTTACTGTTTCTCAATTAATCCTCCATCTTTGCTTTGTTTTCTAACCCTAGAACGGTTGTTTGCAGGTCTCTCAACTCCTACGAATCCAACGACTCCAGCCGGGCAGCGATCGGATCACCGGGTTGAAAGCCAAGAATCTGCGGGTCTCCAACTTGATTTTTCAGTCTGCATCCGGGAGCGAGAGCGATCCCTTCATCTACGATCTGCATCGGGTGCATCAACCATTGTCAGGTACACCCCCTCTACCTGCCAGTAGCCTTATTGGAGATGAACTAGCCCAACCGAGACTTCTCAGCCTCGGCGGTCATCTTTCTTATTGCTTTTAGGTTCTACTTTGCATGCTGTTGTTTCTTACTTGCATAGAATTCTCTACTTAGGTTCTTGGTCTGCTCTTCGGGATTTAGATTCACGACTTAATCTAAAAAAATACAAAAATATATTTGCATGCAATTTTAGTTCTGCATCAATAATATATGATACAACATATATAACATATTTTATTTTACTATAATATTATATATTATAAACTATATTATATTATATGTCATATGATATATTATATAGCAATGATAAATTATTCTAAATAATGGATTAATTATAATGATATAATACACTATTATATAATATAATATACATTATATTATCATAATAATATATTATATTATAATAATATAGTATATTAATATAAAAATATATTATATTAGTATAATAATATATTATTATATATTAATGTATTAGATTAGATTATATATAATATAATATGTATTATATTATACTGTCTATTATATTATTATTATATGACTATATTATTATTAATATATGGTTAAGGGTATATTAGAAATAAGGTAAAAAACTTGTTTTCCTGGCTTACGAAAAAATGACTTACCCACTTCCTAGGTGGACAAGGCTTTTCTCCTTTTTAGTAGATAAATACTATACATAAAAAAATAATTTAGTCATCTAGAGAAGTATAAGAACATGGGTATGTTAGTCAATGAAAAAGTTGACCAACTTTTCCATAATATTTACCTACTAAAGAACGGATCCCTAAGATAAATGATATTCAAGATTCTAAAAGGTATAATACATAACTATTGAGTTCATGTAACTAAAGTGAGATAACAATAGAAAGCTGACGGAGAATTTGTATGAAAGCATGACATTCCATGTTAAGGACTCGAAGCAATTTTCTTTTGTTAAGTGATGAAACAATAGGCAAGTTATGAAATAAAAGGCACGTTAGTTGACTATATGTATTTTATATATATTTGTGTCTATACCTATGTACATAAGAGTGTGAAATCAAATTATAGCAGAGGGATGACAAAACTTTGCTTGAAGAAAAGGTATATCTGAGTACCTAACTTGATCTATCTCCTTGAAGAAAGCCCAATAATTTAAATAACCGTAGTGGCTTTGCTTTGAGGAAACATAAGATACTTCTTGATGTTTTTTGGTTATAGGTTATTGACACGGGTTTTCTTTCCATTGTCAAAAAAGACTCATGGGGACCACTGAATTCCTTTAAAAGTTAATTTCTTATTGATAAAAACAATAGTTTTGAAATCAGGGAATATTCTCTCTTGATTCCATCATTTTTCATACCAAAAATACTCCTATTTATCTTGCAAAATATGTTAATTATCTGTCTAACTTTCTTGCCCCTGACCATCAGGGGCAATTTCTCTCCTCCTTCCACAATCAAAATTAAAACTCGCAAACAGATTGGATTGTATCACTTTCTTCGACTCTCAAACAAATTGGACTCTTTTATTTGACTTTTAAATAGACTGGTTTCTATCACTTGTTCTCTCCTCTCTTCCCTCAAACATGCATTGCATGTGCCCGGTTGCTAGTCTCCTTAAAAACTTTGGGTTTTGAGTTGGGTCCACATAGGCTGTATAAAATGTGATAATCCATTTGCATCATCAATATTTCTGCTTTTTAGAAACAAAGTAGGTGTATCTTAAAAGCGCCCCCTTCCCCCACCATGGGTTCCAGAAAAACAAAAGAAAAAAGAAAAAAGAAACATAATAGGTATTTCAGAATCTTGCTGTTCTGTGCTAGGCTAGTACTGGCATTTGGCATCGGTTACCACAGTTACTAAAGCTTTTTTAACCCTTTTGTTTTAACTGAAACTGATATTTTAAAAACTTTTCTGGCATTGCTATCAAGTGCCACCAGCACTTAAAATCCTTGTGCAAAACAAGCATGAGCCAGAAACAAGCTTCTTTAGCTTCTCTTAAAAGCACCTTTAGAATTCTGCTTATCAAAGGCACATTTTTATTGTGCATTACTAATGGCTGAATGATGAAACAAGTTCACTATTTTTCAACTTAGTATGGAACAATAAGTCATATTACATAGAGCAATGATCAATATAGGCATAAGATGTGAAACTCTGAACCACGGTAGTTTTATTATGCACAGAAGAAACGCAAAGCCTTGAATCATAATGATTGACCTAGAGTGGATGAATGAGTAGCTGGTTGGGTGCTTTCCAAATTTTAGCAGAGAGTTTTATTAGACATTTATTTAATGGTTCATCATGTTAACGAAGTTATTATTTTTGACTATCCTTTTATTCATAAAGGTTACAAACATAACTTACATAGTAGAATATTAGTTTATCAACTTGAAGTGCATCCCAAGAAAATCATACTTGAAGTTTTGAACTTAATTTTCTTCTCTTATCTACTTTCATTTTATATTAGATGAATTGAAATGATCAGTGAAATCAAAATTACAATATATCTAATGCTTTTGCAAAAGGAAAAAAAAAAATCATAAAATGCATACTTAAAAAAGAACCCCAAAAAAGGAAAATCTTTAGCAACAGACATACTGATAAGACCAAGTCCATAGCTAATCTACTCTTTTCTATGACAACTTATAGTGAAAAAGCGCATGACCCTCATCCACACTTAGCAAGAGGACTGCATTTTGAGTGGTTATGAATGCACTTCATAGATACCAGTTATAATGGAGAAAGCACTACCTCCAATTTTAAATGCTATCTTGTTGGAATAGTTCAGTACATATAATAAACAGTTATGTTGAGAGACTGAGAGCTTATCAAGTATAACATTTCAATACATTCCAAAACATGATTCACATGATAAAAGTTAAAGATTCTACATTGAACATACATGAGATAATAAAAAGATTCTAATGTTGATGAGTGGCATACTGTTTCAACATCAATTGGATCCATCTCCTTTAGTTTCTGCAAGTGGCCACCTGTGCTTGGATCAAACACACTGCCTATAAAGCTGTATACTTGAGCAAAGTCTGGCATAACTACATAAACAAAAGAGAATGAATAGTAAGCAAAGCCCAACAGCAGATTGTTCCAGGTATGCACATAGAGAACATAGAGAAGACATTGCAAACAGAGATTGCCAATAAGCAAATAGAAAACTTACATGCCGTCCATGTCAATTACACAAACAAAGTTTTGAAATACAAAAAGGCAAAAAAAAGAGGAGGTTCAACAAAATACTCCATCTAGAAACTCCATTCTCATTGGAAAAAATTTTGGAAGCACCTTCCAGTTGTTGAGCTTCTGGCCAAATATACCTCAGTTTAACACACACCCCTACAAATAGTCGTTCTTCAATTTTCACCCTCTTTGGGTTCACATCAAGTTGAATATGTGAGTTTTCTTAAAACAAAGAGAGAAATAGAATATGGTGGTCTCAGCTGATGGCAAGAAAAGCCATATACTTAGTCGCCAACAAGTAAGCAAAATGATCAACTTCTGTCCCATCTCTACTTATTTATTGATAAAAAAGAATTTCAGATGAGAAAATGATGCAGATACAAGTTCAAGAAAGCAACAGTTAAAATAGCATCGTCTTACGGACTTGATTAACTAAGCCACGTATTGAACTTGAACATACTATGATGGAAAAATATGCTTGTGTATGCAAGTTCTCACATATTAAATCCAATTGAACCTCATTTAGCTCTATGATGATGCCTTCTTTATAGGTTTGTGTTCAGACATTAATGGCTTCTTATTCAATAATTAATTTTAGAATAAAGGCAGAAGTTGAGAAAAATTGGCTTGCCGCATCCTTAAATACCCAGATGACAATTTTGATCCTTAAAAATAGAGAGTTCAGCTAGTATCCCCATCAATGATTTTCCATGTGGGATTAGAACCTAAATCCTGCAGGGCATATATTAATCTCTCTCCATCTCTCTATCTCTCTCTCTCTCTCCCTCCCTCCCTCCCTCCCCCAGTGCATGCATCCGGCTAAGTTTCTAGTTAACAAAAGAAATATTTGCAAGTATCTGTTTAAAAATAAGTTCTAAGATCATAAAAATCCAGGATTGTTTATTGAAGAAAGAAACAAAAATCTGTATAATTTATAATGGTCTGAAATTTAATCCCATAAATCCACATAAATACAATGTGTGGTAACACAAGAATAATACCTCAATAGAAAGAATGATAGGAACCATGTTTTAAAAGAACAGCAACTCTAACATTATAATGGCTGTCATAACAATTTTGGAGGACGTTTGTTATGTTGTGCATATTAATAACAGGCATCTAAATAACTGCAATTATTTGACCATTATCCTGTTACAACAGCCATTACATAATGGCAATTATGGCATTCGCACTACTTCCCTCAAGAAAATAGGTTCTTCTCCAAAATTTTGTTTTTTTTTGAAAAACCTAAGAAATCAATTTTTTGTTGAGAGAACAGTGAATTAGAAGATAACACCATTAATCTTCCATTATTTTTCATTGTAATACCATTATAATGATCATCATAACAATCATTATTTTAACACTAAATAGTTATAAATAACATGGAATGGGCCAAATAACAGCCATGATAATCGTTATAAGGTTAACAATGGTTTCAGTAGGGGTCAGCTATAGAATAATGCCATTATTGAAACCTTAATAGCAACCAAATAATCAGAATGCAGAAAAAGGTTCTTGACCAGCATAAGAAGCAGATGTGTTAGCCTTCCCTTTCGATTATTTATGTATGATGGGTCCAGTCAGGTGTCACTCCTAGGTTTCTTGATGGTACAACTGTTGAAGCTTAACTTCAAAAACTTGGTTCAGTGTGATGTACTTGGCTACCACCAAAAAAAAAAAAAAAAAAGGAAGAAAGAAAAAGAGAGTAAAAGGCCTCCGTCATTTATTTTTCCCATTTAGCTTCATTGTTCAAATGCAAGCAAAGCATAAATAAAAAATTTCACATCTTCATCTATTATCCTTGTTGCTGGTTTTGTGCCTATATGGCACCCACAGTGTAGTGTTGTCCCATGGCAACGATTGACACATACTAGCTTAATAGTTGCCAAAGCACTATCGTGCAACCAGTGTTGTGCCAGTGCTGCATGCTGGTGAGGCATTTGTAGGTTATGCAACATGCATGTGCCAACCAGCACTCTAATCCATTTAAGTGTGCCTTACATATGTATCATATTTTCATCCAGTATGTATATCTTGCAACAATTTTTACCAATTTCTATAATTATTAAAAGCTTGGACAGTGTACACCAACATAAAAAGACTGTCATTCCTTGGCACAACATCCATATTCTGTTTTCTTCTGCCTGACATATTCACACAATAAATTTCTCCACGGATCTTAGTTATAGATTCAATTACATCCAACACTTCAAATCAGCCGTCTGAAGTGCCAAAAATGTATATAGTATAACCACATTAACTTTTTTTTTAAAAAAAATATCACCAGCTAGACAACTTAATCTATTTTCATCGTAGAGGTGTATGTATGATATGGAAGTTTCCATGTCAAGTTTTTTTAAAGGTTTTGATCTGTAGGATACTTCAAAGTACCTACAAACTTGGCACACGTATCAAGTATTAGGCATTACAATGTAAAAAAGCAGTTAAAAACTTCATCAGCCTGCATTTCCATAGTATTGGTTTTATGTAGTGCAAAGAAATATTGACCACAAAGTGATGGGACTTGATTCCCCTGATCAGTGATTTCACAAGTTAGCCATGTCCCAAGAGGCTCTGGTGCTACTATAGCAATTAGTGATAATCCTGCAGGCTTTAAATCTTCTATAAAAACAAACCTAGTTACACAAATGGCTGAAGGCATTGCTTATGCTGGGGGGAAATTAACAAAATATCAAAATTAAACCTTTTGTTATATGTGAAGCATTAGGCTGGGCAGAACTAGAAGCCCAGGAAGATACTGTTGCACATGCACTTGAGTTTCTAAGTATGGAGGATGAATCTGTTCCAAGAGCATATCCTGGCTCAAGTATGCAGGAGAAAGTTTGACATGGAACTGTTGTGTGAGATAACAGTGGAGCTGCAATTTTTTTTCCAAAGTATCACATATGATTATCTCCAAAACATCATGAAAAGCTAAAAATAGAATTACACAAATCTAACCATTTTTAGTGGCTTTCTGTGGATATGGATGAGCTGCTTTACGCTTGGGCCGAGGGGGTGGGACATGTTCACTTGTCCCATTCTTTTGAACTTTCAAAAAGTACTTCTGCGCATGGCTTCTTATCTGTATGGAGATGTCTTTAGCAACATCAGAGTAAATCTGAAGGAGATCTAACAAAGAATTACTTTGGATAATGTCCAGATGCAACATTCACAGCTTAGGCAGAGTAAAAGTTTAACTGTACCCAAACTAAACTCAATATCATTTATGATGAGCCAATGATTAGCTCAGAAGCAAGATGTATAATCTTCTCGATTTATTTTACCATGAGCCCTCTGCAGTAGGTCATATGCTCATATATTAATACAGGCTATTATGGAAACAAAAGAATTTTAAATTTCAGATAGCACTTAATACCTCAATGGGATATGCTAATCTAACCCAATTTCATGGGGATGGCTAGTTAAGTTAATCATACTACATATGTCAACATGTGATATGCAAAAAGTAACAAATCCATACTTGAATGATGCATAAGCATAGGTGAATTCCGGCCCCTTGAATCTCATTATCTCATTTTATCAATGCATTAAAGTGACCCTACAAAGTTGGAGTATACATGTACTTCAGTCACCAGACATGAACATTAGTTGGTCATTACAAAAATCAATACCTAAATTCTATCAGTGACTATACATAGCAAAAATCATAGCCGTAATCACAGTAATCAACTCTAAAAGGTGTGACTAAATTTCTGACATACTCAATACATATGAAAAAGTAGCTTGTTTTACTGCATATCTTATGATTGAGCTGGAAGCATACATAATGAGTGACACTTCAGATGGGCCCTGATCCAAACTATCATGAATAGACAAAACATATTCCCAGAAAGATCCTTCATTTGATCATTCTTGATCAAATAGAAGAACTTAAGGACATGTAAAACATTGTCTGTGACATCTGGATGAGCTATTTATGATCATTGTGATTAACAGAGCTAATCACAACCTTCAGCAATAAAATTGCAGACAGCGTACTAGTATTTAGTGCACAGAGTTGTTTAGATAGCAATGGTACTCTTCATATAAGCAAGGCGAAGGAAATGGGCATGCAGGTTGCGGCTTATTTGACATAAAAATGATGATTGCAGAATGAGAGTAATCAACTCACAACAAATAAGTTAGCCATGATTTAGTAATTAAAAAGCAAAGCTGAGAAGAGCACAATTATGATTGTATGGATGTTGGCCTTTACATGATGCAAGAATTAATTCTTTGTTGTAATAAAAAAAGCAAAATTTGACAAATGGGTGACATTTTTCATAGGGTAGGTGCAGAACAGGGAGAGAGTTCTTGCACGGCTACGATAGGTTGGACATCTTGATGAAAGAATCTTTTTTTCTAAATTTCACAGGACTGAGTTTTACAAAGTAAGGTCAATGGAGCATTGGCTGAGAACTATTTAATGCCATTGAAAGCAGAAACAAAGTCAGTGACAGGTACTGTTATGCAATAATAAAATTTCACAAAGAGAGGATCGAATTTGTAATGTAGCAGGTGTAAAAGGGAGAGAGAGAAATATGCATAGCCGTGACAAAGTATGTCACAAATCATGCATAAATTGCTTAATTTTGTTCATCTTGGACCAAGTTATTACAAAGAACTTGAAAACCAGTTGATAACGACACAATCAATGATATCAAGGAATCAATTAAAGTAATTGAATATGGCATTACAGCGGTACATTAATGTTACTTCTTTCATGACTTCTTCGCTTCAAAATATTAATGCTTCATGTCCAAACAAAGCCAAGTCATTTTGTTTCAATTTCCTAAGTTTCTTTATCCATCGTTACCATATATTTACAATCATCATAATTGATCTCTAACTATTTTGTGAGTTTTCATAAAATTTTCTTCCTGTCAGATTAAACATAAAATCTGATATATGGACATGCGATAGCATACTCTGGTCTTCTATGTTATATAACCAGTAAAAGGGACATACCTTTATTTCAGGTATAAAATTTCTGGTTATAAAAAAGAAAAAGAAATAAAGAAGAAATGAAGCATGAGAAGAAGATGAAAGAATCCCTTTTTTTTTCTTTTTTTTTTTTTTTGTGTGTGTGTGTGTGTGTTGGGGGGGTGGGGGGAGAAAAAGTAAAAGAAAAAGACAGTAAATGGAGAAAAAGAGAGTGAAAGTTCATAGGAGAATATGTGAGAAGTGAAAGATGATTTACCTGCCAATCCACCTAAGAAAACTAAACTCAGAAACCCCTTTATATACCGATACAAAGGCCTTCTCAACGAGATAGGTCAAAGATTCTAGAACAATCTTGAGTAGCATAGTAGAAAAATAGCAACACAAAGGGGAGATTTCAATTCAGCAAAGATGAGAAAAACAATAGCATAAATTTCTTGATTCTCATGAAGCATTCCTCATAGGTTCTACACACCTCCTACTTGTAAGTGAATTCTTCAACAACTTTGAACTTAAATCATTGATTCCAAACCTTCAGGAAGCCCTAAAATCTAAAAGTTCGGTGTCTCTAAACTCCCAAACTTTGACTCCAGAATTACAAAAGGAGACTCTAAGAACCTATGAAGGACGACACAGATGCAGGATATGGATATGACATGACATGGATATGCTGATACAAGAAATCTTGAAAACGTAGCATATGATACAGCTAGGATATGTCAATATATATATATACAGATGCATATATATGTATGTATATGTATGTATGTACATACATTATATACACATAGATACATACATGTGTGTGTTTAAAACACACACATGGATATACATATAAATTTAAATATATTTTATACATATATACAAACATACATACAAGCAAACGAATATGTATATATAAAAGAAAAGTACTGACAAAGCATACTAGGCTATCAAAACAACATAGTCTATACTTCATATGGTAGCATTAAATTTTACAAGCTAATTAGTCATTATTCCATAGATCAACATTCAACTTTATATTTAAAATTAAACAGCAGACTACAAAATTGTTCCTCCCTCTTCATTTTTGGATGTATCGGGGAAGTTCTAAAGTATATCGGGAAGTATCTGAGTGCTTTTAAAATTTTGAAAAATAGGATATCTAATAGAAGTGTCAAACATGTATCCAGGAAGTATCTGATAAGTACTGGTATCTTTATACATACATTACATACAAGACATGTGATTTGAAGTATCCAAACTTCCTAACTAAGAACCATCTTGACGTTCAACACCCAAATTAGTGATAGAATGATAAATTCTGACAATTTGACAATCACTTAGAGAAAAGTCCATAATTTTATTATCAGATCTCCAATCTGAATGATTCAAAATGTCATTCAAAAGCTTACCAAATTATTTTTCCTACCATCTTTGTTTTAGACTGAGATTCAAACAAAACATGATTAAGCAATCTCTTATCTGTTGCAGTATGAGGGCCAACTGTTTCCTAAATTGCCACCAGAACATGCCTATTTCACCTTGGTTTGCCTTCAGATGCTGTATAGACAAGAATGTCTGCTCCAATCTCATGATTTGAAACATATGCATATAAAATAGCCCCAAACTCCAAACCTAAGAGTACTAAAATATGTCTAACCTGATATATAACTAGATTAGGACAACTTCACAAGGAATCCATTTGTGACAATACTTTAAACAATTAAGACTCAAATTCCTTATTTTAAGTGGTTCTGGAACAACTACTGTTTCAATAAGTCAGCCTACACAAGTGTTTACAAATTGCAGAATTATATAATGAATATCAAATGATAATATTTAATTTACATCATGAACTATTAGATTTAGGCTGACCTGACTAAGCAAATATTGCAATCCTAATTTATCTGTTTCGACTAACTAGAATTTGAATTTTCGTGATGGAAGAAAGGATACAAATATATTGGACACATTAAAGAACATGGAAACTAAAATATAATTCACACCATGAAGTAACAACAAGATTAAGTTTGAATGACTAGCCAAGATTGCAATCTGAATATACCTGTTTTGACTGCTAGAATGTGAACTTGTCTCATTGACATCGATATGATTGTGAATGTATAAGTGAAATATCAAATCTCAATATCAAGTTTATTTGTTATTCAAAGATTTTGCATTTACCTTTAGCCATTCCAATAACACGGGGATTCTTATTTTGAACTTGCTTTAGACAAAAACCAAAAACCATTACCATTTTCACGTTTTGGTCATTTGTCTCTATTAAATTTACAATTCTTGAAATTCATCTGCAAATGCAATGATTTGACTGATTCCAATTGACTGAAGAGACCCAATATGCAGTTGTTATTTTTTTTTATTAAACAGGAAAAAAAAATCCAAAGAGGGATCACGTTCAAAAACTGAAACATTCAATTTTTATCATATAAAATTCTAACTACAAACACAAGTTTTTCTTATCCTTGCTCTTTACCAAAAGAGAAAACATGATATGCAAAGTCAGTTTAACATTGTAGCTGAATGTAAATATTACGACTAATTCTAAGCATTTAATTTTTCTGCTGTCAGATTTTTCATCTTAAATTAGTTTCTAAAAATCATGGATCATATGGAAGATACCTGGATCACCGTCTTTGAGCCAACAAATGCTTCTATTTTTTTCCAGTCACGATCAAAACTGAAAAAATTAGAAGGGAAGACATGAAGTAAAGAAAAAAAAACTTTATTGTTAAAAAAAGTAGATATCAGTTAAGCAGTGGTACAATGCACCGCATCTCTCCAATACTGTAGTTAGATAATGTGCCTAACTAGAACCGTAGATATTGTACCTGGCTACAAAATGTAAACACCGTAAGGATTTCATCTAGTTGAGTCTTTCAATCTAATTCATTGGACATTGAGGTTATATAATAATGAGATGAATGGAATGTATAAATCATGTAATAAAAGCCATCCCTGAAACTACTTTTCCCCCACAAGGACCATATGTCGTGCTCTGATTAGAAGGATAATATACATTAATTTGTTCCAAGGTTATAAATGTTTTGAAGCAGAATAGGAAATCTGTGGACAACTCTTGAGTGGTTGCCCTGGAGATGGAAAAAGGGGTTTATCATACAATTATTTTCGTTAGAATATTTCTGGTTTTGATTAGCATCAGAGGTAGTTCCATGTATGAATGCTTGACACATGAGGATTAATAAATCTGTCTAAAAAGTTTGGAACGAGGCTTGAAGGTTATGGTTATTACCATCATGTTGGTTCTGGTGGAACAAATTAGAAAGTCTATGATACTTCTCACAAAGAGAACTTACATGCAAATTTGAAGATGATATTCTTTTACTTTTTATTCTTTGTTGATGGTCAGGGCAAATTTACAACTAGAGGAGATTGATTCTCTTTTGGAATTAAAAAGAAGAAAGAATGTTGCATATACATTAATTTTTATGGTCAGATGAGTTATTTTTGGATATGGGTGTGAGAATGAGTTTCCAGCAGACAGCTATAGCATGGATATGCCAATAATTTTTTAGGTTAGTGAAATGAACCTTTGAAGAAACAAGATCTCTATACATGATAAACGAAAAGACTTTGATGTGTTAAAAAGGGTGAGCAGACAGGAGATAAGAGAGTCATCAGTTTTTGTCCTCATCCAATAACAAGCGGATCATGGGGCAAAAGCCTTTCTTTTAAGTATAGAGATGATCCTATAGATGAAAAGGTAGCAGCAAACAATGTATTCTTTGCCTTTGAAATGCAGAAGAGGGTTTGCTAGTTTTCATTTTCTGTTTCTCAACAAGGTTATGAATGGTTCTATTTTTAATTTTCCCAAAATGAAATACACACTCCTCCGACATTGTTTAATAACATAATGTAATTACTCACCACATGCAAATACAATTATGCAAACTTGTGCAAGATACGAATTTGAATTAAGTTGTCTTCCATCCCGGTAGATCATTCGTCAGCCATGTGATGTCTCCTTTCCAAGAAAAGTTTGCCAGCACCTTATACACTCTCAGAGAGTAAGCATCAATCAAAATCAAAGATTCAGGTCCCGGCGAGATGTTTCGTGGGACACCGAGAAGGGGTACCATCTCATATGTTGGGACAAGACGTCATGCCAGCATCCCAGCATCCCAATCGGGATACCTTGGGGCATCCCCTATCCCGAGTATCAGGACGGGACGCCAATACATCCCGTTCCATGAAAAAACTGGGACAGCCCCATCCCACGGAATTTAAAACCTGGTCAAAATCATGCTAATCCATGCATTTAATTCCCAGTTATATGAGCCCACTGCTCAGTCAGTGCAGTTTGCTAAGTGTCAGTAAAAGACGGGCAAGGGCTGACTTCACCGCAAAGCTTCCAAGATGTTGGTCGATGGCAATAAGGGCTAATAGCATGAATGAGACTTTCTCCACCCTCAATTGAGAAAGCTTAACATGTTGAGCATATGATTATCAAAATCCCAATTTTCCACCATAATAATAAGATATTTATAAAGATCTCCATCATTGCATGCCAACTGACCTTTAAAAACCAATATAGATGAACGATAGTTTCAATCAATATGATGGATACATGACAAAATGACAATTCCCCCAAACCCTTACTTTCAGCATTTACAGATGGCTTTTGTCAAATTGTCAGTTAGCACTCTTCTTAAACTTAAGCTTCATGAAGTCCCAAACATACCAAATCCAGATCATCAAACTTGCACTCACGTCAAATAAAATGCTCTTAACACTATACATGGTTGGACATTACATCTAACAGGAAGGAAAGCAACCACATCCCTCTCCATGAAAATGCCATTTTAAGCTCTAGAAGTATATCTACAACAAGACCCCTTATCCATATACTGCAACGGAGGGAAGATAAATATCTATCATAACAATCAAATTACACAGATATATAAGTCATCTAACTTCTCTTAATAAAACCATAAAGAGAGACATGAGTCTCAGAATTGGAATTATAAGCATATGGCCCATCAGCCATGATGTGTCATTATGATTGCAATCAAGATTCACTTATCTTTTATTTTCATGCATCCTTAATTTTGTAATCAATTTGCAGGCAGATGAAGACACCCGGCATATTCCAGATTCATACATCAGTTACACCTTTCAACTCCCAGACAAAGTTAACCAACTATTTCTTAACTCCAGAAGAGTCAATTCAACCATATCATTGAGGAAACTAATGCAGCTGAGAGACTTAGAAACAATTTCTCATCCCAACTCTACCTTTTCAAAGCTTATCGTTGGAAGGTTTTTCAGTTTGGGGACAAGTACATGAGAGGAGGGAATTTTTGGTAGCCTACATTAACATGTTTAGGTACTTGAGAACAAACAAGAACACCTTCAATATTCTTACCCCAAACCCCCACATACAACTTCAGAAACTAGCTATATTGAGAAAAACACTAAAAATTATTGTGAAGTGCATTTTAGGGGTTTAGCAAGCATGTCTTTCAAGAAAATGCAGTCTCCTCCAAAAGCTCCCTGAAACAGCTGTCAACCACAGATTTTTTGAAGCTGCCCATGATAAGTTGGTATTTTGGTTCTAAATTAATCACCGAATCCTGTGTCCCGCATCAAAAACTGGGTTTACAACAAAGTTCTGCGGGAGACTCTTAGGGGAATGTAACAGCACCCTTTCTTTTATAACATTGGCATGGGTTTATGCATTAAATTCAAAAGCTTGCTTTCATAATCCATTGGAGGAGGCACGAATACAACTCAGCTTCCCTCTTCAGGCTTGAGACAGAGCTGACAAACCCAGAGCTCGACTTAGTACCTAACCTTCAAGATTTCTTCAAGGAAAATTCACTCAACTTTATGCACTCGCCTTTAAGCTGTTTCGCAATGAAAATTTCGCTGCACTCCATCAATTGGCATCAAACAAGAACCGACACAAATCTCTAATCAATCTCAGGTAACATCCATCCGAACCCATCACTCGAAACCCTTTTCCCAAACTAGAATAAGGCAGGAATACCCGATCAATCCGCATTGCTCGTGCATACTTAGGCCAAAAACAACACCTCTAATCTACAGCAAGATTAAATCTTTAAACTTCACGGATAAATAAGAGGAAAAAAGTCCAACAAAATCGAAGTCTTTTATTCCCATAGAGTCGATCATAAGCCGACCTCAATCCAAACCGATAACCTCGAATCACAGAACGACTCAAGAAGAGAGAGAAATTAAAGAATGACAAAAGCGGAGAAAAACGGTCAACTTCCATGATTCAAATTTCCATGGCATGAAGCAAAACGCCAAACATTTCTCTCCAGAAGAAATCAATCAGCGAGTGAAAAAGAGTGAGAGAGAGAGAGAGAGAGAGAGGAGAGAGGAGGGGGGAAGAGGTCTTACAGCTGGAGAGCCTCGAGGAACTTGTCGTGCTCCTGTTCGGTCCAGTTCTCCCTAGACTTGGTGATGGTGTACGGCTTCCGGACCTTCTTGTTGGGTTCCTCCGGCCCGGTGGCTGCGGCGGAGACGGAGGTGGTCAAGGATCCCGCGGCGCCCGGGAGCGCCACGCCCACAGGATCGCCGTTCTGCTGCTGGTGTTGACGCGAGCCCAAGAAGAAGCCTCCACCTCCGCCACTGCCACTTGTTCCTCCATCGCCGCCGTCGGCCGTCGGGTTAACGCACACCATAAAGACTTCGAAATTCGGAAGAGGGCGGTGCGTGGGGACTGCGGAGCTTCTTCGTCGTCTCGCCGCTTTTTTGTTTTGTTCCACGGGGCTTTCTCTCTCCGTGTCCCTCACTCTCTCACTCTTCCAGCGGGCATTTTAGGCTTTTTAGCCTTTCGGTGGTTAAGTGCGGTGGGGGGGATGGTTTGCGGATTTGTGGCGTGGAAGGCCAGCTAGCACCTGGACCCCGTGTTCCGTTGACCCTTGCTTCAATATGCACCTCACAACGGACCTACGGCCCAACCCCCTTTTACATTCGACAACACTAGCAAACCTTGTCGGGCAAAGAGTCTAATACTATCGCACGCGATTTGTGCGTGATAGATAGTTGCGTGCCGCCTTTGAAACTATATTTTGGTACATTATCGGATAACCTTAAAAGTAAATTATCAATGATATAAATTGTTGACGCAGGACCCTTCTCAATCAAGTGAAACTGCTGGATCACCGGTTCGTTCTTCCGCGCTAATGTGCAAAATAGATTCTTGACCGGATTTTCTCCGGTGGGGACACTCCGATGTCTAAGTCAAGGACAGGTTTCGGCAACAGAATGGAGAGTAAAGGGAGTGGAGGCTGAGAAAAAAGAGTGGTTCTCCCTCTCAGGAATGATTTTTCTTGCTTACCTCGAGTGTCCCCTAGTCTTACCAGTACTTATGGTGATTGGGCCAGCTTGTCATTCGATATTTTCGCCCTATGATCAGGTTGGAGATCAATCAATCTCACCCGGTCCGTAACTATAAGCGGTTACCAAGAGATATTGGCCAGGCTGGAGGCGTCGAATTTGGAGCTAACGGCCGTGTGGCCGTTCCGAAGTAATTGTGATTTGCTGTCATTATTATGGGGTTGATCGGAGGTCCGTTTCCTGGCCTCCTCCTGGCGAAAGGCTACCGTCGCAAGTTCAAAGTGTCTTCGAACTTATCATCTTGGCCCAAAGTGTCTTCGGGCTCATCTTCTTCAGGTCGATCTATAGAATCAAAGCCCCCAGTCGGCCTCGAAGACTGGGCTTATGATGCAGCGGGGGCTGATCTGTCACTTCGTCAAATCTCGTGGTTCTTTCTAAGTGTTCCGGTCTAATTGCATGGCTCGAGAAAGATCCGATGGACGGTCCAATTAATGGTTGTCTGGTGCTTGAACCGGCATATCCCAACAATTGCCCCCCACTCTTAGTTTTTGAAGCAAAGACCTGCCTCGAAGAGTGAGAGTACTGATGTGATGTCGTTTTCTCCTGGGAGAAGTGCAGCCAATGATGGAGAGACATCCCACTCGGTCGCCTGCCGTAATCGCCATCTGATTTGGGGATCAAATCAGGGGCAGCTGTCACTCCCTTATAGGAGGGTATAGAAGGAGAGGACCATTCGACGAATCATTTCCTTTTTCCTTCAGCTACGGCGATTCGGCTGGTCTTTTCATTGGAATTTGAATGGAGTAAGTGGCCCCCTTATGTCCCTTGGAGAAGGTGAAGGCTTCATCCATGCCGCTGGGCGAGGTCACGCGGATCGTGACCTTTGGCTTTTCCTGCATAGAGTTAGTTATTTTGGCATAGCTGGTGATTTCACATCTGCCTCCAGCGTTTTGTGCACGTGGCAGACTCAAAGAGGAGGTCGCCGGCGCCTCAAGATGCCCCTTCTCCTCTTTTAGGGGGAAGGCAAGACTGGTTGAGGAAGCTTCCCCGTCCTTATTTGTCTTTTGCCCATTGCTCAGCCCTCTCTCATTCCTTGTCTTCAGTCTTCTCTTGTAGGTAGGGCTTCTTTATTTTTCCCTTGTATCTCTTTTCTATCATGGCCGCGTCCACAGGAACTCGCATCATCACCGGGAGAGAGGCTAGGTCTTCTGGTGTTAGTGATGAATTTAAACCAGAGTTGGTCCCTAGTTCCGTTTCACTTAGGAAGATAGCCCACCTTCGGGAGCGCTATTGCTTTCTCGAAGAGTTCCTTCTGAAACTTTCGAAACCCAAAGAGCGGGTGAACAGGCCTCCCGCCAGACATATTGCCATATATGAAGACCATCTGAAGGCTGGCCTTCGTTTTCCATTGCACCCTTTTCTTATTAGAATTTTCTATATGTACCATGTCATGCCTACACAGTTGACCCATGTTGGCTCCACCCAGTGATTTTGATGAATAACGAAACATTGAGTGCATAATATATACTAATGTGTATTTCAAGTTATGAGTTTTCAGGAAGAAAGCACCTCAAAATCTCAAAAATTTATGTATCATGGCACGCTGTGGCACGGAGCATTTCTTGCAATTCTGGACATCCTCTTCATGGAAAAAGGGCTTTTACATGATCAATTATTATTTATATATGTTCCATTTAAATTTCAATATCAATATTTATGTTTTTGGCTCAAATTACACTTGAATCTGAATTTTTTAGTCTCAATTGTCAACACCTGGGAAGCCAAGTGTCGACACTTCAGCATTTGGCATGCAGAAAAATTCTTGGCATGCCAAGTGTCGACACCTAGAACTCAAGTGTCGATACCTGCATTTCAAGTGTCGACATTTAGATTTCCAGGTGTCGACTCAAGACCTGAGATTTTTGAAAATCCAGAACTTTGCCAATGGAGGGTTTTTGTGTCAAGTATCGATACCTGTGCATCAAGTGTCGATACTTGAATGTTCAAATGTCGACACCTAGAAATCAAGTGTCGATACCTGACAGCCAAGTGTCAACACCTGATGAGCCAAGTGTCGACACTTGAAGCCTGACAGCCCTAACGGATCTATTTTTCTGACTTGTAGAATTTGCTTTTCAAGCTCCAAACGGCTAGATTCGAGGCTCCAATGGTCACAAACCATTTTTTGAAAGTTTATTGTTGTATTTAACCTCTGCCAACTTCATTCTAAAGGCATTGAAGTGTATTGAAGTCCATTCAAAGCAAAAAAGCCAATATTCTCTCAAGAACTTCACATCAAAAGCCTTTTATAGTTTGATTCCCTAAAAAAGCCTTCAAGCTCATCCTAGCATCATTCCAAAAGAAGTGTTTTGAGGAATATTCCAAGGAGGAGACAAGACAAAGCATGAACTTGAGCTTCAAAGCTTTCATTCTACTCTTGAAGAGAGTTTGTCTTAGTTTTAAAAGTTGTATATCTGTTTTTATCTTGTGATTTGACCTTACTTTCAAGGGTGTCTTGAAAGAAGGTTGTTGTGGTTTGTTGGTGAGCCAAAGGGATAAAACCAACTAGGGTTAACTTATGAGCCCGAAGATAAAATAAGTGTAAAAGGTTGTTGGTGAGCCTAGGTGACAAAACCAACATAGGTTTTGACTTGTAAGCCTTTTGAAAAACAAGTCTGCTGTAATCTTGATTGGATTATAGTGGAATTCCCAAGGGTGGCTTGGGGAGTGGATGTAGGTGCTAGGTTTGCACCGAACCACTATAAATACTGTATTTGTGTGTGATTGCCTTCTTTGCCTCTTGCTCCTTGCTTATTATATTTGATTTACTGCTTTCAGCTGCATTGAATCCTGAGCATTGAATTTATTACTCACAAACATCACTAGACCTTCACATTACTATTTTAAATTTTAAAAATACCCAATTCACCCTTCCTCTTGGGCTCCATTTCTGGGCAACAAGTGGTATCTGAGCGCCGGTACTCTCTTGTAGGTCCAAGGATCTTGAGTAAAAAATCATGGCAGCTCCAATAGGAATGGATGTAGTTGAAGGTCAAGCTTCAAATTGTCCCCTACTTTTCAATGACACAAATTACACATATTGGAAAATACACATGCGCATCTTTATTCAAGCTATTGATTATAATTTGTGAAGGACAATTGTAAAAGGTCCTCATCAGCCTACTATGTTGGTTAATGGCATTCTCACTCCAAAGATGGAAGATGATTGGGATGAGAATGATATTAAGCAAATAGAGCTCAATGCTAAGGCTATGAACTTGTTATTTTGCTCTCTTGACCTGAGTGAATTTAAGAGAATATCTAATTGTCTCTCCGCCAAGAAGATTTGGGATACACTTGAGGTTACCTATGAGGGTACACACCAAGTGAAAATGACCAAGGTTAACATGCTTATTCATACGTATGAAATATTTAAAATGGAACCTATTGAGTCTATCAGTGAGATGTATACTAGGTTCACAAATATTGTGAATGGCATGAGAAGCCTAGGAAAAATTGTTTTTAACGTTGAACTTGTGAACAAACTCCTCAGGTCTTTACCGGCTTCTTGGGATGCAAAGGTAATAGCTATTGAAAAGCCAAGGATGTCAACACTCTTCCACTTGAACAACTGTTGGGCTCACTGATGACCTATGAGCTCTCCCTCAAGCAAAAGAATGTGGAAGTTGACAAAAAGAAGAAAGTGATCACTTTCAAATCTACTGCAAGAGAAGAATCAAGTGATGACTCCGAAGAAGATGATGAAGAAGATGAGACAGCTTTAATGGCGAGAAAATTTAGAAAGTTTATGAGGAAGAAAAGGTTCAACTTCAAGAAGAAATCTCTGAAAGGTGAGCCAAGTAAAGAAAAAGACAAAGAGAAGGAGAAGGAGCAGCCCACTTATTTTGAATACAAGAAACCCGGTCATTTCAAGGTAGACTGCCCCTTGCTCAAGAAAAGCAGAAGAAAGTTGAGAAAGAAAGCCATGATGGCAACCTGGAGTGACTGTGAGGATTCTAGTTCTGAGGAAGAATAGTAGGAGGTGGCAAACTTCTGTCTGATGGCAGATCATGATGAGGTATATTCTAAAATCGAAAATGAATTTATATTTGATGAACTTCATGAAGTTTTTGATAAATTAATCATAGAATTTCAAAAACTAAAGTCAAAACATAAAGATTTTAAAAAGCAAAATTTGGATTTAGCTAAAACAAATGATAAGCTTTCAAATAAAAATGAATCTCTTCTTTTTCAAAATAAAAAATTAAATGATAAGATTTCAGTTCTTGAAAAGGAAAGAGAAGTTTTGAAAAAGAGAAGTTCTTTGGTTTCAAATAAAAATTTTTCAAAACAAAGCAAAAAATTTTGGATGAAAATAAAAGATATAAAGAAGAAATTAAAAAATTAAAACCTTTTATAAATAAATTTACTTATAGTTCTAAAAAATTGAATTTGCTTTTGAACAATTAGAGAGCTGTTTTTGATAAAGCAGGTTTAGGGTTTAAAACTCATAAGAAACAAAAACTTTTCAAAAATTTCTTTGTGCCTGCATTTTCATCCATTACTTGCTATGCATGTGGTACTAAAGGGCATAAATCTTATATGTACAACAAAAGAAGATTGAGTAATATTAAGAAAGTTTAGGTTCCAAAAGGAACCATTGCCACTAACCTAAAAGGACCCAAGATGACTTGGGTACCTAAAGTCTCCACTTGATCTTTATTGCAGGTATGCCTTGCAACCAATAAGAAAAGAATGTGGTACCTTGATGGCGGTTGCTCAAGGCATATGACAGGAGATGTGGAGCAGTTCTCATCGCTCGAATATCAAAATAGTGGCAATGTGACTTTTGATGATAATGGAAAGGGCAAAATTATTAGTATTGGTAAAGTCCATATCACCCCCTCTTCTTACATTGATAATATTTTATATGTTGATGGTTTGAAACATAACTTGCTTAGTATTAGTCAGTTTTACGATAAGGATTTTAAAGTTGTTTTTGAATCTTCTATGTGCATCGTTTCTAGTTTAGATGACAATGGCATCAAGTTCATTGGTCATAGGCATGTCAATATTTATATGGTTGATCTTGATGATCTTCCGATTCAAAATGGTCAATGCCTAGTGGCAATGAAAGCCAAGATCAATGAAACTAGTTGGCTTGGCATCGTAGACTAGGACATGCTAGTATGCATTTTATTTCAAAACTTAGCAAAAAGAATTTGATAAAGGACTTGCCTAAACTCAGTTTTGAAAAAGATAAGATTTGTAGTGCATGTCAACTTGGAAAACAAACCAAATCCTTTTTCAAACCAAAAGGAGTAATCTCTACATCAAGACCCTTAGAGTTGCTTCACATGGACCTCTTTGAGCCAACTAGAACATCTAGTTTGGGAGGTAAGAAGTACGGTCTAGTTATTGTAGATGATTTCTCACGATTTACATGGATCATGTTTTTAGCACATAAAGATGAAACGTTTTCTGAATTCATTAGATTTCATAAACGAGTTTCAAATGAAAAAAGTGTTTCAATCATATCTTTGAGTAGTGACCATGGAACCAAATTTAAAAATACTGATTTTAATAAATTTTGTATTGAAAATGGCATTCATCACAATTTTTCTGCACCTAGGATACCTCAACAAAATGGGGTGGTAGAAAGAAAAAATAGAACTCTTGAAAAAATGGCACGCACCATACTTTGTGAAAATGATTTACCTAGATATTTTTGGACGGAGGCCATAAATACTGTATGCTATTTTTTAAATCGAGTTTTGATCCGACTGATTTTAAAGAAAACACCTTATGAACTTTGGAAGGGTAGAAAACCCTCAATTCACTATTTTCATGTTTTTGGATGCCGTTGTTTCATTTTAAACAATGATAAGGATAATTTGAGTAAATTTGATGCCAAATCAGATGAGGGAGTCTTTTTAGGCTACTCCACATCTAGTAAGGAATACAGGATCTTCAACAAAAGAACACTTATTGTTGAAGAATCCATACATGTGGTATTTGATGAATCTGACCAGAAATCATCGAGAAAAGAAGATGTGCTTTCTGATGAAACATATACCAAGAAAACTGAAAGTATAAACAACAACGAAGAGCCTACCAAGGAGCGAGAAGATGATCAGAACACTGAAGGATATCAAGCACAAGGTGATGAAAATACGTCTACAATCGATCCACTGCCAAAAGAATGGAGGTATGCTCATGGATACCCAAAAAAACTAATTATTGGTGATCCATCTAAAGGTGTAAGTACTCGATCATCTCTTAGAAATATCTGTGATTATTTAGCTTTTGTCTCTCAAATTGAACCTAAAACTATTGAGGAAGTTGAATGTGATAGTAATTGGATAAATGCTATGCAAGATGAACTTAATCAATTCAAAAGAAACAATGTCTGGATATTAGTAGATGGACCTTCAAATACTTCAATAATTGGCACAAAATAGGTTTTTCAAAATAAACTTGATGAAAATGGTGTTGTTACTAGAAATAAGGCTAGACTAGTTACCAAAGGATACAATCAGGAGGAAGGGATAGATTTTGATGAAACATTTGCTCCTGTGGCTAGACTTGAGGCAATTAGGCTATTGTTGGCTTTTGCTTGCTTTATGAATTTTAAATTATTTCAAATGGATATTAAAAGTGCCTTTTTAAATGGTCTTATTGAAGAAGAGGTTTATGTTGAACAACCTCCTAGTTTTAAAAATTCTGAATTTCCAAATCATGTTTACAAACTTCATAAAGTTTTGTATGGTTTGAAACAAGCTCCTAGAGCTTGGTATGATCGTTTAAGTTCTTTCTTGCTCAAAAATGATTTTGCTAGAGGTAATGTAGACAAAACTCTATTTTTAAAGAAAAAGAACGATGATCTCTTAGTAGTACAAATCTATGTAGATGATATAATATTTGGTGCTACTAACGAATCTCTTTGTCAAGAATTTGTAAAGTTAATGCAGGATGAGTTTGAGATGAGCATGATGGGAGAACTAAATTTCTTTCTCGGACTTCAAATAAAGCAAACCAAAGAGGGGATCTTCATCAACCAAGCAAAATACACAAAAGAAATATTCAAGAAGTTTGGGATGGAGAACACCAAGCCTTTAAGTACCCCTATGAGCTCTACTTGTAGACTTGACAAGGATGAATCAGGTAAATCTATTGACCAAAAATTATATCGTGGCATGATCAGTTCATTGCTATATCTTACTGCCAGTAGACCAGATATCATGTTTAGTATTTGTATATGTGCTAGATATCAGTCTAATCCTAAAGAGTTTCATCTTTTGGCTGTTAAACGCATACTTAGATATTTATCTGGCATAATTGAAATTAGTTTGTGGTACTCTAAAGATTCTTCATTTGAATTGATTGATTATTCTGATGCTGACTTTGCTGGGTATAAACTTGATCGTAAAAGTACTAGTGGAACCTATCAGTTTCTTGGAATAAATTTGATCTCTTGGAGTAGCAAGAAACAGAATTCAGTTGCTCTATCAACGGCGGAAGCCGAATATATAGCAGCTGGAAGCTGTTGTGCTCAAATCCTTTGGATCAAACAACAACTCGAAGATTTTGGCGTTAAACTAACTAAGACACCCATAAGATGTGACAATACTAGTGCAATCAATCTAACTAAGAATTTTGTGCAACATTCAAGAAGTAAACACATTGAAATAAGACATCATTTTATAAGAGATCATGTACAAAACTCTAATGTTATTCTTGAATTTATGTGTACTGATGATCAATTAGCTGATGTATTTACCAAACCTTTGAGTGAAGAAAGGTTCTATCTGATTAGAAGAGAGTTAGGTATCATTGACTTATTTTCCTAGAACTCTCACAAATTTCATCTGACCCAAGACTTTTCACTCAAAAACCACTTGCTTTAAGCCCCAAGAGCTTTTATATATTTTCTTAGATTTTTTGAAAATTTTTTTGATTTTTTTTTGGATTTTCTTGGCCAAGTGTCGACACTTGGATTGTGTCAAGTGTCGACACCTGACCAAGTATCGACACTTGACAAATACAAAGTGTCAACACTTGCGAAACAAAATCTATTTTAAAAAGATCGACCGAAGGTTTTTGTTTTTGCTTTTCCCCCATCGATTTCAAGCTACAATGGTCCCCTACTATCCAAACCCCTCCTCTTCCTGTTTAACCCTTCACGAATCAGGTATTCCCTCTTCTAATTTCTTTTTATTTCCACTTTATTTCTCACATTTTTATTTTCTTTACCGTCAAACCGTTTGACCTAGTTTTGGATTTTTCTGACCATATTTAGGATTTTAACCTGATTTTCCAGAGTTTTAATAGTTTTCTAAAACTCTGTTTGAAGGAATAACGGTTTAGTGGCCTTTCTCTTGGTTTTTCCATGGTTTTTGGCCGTTCTTCACGATCATTCCATCCGAATTTGGGAGAAACCACTGTTTGATTGGTTTTTGGCCAAAAAATTTGGTATTCACAAAAAATCTAGTGTTTTAAACTAATTTCTATTAATTTATCATAGTTTTTCATGATGTTTTTGCAACATTTTTTTACCACTTTGATAAAACCCTAAATGTTTTAAGCCCAAATCCCATGTATTTTGGTATTTTGATAGTACAAAATTATATTTTTATAAAAGTTCAAATATACTTTAACAACCAAAAACATTTTCTAACTCTTGTTTGTAGATTTCCTAAATTCCTTTTGGTATTTCATAAACCAAAACTGTTTCAAAACTGTCCTGAAATGATTTTCTCCTTAACTCAACCTATAACAAGTCCCATTGCTCCTAGTTTGATTGGATCTATCCTCTTTTCCTACCTATCCAGCTGGTTAGACATGGGTCCTAGGAAGAGACTAGCAGTTAGGAGACCGAGACAGAGGGCAGAGAGGAGAACAAAGGCTAGGCATGACACTGGTGAGTCGAGCAGTTTAGTCGCACCTGGTTCCCCTACGGAGAGGATGGCAGGGAAGGCTATTGCTTCCGGTCGACGAGTGGACTTAGAGTTTTTCGACCGCCAGCACTTTCAGATCTGACAGACTCTTACCGATGCAGGTTTGGTGCCCTTCTGCACTATGCAGGAGAGGTATTACCCTCATCTGGTACGTGAGTTCTATGGAGCTTTGGATTGCCGGCATATGACTTGGAGGACATCTGTGCGTGGTGTGGAGATTCTATTGACAGAGGAGCTCTTGAGCAGAGTCTGGGAGATACCGCACCGAGGGATCAGCATTTTTTTTGTGGATGACCGGGAGGCCGCATTCCGTTGTATTTTGGAGTGAGATGATATTCGCGGTGTGACAGTAGTCACCGTAAATCAGTTATCAGTGGAAATGCGGCTCCTTCATCACATCACTATCCGGATTCTTCTATCGAAGATAGGGCATTTTGATTTCATCACTGAGAGAGAGCTTATGCTCATGGTCTGCCTGACACAGAGGACGCAGGTAGACATTCCACCCATGATGCTGATTCATATGAGAGACGTGGCCAGCCAGCGCCGTCATTGTCTACCCTATGAGATGGGATTGACCCAGATTTTCAGAGCGTGTGGAGTTTCTCTAGAGGGGGAGATCCCCAAGGAGATATTACACACAGATGTTTATGATGAGCGGTCACTCCATAGGATGGGTTACAGAGTGGTTAGCGACAGATGGGTTAGGAGAGAGTCTGGCTAGGAGCTAGATGAGGAGGATGAGTTATGTGAGGTTGAGGCTGGGCCATCTGGGCCGGTCAGTTCTCTAGTTCATACAGCACATGCATCAGAGACCGAGCCAGCGACGCCTTCTGTTACACCATCAGCAGCTCCTCCAGCTTCTTCTAGAGTACAGTTTGAGGACTACTCACGTGAGCAATTTGCAGAGGTGAGAGGCGAGCTTATCAGTCTGGGAGCTAGAATGACTCAGCTTTGGATCGAGATTGACAGCCTTAGAGCTGACACTACTGATGAGCATGCCGAGCTTCACCAGACTATGGAGGCGAGTTTTGCATGCATTGAGAGTTTGATCAGATCCCTACTCCCTCCAGCTGCTCCTACTATTTCTCCAGGTGATGATGGTGATGATGATGATGGCGACAACCACCGGGATGTCCATGATGATACTGTACAGGGTGGTGATCGCACTGACACAGGGCTACAGACGTTCTTGACGATGGCAGCGACAGTGATGATGGTGCTGATGGTTACGAGGTCGTCAATCGTGAGCAGCAGACTCCTGATACTCCTCCAATTGATGCTACTGACACTCTAGTTGCCACTGAGCCAGTCTTTGTTACCCCCACTGAGACTCTGCCTCCTCCTTCTTCTAGGGCCTCTAGAATAGCACCCCATTTTGGGCCATCCACTAGGACTAGGAGCAGAGGTATCTTGAAGACTCCTGGTAGTTTGACCCGTAGGACTAGAGTCACCGGTCTTATCTCTTTTGAGATTCTATCTGATGAGGATTAGCCTCACAGATGTCTCTTCTGTTGTATATTCTTTATGTTTCATGCTACTTTGTATGGTTCTTATTGTTATATGACTCTGATATATTTTGTATGTTTCAGTTTTGCTGATGACTCAGCAAATCTTTGTACTGAAAACTCCACTTATTATATATATATTTAAATTTGGATGTTTAAAAATTGTGATTCACTTTGATTGCTTGATTAGTCACATTTATTCTCTTTAGCTCTTATACACTCTTTGGATCTTTTTGGCTCTAATACCTGTCATATTTGATACTCTACCATCTTTTTGCCTCCATGCTTATTGTGAGGGGGAGGTTATTCCCCTTTATAATGATTGACAAAAAGGGGGAGTAATAGTATAGATTGTATGGCATAAATTGTTTGTGTAAATTTTCATATTTGATCTGCTTTGATACCCTGAAATAACAAATTATATGTTCTGATTTGAAATATCTAATTGAGGGGGAGATTGATTCTTCCTAACTATGAAAATTATGGCTCATATGGACTTACATTCATAGTCATGAATTATAATAGTTGAAATTTGAAACTTAATGCTATTTTACTCAAGGTTTTGTCATCATCAAAAAGGAGGAGATTGTTGGCTCCACCCAGTAATTTTGATGAATAACGAAATATCGAGTGCATAATGTATACTAATGTGTATTTCAAGTTATGAGTTTTCAGGAAGAAAGCACCTCAAAATCTCAAAAATTTATGTATCATGGCATGCAGTGGCACGGAGCATTTCTTGCAATTCTGGACATCCTCTTCGTGAAAAAAGGGCTTTTACATGATCAATTATTATTTATATATGTTCCATTTAAATTTTAATATCAATATTTATGTTTTTGGCTCAAATTATACTTGAATCTGAATTTTTCAATCTCAAGTATTGACACCTAGGAAGCCAAGTATCGATACTTCAGCATTTGGCACGCAGAAAAACCCTTGGCACGCTAAGTGTCGACACTTAGAACTCAAGTGTCGACACTTGCATTTCAAGTGCCAATACTTAGATTTCTAAATGTCGACTCAAGGCCTGAGATTTTTGAAAATCCAGAACTTTGCCAATGGAGGATTTTTGTGTCAAGTATCGATACCTGTGCATCAAGTGTCGACACCTGTGCATCAAGTATCGACACTTGAAAGTTCAAGTATCGATACCTAGAAGTCAAGTGCCGATACCTGACAGCCAAGTGTCGACACCTGATGAGCCAAGTGTCGACACTTGAAGCCTGACAGCCCTAACAGATCTATTTTTCTGACTTGCAGAACTTGCTTTCCAAGCTCTAAATGGCTAGATTCGAGGCTCCAATGGTCACAAATCATTTTTTGAAAGTTTCTTGTTATATTTAACCTCCACCAACTTCATTCTAAAGGCATTGAAGTATATTGAAGTCCATTCAAAGCCAAAAAGCCAATATTTTCTCAAGAACTTCACATCAAAAGCCTTTTATAATTTAATTTCCTGAAAAAGCCTTCAAGCTCATCCTAGCATCATTCCAAAAGAGATGTTTTGAAGAATATTCCAAAGAGGAGATAAGACAAAGCATCAACTTGAGCTTCAAAGCTTCCATTCTACTCTTGAAGAGAGTTTGTCTTAGTTTTAAAAGTTATATATCTATTTTTATCTTGTGATTTGACCTTGCTTTTAAGGGTGTCTTGAAAGAAAGTTGTTGTGGTTTGTTGGTGAGCCAAAGGGATAAAACCAACTAGGGTTAACTTGTGAGCCCGAAGACAAAACAAATGTAAAAGGTTGTTGGTGAGCCTAGGTGACAAAATCAACATAGGTTTTGACTTGTAAGCTTTTTGAAAAACAAGTCAGCTGTAATCTTGATTGGATTATAGTAGAATTCCCAAGGATGGCTTGGGGAGTGGTTGTAGGTGGCAGGTTTGCACCGAACTATTATAAATACTGTGTTTGTGTGTGATTGCCTTCTTTGCCTCTTGCTCCTTGCTTATTACATTTGATTTACTGCTTTCAGCTGCATTGAGTCTTGAGCATTGAATTTATTACTCACAAACACCACTAGACCTTCACATTACTATTTTAAATTTTAAAAAGACCAAATTCACCTCCCCTCTTGGGCTCCATTTCTGGGCAACAACCCCAAACAGCATCCGAAATATCTGTGGGTTCTTGGTTCGCTGTCACATAGCCAACATGAGACCTGGGACCAATCTGTTCACTTCCCTCTTTGTCTTGAAGAGGGACTTCCACGATCATGGGTGGTGGGTTATCGGCCCCCGCCCCGGCTGTAAAATAATGAAAAATATGCCCAGTGCCATTCATGGGTGGAAACCCAATTTCGTCTTTGTTTCTTTCGACCAACCATGGGGCTTTAACAGTGAGTGGGGGAGCCTCGCTTAAACGCCAATGCCGGCAAGAAGATTCTAGCAGCCGACCAATCTGACTATACTTTGTTGTCTGGTTCGGAGGCCATTTCTATCCGGAAGCTGTTAGAGGAGAGGAATCTTCACCTTGCCGGGATCAGCGAATTCCCCACGTTAGATACAAACGGTAGGAGACTTTGGTTTTCTCCCCTTGTTGCAGCTTCATCTTTCAACTAATCTTAAGGGTTGCTTTCATCTGCAGGTGGTAGAATGAGGCCTGATTTGGGCTTGCTTCGTGAGTCTACTAAGAGGAAGTTGGTACAGGCACCCTCCTCGAGAACATCGGTCCGAAAGAGGGCTCGAGGAGAGGGCCTTAGCAAAAGTGTTTCATCCTCCAGTGGGACATTCGGAGGAAGTGAAGTGCCGGCGGTGGAGTCTTCGGCAGGACTTCCACTAGCTGAACTTCCACCAAAGGTCAACTCCCCCATTCAGATCAGGGAGAGCCCACCTTCGATAGCTGATACATCAGTGCCTTGCCCCCTACTGTGGACAGGGGGAAGGCACCACAGGTTGAGGAGGAGCCTGTGAGGCGAACTCCTTTGGGCCGGTCTCCCCCAAGCAGGGAGTGTGGTATGGACCCTTCGCAGTCTTCTGACGTGGGGGGTCTCGCCATTCCTGGAGTGGCCAGGTAGATGCTAAAGGGGATCTTGCTGCCCCACGACCTGGCCACCACCCGGGGGTGGAGTCTCGCAAGGGTGTCCGACTCTGGCTTTTCTTCACTTCTTCAGGTAGGACAATTGTCATTTCTTTTGTTGTTAACATGTTACCCAGGCTACGGTCGATTTTACACTCCCTAATGCTTCATTATGTTGATGCAGCTACTCCACGACTTCACCTTCTTAGAAGAGGGGTTGGAGAATGTCGACAGTCTCCTTCATGGTTTAAAGGAGGAACTTTAGGTGGCCAAGGCCAAAAAGGAGGTGGCTGAAGAGTTGAAGCTATCTATGGAGGAGCAGTTCACTCGTAAGGATGCCGAGGTCCGGGATCTGAAATGCGAGCTGAAGAAGGCTCGTTTGAGGATCTCTGAATAGGAGGCAAAGTTGAGGAAGAGGAAGAAGCAGGTTTATTCCTTGGAGCACTCTGCCAAAGAAAAGCAAGGGAGGATAGAAGACTTGATGAAAATGATCGAAGAGGCGGTCAAACGGGTCGATACAGCGATGAAGGAATCTGAAGCCTTAAGGGAACAGGCTGCTAAGGCAGTCGAGAACTTCAGGAAGTCTTCGCAGTTCAAGAAAAAAGTGATTGAAGATAGCATGTTCAGTTACCAATTCGCTTTAATGATGGACTTGGTAAGGTGAGCGAAGCTTTCCCTGACCTCGACCTTTCCAGCATCCCCTCTTTTGAGATTGAGGAGGAAGAAGAGGAAGGGATTGCAGCCCCCCTATCCCCATTGATCTGACAAGGCACCGAACCAAACCGAAAAAGTCCCATTTGTGGCTGAAGAGTCGATCATGGATAGCCCACCAGGACTGGCTCAAGCTGAAGAGGCTCCGGCCGAAGAGTCTTCGGCTTTGGCCCAGATTGAGGAGGCTCTCTCAGTCTAGATTGAAGAGATCCTCCATTTTGCATACCCAGATTGAAGAGTCTGATGCTTTATGGAAGAGAGACTATAAGTCTTGAAGAGGTAGAAGCTACTTTGTTATCCAATAAGCTTAGATTGAAAGTATAGTTAGAGCATTAGACTCTGACTCCGACATTAGGACTTACAGTTAGAGATAAAGATGAATAAAGAAAAGATGGACAAGATAGAAGCAAGTCCAAAACAAGATCGAAATCTAGACCTAAAAGACCTGGTATTTGTTATTATTGCAAGAAGTCAGGCTACTGGAAATTTGAATGTAGAGTTCTACAATCCAAGAAAGAGAAGGAATAGAAAAATAAAGGAATAATCTCAGATTCAGTATCAATTGCAGTTATTTCAGGAAATCATGGCAATATTACAGATAATGTAGTATTTATAGCTGCCTATGGTATCAGTTAGGCTGATACCTAGATTGTGGGCTCTGGAGCATCTTTCTACATGACACACCATAAAGAATGATTCTCTTCTTTTAAACCATGTGAAGAAGGCACCATTCTTCTTGGAAATGTGCAATCTACAAAGTGGAAGATACTGGTAATGTTCGGATCAAATCTCATGTAAATACTATGGTAATTCTGGGCAATGTCATATATATTCCTTAACTGAAGAGAAATATTCTCTCAGTAAATGCCCTTGATAGTGCAAGTTTCAAGGGCAGATGTGGTAGAGGATCTATAACTATTAATAAAAGAATATTGATTCTATTGAGAAGCAAATTGAGTGGCACCCTTTATTATCTTGACGACAATATAGTAATTAGACAGGCTTCAGTAGTACAATCCTCTATTGAGCAGTTGACATAGTTATGACATCAGAGGCTAGGACACATATCAGATAAAGGTTTATAGGAGCTAAGTAGATGTTGTCTGCTAGGTAGTCAGAAGGTTGATGTACTTGGATTCTGTGAGCACTGTATATTTGGAAAATAATACAGAGTCGGCTTTTCTACATGCATGCACAAGACAGCAGCTATATTGGATTATCTTCATTCTGATCTACGGGGACCTACCCCAATTATATCCAAGGGTGGATCCAAATATTTACTTTCATTTATTGATGACTATTCTCGTAAAGTCTAGATTTATACTATTAAGTATAAGAGTGATGTATTTGATACATTCAAGAAGTAGAAAGTTATGGTCAAGAGGCAGACTGAGAGAAAGGTGAAAACCTTCCTCACTGATAATAGATTAGAATTTTGTTCTATATAGTTTGATGATTTTTAAAAATTAGAAGGCATTGTCAGATATAAGACCACAATAGATATATCTTAGTAAAATGGTGTGGTGAAATGCATGAACCATACACTATTAGAGAGAGTCAGATCTATGTTATCAAGTTCTAGACTGAGTAGAGATTTTTGGACAGAGGCTGCACACACAGCCTTTATATTATAAACCGATCTCCAACATCAGCATTGAGTATGAAGATTCCGAAAGAAATATGGACAGAAAGACCTGCAGACTATTCAATATTTAGAGTTTTTGGATATCTAGGATATGCAGATATCAGAGATGGAAAGCTAGATCCCAGGGCTAAGAAGTGCGCATTTCTTGGATACACATATGGGGTGAAGGGCTACAGACTATGGTGCATAGAGCCTGGATCTCGAGGATTTATAATCAGCAGGGATGTGATTTTTCATGAGATAACTACTCCTTCATGATGGATACAGCTTAATCCTTCACAGGGAGATCATGTTCAAGTTCAGTAGGATCAGACTGTTATTAATATTGATCAAATTATTAGATCATGGCAGCAACCAATTATAGATATTCAGAATGAGCAGGATCAGTAGATAGATATAGAGATATAGACTCAGGAGGAGGTTGCCATACAAGGTTAGGTTCAGAATGATAGTATTGCCACTCGTAGATCCAAGTGCCAAATCAGAGTACCTCAAAGGTATGGTTTTGAGAATTTTATTTATGCTGAGTTAATTTGTTATGCTCTGAGTATTGCAGACACCATTTATGATGAGCTGATCATATATCAGGAGGCTATTAGTAGTTCATAAGCTGAGTAGTGGACCATCGCTATAGTTAAAGAGCTTCAATTTTTGGAAAAGAATCAAACTTGGAGATGAGTCAAGTTACCTAAGGGCAAGAATGTAATTGACTACAAATGGATCTTTAAAAAGAAGGAAGGAGCTAGTCCTCAAGATTTTAAATATAAGACCAGGTTAGTGGCTAAGGGCCATAGTCAATGGGAGGGTATGACTATAAAAAGGTATTTTTCTCCTATAGTCAAATACTCTTCTATTTGTGCGTTGCTTGCTTTGGTTGCTTCTCAGGATTTGGAGCTAGAATAGTTTGATATAAAGATAGCTTTTCTACATGATAACTTAAAGGAGCAAATTTATATACAAGAGCCACTGATTTCAAGGCTCCAGATAAAGAAAATCATGTATGCTTGCTCGAAAGATTATTGCACGGTCTTAAGCAATCTCCAAGATAATGGTATCATAAACTTGATATGTTTACAATCGATCATTAATTTAATAGATCTTCATATGACAGTTACGTGTATTATCGATTGTTTTTAGATGGATCCTTTTGTTATTTATTATTATATGTGGATGATATGGTGATTGCAGCAAAGGATATGTTAGTCATCCAAAAGCTAAAAGCCTTGCTTAGTACTGCATTTGAGATGAAGGATCTTAGACCAGTAAAGAAAATACCTGGGATGGAGATAAGTAGTCAGGTAGACTTTTTCTTACTCAGCATAATTATATTGAGAAAATCTTGAAAAGATATGGTATATCTATAGCTAAGCTAGTCACCACTCCCTTTGCTAGTCATTTCAGATTATTTACCATGCTCTCTTCTCAAATTGAGGATGAAGAGAGATATATGTCTAGAGTGCATTATGTGAGTGTAGTTGGCAGCATTATGTATGCAATGATTTGCACTTGACTCAGTATTTCATAGGCAATATATGTTATGAGCAGATAAATGGACAAGCCTGGAAAAGCTTACTAGTCAACTGTGAAATGGATAATGAGATATCTAAAAGGCACTTTTAATTTGGGTTTGTTATTCTCTGGATAGAGTAGTTGCATTGTCACAAGATTTTGTGATCTGATTATGCTTGTGACTTGGATAGGAGGTCTTTGATAGGATATGTATTTACGCACTTTGGTTGTGTAGTCAATTGGAAGGCTACTTTGCAGTCTACAATTATTTTATCTACTACAGAGACAGAGTATATGGCATTGATAGAGGCCGCGAAGGAAGCTATCTGGCTAAAAGGGTTAGTACAAGATTTGGATCTCAAGCAGAATTATTTGGTTATTTACTATGATAATCAGAGGTCTTATATCGTACCTGAGATCAGATATATCATAAATGTACTAAGCATGTGGATATCATGTATCACTTTATCAGAAATTGGATGAAGGATGGTGATATTCAACTTTAGAATATTGGCATTGCTCATAATCCGACTGATATGCTCACTAAACCAATTCTAGCAGATAAGTTTAGGACTTTCCTGAACTTGATCAGTGTGAGCACTTGGTGATGCCCTTTGGGGCTTATAGTGAGGAGGAGGTTTTTTTATACATATTTGATAGAGATACATTATTTGTCGCAAGGAGGAGGATTATTATTGTTTGCTCTAAATAAAACTTCTTTTAGTTGGGATTCCTTTACTGTTTGACTTCTTCTTTAAAGAATTTTGGTACAAAGAATCTCTCTTTGATCGCACTTCTTTTTCGACGAGCAGTGTAAGACTTTATGACTCTTCTTCATTATTTTTCTTTAAAAGGAGTATGAGATCCTCGATTATAAGAAGTCCCAAAGTCTCAATTGCTCTCTACTGATCGCAACACTTTGGTCCACTTTTTTGGTCCCCGCCTGAAAAAGTATTTCTCTTGATCGATTATCATGGACGAGAAGGTATTAATTCATCTCTCAGATTATCTTCTCTTGATTCATAGCCAAGGCCGAGAAAGGTATTGTTCGTTTTGTTTATTGTTGCAATTTATTTGTATCTCTTGTTTGTTATTTTTTGGGGACCCTATAATTTGGGTATTTGTATTATCTTTGTATCCAATTTTGGAATGGTTACATAGTAGATTGCTCCTCCTCTGTTGTGGATGTAAGCAATTTTGCCAAACCATGTAAATTTCTTGCCTTTCTTATATTTACTATTTATGCATATGAAGTGTTCGATAAAATACCCGAGTGAGAGAAAATTATAAATCAGAAGCCTAAAGTGATCTGATCTACTATGCATATCCCTAACAAGGTATAATAATCTGGCTTAGCCAAGATACTTTTCTACCAAGCATGGTTATTGGAAGACTTAACCTAAAATTGGCTTTTTCTGGTTACCTAAAAAACGAACAAGAAACTAGAAGAAACTTCGAACAAGAGTACTTCAGATAAATAATATCTCGATCTTGGAAGCAATGTAGAGTGGAAACATGGTAGCAGAGAAAGTGGATGTGATATGATATTAAGATTTATCCAAAAGTGCTCAACTCAAAGTCTATTTATAGGCTTTATCTAGCTAACCAAGGAGATATGATGATTCCAAAGTTATGTGATATATATTTGAAAATCAATGTTCTCAAATAGTTAATTAATGAGTTTTAATTATATAGTAAATAATAGTTAGATGGTACCCGAAATGATGATGAAACTATGATTGCAGTATAGGAGACTGTCTGAGAAGAGGCTGAGGCATGCAAGGCACTGTCCTTAAGAGTAGATTCGCACATCTCGGAGATAATATTTCAGTGCAGCAAGATAATAGTGTGACTACTCTCCAGGATACAACAGCAACAATACTTCCAACAGGCGTGCACAAACTAATGTCAAAAGCGGATGAACAACCAAGATATAATTATTCCTTTAATTTGAATAGTGAATAGGGAAGAGAAGAATAGCGAGAAGATACAGATGGATTCTGTGGGTTAAAGAATTCTACATGAAGGTAAACACTAGCATTGATATTGGATGTATATATAAGAAAATATGCACTGGTTGAAGGCAACATATCAGTGCGTAAAAGACGTATCAGCCACCGGTTCAACCATGGATCAAAACTACTGATACGCAAAAGATGCACAACCGAGATATAATTATTCCTTCAATTTGAATAGTGAATAGGGAAGAGAAGAATATCGAGAAGATATAGATGGATTCTGTGGGTTGAATAATTCTGGATGAAGGTAAACACCGTCATTGACATTGGATGTATTTATAAGAAAATATGTACTGGTTGAAGACAACGTATCAGTGCACAAAAGACATATCAGCCACCGGTTCAACCATAGATCAAAACTGCTGATACGCAAAAGATGTATCATCCACCGGTTACCATAACCACCACACCGTGCCCGGTTAATCGGTTTCTGAATCTGGCTTATTTGGTTTTTATTGGGCTTGGCCTGGCTTGCGCATGCGTGAGCTTTCTCACATCCATTCAACAAAGTAAGATAGGAAGAGAAATATATCCAAGAGTAAGAAAACTATGTTTCCTACGTGGGACTCAAGAGGATTTCTTGCTTGCAACAAAAGGAGGGAAACAAAAGGAGTGAAACAAAGTTTTGGAGGAAACTCTTTTTTTTTAATCTTTTATTATTGAAAAACATAGGATTTCCAACAAATTAATTATACAAAGCATGTTTTAAAATAAATACAATAAAAAGTAATAATAAAACTAAAATTAAATAACTATACTAAGTGATATACAAGCAAAATAACTTTATAATTTCTATATAGTTTTCAAGGCAGTAGCGATATATATTTTACAAAATAACTAATAATATGTGCAATTATTAAAACAACAATAATTTTTGCATAGATTTTGAAGATACAAAAAACTTTTTGCATATATTTTGATTAGAGGGGGCAATTGGACTATCCAGTTAAAAATTTTTCGACCCAAATTCGATTTGGTTATCAAACAGATCAAAAACTTAAATATGAATTTAACCTGTTCATTAAACAAGTAACTTGTTCCAATCCACATAATCTATTTATCAAATATGTCAAGCCAGGATAAAGGGGTTAAATAAGTTAAATGGATTAAGTTAAATAAATTAGAAATAAATTAAGCAAGTTTTAAATAGATCAAAATGAGTTAAATGGGTCAAAAATCTAAACCTATTTAATAAATAGGCCTAGACAAGTTGATCCATTTATAACCCAAACTAATTTATGTTCCAAACATGTTTAAAGTGTGTCATTCACTAGTTAAATTGATGGATCAGATCATAAATTGCCACCTTTAATTTTGATTATGCACATCATTTAAATCTTGTAGAAAATTAGTTTGCATAGAATTTAAAGCTGTAGAAGATTTTTGCATGAATTTTAAAGCTACATTAAATTTTTACACAAATTTTAAAATCTTTAGAAATTTTTGCACAAACTTTAAAGCTACAAAAAAATCTCCAATGATTTTAAAAATGCAAAAAAAAGGTATGATTTTAAAGCTTCAAAAAATTATGTTTGCACTATTTTTAGAGTAATATGAATTTACTAAAATAATGATTTTTATAAAGAAAATAACCTCTAACTGATAAAGATAAAAACTTTCTGATTTTATGCAATCAAATAAATTTTGTTCTAAGCAACTAATAACAATTTTGTTTTATCAAGATCATGTTCCAGAGGAATATGATCTCAAAATTATTATATTATTATTTTTATAATTTTAGAATACTTCCATAAAAATAATTTATTAAAATAAATTTTAAACATTGAAAAGATCTTGTCTAGATTGAGGCGTGAGATGTTTATTGTCCTGAGAGCATAATTTACGTTTTACATATAGGTTCACAATGATTTCATCCTTAAGGTATAACATTCTGGCTCAATCCAATCCTAACAAGCACGGTTGCTGGAAAGCTTGATTCGAATGATTTTAATTATCCAAAAAAGGAAGAAAGGCTTGGTTTGAATTATTTTAATTATCCAAAAAAGGAAGAAAGGCTTGGTTTGAATTATTTTAATTATCCAAAAAAGGAAGAAGAAAGCAGAAGAAATGTAGGAATAAAGTATTTAAGAAAAATAGTATATGCTGTGAGATATTAGAGTATCAGAGAAAATAGAAGTGATATGATATTCAAATATGTTCCAAGTGCTAAATTCAAAGTTTATTTATAGACACCATGGAAAAGTGATAGTTTCGAGGATATGTGTTATTTTAGAAATATCATATTTCTTCGAAAACCAACATTCTCTTCTACGTAACTCCTCGGAAAGAGGCATTAAACAAAAAGTTATTGTAAAGCATTTAAACCAACTAAAGTTTATAAGATACGGTTGGTTTGCTTTAAAAAAAATAATAAATCTTTCTACATTAAAACTTCAACATATTCTAGTAAATTGAACTTTGTTATTAGAATGGGTAGTATATTTATTACAATGCATAATGTTAAGATTTTTAATACTATAGTTTTAATGGCAGAATTGCATCCAGAGAGACCGAATTATATTATATACACATTAGAGCTTTACAATTTTTTTTTTTTAAAGGGTGACTAATTTATGATGATTACCAGGTGTGTTTTCCTATTTTGGTGGCCAAAGCACAAGAAATCACTTATCTTGGTTGTGCAAGAAAAATATATATGGTGTGCCATTGGCGTAGGACTAGAAACTCAAAAAAAATAAGATTGGATTCAAATTTATCTTGAAACTTTAAAAACTTTTGAGATTATATACTATCACCTATGCTTAAAATAAAAGATCGTAAATATAATTTAAAAGATAAAGATAAAGACAAGGATAAAACGTACGAGTAAAGTAGAAATTTCATTGATCTAAGATTCATTTTTTAATGTGGTTATGTGCCTTTTAAATAATTAAAGAAATAGTTATCTACAAATTACCTACTTTTTAGTAACCATCTTTTATGATATTTGTCCATTATCAAAATGATTTTCAGCATCATTTAAATCTCATATTTTCATGCCTTTTATGCATGTAGTCTTCTTCCATCGGTCCCCAAGCCTTTCACGTGCCCATTTCTTCCTAGTAGGCCCCTATTCATGCCCGACTCACACATGGACGTAAACATATGGTACAAACAAGGTAATTTTTTGATCAATATCTCACTAATAGTAGTTTATGTCCACTATTATATGAATGTTAGATAATATAACAAACCAATATAAAATTTGTTATATATACGAGGTTAACCTTATCCAACTATTAAACAAGATTATTAGAGAATATTGATAAATATTAGAAAGATTTCTAGCCGATATCATAGAATATCATTAAATATCAAAGAATATTAAAAAAATTTCTGGCCGATATACCATATTAGAGAATATCAAAATATATTATAAAATATCTTGAAAGATTTTTAGCTAATATACCATACCAGGGAGTATCACAGAAATTTCTGCGATATATATCATGTTCATTAAAATCATGGAATCCTGATTTTATTTATTTCTTGCATCTAAATCATATAATTTTAATTTTCTACTCTTATATTTATATGTCATCTTGGTGAATGCAAAATCATAACTTTTTTTTTTTGCTCAATTCCAAAATGACTTTAGAGCTAGCTTGCAATCCCAGGATCTATAGGTTATGGGCCCACCATGCTTTTGTTGTAAAAAAAAAATTGTTATGATTTTGTGTCATATCATTTATAGTTGTCTTGTCTTTTTGTGTGTATTTGTATATGCGGCTTTATAAATATCGGTAGGTCTCCCGGTACTTTATTTACAAGTATGTATATCTACATCTCTCTTAATGCAACTATGTGTATTTATGTATATGTCTGTCTATATATGCACACATCTTCTAGTGAAAAAATTATTGGTTAGAATTGTTCTACCATATGTAACTTGGATTATCCAATAGAAAGCCATCACATTATTAAAGAAAATAAATTTTTTTCATTCAAAATAACAAAAATTTTGCCAGTTGGCCAATTATAGTTAAAATTAATTTTTTTTTATGCAAAATTTTCAACCAAGTAAAGAAAATGGTGAATCTTTTTTGACAATAAATAATATGTTGGCTTTTTATTGAATGGTCCGATATACATATAGTAGAATGGTTCTAATCAATAATTTCTCCTTTTATTGCCTTGAGAGGTCTTGGCTTCGCCGCTCAGAGAGTGCCATTTTTAAAATTCTAATTGGACTTTTATACCAGGCCATTTTAATATAGAATAGATTGAGGGGAAAATGCTTTATCATATAAAATACTAGATAATACTTGTGTAGTAATTATTATAATAATCGGATTACCTTTTGGTACAAGAGCTTCAAACATTAAAGGGAATTAACGAGTAAAAATGATTAGTTTGCTGCCTTAAATAATTTCTTTTGGAAATATGAACATTAATCCCTAAGGTGTTGTTTGGTAGGAGATGATATTTTACATCACTCCAGTGATGTGAGTTAAGTAATGTGATCACCTTGTTTGGTATTACAAAATTCTATCCAATGATGAAGGATCCAGTAATAAATTTGGTGATAGCATCACCGTATTATACAATGATATTATTATTGCATATATCCTAGGTGATAGTATAACACCAGGTACTGGTAGTATGCTAAAATTATTTTGGAATAAAAATATCTTTAGTCAATAAATTATTTGAATGATATTCTAGTAATGTACTAAATACAATAATCATATATTATCTTAGTATTTGCACAACATCCCAATAATTATATTACTAGTGATATACTAAACATCATCTAAAATTTGTGGTTGATCTCAGTTTTATAATATTGGCCATGATTTTGGCTTCCCACTTCCTATGTAATGGCATATACATCGAACTTTTTTTTATTTTGGAATGGGATTTTTTTTTTTTTTTTTTGACGAAGATTAAAATATACATATAGAATGTCTAACTAATTTCATTTCAAACTTTTTCCACTGCTTATCTCAGCTGAGATAAATCAATTTCTCAATCCATCGTGATAAAACTCGACTATCGAGATACCTGGCAATATTAGCATCCAAAAAAAAAAAAAAATAGAGCCTCTAGAAGGAAAGGAATGGGAGACTTTTCTGTTTTGAAGCAAAAACCCAAAGAAAACTATATGAGCAATGTATTTCTCTAGTGGAGAGTTGGACAACATGTTATAATAGAAAGTTGAAACAACCTAATGTTCAGCTAATAGAGCAGCTGAAATCAATGGTATAAAAGGATGAACAACAATCGACTGGTTTTCAAAAGACTATTAGAAAATAGTAAAGATATCACCCCATCTTGGACTCCTTCGTAGATATTTCTCTATCCCCTCGATGGAACCTCTGTAATTTAATCTAGATCTGTGTAGGCTCATGTGTGGCACATCCAAAGCTCAGGGGGGCCACACAAATTTGGGGGCTTAGATTTATAAATTTTCAAGGCCTCTTTGAATCATGTTGGGTCAGGAGGGTTTGACCCAAAATTATAATTTTCCATTGACTATAAGGGACGAAATTTTTGAGAGATTGTATCATAACCTAGTTGGGTTATGAGATTTTATTTTAGGTCTAGAGGTGTAGCCTATTTCCCCTCATTGGTAAAAGGGGCTAATTAATTAATTAGTTAGGAGGTTAGGGAAATAGTTGGTTAGCCCAACCACCTAGGATTGTAACCAATTAACTTGGACCGGTCCAAGAGAAAACCGCCCAAGATCAAGAAGAGAAACCGCATGCCCATGTGAGGAAAAAGAGAGGCCATGGTTTGGGAGCGCACGTTCTTGGTTGTGCGCGTGAAGGAGACTTCCAAATTTTTTGTTTTGAGAGTGCGTGCATGAGAGGGCGTGAGAGATATCTTCCTTTGGTTTGGTTGGGGTGTTCTTGGTGTTTTGGAGAGGAGCGGCTTGCAGCGTCTTGTAACAGAGGCTAGAGCTTCTTCTTCAAGGTTAAATAAAAGAACGATCTCTCTTTTCTCCTGAAATTATTTTCTTTTCTACTTCTGTGTGTTTTTGGTTCTTGATTCCAAGAAATAGTTTGTGTCGATTGGTTTTGTTTGTTTCTTCCAAAAAGTCGGTTGCAATCTTGTTATCTCACGGTGTGAAGCGATCCCTACAAGTGGTATCAGAGCGGGGTTAGTCCATGGGAAAGAAGGATTCAAGAAGGACGCGTCTCTCTGGTTCATCTCCAAGAAGGTAGAAGAAGCACTTTTCTTCCCGTGATCCACGTGGCATGAAGGGTTTTTCCCAGGGTCCCTTTGGGGTATTTCTCAATCTTGAGTTCTGAGTTGGTTTTTGTGGCCTGATCAATCATGAGTATCAACAACAAGGTAGAGTTTGAGAAGTTCAATGGAAAGAAAAGTTTCACTATATGGAAGGGTAGGGTTGAGGATTTGTTAGTGCAGATTTCCTGGATCTGGCTTTGGAGGAAAAGCCTGAGAAGATGGCAAAACGGGAGTGGCTGTCGGTATAGAAGAAGGCATGTGCACAATTAATACAGGGTAGTAACCCAATGTCGTCTTCTAGGATCGGAGACAATCACCCAAATTATAATACCTACTTATACTGTTTGGACAATTGATTTCAAATAAAAAAAATTAAATTGAAAATTAAACAAACTATCAAACTAAGATGGCAGCAAACTTTCAGAAAGAGGCAAATTCTGAAATAGTTAAGGCATCGGGAATTTAACTAAATCGATGCGATAATTTTTTTTGAATATGCTAATTTGATTTTCTGGTTTTACAAGCGTTTTCTTAATTGATTAATGCACTTTCATTCAAATTGTATTAATCCTATCAGAAATTATTAACCACGGTGGTTAAGACATGATTTAAATAATTCAGATGCATTAAATTTTTCTAATCCTAATCACTGCATAGATCGGTCCTAGTAATTCAGATAGGATTTAAATCTATGGATTTCTTTTACTTTTCAATCTAGAAATTTAATAGATCAATTAAACTCTAGATGGAATTTATCGAGGAATTAATCAAATCTCCCAAAGCATTACGATCACAAAAGAAATCTCAAGTAAAAGAAGGAAATCAGATTAACCATTAAAATCCAAAATCACCGCATCAGTTAAATTCCTAAATCTTAGTAGAAATAATTAGTTACACATATTCATGATCAAAAATAATATAAAGACAGAAAAAATATAAATCAAATAAAATCAGTTACATTCTCCAATTTCTTTTCTCATTCGTGCGGTCTCCAATTTCTTCTCCGCGTTCGCGCGCTTTCTTCCACTTGCTGCATCCGAGCGTTTTCTTCCTTGCATCCCCCGGTTTTCCGCACGTCGCTGGACTTTTCTTTTTCTTTTTTTTTTGCTCTCTAGATTTCCAACTTTTTTTTTTTTTTCCCTCGCACGTCTCTTCCTTTCTTTCTTCCGCGCGATCTCCCTTTCCTTTTCTTCCACGCGTCCTTTTCTCCTTCTCTGCTTCCGTGCGTTGCTTTTGTTCTCCTTCTCACGTTCTTTTTCTTTCACGCGTTTCTCACCACCCCACCCCCCCCAACCTGTAATATTAGAAGGAACAACACTCGTAACACGGTAGGAGAATGCATGTCAAATGTGATTTTATGACAAGATCGGCGACAAGATCGTTAATTTGCATGGTATTGGAGCAAAGCAAAATGTTATGTCCTCAGAAGCCTCATTTTTATGGACAGCGCAGGTGCAAATGCATCCAGTCGACAGGACTTGTTATTATCAAAACACTGCATGTGGATGAGTAGATGGCAGCAATCGACATAGCTAAAAAAAGTAGACAGAAAGATCGCATGCAAACATGAACCAGTGCAGGAGATGGTATCGTCTCTTCAAGACTTTAACCCCATACACAGGGAGTTTGCTGTACACCGTACTGTTCCCAGTAACAGCTAAAAGCCTAAAAGCATTATAAATAGCGACTAAATATTGCTATTTCGCATATAAAATTTCTGGCAATTATGTAATCTATAAATAGTTATCGAGACAGGGTTCTGAGTTGTATCTTTGGCGTGGAAGAATGATTGATCTTCTCTCGGAATGCCATATGTTGCATCACATTTTGCATAGGTTTCAAAGCATGGCAAATTTTTTTCTCGTATCTGCAGCATAGATCACGAAACTAACATCATACGCTGAAAGCTGTGCAAAGGATGGTCCAGCAGGACGGATCATTCTTTCTTGCAGAAGATGCAGCCTGAACAAATTGAGGTATGTTGTATGTATGCGAAAGCGAAAGCATATACGATATACAAGAAGGAAAGATTTTCTTGATGTTTAGTATGCATGATATAGCTTGCACTTGTCCGTTGCCAGGAAAGCGGAATACATGTACGAGACACGGGCAGACTGCAGGTTGACATGGGACATCTGTCAGAATTTTTTTTTTTTGATCTTTTGAGAAAAGAATCGGGGAAAGCCCAATCCGATTCCTCTATAAGACTGGTCCACGGCAGCCTTTTCATCATAGGTAATGTTCATGATGTCGTCCACTCATTTCGTGCTCACCGTTTTTTTTTTTTTTTTTTTTTTTGTATAAAATAAAAAAAAAAAACAATAACAAAAACGGAAATCTCCTCGATCATTCCCTCCCGTCTTTTTTCTAGGTTCCTCCTTGTCATCTCCTCAAATTGTCCCACTTTCCTCTTGATCCTTATGCAGAAGCCGTGATGGGCCAAGTGCACTGGTGAAGAAGATATTGTTCTACATTGCCGCGATCGATCGGAGCTTTGTGGTATGGTGGCACATGATTAGATCTAGATCAATCAGAATTAACTCTGCTTGCAGAGTTTCCATTATTATTTCCTATTTTCTTGGATATTTAGCGTTTCAGCCGTAGTTTTGTGGTTGTTTAATGTCCATTGCTGGATGACTTTTATAAGATGTTAGTCTTAGCCTTTATCGATTACCACTTTCACCTCTATATTCGACCGTTAAATTTTAATGTGCTTCATTGTTATACTGGTGGCCACAGGATGGTCTGGGGCTTGCCGATCACCACCACGCACAGGAAAGGAGTGCCGAGGGAGAAGTCTCCAGGGTTTCGATGTGAGGTGATGACTCTTTTATCTTCTCTCCCCTCCTCCCTTCATTTCCCCTTCATCCCTCATTATTTTTCTTCGGCTTTCCCATCTTTACAACTGCCAATGACCAGCTGACTTATATCCGTTTTGGCTGAAGGAGCTAGGTTAAGTTCGAACCAGAGCTTAATTAACCGGTATGGATACTATATAGAGTGAATTAAATTGTACCATGGTGGTACATTACAATTTGGCCTGGTAATCAAGAAATTCCCTACCAATATCATATGAAAGGAGTGGTCATGACCGAGACAAGTCATCCAAAATCACAAAATTGCTGGTAATAATCGAAGTCGTCGAATTGCTAACTTCAAAGATTGCGATTGGAAAATGGATTCATTCCGCTAATTGAGTGATCGAGCAACAAAAATTAAAAATAGGTAGCTAATCGTTCTTAAATTAATTATTTTGGGCTCGCCCAAGTTCGGCCTAGCTTTGGTTGGGCCCATCTATCATGTTGTTGGGCGAACCCATTCCTTTTTAGTTTGGAGCAAATTATACGAGTCCTTTAGCCAGCACTATATCTACATGCTACCACTCCGATTGGTAGAATAGCACCGTTATTAGTTTGGAATAATTGTATATGAACTGTATGAAGAAAAAAAAAAAAAAAATCGATGCACTGACGCATTCTACAGCACGCATTCAACAGCATCACCTTGGAATGTTAGTTCAATATCTATCAAGTCACCAACTTTTAATTTCGGTTTTATTCTTCGCAGCAGATGATAATATCATATCACTATTAACTCTTAATTGGTTTGCATGGGAAAATGGAAGAGAATTCCGGAAATTGGTTTACAACCATACTAAAGAGAGAACAAAACATTCGGATAAGAAAATATCAAATCATCATGCACCATGAACACTGAAAAGGTAATTTTTGATGGAATTTAAACGAAAAACTCCTTTACCCACTCATCGGAGACGAAGGTGAGTCGGAGCTGGACTTCTTGGGCATGGCCACGGGGCAATCTCCAGCGCAGGCGATTGAGGGGATCGAAGGGAGATTTGTTAGGTAAGAGAGGAGATAAAAAGCCAAGAGGCAAAGGTGTGGTTCCCTGCCTTCTAAAGGCCAAGGGTGCAGTAGCCCAATTACACGATTGGTGGCGGTGGCAGGGTTGGTGAAGTCATTCTTCGGAGTTAGGTTCTGGTGGTATCGGTCAAGTCTCATGGCTACATAAGCAATAAAAGTAGGTGGAATTTTGATTCCGAATCCCACCTGTGACGGTTTAAACATCCCAATAGCTCATTCTTGTCAAATTTCGATGAATGATGTTTGATATAAGGTAGTGTGATGGTGTCATGGTGGCTTCATGGGATGGTGATTAATCTGCCGTACACGAATCTTGAGGGCCTACCTTGTATGACATATTGCTTCACACCTACAACGGACCTAACATATATTGCAACAGACCTAACATATATTGCACCATTCCATCACTTCACAGTTCAAGCATATGTAGGACCTACAGGAAAAAGTTATCGATGATACCATGTTGAATATCTATAAGCCAAGATCTTCTAGGTTGGTGCATCGATCAATGTCCAAACATCCAGTCCTTAAAAGGTTTGGTTCCTGGGGAAATTGGCAACATCCTGATGCTTGAGTTCTCTGTGGTAGCTTTTGGTGAAACCACCATCCACCTTGTCCTGCACAAAGAAAGTTCATGGAATAAAAAAAAAGCCTAATTGGTTTGGATGCACAAAAAGGATTAAAACAAAAAAGAGTTCTTTTTTTTTTTTTTATTTTTTTCCCGGTGAATATTGGACAACAACATTTTCAAGTCCCTCGTGTCTAGGTATATTCAAAAAGCAACGATAATAAGTTTTTGAATGAAAAGTTGATTTAAGTGGAAATGTTGGATATTAAACCAAATTAAGTAATTATTTTATATTTGAGTCAACCTACATATCATCAAACAAGGCATTCCTATGTGGTATGGTCAACGGTTAACAAATCAATAATCTAAGTATCATGGCAAGTTAAGACTCATATGAGTTGAGTCATTTAATAAAGTGAATAGACTTGAGTGCCTTTAACATCTCTACATGGTGTCTGCTATAGTCCGTGAACAATTTGAATCTAGTACTTGTGTTTGATCTTTAGTGTATCCAAGAAGTTTAATAGCCTGCACTATCTTTTCTGCAAGGAAGAGGAGGAGACTATGACCCATACTCTATTCTCTTGTCAGCAGGCTGCTCGGGTATGGAGGATGGTGTTAGGGATATGGATCGCAGTGGGATACCAAAAAGGTTGCAGGAGAAACAAAAAAGAAAGCTTGGAAAATAAATAAAAAACAAGCACAACCAAACCATAGGAATTACGTGGTTCGGAGCTTCTTGCTCCTACGTCCATGGCCGCACAGGATCAAATCTCCACTATCAGGAAGAAATACAGAAAATTATTACACAAGAGAGCCCTCACTAGATGCAAACTCTAGCCCAATATGAAGAAAGAAGAAAGAATAAATCAATACAGGAGGAACCCTTATCCTCTCTCTTCCCCTTGTTTTCTCTCTCAGAAAATATTTGGACTTCTCCTCTCTAGGTTGCAAAAATCTCTTTGGCTCTCTTCTTAGCTCTCTCTTTGTTGGTCTGCAGGTTCTTCTCTTTCTCTCTGTCGGCGTCTTTCGATGAAAAGAGCCCAAAACCCTCCAAATCGAGTCCGAATCAAAGTAAAAAAGTCTCATATCAAGCCTGATATCATCCAGAGTCAACCTTAGATGTTCGATCAACGATCGGACGATCCAAAACACCCAGAAACCCATAGACCGCTCGTGAACCGTGAGAAACCGACTGGAAAATCGGTGGGAAACGCCTGGGAAATGCCCCAGGGCAAACCGCCTGGAGCTGGACCGAGCCCACGAGCCCGCGCGCACCTAAGCCACGTGCGTGGGTCTGGGCCGATCCGATCTGGTGGGCCGACCTACTTCCTCTATTTTCCCTTTTTTTTGGTTTCCTGCTAGGCTTTTGGGCTTCTGGGGACTTGGGTCTTGGGTGGATATGGCTCCACACCCAATAACTCTCCCATTTGGAGACCTAGACACCCAATCTTGCATCCACCTAAAACATAAAAAATAAACTTCCAAAGAAAAATAATATTGCCTAGTTGGCCAACCCAAGAGGGGGGTGAATTGGGTTTGAAAGCTTTTTCCATAAATATGTGCTCTTTCGAAATCTTAGTATGGTGAGTGATGTGAATTAGAAATTAAATGCGGAAGCAAAAGAAAGAATAAAAACAAACCAATCACAAACACCACAGATTTATAGTGGTTCGGAGCGACCCCGCTCTACATAGACTATCCAAAATATCACTTGAGATTTTCACTATATTCACCACAGAATACAACCGGTTTGTTTTACACCATGCTCACGAACCAAAATCTAATCTTGGTTTTATACCGGGATCACCAAGAAAACAATACAATGTTAGTTTTCCCAGGCTCACTAACAACCCAAACTTGGTTTTAAAAGGCTCACCAAAAATCTTAAACAACTCACAAGTTACAGTCCCTGCTGTACTTGGAACAACCCAAACAAAGAGTTAAAAAGAAAAGCAACACTAATGACAAACCAAACTTTGTTGGATGGTTGCACTTAATGTTCTTTGAGAAGCCTCCTTGATTGCTCCTTCAATGCTCTTTAAGGCTTCCAAACTTCTCCAATAAATGACTCAAGAGAATGATTGGAGTTTGGTGAAGTCTTGAGTTCTTCCTTGAATGCTCTCTCTTGGATATTCAATACTCTCATAAAAAGATCTTTAAAAGTTGTTCAAATCTCTTATTTATAAACTTAGAACTGATCCCAAGTAGATATGACCGTTGTAGTGCCTTGGGAGTCGAACTATAGCCATTGGAGCACTTTTTGGATTCAAAAAATCAATTCTGGAACTAGCCGTTGCTCACCTGAAACAGGGATTCGAGTCGACTCGGTTGGATCAAGTCGGCTCGGATTCTTAGAACTGTTGAAACAGCACTCTGGTCGAGTCGACTCTTCTCAGTCGAGTCGGCTCGCCTGACTAGTTTTCTCAGAACTGGTTTTTGCTCACTCTGGAGGAGTCGGCTCGGTTGCTTGTCGAGTCGGCTCGAATGACTAATTTCAAAACACTGCAATTTTGATACTCTAGACGAGTCGGCTTTAACTTGGTCGAGTCGGCCCGGTTGCCTGTGTGCCTAAAACCTTCGTACCGTGCCAGAACAATGAGTCGGCTCTCTTGCTTGAGTCGGCTCGAGTGACTTTTGTCCAAAAACTTCCAAACTTCTCCAGATTTCTTCCAAAGGCTTTCCAACTTCTTCTAAACATAATATAAGTAATTTAACCCAAAAATTACATAGAATTGGCCCAGTTCACAAAAATTATACAATGAGTTTTCTTGGGCTCTTTATTACATGAACATTTTCTTGTCAGTACATTGATACAATATTATGATTTCAGAATTGTAGGTAGTATGATTGTTCACTTGAAACATCCTACAAAAATTTCTTAAACATTCAAAAGTGTTAGTATCAAATACATGCTCGAATATTTTGTTATCATCAATATCATTCAAAGGATCAACAAATAAAAAATAGGTTAGTATCTTGTGCGGCACCTCCAATCAACTAGTTCCGGAGGCCAATTGAGGCCATGCATAGCCCCAATTTCTCTGCAGTGACTGTCTTTATCAGCATGTCCGCTGAATTCTTCGATTCTTGGATCTTCTCCAATAACAGGCATCCATCTTCAAGCAGTGCCCTGATAAAATGACACCTCGGCTGTATGTGCTTCGTCTTTACATGGAACATCGGGTTCTTCGCCAGATGGATAGCACTCTGACTATTACAAAACAAAATACTGCAGCTCTGCTCTCTACCCAACTCTATCAGCAACCTCTGCAGCTAAATCATCTCTTTGCTGGCTTTTGTGATAGCGATGTACTCCATCTCGGTGGTAGAAAGAGCCACGATCTTCTATAACTGCAAGATCCAGCTCACCATTGTCCCGCTAATGGTATACATGTATCTTGTTGTGCTACACCTAGTGTCGGCATCACCACCTAGATCTGCATCAACATAGCCCTGTAAAGTCTAACTACCTCTCCAGTAACATAGGCCGACGTCCTTGGTACCTTTCAGATATCTTACGATCCACTTAACAGCTTTGCCATGTACCTGCTCACAGCTCCCACTGCATATGCAATGTCGGGCCTCGTGCAAACCAACATACATCAAGCTGTCGACCGTTGAAGCATACGGAACCATAGCCATTGTCTTCAGCTCATCATCATCCTTGGATGACTGTTCCTTCGAAGTTTGAAGTACGCGACCAAAAGTATCTTCACAAGCTTTGCATCTCCCACGTTGAACCTGTCAAGCACTTTTTCAATGTACTTACTCTAACCAGCTTCAAGGTACCTCCCGCCCTGTCTCTTTCAATCCTCAACCCAACTATCTACTTTGCTATGCTCATGTCCTTCATTGCAAATTCTCTTGATAGCTCTGTCTTCCATCTTTCGATCTCCTACATGCTCGGTCCAGCTATCAACATATCATCAACATATAAGAGTAGAATGATGAAACTACCATCAAACGACCTGTAGTAGCAGCAATGATCTTCCTGGCACCTTGCAAAACCACTATTAGTCATGAATCCATCAAACCTTTTGTACCATAACCGGGAGGCCTGTTTCAAACCATACAAGCTCTTCTTCAACTTGCATACCATGTTTTCTTTACCAGGGACTATAAAGCCAACCGGCTACTGTATATAAATGTCCTCATCTATCTTACCATGCAGGAAAGCAGTAGTAACATCAAGTTATTCTAAGTATAAATTTTCATGAGCTACTATACTTAGAATAATTCTTATTGTAGAGAGCTTAACAACAGGAGAAAAGATGTCAGTATAATCAATACCTTTTTTCTGTTGAAAGCCTTTCATAACTAACCTTGTCTTGTACCTCTTGCTGCCATTGTGCTCTTCCTTGATCTTATAAATCCACTTGTTGTGCAGTACTTTCTTTCCTTCTGGAAGTGAGCTGAGCTCCCATGTCTTGCTCTTTATCAAGAACTGCATCTCGTCCTTCATCGCTAGCTCCCACTTGACCTAATCTTTGCTCTTCATGGCTTCATCAAAGCACTCGGGCTCCCCTCCATCCGTCAACAGTAGGTAATGCAACAAGGATGAATACCTTACACGTAATTTTGGGATCCTTGTAGATCTTCTCAGCTGAGATGTCTCTGGCTCAGGTTTAGGATCTCTTGTTCCCTCGGCAATGTCCTTTTCTGTGATCTCTTCCAACTCTATTATTCTTTCTCCTTGCCTGCTTGTCCTGCTCTATCTGGAATAGTCTGGTCCCCATACAAGCTTCTTTCATTGAATACCATGTCCTTGCTCTTGATGATCTTCCTGTCCTTCTCACTCCAGAGCTTGTAACCGAGCTCATTAGTGACATACCCAATGAAAATGCACCTCTCTGACTTTGCATCGAGCTTGTCTCTCTTCTCTGCATTGACGTGTACATAGGAGACACAGCGACCTTCAAGTGAGATAAACTTGCTGACTTCCCTGTCCACTCTTCTTCTGGTAGCTTGTACTCAAGAGGAACTAAGGGACTCCTGTTGATCAGATAGGCAGCAGCGCTAACTGTCTCAGCCCAAAATATCTTGGACAATCCAACATGGAGCCTCGTGCTTCTGGCTTTCTCGTTCAAGATCTTGTTCATGTACTTAGCTACCCCATTATGTTGTGGCATACTTGGAATCGCCTTCTCCATCTTGATCCCATTGATTGCGTAGAACTCCTTGAACTCGGTGCTGTCATACTTGCCTCCATTGTCTGATCTCAGGTATTTTATCTTCTGTCTAGACTCATTCTCCATCAAACTTTTCCACTTCCTGAAAGTATCAAATATATCATATTTATTCTGTAAAAAATAAATTCGTATCTTTTTGGTGGAGTCATCGATGAAAGTCACATAATATCGCAAAGCTCCAAAAGATACAACCGGGAAGGGACCCCACACGTCGGTGTGCACAAGTTCCAGCTTTCTTGATCTTGGTGCCTTGCCAGTCTTGGAGAAGCTAACTCTCTTCTACTTTCCAAGAGTATAATTCTTGCAAAAACCAATATCTATTATTTTCAAACCTGATAGCTTGTCCTTCTTCAACAGTACTTGCATTCCTTTCTCGCTCATTGACCCAACCTGTAATGCCATAACTCTGAGTCTGCCAGTGCCATTGCCACTGCATCTCTGGTCTTACTAGTTATATATAGGATACCTAACTTACTTTCTCATGCTATCACCACCGTACCTTTGGTGATCTTTCAAGAGCCACCAATAAAAGTTGTAATGTACCCCTCTGAGTCCAGCTGCTCGATTGATATCAAGTTTCTTTTCAATCCTGGGACATGTCTGACATTCTTGAGCTTCCAAATTGACTGATCTGGCATCTTGATATGTATATCACCCTTTTCCATAATATCCAAAGGCTCTTCATCTACAAGATGGACCTTTTTGAAGTCCCTAACAATGTAGTTGTGCATAGACTCCTTTTGTGCGGTAGAGTGAAACGAAGCTCCGAAGTCTAAAATCCAAGACTCTATTGGATTGTCCATGCTGAGAACCAATGCATCTTCAATTATGTCGGTCGTTGCATTGACTGACTCTTCGTTCTGCCCCTTATCCTTCCTTGCCCAGCAGTTCTTTTTTATGTGCCCTTTCTTGCCACAGTGCCAACAACCATCATCCTTCGATTTTGACTAGCTCCTTTACTTGGACTTGGATCTCCCATAGCCTTCGCTGCACCGTGTAGTTCTTCCTCTACCTTCTTGAGTCACCAAGAAAGAACCAGAGCTCCCTTTAATTTCTTTTCTCCTAATATCTTCACTAAGAATCAGGCTCCGAATCTCTTCAGATTTTAGCTTGCTCGAGTTGCACGAACTACTCACCGCTATCACAGTTGCACTCCAGCTCTCGGGCAAAGAGGATAATAGGATTAGGGCATTAACTTCATCCTCGAAGCTTATATCAATTGAACTCAACTGATTAGTGATCAAATTAAATTCATTGATATGTCAGTTATGGACGCACCTTCACCCATTTTCAAGTTGAACAAATGATGCATGAGATAAACCTTATTGAAGACCGAAGGCTTCTCGTACATGTTGGATAGTTCCTGCATCAATCCATCTATCATCTTCTCCTCTAGGATGTTGAACGCGATATTCCTCGCCAATGTCAGACGGATAACTTTCAAAGCCTAACAGTCCAAAAAATTTCAGTTTGCTTGTGGCATCTCGATAGGTTTCTTTCCCAGCAGCGGCAGGTGAAGTTTCTTCTGGTATAGATAATCCTCAATCTGCATCTTCTAAAATTTGAAGTCTTTTCCGTCAAACCTGTAGATCTTGACCTTTCCTTCGTCTCCTACCATCGCTCCCACTCGAACTCAGTGCTCTAATTCCAATTGTTAGGGATGTGGATTGCAGTGGGATGCCGAAAAGGTTGCAGGAAAAATAAAAAAGAAAGCTTGAAAGATAAATAAAAAATAAGCACAACCAAACACACAGGGATTACGTGGTTCGAAATCTCTTGCTTCTACGTCCACGGCCGCACAGGATCAAATCTCCACTATCAGGAAGAAATACAGGAAGTTATTATACAAGAAAACCCTTCCTGGATGCAAACCCCAATCCAATATGAAAATAAAAGAAAGAATAAATCAATACAGGAGGAACCCTTGCCCTCTCTCTACCTTTCTCTCTCTCTTTTCCTTGTTTTCTCTCTTGGAAAATCCTTGGACTTCTCCTCTCTAGGTTGTAAAAATCTCTCTGGCTCTCTTCTTAGCTCTCTCTGTTAGTTTGCAGGCTCTTCTCTTGCTCTCTATCGATGTCTCCCATTGAAAAGAGCCCGAAACCCTCCAAACCATGTCCGAATCAGAGTAAAAAAGCCTTAAATCAAGCCTGATATCATCTAGAGTCAACCTCAACCATCCGATCGATGATCGAATGGTCCAAAATACTCAGAAACCCGTGGACCGCCCGTGAACCATGAGAAACCAGCTGGGAAACCGGTGGGAAACGCCCCAAGGCAAACCGCCTGGAGCTGGGTCGAGCCCACGCGCCCGCACGTGCCTGTATGTGGGCCTGGGTTGCGGCCCGCGCATTGGGCCACGCACGTGGGTCTAGGCCGGTCCGATCTGGTGGGCTAGCCTGCTTCCTCTTTTTCCCCTTTTTTTTGGTATTTTGCTGGGCTTCTAGGCTTCTGGGGACTTGAGTCTTGAGTGGATATGGCTCCACACCCAACAAATGGCTGGTTTTGAACCACCACTTTTGTATGTGGTTAATTATATTGATCACTTTCTGTAGATGCTCCATCCTGGCATTGTTCATTCTTTGGCCTCTCTCATTACCTACATTGCATATCACATTTGGCTTACTAGGAGTGATATTATCTTTAACTCTACTACTCACTCAGCCAGAGTCATTGTGGAGGGAGCGTGGAGTCATGCAGATGAGTACTTGATATCGACCATGATGTTGTCAAAGAACTGTGACTTCCGCATCGCTCTTTGAGCACCTGGCCGGGTTCTCGTATTTTGGAAGCCCCCTCCTCCGACTTTCATCATGGTCAACTTCGACGGGAGTGTCATCGTCACTCAGGGTGGTGCTGGTTTCATCATTTATGGCCCAGGACTCGGCATTCCTTCTACAGGGGGACACTTCCTTCTTGAGCCGACGGTCCCGGTCGCTGAGCTGTGGGGAGCCTAGGCTAGGATCATCTATGCTCGGACAATCCTTCACATTGACCACCTCATTGTCGAGGATGATTCTACGGCGGTTATTTCTTGGATTCAGGAGGCCAGAAGATCGAGGCCGATGCATCATCTTCTCTGTGACATCGCTTTCCTCCTTTAGGGGTGTTCTTTCTGTGTTTTCAGATATGTTTACCGTGAGGCTAACTCTGCAGCTGACTGGGTAGCTTCCTTCGTTGTCCATCACCCGGGCTCTATTTTATGGACCGACCTGGGATATGTTCCAAGATCGTTTTGTGATATTATCATTTCTGACTTTCTTGAACATGTTCATGGTAGATCTTTTAATTGAATGCACCAGTTTAAAAAAAAAAAAAAATGTCATAGAGTTTAATGCAAGTATTAATTATTGTTTGCTAGATATTCTAGTATTTTTATGTAAAAAGTATATCAAAAGTCATTATGTAACTACCTAAAGCCATGTAATGATTTATCCTGTAAGTAAGAAGAATTAACAAAATGAAACAATATCGGTGTTATACTCCATCTACCCTCTCCAAACATAATAGTATCAGGGCTCAAGTGTATAAGCATACCATACATCCAGAGCATAAGTCTTCTAATGTTAACCATTGAATACTATCTGATATTATTATTACTTTTGTCATCATTATTATTATCATCGTTCACGTTATCATTCTATCATCATCGTCATCAATATCATCATCAACAATTGAGGAACAAGCCAAAAGTTGGCAAATATCATGGCAAAATTCTCAACTGTAGAAAATCCTATAGAAAAATAGATAGCCACCTCACAGCACCATACCTTTCTCGCAGTAATGTCATTTCTTTTCGTAGGGTCACGGTTATGTCTTTTCATAACAAAACTTCTCAACCACCTTATTCAGACGGAATGGGGCGCCCTACGCATTTCACTATTCTCCAGGAAGCCATTTTTAGCTTCCCTCAATTTTGTGGCCAATAGAGGGCCAAGCTATTACTTTAGGTCAGTCATGTCCAAGGTACCCTATGCTGTAGGGTCCGTTATGGCCCTTAATTAAGATGCCTTTCTTGTTTTCTTAAAACTCCTCCAATGATCATGATTACTTATTGGATGCAGCAGTACTCTGAAAAGATTTTAGTTTGGTGGTTACTTAACCTAGAGTATATCAAGGAAGATCCAATTTCAATGAGCACATAGAAGAAATAGTTATCATTTATCAATTGGGCGTGCAAGAAAAACTGTCATTGGAGTTGAGCTCCATCAGATGCAAAGTGGATGTCTTCTCCCAGGGGCCCAATGATCCCATCAGATACTGACATCTAACCAACTTGCTTCCCTTGGTAAGCTGAAGAACCAAATAACATGTATGTGAACTCTAGGGATAAGGTTTGCAAGCATGCATTCAAAGGAGTCTTTTCTTTCTCTTTTTTTATTAGAATAAAACTGTTGCTCATAATTAAGATGCAATTAAGTTCACATAGAAGAGGTTCGAATGCAACCAAGGTAGCAAAATTAATCCTGTTTAACTCATAGAATATGCATGAATTGATCATATTTAGGCTTCCGGCATCATGATTAATTTCTTTTCTTCACCAACATATATATAGAAGTATATATCAGTATTCCTTTCACATGAAAATTTCAAAGTGGGAACAATTAATATCGCGCATTAGTATGAATTCGGGTGCAGAAGTGTATTCTGTTGGTGTAGAATAACTAATATATTCCACTTACTCAAAATTGTTTACCGGTTGACAAATATAGATGCACGCAGCAGTCGATGTATATATATACATATATACATATATACGTGCAAATTATAAAAATGATCGTGTTCACATTCATCAATTCTCATAAGCTAAGAATTTGAGGGCAAAAATTCTAATTGCAAACATCTCATCTCGATATATATGTTCTTTAATTGCTTGAATCAGTCAAAGTCATGCATTTAAAATTTGATACGTGTATATGTATATTGATGCATGATGCGCATGGCTTACTAATGTAGCTCGAATAAATCATCGGTTCTGTATATAATAGTTTATCGCGAGCACCTTCCTTTTTGATCTCGAGTCCCTTATATCAGAAGTTTAACTACGATACAAAATATAAATATTGCAATGGTGAAAGTAACATTAATGAGGAATAAAAAAATGGATATTTTGCGTGTCATGATCCGCATGCATTCTAGCATGAGGAGGTATGCCTATCTCTCTCCCACGCCCCTCTGGTCTTTCTATAAATACTGTGAACTATATGCCACCTTCTCGGCGGGGCCAGCAAGACAAAAAAATAGAGACTCATCCATCTCCCATATCTAGTGCTGCAAGATGAGTAGAGGTGGGAGCTTCGGGGGTGGACATAGCTCTCTAGGTTACCTCTTTGAATCAGATGAGCCACCAATCTCACCCTCTGGATCTACCAAGGACACCAAATCTCCCAACCCTCCCTCTGATGAAGGCAGCAACACCAAAGCAACAACAGCCCAAGAGACTCGACCGGAAAAACCCATCTCCAACAACTACCACAGAGCGCAAGGCCAGAACTCGGGGAACTTCATCACTGTGAGCGGTGTTTACATCCCATATGTTTCTTTTATATAATATTCCATGGTTCCTTGTATGTGATGACACGAAGTTATCATATTCTTTTCCAGGGTCGGCCCTCCACCAAGGTCCTGTCAGCTCCTGGTGGAAGCTCGTCTCTTGGCTATCTGTTTGGAGATAAATGACGCGTACGTGGTTTGGAGTGGCTTCATCAGTGGTCTGGAATAAGGGCATCGTGAGCCCAGTTGTGAGTGGATTTTATAAAGGTTATGATGGCAAGACTATAATAGCTAGCTAGGTGACTGGTTATGATCTCTTTCAAGGAGGATTACATGGTTGTGCCTCTTCTTAATTACGCTCCTGCAGATGGTGAGAACTAGGAGTTGTTTACGGTTTTCATTTCTTTTCTGAGAAATCCATCCATTGCGGATGCGGTTTGGCAGATACCTAATTGTTTATTGGTACCGAAAGACAAACCAAAGAGATCCAGGTACTTCCTGAGACTAATTGTTATATATAGCTGTGTGCAGCTTTGAGTGGAGTTTATATTGCTGTTCGTATAGTTTGCTCTACTTGTCAATATACATGATATGAATTTACCATATCTTTTTGTGTAGTTTCTGCTAATTGATCTGAATCTCTTGCCTTGCTCGTTTTGATATAAATAAGAATGCTTTCCACTTTGCAAATTTATCTCCATGAAGTTGTGGTCTGATAGGATATAAAAAAATTAAGTAAGGAGTATAAACTCTCGAAACAAGAAGAATAAGAGGGGAGGACAATATAGAAAGAAGAAGTACCGGTTGATCATGTGAAGATTCTCCCACCGCATCATCTCCGTACCAACACATGATTTTTTTTAAAAAAAAATTATAATTAAGGAATAAGATGCTCATCAAACACACGGTGTCAAGGAATTTGTACCTAACAAGTGGAAGGAAATAAACACCGATATTATCCTTTATGGTAACCAGTAAAGTTATGCAGTATGGATCGGTCTATCAAAGAATTTATTTGGGTGGCCAGATTCATGGAGAAAATGATTGCATCTGGAGCTAAAAACTCCAAGGGATCGATGAATAATATCCGGCTCATAAACAATGAGAAGCTTGCATGGCGATTCCATATATATATTTAATATTGGAGAAGGCAATTCGTTTATACTATGAACAGAAGTAGTAAATGAATCTACTAGCAGTAATCTTTTAGAAAGCCTGCAATGAAATGACATGGATATACCAAGCTTGTATATGCTACAATTTTTTCTTTCTATGATACGTTTATATGTTCGAGTGTTTCTGAGCATGAAAACTGACATAAAATCCTGTGAGTTGACAATATATTTTGTTCTAGTGTTTTAAATTCTTCCTCCTATTTCAAAACTTTGCTGGAAACCGAGCAAATAATGTTCTAGACTGTGGAAGGATGTGGCTGCTATGCTGCCCCCGGTCCCGAATACATGTATATTCCAAGCGGGAAACGGACCGGATACCTCCTTTTGGCTTGATCCTCAGCTCTGCAATGCCCCTCCCAACACCGTTTTCCTTCGCTCTACAAAGCTTGCAAGCAAAAGTTGGTAACTTGCTATGATTCAAGCTTTTTAATTTCCTCCTGGAAGCCAAGATTTTCCAGTCTCTCTGCATGCGGAAGGCTTGCAATAGGGAGATCATCTCCTTTCCTTGCTAACAGCTAAGACCCTCTCTCCAGATCCAGATAAAATCTCTTGGCTCCTAAAAAGCTGTGGACCATTCTCTCCATCCTCCCTCTACAATTTCCTGATTCACGGAAGGATATATAAAATGGCCTTCTGCAAAAGTGGTTTGGAAATCTCCGGCCTGTTCCATCAAAATTCAAGGATTTTCTTTGGTTGGCTCTTTTGAACAAACTCAACATTCAAGACGTCCTTTGGAGAAAGCTCGGTAAAGATTATGGGATATACCCCCCCTATGTGATGAGTTCGTTTAGAAGTTGATAAACTTAATTATGTTGGAGAATTCAAAGGATCATAATCCAAAGGTCATATGGGAAATCCAAAAAATTATATAATTATATATTTATTAGGGGGGTGTTGGAAATCTTGAAAAAATATAAACTTAATTGTGCACAAGTTTTCAAGAGTTTTTTGATATTACCGAGAGCCGTTGAATTAATGTTGTCTTGTTATTAGTAATGACTTTTGGATTTTCTATGAAATTTATTCATATGTATGAAACCAAAATATCATATGGCTTTTGGTTATTTGTGAAGGATAGGTGAAGGGTTGTAATATTTTCTATATAAGGAGATGTGCTTAAACCATCTTCCATAAAGAGAGTTGTGAACTTGAAAAACTAGATCTTTCACCAGCAAGATACATTTATGAGAAGACCGGACCAGATCACTCACCAATCTTCGTGGCAACGGTTGAATTTGAAAGTTTGAGTAGAAGATTTATTATTGATAGTCATGCAGCATCTACCAAGAAAGAAGCCAAAAATGAAGCAGCTCTGCAGGCAATCATTTATTTAAAAAATATTTACAATATTATTGGGAATCATGTTTATTTTTAGGAAGTTGAAGAATCGAAGATTATAGTAAAAAATCTGAATAAAAACTACGAAGATATGAAAAACAAGTTTGAAGATGTTGTCAAAGAGTTGAATGATTTGAAGCTTGAAAGAATGATCGAGGAAGAATCAGTAGAAATGATCGAAGAAGAAACTGAAAGAATTATCGAAGAAGATGTTGGAAATTCTTTCCAAAGATCAGAAAGAAGATCCAGTACGAGGTTTTCCTCCCATATGCGGTCCAGTTTATTGACTAAAGAAATTACAAATTAAGGAAGGATGTTGGAAGTAATTTGTAATTCCTAAGTTCTAAGAATCATAAAGTCATATTAATGTCTTAGTGTGAAAATCTAAGAATCAAGTTCTAAGAGTCGTATTAATGTCTTAGTGTGAAAATCTAAGAGTCAAGTTCTAGGAGTCATGAAGTTTAATTAAAGTTTAAGTGTGAAAGTCTAAGAGTCTCATTGGAACTATATGTTATGCGGAAGCCAATGGATTTTTTGTATTAATGAGGGATCATGAAAGGTACCCTTATAAGTCTATACAAAGGGACATAGAGTCTCATGTTTCTTAGAGTAGTTTGGAATGAAATATGATATAAATAGTTTGTCCTCTACTCTCCAAGTTAGTTCTTGAGCATTGTCTATCATAGAGCAATCCAAATCAGATTGTTCTAACAATATATATCCAACAAAGTGGTATCAGAGCGCTTCCAGAAATTTCCAACAAGTTCTCTAGCTTGGTCAATTGATCACCTACTCATTTCGTACCCCAGACTTTGCAAGTTTGTTATAATTTTTTTATACTAAAAATATATTTAGTTTTTAAGTCACATCCATAATTTTTTAACATTGTTCTGCCGAGCTAGTTGTCCCTATTATAAACAAATATGATCTAACCTTCCTTGAATGATGTGACAGGAGTACATCAAATTATATTCGATACAGATTTTGGAACTCCCCTCATCCTGGAACTCCCCTCATCCTGATCTAACCTTCTGTTTTATATATACATGTGCTTTAGTGGATATTGTCACGCTCCAGATCCAGCACCGGAATCGGCATGCGACCGGCCGCACAAACCCTAGATTTTATCCTATAGACCATGCAAGGCCTGGGTACACAAGAGTCACTTACTTCAAGAAAACCTCACTCATCACCAAGCCAAATATCTGCACGACTCTGTAGAAGAAGAAAGTAGGTTGTGAGCTCTACAGCCCAGTAAGGTATCCAAATGAGCACTCCAAGTAATAATATAAATTTCTGAAAAATAATAAAATACCAGTATGTTATGTCATTCAATCAAATGATTTAAGCCTCATGTATTATAAAACTTTGATAACTTTGCATTTTTCCTTTAATATTCTCATTATTGCACCTTTATCTTTAGGATTCTGGACTAGCCACGGTCATGTACCAGTCCATGACTGGCAACCACAAAGCGACCATGCATACTATGGTCGGTTCTGCTCATGTACTAAGCCTGTGGCTCGGCTGTCCCACGTACTATCCGCCCGTGGCCGGCTCCCACGTACAAAGCCCGTGGCTCAGGCTATATAACCACGATGCAACCGTAGCATGGCTAGACCAAAAACCATATTTACTTCATTAACACTTGTCAAAACATATCTTTTATGACCTCTCGATAACCGGTATCGTGGTTCAACCCACTCGATAACCGATATCGTGGTCCAACCCATTTTAATAACCGATATCGTGGTTCTACCCACTCGATATCCAGTTTCATGATTCAACCTATTTAGTAATCTAATATCATGGTCCAACCCATCCGGATATCAATTTTCTTTATAACATCATGCATGAAATACCGACAATAAAACCACAATGTCTATCTCAAAAAAATCAACTATGCCATATCATATAATACCACACGTGCAAATACATAAAATATATATGCTTAAATCAAACCATAATAAATTCATGTATAAAGGAATGATCAATACAGAAATTCCTTACCTTCAACCGCTAATCCAAAATATCTGGTATCAATCTATACCCGAAATTTGTCCAAATCCTTCCTGCTCAAAAGATTGATCTTCTACAATAATAAATAAATTCATCAAATCGGTTCCCCCCCCGATTTTCTCTTTCTTCATCTTCCAAACCAAAATCCCTTCCCTCTCCCCTTCTCTCTCTTCTCCTCTTTCTCTTTCTTCCTTCTTCTCTCCTCTTTTCCCTTCTTTTTCTCTCTCTTCTCCTCTCTTTTATGGCTCTCTGCAGGCTCTTCCCTACTTCCTATCGACATCCTGTTTAAAAAGAGGAGAAAAACCCATCCAAAATCATCTCAAACGTAACCTAGGAAGTTCAAAACCATTAAAATATCTTCCCAGCCATCAGATGTGAGATCGACGCCTCAAACCATGTCCAAATCCGAATCCAAAAGTACATAATCAAGCCTAAACTCCCTCAGACAAATCTCAGCCGTTCGAACGGACGATCGGATGGTCCAGATCGCTCAGAAACCCCATGGACCGCCATACACCACGAGAAACGGTTGGGAAACGCCTGGGAAACGCCCACGCGATAGCCGGCTCGGGCTGGGCCGAGCCCACGCGCCCGCGCGCGCCGCGTGCGTGGGCCTGGGCCGCGCCTCGCGTGCCAGCCGCGATGGGCCGGGCCGCGCACCACACGCCCGCGCGTCACCCGCCCGCCACGCGATGTCTCTCTCTCCCGCGTCCTCGCGCTCCTCGCACCGCACGAGCTCACGCGCTTAGCCGCCCACACGCCTGCGCATCTCGCGAGCTGGGCCACGGTGTCGTTGGGCCGGTTCGGCAACCGGGCCGGCAGGCCATTTTTTTTTTTTTTCTGGGTGTTACATTCTCTCCCCGTTAAAATAATTTCATCCTCGAAATTAGCTTGATTGAGATTCTGAACCTTAAAAGTAATCAACCACCAAATCATTCTCAAACTCCCTAATTAGTCTACCTTTTAAGGTACTTGCTTTCCAAGTCTCAACAAAGTTAATATAACATTTAAAACTTGATCCTTTTCTTTTATAATACATATCAAATTTCCTTGAGCTCTTCAAAAAGAACACCAATCTTTTGATATGATTAACTATCTTTAATTAACTTCACAAGAACATCATGATTAAAAATATCCAGCCTTAACATTATCCTCGTGTTTTCGGATAATCCTCCTCTTAGAATACTTTCCTCATACGACCATTACATAACAACATGATATAACATTTTCTTTTTCATCAATACCATCTATCTACATATTGAGTTCCTTTAATATCCTTCTAATGAACATTAGTGCCTTAACCTCGAATTAAAATATGTAATTCCATAGAAAACTCATGATGCCTAAACTTTGAAATTTAACATTATCTTCAAGCTTCTATATGATCTCTTTCTTAAAATGTTTCTTCATAAGTCTATAACCTAACAAAATTATATCACATCTTCAATTCTTACTCATGATTTATAGTACATAATGAATTCTCTCAGTCTCTTCAAATGAATATTAATACTTCAACCTCAACTTAAGTATAAAATTCTTTACCCCGAGATTTATTATAATTGGTCCAACATATACTTAACCAAAAATTCGGAGGAGGCTTAAGCACTAGATACTTGCCACGATATTTAACATTCTTTCTTTTCATACGCCTCTCTATGACTTAACAATCAATCTTTTATATTAGAGAAACCTCGAGCCCTTCTTAAATAGAGAAGTCATAATGTCATAACTAAAGAAGCTTGGTATCACAAATATTTCCAATCCTAGCTGGGTAAAGATCAATACTTCCTTAATCCAGATTTAGACATGTCCAAATTTTTTTACTAGAGTCCTCTATACTAGGGAATCTATTAATGAAAATTGCCCGGCAATATCGATAAATTAACCCAAGACTAGCAATACTATATTTCCATCTTGTTACTGAAATTCAAATCAGTACTTCCATCATAATATCTCTAAAGTTAAAGTTAATATTCATAACTGATTCCAGGATAACTCAGACCACTTCACTTCCACTGCGCATTCTGATAAAACATACTAAACCATCTAGGTTCACTAAATAAATTCTCTAAAAATTTATCTTACTTGGTACCAGAAAGATCCAAAACTATTAAAGTTATTGAGTCTCTCTATCTCCCTTACCTCTCAAGTATATCATATCAAGGTTTATCCTGATCCGGTTCTCATATTGAAAGTCCATCCTTTTATGACTTTAATAATTATAGCTCAAATCTGAATTAATCATACTTTTCTTAACAATTCAATTAGTCAATCTAGATCAACTCTTCTCTTGGAAAATTATCATTAACTCTAACAAGTACATGGCTTTCAATCAATGCTTTTATGTAAAGAATCAATCATCTTATCACTCATAGAGCTATCTTATCATAACTCTTAACATCAATTATCGAACCATAAAAAAATGTTCTCTCATAAACTAAACCCATATAAATTTCTTAACACCAATCTCTTTGCAACATTAGTAGCAGGGTAACTTAATTCTTCCAATACCAAATTGTCTTCTTACTATAATCCAGTATCATGATAATGAAGATCTTCCTATAGATCTTAATTTGACTTGGTTTTTAACATATCCAATAATCTCCAATAATTATAGAATAGATCCAGTAATTCAATCATAAACCACTAACCTACACCATCAAGGATTCTACCAAGATATGCATGGCATAATATCATTTACTCCACTAAGTGCAAATCTATACATTATGCCAAACCCACTTTCTATTATATAATTTCATTAATAGTCTACAAACATATTCAATAATCTAATCAAAACTGCAATTTAGACTATTATCAAGATTCCATCAAAATATGCATGTTATGCTGACATGATGTAACCTAATCCATCAATAGAGAGTTATAAAGCTATACATCATTCCAAACATATTTCCCCTCATATATATTCATACAGATTCATCACAAACATATCCTCTCTAATATCATCAAACTCTTCCATAACTTATACTCTAAACATCTTCTTATAACAGTCCCAAAAAATCAATAATCCGATAATTAACAACAAAACTAATATATTATCATAATCCACATCTACATCCGGTTTAATATTCCAAAATCATTCAATTAATAATTGAGCATATATATTCGACATAACTATATTTTCAGGCCTGTACTCTTAATGGTTGGGTTCACTCACCCATCAAAGGCAAAGACGCATCTTATTCAACTCTACAATATCCATCAAATGATTTCTTATCATGATTCTCCATTCATATCAAGTGTAGGGAACCCCACATCATTCAATTAGTAATTGATTATCCATAATCAGCAAACCATATTTTTCAGGCCAACACTTCTAAAGATAGATCAAATCCATTTCTCGCTTATTATCCAGCTTCGAATATTCATAATATACTTACTTATCATAATCAAAGAGTACAAATCTTCTAGCTCTTACATTCATCTTAGATCAATCCCATTACTCGTGTTACAGGTAAAAATCATGATCCTCTTTGATATTAATCATATGCTAGATCTTGTATAATATCTAAAGATAACAAATCTAACCTTCAAATCTATTTTCTTCCCAACTTCATATCTTGACTAGCCATGATTTAAATACCCCTAAAATCATAGTCCATATTAATCATAACTCAAATTTCAATATCATTCAAATTATATCCCAAGAACTTATATCACAATTTCAAGTGATCATAACTTAAATTTTGACATCATTCGCATCACATCCCAATCACTCATGTCACAATCCTAAGGGATCATACTCTGGCTTCGATATTATTCATACTATGTCCAAACTACTTAAGCTTAATATCATTCATATCATGTTTAAATTACTTATGTTATAATCCTTAATAAACATGAGCTAAGCTTCAATATTCCTTATGTTATATCCCAAATGATCATAAACCAAACCTTGATATCATTCTGTCATGTCTTACTAATCACTATATTAATTTCTTAATCTCTTATGTCACAATTTTCAAACAATCATGACCTGAATTCAATATCACTCATATATATTATAATCACTTATGCTATATTCCCAAATCACCATAACCTAAACTTTGGCACTATACTTGTTATATCTTAATAACCATCATGTCATTATTATCATCATCCACCTGTTTCACCCTCCCAAATGATCATAACCTAAGCTCTGATACCATTCTGTCATGCCCCAAATCCAGCATCGGAATCGGCACGCGACCGGCCGCACAAATCCTAGATTTTATCCTAGAGATCATGTAAGGCCTGGGTACACATGAGTCACTTACTTCAAGAAAACCTAACTCATCACCAAGCCAAATATCTGCACGACTCTGTAGAAGAAGAAAGTAGGTTGTGAGCTCTACAGCCCAGTAAGGTATCCATATGATCATTCCAAGTAATAATATAAATTTCTGAAAAATAATAAAATACCAGTATGTTATGTTATTCAATCAAATGATTTAAGCCTCATGTATTATAAAACTTTGATAACTTTGCATTTTTTTCTTTAATATTCTCATTATTGCACCTTTATCTTTAGGGTTCTGGACTAGCCACGGTCATGTACCAGCCCACGACTGGCAACCACAAAGCGACCATGCATACTATGGTCGGTCCTGCTCACGTACTAAGCCCGTGGCTCGGCTGTCCCACGTACTATCCACCCGTGGCCGGCTCCCACGTACAAAGCCCGTGGCTCAGGCTGTATAACCACCATGCAACCGTAGCATGGCTAGACCAAAAATCATATTTACTTCATTAATACTTGTCAAAACATATCTTTTATGACCTCTCGATAACTGGTATCGTGGTCCAACCCACTCGATAACCGATATCGTGGTCCAACCCATTTTAATAACCGATATCGTGGTCCCACCCACTCGATATCCAGTTTCATGATTCAACCTATTTAGCAATCCGGTATCATGGTCCAACCCATCCGGATATCAATTTTCTTTATAACATCATGCATGAAATACCGACAATAAAACCACAATGTGTTTCTCAAAAAAATCAACTATGCCATATCATATAATACCACACGTGCAAATACATAAAACAAACATGCTTAAATCAAACCATAATAAATTCATGTATAAAGGAATGATCAATACAGAAATTCCTTACCTTCAACCGCTAATCCAAAATATCCAGTATCAATCTATACCCGAAATTCGTCCAAATCCTTCTTGCTCAAAAGATTGATCTTCTACAATAATAAATAAATTCATCAAATCGGTTTCCCCCCCCGATTTTCTCTTTTCTCATCTTCCAAACCAAAATCCCTTCCCTCTCCCCTTCTCTCTCTTCTCCTCTTTCTCTTTCTTCCTTCTTCTCTCCTCTTTTCCCTTCTCTTTCTCTCTCTTCTCCTCTCTTTTATGGATCTCTGCAGGCTCTTCCCTGCTTCCTATCGACGTCCTGTTTAAAAAGAGGAGAAAAACACATCCAAAATCATCTCAAACGTAACCTAGGAAGTTCAAAACCATTAAAATATCTTCCCAGCCATCAGATATGAGATCGACGCCTCAAACTACGTCCAAATCCGAATCCAAAAGCACATAATCAAGCCTAAACTCCTTCGGACCAATCTCAGCCATTCGATCGGATGATCGGACGGTCCAGATCACTCAGAAACCCCATGGACCCGCCATACATCGCGAGAAACGGCTGGGAAATGCCTGGGAAACGCGTGGGAAACGCCCACGCGACAGCCGGCTCGGGCTGGGCCGAGCCCACGTGCCCGTCGCGATGGGCCGGGCCGCGCACCGCGCGCCCGCGAGCCCGCGCGTCGCCCGCCCACCACGCGACGTCTCTCTCTCCCGCGTCCCCGCGCTGCTCGCGCCGCACTAGCTCACGCGCTTAGCTGCCCGCGCACCTGCGCATCTCGCAAGCTAGGCCGCGGCGTCGTTAGGCCGGTTCGGCAACCGGGCCGGCAGGCCAATTTTTTTTTTTTTTTTTCTGGGTGTTACAGATATAATCATACATGGTAAGTAAAATCATCAATAAATGCTGCATAATATCTGAATCCTTTTTGAGAAAAAATAATATCAGAATCATTGTATAGAAGTAACAGTACCATATAGATCACAATTAATTTCCTTAGAAGAAGAATCTACTACTATGGCAAATAAAAGAAAGCTTGCAATTAACTTTTTCCAAGTTCACAACTTTCATAAACAGAACCTTAATTCCAACTAGAAACACTTATGCAATTTGATTTATTGAAGAAGGACGTCTCTTTGCATGTTAAAGCCTTTGGTGTATAACAGAAAATATTGCTGCTTTTGGTGCTTTATGAGAGTGGTTTCCTCCATCTCTAATTGCGAAGCTTCTATATATCTTCCTATTTGTTACCTTTAGATGAGAACTCAATAACACAAACTTTTAGATGTAAGTTGGCCTCTTGATAATAAATTTTTGGATAAATTATGTTTGTAGTCCTTACTATATCATATTTTTTTTAAAAATGATCCTTGAACTATAAAATCCATACTTTTCATTTCCAAAGTTTCTGAACCATTTTAATGTTATCCTACATTCCATTTCTGATGACTTTTTTTCTTTGAAAATCCTATTTAGCATTACTGGTGCATATGTAGCTTGAAATGATGGCACCGATGCTGAGCTAGGAATAAATAAGTTTAAAAAATTTGATGACATGGCTGTCCAGTGATGATTCAATTTTCTTCTAAAGGGACGGTGCCATTTCCTTCTTCAAGCTATTTTTCCCACTGATGCTCAAACCAACAGTCCAAGAGGGAGGGGCGAATTGGGCTTTTCAAAAATTAAAACTAATATGTGCCTTTACAAAATAGAGCAATATATGATTCAAGTATTGTATGAAGTACGAAAGCTAAATGAGAGAATAAGAGGGATGGGAAAATATACAAATATAAGAGATTTATAGTGGTTCAAAGTAATTCCAACTCCTATATCTACTACTCAAGGATCTCTTAGGATTTTCACTATATTCTTGCAAGAATACAATCAGATTGTTCTACACCAGGCTCATAATTTAAAATATAATATAATATTTGTTTCTCGGGCTCACAAATGATCTTATTGATTTACTAAGGTTAACTAATCAAAATCTTAAGATAATCCATAAGTCTCAGCTCCCTGCTGGATTTGTAACAACACAAAACAATCAACTCAAAAACAGAGTAACAAAGAAAACAAATTCCAAAAAGAACTGAGTTATTGCGGTTGAAGCTTAATATACACCTATTTAAATACTTCAAAAGTTGCTATTCAATACTCTTTTTGTTCTTCACTTAATGTCTCAAGTGAGTAGGTGGAAAGGAGTTATTCTTTTTATAAGTTTTTAAGTGACAACACTGAGTTTCTCTTGTTTGCAATGATTGAAAGAATATTCTTTAAAATTGTTATGTCTTTAACTTGAATCCAAGAATTTACATCTCTCAATGTATTTTTCTATTGGTTCTCAATCATTTCTAGTTATTGGAAAGTGAAAAATGGCTATTAAAAATCTTGAAATTTGAATTCTACAAGTTTTGGAACTATCTGTTACTATAGCAATTCATGGGATAGGAGTCAACTGTTATGGAGGAATCAACTCATTTCTTCAACAACCAGAAGTTCAAGTTTTTGTTATTCTTAAAGAGAAAGCTTGTAGGTCACGAGTTTGCTCTTCTGAATTGACTCCAAAAATATGCTTTCTGTAATTCCTAAAAAAGAAGGCTCATATTTAGAAGACTCATATGAAAACTCATTTTTTTTGCTTTACTTGTGAGAGAAGACTTGCATAATAAGAGTTAGCTTTTTTGCTCTATACCAGTCACCATCTCTTAGCTTTTCTGCTTTGAGAGAGAAAGCCACATTTAGATAGAAGACTCATATGAAACTCACTTTTTTGCTTTACCTGTGAAAGAAGACTCGCAGAACAAGAGTTAGCTTTTCTGCTCTATACTAGTCACCATGCCATGCCATGCCAGAGTCAGCTCTTTTGGGACAAGTCGATTCTTTCAGCTAGTTCTCTATTTTTTTAAGAATTTGATATAATTTGGCTCTTCCATGCTTTTAAAGATCTTCCAATAACTTCTAATGATACACAAGACTTTTCTAACTCACTCAAGCATTATTAAACACAGATTCTAGCTCTCTAATTCTCTTATAATATAAAAAATTTCTCGAAGTAACTTGAGGATATTTAAAGTTACATATGAACTTAAGAGACTTGTAAAGTTACATAAAAGCTTATTAGACATTTCAATTGGTGCAAGGAATCTTTAAAGACTCGAAGGGATTTAAATATGAGCTAACAAACCATACCAATAATCTATAAAGTTGTCAATTGAAGGATGTTTATTAGAAAGCCATCTACAAGAATATTCTTAATAATTTGAAAAGCATTAGTATATTATTTATACTCTAATATTTTGTAATCATCAAAATCATTCCCGGAATCAATAATCTCCTTCTTTTTGATAATGATAAAATATTGGACATGGAGATTAAATACTTTACAATGCAAGAAAATATATTAACATAATGTATATATAAAAAATTTACAGTATAATATATTAGAGTTGTAAATGTATTAGAATGTCAAAGTATCAGTGGAATCTCCTTATAAAATGTTTCAATTTGTAACATTTTGAAACGTACATATATCCAAGCATATTGAAATATCAATTATGTGTCATGGCATCTTGAGTTTGTATAAAGGCTTAGAAATCTATATCAGAGTATAAATATCAGAGCATGAATCTTAGATTTCAGTATTATTAAAAAGCATACCAAGATATGAAATAAGGGTTTCATCAGAGCATATAAGATCTTAAGCTTTATTAACACAATGCTCCCCCTTAATCTTAGTCTCATGTATATGCCCATACTTTTCTTCTCTCTAATCTCATACATCTATCTCATGCACATGCCCATTCTTCTCTCCCCCTTTTTGTCATCAGCAAAGAGGGTGGCAAAATATTATGATACAAGAAATGATAAGCATTAACATAGAAAGATAATGTCACATTGTACACAAAAAGTCTTATCATAACAGAAATTCGATAAACATAGCAATAATTTGTTCACAAAATGTTCAGTACAATATGAGTAACAACAAAATACTATATAACTAAAGATTGAATTCTAATGATCCAAACAATCATACAGCCTCATACATATAAGGTTCTAAGATATAGTCATTATTGCTCTCGTCTATAATACTCATGGTAAAAAGTGCAATAGTCCTAGATGAATGGATCAAAGGTGTAGGACCATGGGAATGATGAGTCCTCGAGGCTAATCCAACTTTGATCCAACTCTAGGTATAAGAGGGAAACCTATACTAGGTCGAACAATGGTAGTAAAAGGTGGCTGAGGTGCCTGACTAGGAGAAGACCATGGTGCTCTCGTGGGTATCTGACCAGAAGACGGATCAAAGCCAAATCTAGATCTAGTAAAGCCAAGTAGAACACTCTTCAGCTCAGGCTTAGTCTGTAAATCCCCTGCTGTATAGCAGTAGTCCTCTCAACCTACTCTCTAGCAAACTGACTAGCATCATCTCTCATTCTCTGTATGTCAGCTCTCAGCTCATCAAACTCTCTGATTTGAGCAGCTTTTCCTAAATGCCTCTGCTCAATAACCTCAACCCTGAGAGTGAGCTATCTTATATCCTCTCTGAGCTCCTGATAACTACGAGTAAAGTCCTTTCTTAGATCCTGATAGTTGTGAGTGAGCTCATGTCTAAAATCAAAGAACGTGGGATTAATTTAGATGGTCAAGCCATCAACAAATTGAGTAAAGTGCTCCAAAGTAATTCTAGTAGAAGTAGTAGGTGGTATATAAAGTCTTGTAATAGAAGGTCTTGCAAGTGGTGTCCTCGGGCTAGCTGGCTATCCTAATATCACTCCAATAGAGGGTCCAGCTACACCATGTGTCTCAGCCTCAACCTCATCATCATCATCATCACCAGTAGCAGCAAAGTCCTTATCTGAAGTATTTGATCTCGCTGGTCTCTGACCTGAGACTTTTTTTATCCAACTTCCATTGATTTTGTTATACTCCATCCGGTGAAGTGATCTATCATTATACCAGTCAGTATGAAGAAGCCTCCTAACACCTCACCAGTAACATCAATACAAAACTTCTAAAAATAAGGATGAATACCATGCTGTAGGTAGGGCTGGAAATGGGCTGGCCCAAAAGTCCATTGTTTGGAACTGGGCTGGGCCAGCTCAATAAACTTCGGGCCGCACTGAAATTGGTTCAGGCTGCGGACGAAATTTTAAGCATATTGAACTAGTCTTAGGACTGTAAAATATAGTCCATTTAATTTTTAAGCCAAATGGATGCCCGGATTCGATCCAAAAATTTTTAAAATATAATCTTTGGGCTGGCCCAATGGACTTTGGGATGGCCCATTTCCAGCCCTAGATGTAGGGTAGGCAAGCTCTACTCTTCCTATCTGCCTCCTTAATTTGTCTGAGTATCAAGAATGGCAAGTTAATGGATTGTCCTTGAATCATATAATGCATAAAAGCTATATCGCTTTCGGTAACCTAGTCTAATCTCCCTATTTTTGAAAAAAAGTTTTTGCTAACCATGTTGTGGAGCAGTCTCATCTCTAAGAAAAGTTAATTGGCTTGAAGATTTCCAGCATGCCAAACATTTCTCCTCTCTAATATTGTCCTCAAGCTATCTATCTTTTTATTTAAATGAAAATAGCATCTGCCTTTCTGAGGCATCTCCAGTAATTAGCTCAATCTAGCCTCATCCAATACGACCAATACACCCTTCATAGTGAATGAAATATGAGAATTCCCTATCTTTAAGTTTTCAGAAAAGGATCTAACGAGAGATGAAGAGGTTGATATATTCAAGGAACAAAATCTTATCTATCCTTAATTTCTAATCCAGTCACCTATTCTGAGGTATTCTTGATCCAATAATTCAAAAGAAACCCTTTGTCTGATGGTCACAGGTTGAATTATCATTGAAAAAACCAATCGAGCTGGTGGAGCCATAGGGACCGACTCATCGTTTCAGTACTTTGATCGACATTCGACCATGGAAGATCCTCTAGTCCTCTTTCTCTTGTAGGCTAGCATTTTTTGGGATCCCATCTCGCTTGGATTTAACTGGATTAGGTCATACTGCAGTTCTCTAGGATTTTGAGCAATGATGGATTGTGGAGGGGGTTAGAATGGTCCAGTTAAACAATAAAAAGGTAAAGTTCAAAAGGTGTTTAGGCATTATATAAAAAATAAATTTTTGATATCCAAGTCAACTCTCACAAACACAAGTTAGCTTAAGTCGGCTCAAGTAAAACAAATATTTTTAAATCCAAAAATATCAGGAAAGGATTTTTAAGTTCTCTAATGACTAAAATAAGTTACACACTTTTAAAATTAAGTATGATTAGCTCTAAAAATTTTCTTAATTTTTAAAAATCTCTAATTAAAAATTTTTAAAGTGGATCACATATCCCTAACTCACTTCTAATTATTGAAAACCTATCTTTACTAAGTGGTTTGGTGAATATATATGCTAATTACTTATAGTACAAATAAATTCTAATTCAATGTCTCCATGTTGTACATAGGGATGGCAACGAGTCGGGTTTGGGTCGGGTCACCCAAAACCCATACCCGCCTCGCTAAAATTTTTTTCACCCAATACTCACTCCATACCCGTCTCGGGTCAGGTCGGGTCGGGAATAAAAAAATCACATTTGGATCGGGTCGGGTCGGATATATCTGGTCTCATAAAATTTAATTTACTTAAAATCTAAACGGGTCGAATCGGGTCGGGTCGGGTATATCCATCCCATATCCAATTTACTTAAATATTTTATAAACATAATTTTTTTATATATAAACAGGTCGGGTTCAGGTCGGGATGTACTACTACCCATACCCGACCCGAACCGGAGTCGGTTTTTTTATATAATCCATATATGTTTATAAATTAGACAGGTCGGGTTTTACCCACCCCATTAGGATCGATTCAGATCGGATATCCATCGGGTTTGTAAAAACTGCCATCCCTAGTTGTACATGATCCCTAATAAAATGATGTCTAATTTTTATGTGCTTTACTCTTGAATGCTGAATAAAATTTTTGGTCAAATTAATATCACTAGTGCTATCACATATTATTAAAATTTTAGTTTGTTTAACACCAAAAACTCTTAGTTTGCTTAACACCAAAGACTTTTAGTTATTGCTTAATCCAAAGTACTTGACCACAATATCTTCCTGCACTATATATTTTGCTTCAGCAGTGGATAGTACTATAGAGTTTTATTTCTTACTGTATCATAAGATTAAGTTCAACCCTGGAAATTGGCATGTTTTATTAGTACTTTTTTCTATCAATTTTATAATCACCATAATCAATATCAGAATAACAAATTAAATCTAAAGATGAGTATTTAGAATACCATAATCCTAAGTTACATGTTTCTTTAAGATATGTTATGATTCTTTTCATAGCAAGTATATATAATTCTTTTGGACTAGATTGAAATCATAATACATACACATACATTAAATAGTATTCAGGCCTACTAGCATTTAAATATAGTAAAAATCTAATCATACCTCGATATAGCTTTTGATCAATACTATTTTTATCTTCATCTTTGTCAAGCTTGTAGGCTGGACTCATTGGTGTGCTAATTTTTTTTGTGGATTCAATTTCAAACTTCTTTAATAGTTCCTTGATATACTTAGTTTGGTTAATGAAAATCCCTTTTTCTATTTGTTTGACTTGAAGTCCAAGGAAGAATGTCAACTCACCAATCATATTCATTTCAAATTCACACTACATAGGCTCAGTAAATTCTTGGCAAAGATTTTCATTAGTTGTACTAAAGATTATATCATCTGCATAAATTTGTGTAACTAATATTTCATCATCCTTTCTTTTAATAAATAAGGTTGTGTCTACACTCTTCCTTGCAAAGTAGTTTTCAAGTAAGAACTTATTTAATTATCATATGAAGTTCTAGAAGCATGCTTAAGACCATACAAAGTTTTATTTAATTTGAAAACATGGTTAAGCAAATTATGACTTTCAAATCTAGGAGATTGCTCTACAAAAATTTCTTTAGAAATATATCCATTTAGAAAAATACCTTTTATATCTATTTAAAATAATTTGAAATTCATATAACAAATAAAAGCAAGTAAAAGTCTTATGGCCTTTAATCTTGCTTCTTGTGTATTAGTTTCATCAAAATCTATTCTCCCTTTTTGATTATATCATTTGGCTATTAGTCTTGCTTTGTTTTTAACTACATTACCCTTTTCATTTAATTTATTCCTAAATATCCATTTAGCATCTATAATAGGATATTTTCTTGGTCTACCGACTAAGGTCCAAATATTGTTCCTCTCAAATTAGTTCGATTTCTCTTGCAGAGCCATCATCCAATTTGGATCTCTTTCAGCTTCCTCTATGCAATGGGTTCAGTTTGAAAAGTAAATGCAAGGTAATCAAAAGTATCTCTAAATAAGGATCTAGTTTTAATACCTTATGAGGGATCACCTATAATTAAATTCTTATGATGGTAATTTACATATCTCCATTCCTTTAATAAATTACCATGCTCTTTGTTTACCTAATCCTTCTCATCTTCAATTTATTTATCTTTAAGGTTCAAGTTCTTCATTCTTTCATTCAATGTACTTACATTATTATCTATGTACTCTTCTTTTTAAAAAATGAAGGGTTAGATTCATCAAAGATAACATGAATAGATTTTTCAACAATTAAAGTTCTTTTATTGAAAACTCTATATACTTTACTTGAAATCGAATAATTAAGAAAGGTACCTTCATTAGATTTAGTATTAAATTTTCTAAGATTATCTTTTTCATTATTTAAATAAAATATTTATAGCAAATATATGAAAGTAGCTTATATTTGGCTTTCTATCATTCCAAAGCTCATAAAAGATTTTTTTTAAAATAGGTCTAATAAGAATATGGTAAAGAATGTAACATGTAGTGCTCATAGCTTTAGCCTAAAAATACTTTGGAAGATTACTTTCACATAATATTGTTCATGCCATCTTTTTCAATTTTTTATTCTTTCTCTCCATAATACCATTTTGTTGAGATATTCTTGGAGCTTATAAATTATGATCAATGCCATGCTTATTATAAAATTCTTCAAAATACTAATTTTAAAATTTTGTACTGTGATCACTTCTTATTGAAATGATTGAAAAAAATTCTGATTTGAAATATATTTATGAAATTTTTGAAAAATAATGAATGCCTCATCTTTATGTACCAAAATAGTATCCAAGTGAATCTAGAAAAAATATCTAATATCACAAGTCTATATTTCTTATCCTGTAGACTTGTGATCCTAGTTGATCCAAATAAGTCATTATGCAATGTTCTAAGTATCTAGATATTGAAATAAATTTTTAATTCTAAAACTCTTAATAATTTATTTATCATATTAATAAGCATCACATTCATAATCATTTTCAAAATTGAATTTAGATAAATCTTTAACTAAATTGTTAGAAACTAATTTAGATAAAATATACATGTTAGCATGTCCAAGTCTTCTAAACCAAAGCCAACTAGTTTTCTTTATTTTAACATTCATAGCCATTAAACTTGTATTACTTTTCATGGCTAGACTATTTAAGTCTACCATATAAATGTTTCCTAGTCTATGTCCTATAAATTTGATGTTTCAATCAAAAAAACTAGTAACTATGTATATTGAAGATTCAAACAAGACTTTGAAGTCTTTGTCACATAATTAACTAATACTTAATAGATTATGCTTCAATTTATTTACTAGTAATACATTTTCAATAAATGTTGAAGGGATGATTTTGATCTTACTAGTACCAATGATTCTTTCCTTATCATTATCTCCAAATGTTACAATACCACCTTCTTTCATTTCTAGGATAAAAAATTATTTCTTATCATCCATCATAAATCTTGAACAGCCACTATCCAAGTATCATCTTCTTTTTAATTTTTGGACAGCAAGACATCCCTGCAAAATAAATCAAGTTAGGTTTTTAGGTGCTTAAGCTTTTTTGGATCCTTTGTGGTTAGTCACCATGATTTCTTTGGAAATCCAAATTCTCTTAACTTTATTTCTATTTTTCTTCCTTAAGCTACACTCATAAGCCTTATGTCCAGTTTTATTATAACAAAAGCAAACAATATTTATCTTATGTAAAATTTAGGTACTAAAAATTTGGTTATAGAAAGTTTGTTGTTGAAATTTGAGTTGTATCCAATTCCAACTTTATCATTTGATTATCTTTGGTTTTTGAGGATTAACTCAAGTTTGTTCAAATTCAAAATCAACTTATCAACTAAAGGTTTAAGTTTTTGAACTTTCTTTTCCAAATTTTCATTCTCTTCCTTTAAAGCTTTAAGTTATTTAGAATGCTCATTTTTTCTTTTTGCAAAGCCTTGTTTCTTTCAAAAATATCATCCAATTTCTTTTGTAAAGTCCTGTTTATTTCTAATGCCTCATTTTTTCTTTTTGTAAAACATTATTTGAGTTTTTAAAAGATTTGATTTCCAGTCCAGCCTTTTTAAATTTTGTAAGTAAATCATAGAATAATGTATTCAATTTATTAAATGCAAATTCAATATTAGGTTCATTGCATACCTCATCTTCTAAAGCCATCAAGCATAGATTGACTAATTTCATTTATTCTTCTTTTTCATTGAAACTTGATTCATCACTGTGACTCCATGTAGCAACTATGGCTTTTTTCTTTTTACTTTTCTTGTGGCTCTTTTTTAATATAGGATAGTTCGATCGATAATGTCCTAATGTTTTATATTCATAACAAATGGATTGTTGATCCTTATCATTTTTCTTATCTTTTCTTTACTTGGCTCTCCCTCAACCAAGTATCTCTTTCTATACTTTGATCTGCTCTTACCCATAAATCTTCAAAACTTCTCATTATAAGGGCCATAAATTCATCTCCTAACTCTTCTTCGGATCAGAGGCTTTCATATTCTTCTTTCTTTTCTCCTTTAGTTACAGTTTTGAAAGCTATTATTTTTTTCTTTTTACCTTCCTCGTCATTGTGGCACTTCATATTTAGTTTATATGTCATCAATGATCCAAGAAGCTCTTCTAATAGTAAGTTATTGAGATTCGTTGCTTCTTGAATTATAGTGACCTTTGAATTTTATTTGTTTGGTAAAAAATGAATGACATTTTTTACTAAATCACTATTAGAGTATGCCTTGCCAAGACTTTTAACACCTTTAATAATATTGGTAAATCTTGAAAACATTTCAGAAATGGTATCTATGGATTTCATTTTAAATAATTATATAATTATGCATGAGTAGATTAATTTTTGAATTCTTAACTTGGTTTGTGCCTTCATAAGTATCTTGAAGTCTATACCAAATTTTTTTTTGCTGAATTGTAAGTTAAAATCTAGTTAAACTCAGTTAGATCTAATGTACAATATAAACGTTCATGGCCTTTGCATTTATCTCAGTCATTTTCATGTGATGATCATTCCATTTCATCTTCCGATTTTGGAATATTAATACCAGTAACCTTTTTAGTGGATATGTGAGGACCTTTCATGATTACTTTTCATAATTGAAAATCTATGACCTAAATACAAATTTTTATTTTAGCCTTCCAATAATTGTAATGGGTGCCATTGAAAAGCGAAGACCTGTTACTAGACCATCCTTCAATTGAAGTGCTCATGTGGGTTGTCATGATCTTTTTTTCTAATCATTGGATTAGCAACACTGAGATGTGGCTCTGATACTACTTGATGCCCAGACCGATAATCCAAGAGGAGGTGAATCAAGCTTTTCAAAAATAAAACTAATATGTGCCTTTAAAAAATAGAGCAATATGTGATTCAAGTGTTGTATGAAGTGTGGAAGCTAAATAAGAGAATAAGAGGAACAAGCAAATATACAAACATAAGAGATTTTTAATGGTTCAGAGAAATCCCAGCTCCTATATCCATTATCCAAAGATCTCTTGGGATTTTTACTATATTCCCACAAGGATGCAGTCGGATTATTTTACACCAGGCTTATAATTCAAAATCCAATACAATGTTTATTTCTTGAGCTCACAAATAAACCAATTGATTTTCTAAGGTCAACCAATCAAAATCTAAATCCAATCTACAAATCTTAGCTCTTTGCTAGACTTGTAATAATACAAAACAATTAACTCAAAAACAGAGCAACAAAGAAAATAAACTCTAAAAAGAGCTGAGTTGTTGCAGTTGAAGTTTGCTATATAGCTGCTTAAAGGCTTCAAAAGTTATTCTTTAATGCTCTTCTTGTTTTTTACTTAATGTCTCAAGAGGGTAGTGGGAAGGAGTTATGCTTCTCTAGAGTTTCTCTTGTTTGCAATGATTGAAAGAATATCTTAAAGGTTATCATGCCTTTGACTTAAATCCAAGAATTATATCTCTCCAAGTATTTTTTCATTGATTTTCAGTCATTCCTAGTCATTTTGGTTATTGGAAAGTGAAAAATGGCCATTAGAAGTCTTGGAATTTGAATTTTACAAATTCTAGAACTAGCCATTACTGTAGTAATTCGTGGGATAGGAGTTGGCTCATTGCAAAATAGTTGGCTCATTTTCTTAGTGACCATAAATTCAATTTTCTATTTTTCTAAGAGAGAAGGCTTGCAAGTCATGAGTAGGCTCTTCTGAATTGACTCTAAAAATATGCTTTCTGCCAAAGAAGCGTATGAAACCTCACTTTTTTGTTCTACTTTTGAGAGGAGGCTCATAGAATAAAAGTCGGCTCTTATACTCTGTACCACTCATCGTGCTGTGCTAGAGTCGACTCTTATGGGACAAGTCGGCTCTTTTAGCCAGTTCTCCAAATCTTCAAGAATTTGATACAATTTGGCTCTTCCATGCTTCCAAAGATCTTCCAATAATTTTTAATGATATATAAGACCTTTCTAACTTACTCGAGCATTATTAAATATAGATTCTAGCTCTCTAATCCTCTTGTAATACAAAGAATTTCTCAAAGTGACTTAAGGATATTTAAAGCTATAAATGAATTTAAGAGACTTCTCAAGTTATATAAAAGCTTACTAGACATCCCAGTTGGTGCAAGAAATCTTTAAAGACACGAAGAGATTTACATATGAGCTTACAAACAATACCAATAATATATAAAGTTGTTGATTAAAGGATATTCATTTGAAAACCTTCTACAAGAATATTCTTAATAATTTGAAAATGGTTAGTGATGTGGCACAACCACTGACGAGGATCCCGATGTGGCACAATCGTTGATGCGGAGCCCGATGTGGCACAACCGCCGACGTGGAACCCATGCTAGCGGTCGCGCTGGTAGAAAATGCCATCTGGATGCGGCAACCAAATGAAGAGCTGAAGGCGATCTCTCGGTCGAGGTCATCTCCCATCCGGGGTCGAGGTCCTGGCCGAGGTCATGCTCATGCTTTCCGGGGCCGAGCTCTCGAGATAGAGCTCCCACCATCCAGCCAAGGTTGAAGTTTTCGCTAGAAGCAAAAGAGAGAAGATCAGTAGAGGTTCAGACCGTGCCGTGGAAGCTCCCAGCTATTTGCAACCTCCAAAAGGTGGCGCACACCCTACCAGAAATTCAAACTCTGTAGATGCACCACCTGCATGTTTTGAGCAATGCGTGCTCCACCAGGCTCCAGGCCCTGTGGCATGCCGCCACATCCACGACCGCGCAATCGAGGGGCTCCAACCCTCGCGATACGAAACCGATACCTCCTCCAAGAGGAGTATTCCATTAAGGTCCCAAGCCCTGTGACACTCTGACCATTCCTCCTGAAATAGAAACACCCCACCATGGCTCGGGGCTCAGCAACATGACACTCGCCCCTTCCACGAAAAATGGCACCACCAGAGGGATAAGATCTGTACTACACCGGCGAACGCCCCTAATAGAAGGACCTCCTTCAGAGGACCAGTCCGATAGGGGGAAGGTCGCGAACAAAGAAAATTCCTCTCGAAAGGGATACCAGGAAAGGGACATCTCAGTAAAGCCCCGGACTTGGTATGGGCCATCCTTCTCATATAAAACAGAGGAAAGGACTCCCGAGAGGGGAAGGGAGGCAATTGGTAAGACTCAGAAAGCAAACGGATAACAAACCAGCCAAGAAAATGTCCCAGCTCTTTGATCTCCACTCAATCCTGTTTTTCCATTTCTTACATCTCATTTTTATCCCTCTATGCAGAGAGATCCCAAACTCTTCATTACAGAAATTCCATTTTCCTTAATTATCCCAACTAACTTGATCGTCGGAGTGTTCCCACCGGAATCCCAGGACCGGGTCTCTTCTCTTTTGCAGGTCACGTCGGTTCTGGAATTGATCGGAGAAGAGGACCAAGCACCCATCGGGAGCCCGACGAGTCCATGATACGTCAGAGCTAGATGTCACGATGATTTAGGTGGCAACAATTAGTATAGTATTTATGCTTCAATATTTTATAATTATCAAAATCATTTTCAGAAACAACACTTGTCTGTACCCTAATATTCTAGGATCCCTCCTCCAATTCTTCTTTTCTTGGAAAAAAGCTCTTGGGTGTGCCTGACGAAATCAAGAAGCTCCAAAGGAGGCTAGACCAAATGCAGGGTGTTCCCATCAAGGTAAAGAATATATGCTTTGAGAACCAAGTGATCAACCGTTGGCTCAGCTAGCTACGAGATCTCATGTATGACCATTAACAATCTACCAACTTCTTGAGGAGATCTTGTACATTTTAGAAATCTTGATATCTTTGATACTCCAATAATAGAGTTATCGAAGAGTATAGGAAATCTTTAGCTCCTGATACTATGCGATCGTGAATATTTGCACAACCACCTTGGTAATGTTATGGGATTAATCAATCTAAGGGTTCTAGACGTCAAGGGTGCACCACTTGATGGTCTGCCTGTGGGAATTGGGAGATTGAAACAACAACATTTACTTTGATGATTTTGTGAATGGTAGCATGTGTCATAGATTCGGAGTAGGAGGAGACAACAGGGTGCAGGAGGAAAAGGGACATCAAGATGAGAGGTTTTGCACCTTGGAAGATTTGAAATCCCTCTCCTAGCTCAAGTTTATTAGTGTATTCAAGTTGGTGAGGGTATCAAATAGGGCATAAGCAAGGGCTGATACACTTCAAGCCAAGCCTCATCTTCTCCAGCTATTTATGTATTGCACCTTATTGAGTAGCTCTTCTGATGTGCAACAACTTTATTCAAATGATTACGAGGAGGAAGAAATCAAGAGAATCAGGGAGGTCTTCGAGAAGCTCTGCCCATCACCATGCCTAGAAGTGCTTGAAGTTGATGGCTACTTTGGCCATGAGTTTCCCATCTGGATGATGACACCCTCCTTATCATCGCTCCACAACTTGCGAAGGCTATATCTAAAAAATTGTGCTCTATCTATGGCGATTGTTGAGCCTCTATCCATGATGAATGCAGTAGCAGGATATCTACTGTAGAGAGAAAATAAGAAAGAAGATTGGAAAATTAGGATTTTGGAAGAATGATTTGAGAAGATCCCTTGCACCAACAAGATGAATGAGAGGATTTGGGAGGGGTAGCGTTTAATTCATAATGAATGAAAGAAGGATTTTGGAGAAGGATGACAGGAAACAGGGAAACTGTTTTCACTTGCCACGACGCTACAATTTTGTTAAGCAAGTATGCCGGCGACATCTATTCAAAAAATGACCGTATAAGTACGAGTTCAATGAAAAACAACTAGACTGATCGAAGGGTAACATTAAAATGATTGTAAAAGATAAATGACTAAAATTTAGGATTGCGTAGTTTAAGGATTATTTTAAAAAAACATGATATAGTTTAAAGACTAAAAATATATTTTATCCTAAATTATTTTTGATTTTAAGAACTAGTGGAATATTATTAATATGAAAGTTTTTCCCTCCACCGGATATGATGGCATCACCAACATGAGTAATATTCAGATAATTTTCATACCCTATAATTATTTTATCCGTTCCAAATTTAGGCTTCTTGGACTAAAAATATACCTTGATTAATTGTTTGTCATGCGAGAGCTTGCATTAATATCCGGCCGTTACCAGCTCTAGGTCTCATGGATTTGTAATAGTTATGGCTGCTATTGTCGATGGAATTTTTTCGGCTTGATAAGCATGATTGAAATGGTTCCAGCAGCCGAGAGTAGTATGGCTACATTTGGAGTAAATCTAGCATCCTACTGGATGGCTTGGATATGTACGTATTTATAGGTTTGAAGCCTTGAACATAACCACGAAGGGAGTAATCATCTTTTATGACATTCTTTCTTTGACAAGTACTTCCAGCTTCCTATCCTTGGGAAGCTTAATTATGAGAATTCACGCCATTGAGAAATGAAGGGAAAAGTATGCATGCTTCCAACTTCTTGTTCCATCGATCACTAAAGATCACCATTTACTGATTAATCAGTAAAAATAGTAAATAGTCATTAAATGTGCTCTTCATAGTCTCTCTCCATGTAGGCTTTTTTTTCATTTTATTGCATATCTTGGAAATATGCAGTGCTTTTCTCAGGCTTGTTGTAGCTTTATAAAGAGAGGAATGGGACGGCGAGAGTAGGCCGGATTTATCCCCCTTATTTCTTTTTTCAAGAATTAAAAATAATAATAATAAAGAAGAAGAAGGAGAGAGAGAGAGACAGATGTTATCAACAAGCGACACAGAATACCATGGCTGTCCGTGCTTGGATTATCAATGCCACAAGTAATAAAAATAATATATTTTGGTAATTGTCAATATTTTTTTTTATTTTTTTGGATAAGTAAAAGGGATGGGGAAGAAAAATCCCATGCCGTCACCGAAAAAAACCCTTTCCATCCGAAGGTGAGTACGTCAACCTAATCCCACTAAGTTGGTGAGTACGTCAGTCTGATCCCACTAAATTGCCAGAATAGAATGCTCTCCCTACTAAGTTGCCAGAATATAATGCTCCCCCCACTAAGTTGCCAGAATAGAATGCTTCCTGAATTTAATCGAGTCATCGCATGAATCATGCCTCGAATTCTTGATCAAAGAGACATGAACATGAACACCCATTAACCGTGCTATCATCTTAGTGATACATTTGTTTTTTTTTTAATTATCAACATTTGTTCACAGGCAGTCGGCAGATGCGTACAAATGGTAATTATATCAGTTAAATTTTTCTGGTCACTGATGCATCAATTATCGAAGGGTGGCATGCATCTGCCCAATTTATTTTTTGATGACAAGGACGGGAATACCCTTCCAATTTTATTTTAAAAAATATAAAAAATACAGAAAATGCATCAATTTAAATGCTAATCAAATAATTTAATCTGTTAGGAATGATGCAAAAAACTGTGAATTCCTATTTGTCAATTATCATATTTCGACTATTTCAAAAAGTGTCATTATTATTCAGACTATCATTATATAAAAAGCTTATCGTTGGTTAATGTTTTTCTTCCATCATGCTATTTTGGAATTTCTCACGTAGTAGTAGCAGTATACAATCAACTAATAATCATGCAAGTGATATTTTTTTCACTATTTTTTTTTTTAATAAAATAATGTATTCAATTCAAAGATCGAGAATAAATACAATCAGAATAGTCGGATAGAATAATATTTCTAAACTATACAAGGACATGCCACCAATCAAATCGAAAAATAGAATCGAAATGCTGAGCGACATATAAGACCATTCAATCCGTTGTGCAGAGTTAGCCTCAATATCTTGGATGCAGCACTTGCTGTAACTTTCCACGGTCTCTGGTCCCTGGACATGAAATTTATCAGATGCGGTGATTAACCCACGTCCAAGAACTAGAAATGGTTATTCCTAGACATTCAAGTTTCATTGCTGAGAATGAGAGGAGTTTTTTTTTAAAATAATGTTTTTTAAATAAAAAATTATTAAAATAGGTGTTTCGGGATATATTTACTGAAGTAGGTGTTTTGTACCGACGTGGCGGTGACGGGGCACTAAGTTCGGCTTTTCAAAAAATGAAATTGTATTTCGTCTTTTAAAAAGATAAAATTCATATAAACCAATATTTTTTTATTTTATTTTAAAATTTAATTTGACACGTAATAAAATTTAATTTGATATATAATAAATCGATGTGATGTTGAAATCGTCTGTTGGAAAGACGAATTCAATTTGGAATTCGTCTTTCCAACGAACGAATTCAAAATCAAATTTTTTTTATAATTTTATAAATATTATTATAATTTTTAAATAAAATTAATAAATTTTAATTTTAAATAAATAAATAATAAATAAAAAATTAGTATTAGTTAAAATTTTATATATTATTTTTGATAATATTAATTATTATATTATTTTAAGATAATATTAATTAAAAATAATATTAATTAACTATATAAAAATAATATTAATTTAAAATTAATAATAATTTAACTAAAAATAATATTAATCAAAAATAATATTAATTAAAAGATATTATAATATATATTATATTATAATTATTATTTTATATTCTAAAATATAATGAATATATTATAATTTATTATATTATATATTATAATTTTTATAATATAGTATAAAAAATTTATAAAAAAATAAAAAAATAAAAAAATAATCATCATGTCGATACTATTCGGTCACTAGCCCGGTACCAGTTCGGTCGACAGCCCGGTGTCAGTCCGATCCCTTACTCAGGAGCGGTGGCAGGACCCCGATGACCGGACCGGCGATCGGGTTTGTGGTATGACTGGGGCTAGACCGGTGACAGGATCTTGGCGGTCGGATAAGTAATCGGACCCGGGTGGCCGGACCGGTTGCCGGATCGGGGGCCGCAACTGGGGTCGGACCGGGGGCCGCAACTGGGGTCGGACCGGGGGCCGGATCGACGGCCAGACTGGGACCCGCATCGGGGGCCGGACCGGCGACCAGACTGGGGCCCGCATCGGGGGCCGGACTAGCAGCCGGACCGGGGTCCCCGATCCGGCCCCCGATGCGGGCTCCGGTCCGGCCCCCGGTCCGGCCGCCGATCCGGCCCTCGGTCCGGTCCCAGTTGCAGCCCCCGTCCGGCCACCCGGGTCCGACTTCCTATCCGGCCCCCGGTCCGACCGCTAGTCCGGCCCCCGGTGCGGGCCCCAGTCCGGTCGCCGGTCCGGCCCCCGATGCGGGTCCCAGTCCGGCCGTCGATCCGGCCCCCGGTCCGACCCCAGTTACGGCCCCCGATCCGGCAGCCGGTCCGGCCACCCGGGTCCGATTACTTATCCGACCGCCAAGATCCTGTCACCGGTCTAGCCCCAGTCATACCACAGACCCGATCGCCGGTCCGGTCGTCGGGATCCTGCCACCGCTCCTGAGCAAGGGATCGGACTGACACCGGGCTGTCGACCGAACTGGTACCGGGCTAGTGACCGAATAGTATCGACATGATGATTATTTTTTTATTTTTTTTATTTTTTTATAAATTTTTTATACTATATTATAAAAATTATATATATATAATAAATTATAATATATTCATTATATTTTAGAATATAAAATAATAATTATAATATAATATATATTATAATATCTTTTAATTAATATTATTTTCGATTAATATTATTTTTAGTTAAATTATTATTAATTTTAAATTAATATTATTTTTATATAGTTAATTAATATTATTTTTAATTAATATTATCTTAAAATAATATAATAATTAATATTATCAAAAATAATATATAAAATTTTAATTAATACTAATTTTTTATTTATTATTTATTTATTTAAAATTAAAATTTATTAATTTTATTTAAAAATAATAATAATATTTATAAAATTATAAAAAAAAAATTGATTTTGAATTCGTTCGTTGAAAAGACGAATTTCAAATTGAATTCGTCTTTCCAACAGACGATTTCAACATCACATCGATTTAATACATATCGAATCAAATTTTATTACGTGTTAAATCAAATTTTAAAATAAAATAAAAAAATATTGGTTTATATGAATTTCGTCTTTTCAAAAGACGAAATCTAATTTTGTCTTTTGAAAAGCCGAACTTAGTATCCCGTCACCGCCACGTCGGTACAAAACACCTACTTCAGTAAATATATCCCGAAACACCTATTTTAATAATTTTTTATTTAAAAAATATTATTTTAAAAAAAACTCAGAATGAGAGCAAGGCATCATGTTTGTTGAAGAAAAATTGACAGTGAAAAGAAAATTTCCAAAGTCAATTATGATGAAATCTTTCTACAACTATTGCAAAATTAATGCGATGCTACTGAAGCAAACATTTTTGGAGGTTACTCGTCCACCGAATGTGATGTCTTTGTATCGTAAACTTCTACTGCCAGCTCTAGTTAAGAGCTGCTCTCTACCTCTATATTCTTCTCTCATCCTCTTCATAAATTTTGGGTGGCTGTTTAGCTTCTCTTACATCCCAAAAAAAAAAAGAATATTGCAAAGGGCACGGTTATGTCATACAATTTCTGAATGAACTACCAAGAAGAGAATTGATTTTTTGGGAAAGGATGGTGATGACGGTCCAAAATCTTATACTGAAAGCTTCAAATAATTATCTCAAATGAAAAAAAAAAAAAAAAAAACGGAGCTAAAATTTTGTATGAAAGTCATCTCTTTTAAATGCAACTTTGCACTGTATTTATAGAATTATAAGCCAAGATTTGATAGCAGTGCAGTAACCTACCAACATTATCTCTCTATACGTAATGCATGCAGATTCTACCATAAAGAAAACTTTAAAAATGGTATTATTTTTTATAATTGCTCCATCCATTTGCTATCTATACGTTTTCAGGTACAAGCTTTCAATCAATGGAGCAATTGATAGAGTTCTCGGGCTTGTAATAGCATGAAATGCCAAATGAATAGAAGTAATTAATAATCTGTCTACTTGCATTTGCTTGTGATGGATATGAACAAAGGATCTACCGGACGAGAAAGGAAATATTTCGGTAGAATGGGAATCCTGAATCACAACCCCCTTACAATAATAACAAGAGCCAATATAACATACATCATATTAGCTATTTCTCTACTAGCAAATTAAAGCATATATTGTTTCAAGTTGATGATACCTTTCTTCATGTGTGGTTTCCTTGAGCAGCCACAAGGAAGATGGTCACATCTAAGTATGTACCTATATGAAACCCACATCTTGCTTTCAGACACGGTCCATTTGACATTATGGAGATGGATCACTTGCAATAGGGCCATGGTCCAATGGTCGCACCTCTCCTCCAAATGAAGGAGGTTCCAAAGTATAGAATTCAGGTATCGGATAGACCTAGAAATTAATTGCACCATTTTTCTCGAATCTTGGTTTTTCCAAAAAAAATTAAATAGTTGCCCGTTTGGAACAAGAGCTTGTCGTTGGTGCTTAGATGTTCCGTATCAATTCTTGGATGGAGAATCATTTAAATAATAATAATAATAATAATAAAATTTAGAAATAAGAATTTAACTTCATGATATGGATATAATTATCCTTCTCTCTCAAATAGAAAATTTGCATGCAACAAAATGCGACTTAAAGATCGAACACTATATATAGTATAAGTTGAGACATGCATTACATTTATTCCAAACCTGCACATGAAATTGTGTAATCCTGGAGATCAGAGTTCCACCTTCATGTGTATTCAAGTTTCTGTAGATAAAATTTGGATTAGATGGTATCCGATTTAAAAATTTGATACGGAGAACTTGGACAGATATATGTTGCTGAGGCGTGCAGACGATCACAGCACTGTCCTTAAGAGTAGATCCATGTCTCTCTGAGATAATGTCTCGGTGCAGAAGATCCCAACACGGCTATCCTCCAGGATTCAGCAGCAAGAAGGCTTCAATCCGATATGCACACACCAATGTCGAAGCCTGATGAACAACCGAGAGATCCGTCCGTTCCTGAAGGAAAGTAGCGAGAGAGGGGAAGGAAGAGGAACGAATAATGATTATTTTATATGATTTTTTTTTTTTTTTTTTGTGTATCACTGCGGTGCAAAAAAGAAAGAGACGACGTATCAAAACAATGATACGGTATCCAAAAAAAAATATTAGACCGTCCGTGCATACTGCACTGATTTTGACTCGGCTCGCGCGTACGAGAGAGGAGCATGGAAAATAAATTATCCGTTGTGGAACTAAAGATGTTTCATTTATTCCAATTCAAAAAAAAAAAAATAATATTTAAAAAAAAAAAAAATTGATATATTGAAATACTATAATTTTCAAGAGTTCCAACATTAACTCTCTGTTCACCAAAACGAGAATCAACGTTCTCTCGTTGTTTGTGGGGATTGCGTACACCGGGGCATGGTTTCAAATTTTCCAAAAAAAATAAATAAAAGTACTGGACCAACACCACTGCAGGCAGGGATAACGTACGTCGAGGGACAACGAGCAAGCCCATTCGAGACCTTCACTTATTGCAAAAGCCACCAAGCCAAGCCATGATGCCAAAGGAAAATTGCTCCACCATGAAGAAAGTGTTCCGAAAATAAGTGAACGGTTCTTTTGCCAGCACCATATTCGGTCAACAGAAGGGAGATGCGAGCGCATTTTGGCATTATCGATGATTACGAGGGGCATCTTTGAAAAATTCTTCCCTTTACCGGAGGTGAGACCTATAAAAACTCTCCGATACTCGAGTCAGATGGCAAATAATAGAAAGGAAAGCGAAGTTTGGAAAGGTATATAGTAAAGAAAGGGAGGAACGTAGCGAGCACACGTATCTTCGGGATTCTTAGAGAACCTTCTTTTATAAGCCAAATATAAGAGCATTTTTGAAAGAGAAAAAATTTTTAGAATATTTATTCTCTTTTAATCGGGGATTTATCTGTTCTTTATTATCAACCACACTTCTTAATAGCGATGTGAACCATCATGCAGGTTCGGTCACATCTTTCTTAATTGCCGAAATTTTCTACGGATTACAAGAATTTATCCTGATTATATAGTTGAGTATACGAGGATGAACATCGATTGATTCTTTTTTATGATATTTGGAGAAGTGTTGATAGAGTTATGCTTTTCCATCGGGACAAGGATTTTGGATCGGTCCGGATCCTTTAGCTAGGCCCAAGGATTAACCGGGACCAAAGATTAATTAGAGTTGTGGGTCTAATGGATGTCATTCTATCCCACGAAGGAAATGCCAAATTTTGATTAGCTATAGCAAGGAAAACTTTTATCGGAGCTAAAGATCATAACGATGATACGAAGATATGATCATACTCTGTCCAAAAAATAATAAATCTTAGCTATCATGGACGAGATTTGGCTCATGAACTCTCGAGATATCTCGGATTAGCCCCCGCATCATAAATAATGATATAATATTTATTTAGATCAGCCCAATCCCAAGTGTAATTCACTTATTGAATTGGGATTTCAGATATTGCTGTAATTACCTGATGATGTAAAAAATTTTTGCCTGGCCCAACTTTTCAATCAAATCCATCTTGACGAGCCTGATTATGTTTTCCTTCGTTCGATCAATTTTTATTCGAGGTTTTCTTCGACCGAACGGCTCTAATAGCTTCCTTTATTTGGAAAGAGATGCAACCTGGCAGGTAATAAAAATGAAATATTTTTATTTTTTGATAAAATTATAAAATATTTTTTCATCAAAACAAAAAAAAAATATCGAAGCTTATTCACAAGAAATCAGTGTGATCAAACACACACACACACTCTCTCTCTATGTGTATATATATAATAAAGAATACTATTTTAATCCATCCAACTCATGTGGTTTTTTTTTGTTTTTTTTAACATAGAAGTCAAGTGGTCTTTTGGCAGTGACACGTTAGTTTGGTCCAAAATTATTATAAAAAAAAAAACATTTGGTCCAAAATGGCCCACCAAAGCCATCCCATCACCGAGCTCCATTTTCATTTCTTTTGATTGATTGGTACGGGTGGGCCGGTAGGAGGCATCGGGCGGGCGTGGGAGGGGGGGGGGTGCGGATGAGCGTGGAGGCGGCCTCGCTAAGATAACAAAGGGAAGACCGAGACGGGACAAAGCATTTGGGAATGGGACGGTGGACGGGAGAAGGCGTGGCGTGGACGTGTGGCACTTCCACGCCGTGTCAAACCCACAAAGCGAAGAGGGGGAGGTGCGCCCCGTGGCCTTCGCGGCTTTGCCCACCCCACGCGACGACCCACCTTCCGACGCGTGGCCGCACGCCTCCAACGCGAGTCGCGCAGCCCAACCACTCAACGCTACCCTTGGAGTTGGGGAAAACTACCATGATAATATAGCCTGGCCCGACGAGGCCAAACGTGACCCGTTTAAGCTTGCTCGAGAAGTTAATCATGCGTTAGTGTTACAATGCCCAACGTCACTTGATCTCCATTAAAAAAAATAATATAAGGAGGATCGTGGCAAAATACCTTTTTGAACCCTGCAAAATCTCTGCCATTGATTTGATCTTTTATCGTATTTTGTGCTTAGCACGAGAGATTGGGCCAGAGGAGTGCCAATCACCAACTTACTCATGTACTGAGCAATCGTAATTTAATTTATTAGTCGATGTTTTGGTTTCTCGGTCTTTTTAACTTCTAATCATATATGTTGGTTTTATTTCTTAATAAACTCCTAATAAGAGTGTTATTGTTGACCGACTTGGTACCGATGCTGCTAATTGATTTAATTAGAAGCTCTTTTTCTTGGTTTTGTTGTTTCGTTTGTTTAATAATTGTAATTTAAGATTTTTTTTTTTCGGTCCACCTTGTGGAGTTTTTATTTTTGTTGTTGTTTTGTTTTGTTTTTTTTTTTTTTTTGGGAGGGGGGGGTTAGATCTTTTTGGTTTGATGCAGGTCTATCATACTCTACCCTAGTCGATAAACTGGTAAAGGTCTATAGTTCCTATGAATTGTTCTTTTGATAGTCGAGTAACAAAATCAATGATTTGTCCACCTTTTCCATGTATTATAATTGTGATGTCAAAAATGGAATATTTAGATACATACTTAATTGTCAATTCTTCAAACACAAGCCTCGATCTTGCACCTTGGCCACGATAAATTCTAACACCTATTCATTCTTCTATAGAACATAAATAATTTAATTTTGAGTACACGTGGACTAAGTTTTTTTTTTTTTTTCAATCATAATTTGGTTTGCAGGATTTCCTATCGACACTGATGTTTGTTTGTCGCATGTTTTTATCGTCACGCCCCGAATCCAGCATCGAAATCGGCTACGCAACCGGTCACACAAACTCTAGATTTTATCCTAGAAATCATGCAAGGCCTAGGTACACTAAAAGTCAACCATATTAAATTAAAACTAATATTATATAAATAATCAAGTAACAATTGTGTAATCCATTTATTAAGTCGATATTACAAATTGACCTACTGATTCACAAACATCAGTAACCGAATCTAACTCTAACTAACTAACTAACTCAGCATATATGAAGCTTTGTCTCACGCCCAGCCCAAATCCTGTCACGCATCCTGAGTCTCTGAAAAAAAAAAAAAAAAAAGGGTAGGAAGTGAGCTATACAGCCCAGTAAGGTATCCATAAGATCACTCCAAATAATAATATAAATTTTCTGAAATAATAAAATATCAGTATGTTAAGTCATGCAATCAAATGATTTAAACCTCACGTATTACAGAACCTTGATAATTTTACATTTTGCCTTTAGAATTCCCATTAAGTAACCTTTATCTTTAGGGTTCTGGACTAGCCACGGTCATGTACCAGCCCATTACTGGCAACCACAAAGCGACCATGCATACTATGGTCGGTCCTGCTCGCGTACTAAGCCCGTGGCTCGGCTATCCCACGTACTATTCGCCCGTGGCTAGCTCCCACGTACAAAATCCATGGCTCAGGCTGTATAACCACGGTGCTACCGTAGCATGGCTAGACCAAATACCGTATTTATTTCATTAATACTTGTCAAAACATATCTTTTATGATCTCTCGATAACCGGTATCGTGGTCCAACCCACTCGATAACCGATATCATGGTCCAACCCACTCGATAACCGATATCATGGTCCAACTCATTTTAATAACCGATATCGTGGTCCAACCCACTCGATATCCGGTTTCATGGTTCAACCTATTTAGCAATCCGATATCATGGTCCAACCCATCTGGATTTCAATTTTTTTTATAACATCATGCATGAAAATAACGACAATAAAAATGATAAAATCATAGTGTTTATCACAAGAAAACAACTATGCCATGACATATAGTACCACACGTGCAAATACATATAATATATATGCTTAGATCAAGCCATGCCATAATAAATTCATGCATAAAGAAATGATTAATACAAAATTCCTTATCTTAACGTGCTAATCCTAGTATATCCGATACTAGTCAGTGTCCGAAATTTACGCGATGCCTTTCCGCTTAGAAGACTGATTCCCTACATTAATAAATAATTTAATTAAAATCTAAATTCCCAATATTTACGAATCTCAAGAAAATCCCTTGATTCTCTCTCTTCTTCCCCTCTCCTCTTTCTCTCTCCTCCTTCTCTCTCCTATTTCTCTCTCTTCCTTCTCTTTCCTCCTTCTCTCTCTTCCTTCTCTCTCCTCTTTCTCTCTCCTCCTATTATTATAATTTTTTTTTCCACGGAACAGGGCCTCTCGTTTTTTTTTTTCTTTCCCTGGACCAAGCCAACTCTCCTTCCTTCTCTTTTCTTTTCTTTTCACCCGAACGACTCCCCCCTGTTCTCCTTTGATCCGGCCGATCCGGCCTTCCCCCCAGCTGCCGGCAACCATGGAGTGGTTGTCGCAGAGCGTTCACGGACCAAAGGCAGGCGGCGGTGACGGCGGCGTCGAACGGTGAACGACCCCAATAACAAACAGGAACCAAAAATGATATCCAAAAACCCAAATAAAATCCTTCTAACAGTAAACAAAAGAACTCACCGGCGGCGTCTGGGATTCCCGATCGCTCGTTGGAGAGAGAGAAGGAGTGTGGAGGTGGCTCGAGAGGCGGCGGTGAGGGGTTTTTAAAGAAAAACATTGTAAACTCTAGGCCTGGGCTGAAGTCGGCAGACCCAGCCGACTTCAACCCAGACTGAGAAAAAAAAAAAAGAATCGGGGAAGAGACGGAACAGGGGAGGGGACTTCGCCGGATTTTCGTCGGAGGACTCGGAGGGAGGAGTCGTGAGAGGTGAGGGAGGAGGTCGGTGAAGGACCCGTAAGGGTTTGGGACGCGATGGTAGGGTTTTTGAACGGTGAGGGAACGCTTCAATTTTTTTTAAAAACCCCTCATCGCCGCCTCTCGAGCCACCTCCACGCTCCTGCCTTCTCTCCGATGAGCGACCGGGGATTCCAGACGCTGTCGGTAAGTTCTTTCCAATTAATATGTATTTTTTAAGAATTTTGATGTGTTTTTTTGTTATTTTTCGGTTTCGTTGGGATCGTCCGCCGTCGTCATCGCCGCCGTCGTCGCCGCCTGCGCTTGGTCCGGGAGGGCCCTGCGACAACCACGGTGTGGTTGCCGGTAGGTGGGGGGGTGAGATGCCGGATCGCTCGAAGAAGAAAACGAGGAGGGGTGGTTCGGGAGAAAGAAAAGAAAGAGAAAGAAAGAAGAAGAAAAAAAAAAAAGAAAAAAAAAGAAAAAAAAAATTTCTATACGGCCAGAAAAAAAAAAATATATATATATAAATATATGATAGGAGGAGAGAGAAAGAGGAGAGAGAAGGAGGAGAGAGAAAGAGGAGAGAGAAGGAGGAGAGAGAAGGAAGGGAGAGAAAATCAAGGATTTTTTTTAAGATTCGTGAAAAATTGAGAATTTAGTTTTAATTAAAATTATTTATTTATGTAGAGAATCAGTCTCCTGAGCGGGGAGGCGTCGCGCCGATTTCGGGTACGGAGTAGTTCAGGTGTGGATAGTTGGTTTTGAGAGGTAAGGACTTCTAAACTTGATCACCCGTAATATTAATATTTTACATTACCTGATTTGATCCGAGCATAAATTAAATATTTTTCATGCATAGTAGTTTTCGAATAGCATGATTTGATTTCCGGGTTACGAAACGAGTTTGTTGTTAGTGTTGTTTGCATTTGCCAAGTGATCTTGAAATGTGTTTGATCGTGATATCGATCGTTGGAAAGTGACATGATCTGACTATGTGAAAAGAAATGATATAGTGTTAAGTGAACTGGTGTTTGGACTAGCCATGCCACGGCGGTACCGTGGTTTCTCAGTGTGCCCGTCACAGGCTGGAGTGTGACAATTTGTGTGCCCGTCACAGGCTGGAGTGTGACCGTGGTTAGTCCAGAACCCTAAAGATAATGGTTAAATAATCAAAAATTCTAAAAGAAAAAAATGTAAAAATTCTAAAGTTTTTGGTTAAACATGAAATCTGAATTGTTGATTTCATCATACGTTATGCTAATATTTTGCTATTTTCATATACATGTAAATTATTATTGATGATCATTTGGAACCCTTACTGGGCTATGTAGCTCACTCCCTATCATTTGTTTTCTTTCAGAGAACCAGGATACTTAAAGAAGATATGGGCTGGGCGTGAGACGGAGCTTCTTAATTGTTGAGCTAGTTAGTTAGTTAGTTTCGGTTACTGATGTTGTGATTCAGTAGACCATCACCATTTAATGACATCGATTTAAATACTGAATTGTACATTTGTTATTGGATTGTTTATATAATATTAATTTAACTCGGATATGTTTGAACTGTTGTGTACCTAGGCCTTGCATAATCTCTAGGATAAAATCTAGGATTTGTGCGGCCGGTCACGTAGCCGATTCCGGTACTGGATTCGGGGCGTGACAAATATTGAGCATTCCCTCACCGTTTAAAACCCTACCACTGAGTCTCAAACCCATACGGACCCGTTGCCGACCTCCTCCCACACCTCTCACGACTCTCCCACCGAGATTTCCGGTGAAGACTCCGACCGGCAAGGGTAAAACTTCGCTCCTCTGTTCCGGTCTCCATCTCATCTCCGTCTCTTCTTCTTTTTTTTTTTTAAGCTGGGTCGAAGTCGGCTGGGCCTGCCGACTACGGCCCAGAGATTTAAATATTACATTTATAGTCAAATAACGCCGGTGTTCATTCAAACTAGGTCGGGCCACTTCGACCTCCAAAACAATTTTACAAACTGGGAGTAACCGTGCCTTATTCTCGTACTATAACAATAAGATTTTTCCCAAATATTAAGGGTCGAGCGCATGGTAACCGATAAGTCATGTAAATTGATAATCCAAAGTTCAATTAATATAAAAAATCTAGGCTGAACATTGCATATTTGAAATTGCTTGCATACAAATCAAGGGCCGGATAACAGGGGGGCCTCTTGCATGACTTTACAAATTAGTACTGGTTCACTGGTTTATTATTTTATTTACTTTTATTGGTAAGTTCTTGACTTTGAAATAAAAGGTTTAAAGAAGTCATATGATTATGAATTTTTTACATTAAACTTCTTAAGTTGCATTTGATGGATCACCAGAGAATCTTGAATGGTAATCTGAATTACCTGCAAGATAGATTATCACTGGATAGACTGCCAGTAATACTAACTACTGTATTTGGTATACATAGATAATCTATCAGTATGATTGATTACCGTATTTAGTATGACAAATAGATTAACAATAATCTAAGTTCAAATTTTTAAAATATTCCTAAATCAAATTTATTAAAATTCATATATTATTACACCACATTGCACCGATTAATTTGAGGAATAATCGCTAAAAAAAGCCCACCTACGCCACGATAACACAACAAGGAAAGATTGGGATCGGTCGCGTCTGGAGATCAAGTGGAGGCGATGCGAGGATTTGTATGTGACTAAAGAAGACGAGAGAGGGATCTTGAAATCTCCCACACGGAGAAGTCAGGAAACAAAAAGGCATCCTTTTTGCAGTCAATGTCTACTTTGCTCTCCGATTTGGATTGGTACGGAAGCATACAGGGGATGACCTAATAAAATCTAACAGGATGCCACTAGATGGGAAAGAGGGGAGAGAGGGAGTTAGAGGGAGGGAAAAATATAGAGAGGTGTGAGAGAGCGGCTATACATTGGGTGAAGAATTGGAGCGCGGGCGAAATGGTTGTGTACCTGGGAGACGATGAGGATGAGGAGAAAGGAAATGGACTATTGTCTATCGCGGGATTAAGAAGAGATCTCGACGAGCACCCAGAGAAGGAGAAGGGGACAGTTTTGTTCTCATCGAAGTGAAAGGGATGGAATAATTTTATAAAAAAAAAAAGATTACTATATTTCCGGTAATCTGGATAGCTACCCCTCCCTAAGATAATCTGGATTACCACTACAGGATAGATTATCACTTTTTCAAAATACCAAACATAATTATCTGGTGGGCCCAACTTAAAATTACCGGTAGTCTGGATATATTACCGTCTACCAAACGCAACATTATAGACTAGCGATCATGATTTAAAGAGATTTAATAGAATTAATACTAGATATTGAATAAGGCATCTTTGGCAAGAGCCACCATGATAAAAATACATTGAGTCAAGTTAAATTAGATTTCTAATATAATTTGTAAAACATTTTAAGAGAAAGTGGGGAGACCCGTCCATGATAATTAAAGTATGATATTTAGGGATTTGCTATTCAATGTATATATATATATATATATCATAAAACTAGTAGAATTTAAAATGCATTTCTTTTCAAGAAATACAAATCCATGCAATTTATATGGATATTTTAACCATCATCATCATCATCAAAATCATTGATTTTGACTTGCCTTTTATATCTTAATTAAATATAAGAGCTTGGGTGATGAATGAAAAGTGTTTGGACACTAACTTTGTTTTTCGAGAGTTATAAATTTGATTTTATGCTTGTTTGTAATCATTCTTTATAAAATTAATTGCTTTTGTAAAATAGACAATTCCTTATGAATACTTATATTATTTCTCTTCTTAAAATCACATTTCACTATATCGAGTTTTTACAAATATGCCTTAGCAATTTGAATAGATGAGGAGAAAAACAATGATGCATGATGCTTAGTTATTCATCTTCTAATCATCAATGTTAATTTTTTTTTTGCAGTATTTTACTAGTTCTATTCCCTATATTATATATTTTTTATTCAGTAAACCCTGATCAACTTCACTTAACAGGACAAAAAAATACATTAAAAAAATTGCATTTGCATGAGCTTCATTCAAATTATTCAATCATTTCTATGAAAAATCCAAGCACTTTCGGACCAGTGAATATGACCTATTAAAAATATAGTTAAGATAAGTTGTTCAACAAAGGTTAGATGCACGAGATGGCCCGTTCATGTGCTCTGTGTCAAATTTAGCATACATAATTTAAATTAACATGCTTTCTCTTTCAGCAAAATATTATTGATTCTCATTATATATATATATATCACACCCCGATTGATAATGGCTATTAGGTAGTTAATGAATTAATTTATTTTTATATATTAAGTAGCTAAATAAATAATCAATTTATAAATTATTTTAAATAGTTAATTAAAAATAATAGATATAAGTTAAAAAATAGAAGACAATTTTAATTATTTAATGATAATTATCAAAGTTATGTGTTAAAATTAAAATAATTAGTAATAAAATTTAATAGTATATAATCAATAGTATAGAAAAAAATAAAAATATATATAAATAATATAAATGAAAAAAATAAAGAAGTGTTATATTTTTTTGTTAAAAAATTATTAAGGAATAATTTTATCAATATAAAAGTTCAACTTTTACATGCTTCATTCATCCTTCTTGATGCTTCAAATTTAGAAGGATATAAAATAGTGAATTTGGATGGACAGAAAATTTATCATTTTTATTCATCTTTTTTATAGCTTTTTTTTTGAACGAAATGATGAACCTCCTTTCAACTTTATTCATTCTCGGTCTTGCGACCCCAACCAACTATAGGATCAAGATCTACTTGATTCATGATTGAAATCAAAAATAAAATCAAAATAAATTAGAACGAGAATTTGAACGGATATATTTTCTGACGACACCATTCATGACTAGAATTGGAATGCAATTTAAATATTGAAAAAATTATTATGATTGAATTTGGAAAGATCGAAGCATTTCCATTCCTCCTCATAATTGAAATAGGAACGAGACTCCTTTAACCAAATTAGTGGAATGAAATCTACTCGTATTTTCCCTCTAGAATCTAATCCCCTCCGATCAAACAAGCTTTTATATTATCTAGCTAAACTTTATGGTCCCAGTGGAACCGGTCACACGTTCCAATAAACTTGCACCGGACCTTCCTCTTCTTGGTCAGTGGCGCTCATTGTAATTATTTTTCTCTCTAATGGCAGTTTGATGAAGCATATCACTTTAAATCGACGAGCGCGGTGGTGCGAGACTTCATCCGTTGGGTCGCTCCCATTCTCTCGCTGTGGCTGTGGCCATTCGTTCAGAGACGGACTTTTTTTTCCCGAAGGTGAAGCCCCTTCTCTCTCGATCTCTCTCGATCTCTATCGCTCTGAGTTATCGTACAAAGAGAGAGAGAGAGAGAGAGGGAGAGAGCGAATTTTAGGTCAGTTCCAGAGGCAGCGGAGGACGAGAGCGGATGGCATCCGGGATCTTCGCCGCTGTTACTTGCGGCATCGGCAGGAACCCCTTTCTCAGCTCGCCGAATCGCTGCCCCGCGGCCGCCGACTGCGTGCTGCCCTTCGCGCCCCTCCCCACCAATCGGTGCCTCCGCCCGTCTAGCATAGCCTCGGCGCTCCAGCCCTTGTGGCGGCGGAGGCGGTCCGCCGCGGTCTGCTTCGTCGTGGGGCAGAACCGAAGTTCGGAGATGAAGGAGGCAAAGGAGATAGAGAGCTCCGATGCGGCGGCGGGGGAGGAAGAGGAGCGGCGGATCTTGCTGGACCGGACGGCGGAGAAGATCGCGAGGAAGCAGGCGGAGCGGCGGACGTACCTGGCCGCGGCGATGATGTCCAGCCTCGGCATCACCTCCATGGCCGTCGCCGCCGTCTATTACCGATTCTACTGGCAAATGGTCAGTTGCATTCCATCCGACAATTTGTAGGGCGCAGATTCAATTTGGTTCGTGATGAAACTAAAATTAGCAGAATCATCATCTTTGCGCAGGGAGGAGAGGTTCCGGTGACGGAAATGTTTGGCACCTTTGCTCTCTCCGTGGGCGCAGCGGTAAGCAAGGATTAAAATATTTGTTCATAGCTTTTAAGACCATGAAATAATGGATTAATTGTGTTGGGTTAGGTGGGGATGGAGTTTTGGGCGCGGTGGGCGCACCGAGCGCTGTGGCACGCTTCGCTGTGGCACATGCACGAGTCTCACCACCGGCCGCGCGACGGACCCTTCGAGCTTAACGACGTCTTCGCCATCATCAACGCCGTCCCGGCCATTTCTCTACTCTCCTTCGGATTCTTCAACCGCGGCCTCGTCCCCGGCCTCTGCTTCGGCGCGGTAAGTCCCTTCTCCACATCCTAAGAGACTGAGAGTGTTAGATGGACCGGTTTCACGGTAGATCCAAGCTGAAATCGCTTCATTTCGTCCACGGTGGGCCACGTCCGTCCGATAATTTCTCCCATCTTTCCTGCGGCCCAACCAACGATCTTCAGTGTAATCTCCAGCTATCTGAGGTCCACGTGTCTATGTGTTATAGGGCTGGGGGATTACGCTGTTTGGGATGGCCTACATGTTCGTCCACGACGGGCTCGTCCACCGGCGGTTCCCGGTGGGCCCCATCGCCAACGTGCCCTACTTCCGTCGAGTCGCGGCCGCCCATCAGGTGTGCTTCTTCGCCCCGCCCCCCCCTCTCTCTGGCACGCCACAATTAATAGGAATTTATTGTTTGTTTTTTTTAGTTAAATTAATATATGTGCGTGGTGTTCCTTGCAGATACATCACATGGACAAGTTCGACGGGGTGCCGTATGGGCTGTTTTTGGGACCAAAGGTGGTGGTGGTGGATTCTTGTTCTTTTTCAAGTGTCCTTTTCTTTAGATGTATTATTTAATTATTGGCAGTATAAGACGATGGTAGAAATGAGCCTCCGCTGTTCTGGATCCGTCCATTTTATTGGAATTTGTTAACGAATTGCATTTTTGTTGTGATCTCAGGAACTGGAGGAGGTGGGGGGAGCGGAGGAGCTGGAGAAAGAGATTAATAGAAGGATTAAGCTCCATAATAGCAACGCGGATACCAGCGACTGAGTTTTCTTTTCTTTTCTTTTCTTTTAATGTAATTTGAATTTAGTGGATGGTGATAACCTTTCTTGCTTTTAGGTTGGATTACCAAATCTTGATTATAGTCTGCGAGGAAGTACATAGAGATTTGTGCATGGCAAATGATTTGCACTTGCAGCATATTTACCATGTTTCTGATAGCTCCATTGATGCAGCATGTTTTTAATTGTTTCACCATGTTGATAGGACAACATTTTGTAAGAAAATAACTAAATTAAAATTATAGAATGGATAAATTATTAGAGTTTAAGCTAAAATTTATCATCTTCTAAACGATAAGGCTTTGCCTAAAGTTTTTTATTTTTTATTTTTTTTTTAATTAAAAAAAAAAAAAACATTGTGTCTCCATGGCTTGGATTTAGCCATCCCTGGCGATTCCAAGATATTGGACTAAAATAATCTTGAGCAAGATTGAGGTTGATGATATCATGGTGCTTGATAGCAAGATTGAGCAGACTTTTTTTTGGATGCTTGTGAATTTTGTAGATAAAAATTGCCACCTCCTTTTGCTCAAAAAAAGTGCCCCGTCCTTCGACAGACACAACTCTAGAATATTGCTCGTGATAGGCATGACGCCCAAGAAATCCTTTTCTTAATCCATTCTTTACGGGGGCACCTTGCGTAGCATCTGTCACATAAGGCCACTAATAAACTGTTAATTTTCCCCCTTCATCTCAATCTATTTGAGATGGATCACATGCTCGGTTCTCTTGGCGCCATGGCAAACGTCAAACCATTTGATTATTCAACATATAATGCTTAAATAGATACATATATTTTCATTTTATTAGCCGATATTTTAGTAATATCAAGTTGATGTACTCATCATTAGGCGAAGAGAGATTGCAAAAATCTGAGCATCTCGATTCGAACATTATCTCGTGGGATGGAAACCAACGAAAATAGCTACACCAGAATTTATCCCCCTATCTTTTTTGGTTTATCAATATATATATATATATATATATATATATATATATATATATATATATATATATATATATATATATATATATAGTTAGATTAGGATCCGGCCGATTAGATTTGAATTTAGATATGATTAAATCAAAAACTTTATAATAAAAATTTTAGATCAATGATTTAAATTATTAGATTTGACTATAATCTCAAAATATAATTGCTTGTATATTAAAAGATTATATAATTTTAAGATCCCAAGTTTATGAATCGTGTAGTTAAATTTAGATAATCTAAATAAATTTAAATTATATATATTTTTTAGTCACCTATCCATAATTTAGGGATCTCTATATTATACAATTTTTGATGTATAAATAGTTTTTAAATAGTAGATTATATTTAATAGCTTGGATCATTGATATAAAACCTCTTTTTATTCAGTTTTAACTTAACTGGATCTAAGTATATATATATAGGGGTGGGCATACAAAACTAAAAAAATGAAGCAAACTGAAAAATTGGTCCAAAATTCTTGATTAACCAAATTGTCAGTTCAATTTTAGGTTTGGTATGTTTTTAAAAAAATAAATTTTCTGGTTTTCTAGTTCAATTTTGGTTTCATAATTTTGAAACCTACCGATTAACCAAATCGAGCCATATATGTATATAATACATATAATTAGATCTAGTTATTACTTTAATCCAAGCAGAAGAAATTGATGTTTGCTTATATTAGAATAGTTTATTAGATTTTATTTTTAAGATAGTTATAATCACAAGAAATATTATTTTAATTTTTGAAATTGATAATTAAATTAATATTGATAAAGCTTTTGATTCTCTTGATTTGTTTCATGAATTGTAATTTGAAATAAATTTTATAAGAAAATATCAAAAACACGTATGACCGGTCCAATTTTGATTTGATTTTTTATAAAATCGGTAAGATTAAATCAGTTTTAAAAATAGAATCATGATTTGGTTAACCGAATCATGCCTTTGGAGAGATAGAGAGAGAAAGGAGGTGAAAAAAAAATGGAGGATGTGAGCACCTTTTCCCAATCTAATAAGACTAGAGATTATAGAAGTGCTTAATAGACTAATTGTTATCAGAACGAATCCATGATATCAATAGTCAAATTGCTCGTCACTCGGTTAAGAGCTAAATGCCCATTTTGAGTACTATTTTTTTTTTTTATTATCGATAAAAAAAAAAAAGAAACAGTATTCAAAATAGGCATCTGGATCTTAACTGAGTACTGATTAAAATAAAAATTGAAAATGGAACGGGCAGCCCTGGAACAAAAGGTTTTGCATAAATAGAAATTATGGACAAGACCTTATGAGTGGTCCCACGCACACGCACAAAACTTCCTCAAAAAAAAAAAGAAAAAAAAAAAAAAGAAGAAAAAAAAAAACATGTTGTTTGGATTGACATTCATTCGGCCCAAGCAGGTGGTCGGTGACTTCATGATGTCGGGCCATGGTCCCACGGATACATTACCATCACATGAAATTAATTGCCGTTGTGGCTGTAATTATCTACAAATATTTTATTTGTTTACATAACGGTAATGTTTACATGGAAAGGCTCTAAAAGAGTTGAATTTTTTTTTTAAAAAAAAAAATCTTGTAAATGATTAGGATATTATGCCAAACCCAGGATCTCATATATATTTGAGGGTACTAAATTCTTGTTGTGTTAAAAAGTCACTTGATGCTATGCTTTGGATGCTTTATTGACCTATCTACCTCAAAATAGAACTTATCCTGGTTAATTTTGTCGTAATGAACTTTGGTTTTAAAAGCAGATCGGTGGAGAAGACCACCCGCTCCACATTTCGTTGATGAGCAGGGACGGAGCCATCCAAGGAGGGGCCAGTTGGGGGCACAACCTCCTACTTTCTCCAAACCTATACTCATTTTTGCCCAAATGCAACCCCCCACCCCGAATGTAGTCTTGGTGGATTAAATTTACTTGTGATAAAATATCAATGGTACATCTTCCATAAAATATATATATATATATATATGTTACAGTAGTAAACAAGATCCATTCGGTCCTGACACGTGTCCTTCTTGGAGGCTGGCGCGGCCACGTCCCTCTCCACTTCGGCCACGTGGCAGTTCAGTCCAGCTCGGCTCGGCCCCACTTCGGCCATGTGGCGGTTCAGCCCAGCTCGGCTCGGCCCCACTTCGGCCATGTGGCGGTTCAGCCCAGCTCAGCTCGGCCCCACTTCGGCCACGTGGCGGTTCAGCCCAGCTCGGCCCGGCCCCTCCTTGGCTCCGGCGCTGCACCGTCCAAGAAACTCCGCGCCCAGCGCGGCATGGTCCGGGAGCCTCCGAGCCCGGCGCGGCCCTCGTCCGGTCCGGTTCAGCCCGACGACCCCCCGGCAGCGACCCGCGTGGCTCCGCCCGACCTCGCTCACGGCACGAAGGCTGGCCCCCAGCACGACTCCGCACGCCTCGGCCTCTCCTTGGCTCCGGCGCTGCACCGTCCAAGAACCTCCGCGCCCAGCGCGGCACGGTCCGGGAGCCTCCGAGCCCGGCGCGGCCCTCGTCCGGTCCAGTTCAGCCCGACGGCCCCCCGGCAGCGACCCGTGTGGCTCCACCCAACCTCGCTCACGGCGCGAAGGCCGGCCTCCAGCTCGACTCCGCACGCCCCGGCCTCTCCTTGGCTCCGGCGCTGCACCGTCCAAGAACCTCCGTCCGTGCCCAGCGCGGCCTTCGTCCGACTGGTTCAGCCCAGCGACCCGCGTGGCTCCGCCCGACCTCGCTCACGGCGCGAAGGCCGGCCCCCAGCTCGACTTCGCACGCCCCAGCCTCTCCTTGGCTCCGGCGCTGCACCGTCCAAGAACCTCCGTCCGTGCCCAGCGCGGCACGGTCCGGGAGCCTCCGAGCCCGGCGCAGCCCCCATCCGGTCCGGTTCAGCCCAGCGACCCGCGTGGCTCCGCCTGACCTCGCTCACGGCACAAAGGCCGGCCCCCAGCTCGACTCCGCATGCCCCGGCCTCTCCTTGGCTCTGGCGCTGCACCAAGAACCTCCGCCCGAGCTCCAGCGCGGCATGGTCCGGGAGCCTCCGAGCCCGGCACGGCCCTCGTCCGATCCAATTCAGCTCGACGGCACCTCGGCAGGCCCCGCGTGCTTCCCTCCGGTGCCCAGCTCGCCCGTGAGAGGCCTCCGCCTCACCCCAGTTCGGCTCCGCCCGGTTTGGGGAGTAGTTCGGCACGACCGCAGGCAAGGCAGCGCTCTGCGTGTCTCCGGCTCGGCCCGACCGGCATCTTGGCAGTGTCCCGCGCGGCTCCGCCCGGCTTCGCCCATGGCGTAGCTCGCCTCGGCCCTGCTCAGCCCGGCTTTGCCAGGTCCGGCGCTCCCACGTCCCAGGTCCAAGCATTCCTCCCGCAGCAGCTCCAGCATGCGTAACGCCCAGCTCGGTACGCCCACGTGCCCTCGTGCCCAGTTCGGCACGCCCCTGTGGCGCCAGGTTCGGCGCGCCCGCATGGCGCCCAGTTCCATCCACACTTGCTCCGCGCCCCAGCACGCCCGTGGTCCAACTCCGCCCTCCCATGGTCTGGTCTTGACCAGGAGTAGCATATGGGTCCGCAACGTGTGGGTTCGCATCCACGTGCATGGAGCCTTGCACCTCGCCTCGATCAGCGTGCACGGGCCTTCACGCGGTCCGCAATCTCGCATGGCGATCTGAAGTAGCATCCCAGCCAGCTCGACACATCGGCATTTCATCCCAGCTCGATCGCTGGGTGCATCGCATAGTTCGGCCTCATTCATGTGGACCCGGCACGCTTCCCGAGGGGCCCATCCACGTGGGCCCGGTGCTCTTTCCATGGATCCCTCCTCCACGTGGGTCCTATGACACGCCGCCTGCAAAGAAAGGTTTGCATTTAAGTTTCCTAGGCTACCGTTTACACTAACTAGTGAATAGTGCCACATCCGAGGCGCTGTGCTCCTCCACCAACCTCCTGAACCATCAAGAAGGGGGAAGTTGACCAACCTACCTAAGCCTCCCAGGCCTGCAGAAGCTTCGCAGGCCTATACCAAGAAGAACGTGCCCCTCTGAACACCAAGAGCCGCTCATCTACATAAGAGCAGCGAGAAGAGGTAAGAGGGGTAAGAGACAACACACTCTCTTCATTCTTACGTTATCTATCACCCTCTGGTAGCAGAGAGTCCCCCAAGCTCTCCGTCTCAGAGGTCCCTTATTTCCTTCGATCGTCCCGCTGATTTGATCATCGGAGTGCCTTTGCCGGAATCCCCGACGCAGGTCTTCCCTATTTTGCAGGTATCGTCCAACGGAGAGATAATAAGGAGGAAGATTACTCCTCACCGGAGAGGCCCACAGGAGGGCCACTACAGTACCAAGCCCCTTTCATCCCAACTACAACTATGTTCCCCTTGATCGTCTCCGACCAACGAGCCCGGTGACGCTGGCACGGAGCCCACTCACCTAGGCCACGTAAGAGCTACCGGCCACGACGATCTAGGCGGCAATAATATATATATATATAGTTTTTATAAACTTTTATATTTAAATTAGCTAAGAATCTTGCTTTGTTTAGTCACAAACGGTGGTTAATGAGTTTTATAAATTTAGAAAGTCAAAAGGTTACAAAAATATCGAGGACCCTTTAACTCCTCATAAAATAGATCTTTTTATTTCAAAGATTGCCAATATTGTCTGTTTTCTTTAATGGCATTTGTGCGCATTTCATCTCTCATGGCATCACTCCTCTCTCTCCATCTCTCCCGCTAGCCATTGACTTTTTAATTTAGTATTGAGCCAAATCATCATTTTTGCTCTTTTGTTCCTTTTGTTCTTATACTATGGTTGTTACATATAACTTAATATTATGCGGTAGTTGGATTAGATCTATATTTGGTGAGATAAATTATTTCTTATTTCCAAAAAATAAGTTTTTAGTGTTTGAAATATTATAAGTGAACTTGCAAATAATTGTTCTAGAAGCTATGTACATCGTGATAACAAAAATATATAGATTTCGACCATAGCAATGGCAAATACTAGTATATTATCTCATTGTTTCTATTTTTCCATCTTTATATTTGGCCACTGGAGGTTATAATTGCTGTCCTCGATTAAAATGTCTAAAAGAAGGTTCAATCATATCTTAGAACAAGAACAAATTGAAAAATGGCTTTTTTTTGTATGTATACTCTCTTAAACATTTAAATTTGCATGAATACTGTTGGGTTATGACAAATTTGATCTATTTGTGTTAAGTTGAACGAAATAAACCTAGTTGGTCGATTGACGGATCAACATACAAGAGATGCAAAGTCGATCGATATCCAAAAGGCGCAAGGCCGATCGACGTCCAAGAGGTGCAAGGTCGATCGACGTCCAAGAGGCATGGAGTTGATCGATGTCCAAGAGGCGCAAGATCGATCGACGTCCAAGAGGTGCAAGGTCGATCAACGTCCAAGAGGCATGGAGCCGATCGATGCCCAAGAGGCGCAAGGCCGATCGACGCCCAAGAGGCGCAAAACTGATCGATGCTTAAGAGGCATAAGGTCGATTGATCCTCAGAAGGAGTTCATTATTCGGGCTGACTTAAGTGTACAGCCAATTAATGTTTAAGGCTGACTTAATGAGTCAACCATGATGTTATTGACCAATGTAATAAGTTGGTCAAAGAGTGCAAACGATATGGACTGTAACTGATGACGAATGTTCTGTGCACATAATGGTCAACTAACGAACTAACCGTTTATAGCTTGCTTAACTGAATTTGGTTAGGATCGTACCCTATAAATACCGGTGAGTAAGGAGCTTCCTGGAGGTAAGTAAGTTTAAGTAGCAAGAACTCTCGCACACCCTTAACTGAATTTTCCCTCAGATTTTATCTATTTAGTCCAGACCCTGTGACTGACTTGAGCGACAAAGTGTCCCCCCACTGGAACCTCTCCAGTGAGTGAATTTGCTTGCAGGATTGGAAGGCGATCGATCCAATGAACGAGAGTGTCCATCAATCATTGGAGGAGAGCTAGATTTGCAGGATGAAACCATCACCATCAATCTTGTCAAAGTTTGGGCATCATAGCAATCTGGATATAATAGATTGGCATGCCAGGTAGGGGCTCGACATAAGAGTTTTTCAAAATCTAGAGGAAAAAATGGTGAAAGACAGAGTGCGAAATCTTCCTCCTGAAGAGATTTATCATTCGCCTGAAGAGAATGATCCTATTATGAATGGAGTAGATGTTGTTCCTACTAGGAACCTGGATCAAGAACAATTGGAGATTCTTAATAAAATGGAAGTACTCACTGCGACAGTCCAAAATTTTTAGGAAATGGCTGTAAGTGGACAGCAGCAACCTGCTGCTTCAAGGAGCAGCCGGCGATCGTCTCTCCTTGTGAGTCGATGTCTGGGTCCAAGTCGATATTCTCCTTATTAGCATTCGTCAGGATGACATTCTTCCATGAAGTGACATCATCAATCTCACGATCATGCAGAAAGAGGAGATAAGGGGAAATGCCCCCGGTCTTATTCATTATCTTCCAGCGATTCAACCATCAAAAGTGCTCAAGGGACTCCAGATCCTGGAAGAACTGAAAACTTTGCAAAGAAATTTTGGAAGCTGGATTTACAGGTCGCCAGGCTCGGCGAGCAAAGGAAAACGGAAGATATGATCTCCACATATGATATTCAGCCCCCTTTCTCCAAGAAAATAATGGAAGAAAAGATTCCACATCATTTTAGAATTCCTCAAGTAGAGTCATATGATGGATCGACTGATCATCTCGACCATCTAGGCAGTTTTAAAGCCCACATGTTAATTCAAGGAGCATCGGATGCATTCCACTACCTTGCTTTTCCAGCGACTCTTAAAAAGGCAGCAAGGATGTGGTATTCTAGCCTTCGACCAGGCACTATTCATTCTTTCAGTCAACTAGAAAGGTTGTTCATTTATCATTTCAAAATAAGTTAAAGGATGCCAAGAAACTCAGATAATATTTTCTTTATTCAGCAACAAGAATGAGAGACTTTAAGAGATTATGTAGCCAGGTTCAATTCCACCACGCTGAAGATTCCAGATCTCAATGAGCATGCGACGATGTTAGCTATGAAAAAATGGTTGCGAGCCTCCGAGTTCACATTATCTTCAGATAAAAAGTTCCCGGTCAGTTATTCCGAACTACTAGCCCGTGCCCAAAAATATGCTCAAGTTGAAGAACAAGCCCTGAGCCGATGCTAGGTGGAAAGGAAGTCGGTGCCGAACAAGAAGAATACCAAGAATGATGGGCTTCGGTCCCTTGGAGACCGACCGATTCAACGGCAAGTTCAAAAACCGAAAAACTTAATCAATGGAGGCTATGTTAACAAGTATGATGCCTATACCCCCCGACTCTTCCGAGAGAAAAAATACTTATGGAGATAGAAAAAGAAAATTTTTTCAAAGGCTAAGGCCAATGCGAGCTCCGGCTGCCATGCGCAATAGAGCTAAATAGTGTCGCTTTCACCACGATCACGGACACACTACTGAAGAGTGTATCCAATTAAAAGATGAGATTGAAGATATGATCAAGCACGGTTATTTGGACAAATATATTCATAATCAAAATCGCCTGATTGAAGCAATGGCACCAAGGCCGACAGCCCCGAGATTGATTACTGATGGCACGAAACTTCCCAATCAACAACCAACTAATGATATGGTCAGCATGCTCCACCACCAATAATTTTATGAAGATGACAGAGCTTCAAAGAGACTCCGAAGGAGCATCAGCTTTTCTGATGATGATCTACAAGGAATTCAAATGCCGCATGATGACCCTGTAGTAGTTTCTACAATAATTATAAATTATGATGTACGCCGAATTTTGATTGATAATGGAAGTCTCACAGAGATTTTGTTTTATGATGCTTTTGTTAAAATGAACTTGCCTATTGATAAGTTACGAAGAACTCGTATGCCGTTAACTGGATTTGGTAGAAACCCCATAAGGGTAGAAGGAGAAATAGTAATTCCTGTGACCCTCGGAATAGTACCAAAATAGAAGACTCTTCACCTCACCTTTATGGTTGTCCGGACATCTTCTACGTATAATGCCATCTCAGGGTAGCCTGCCTTGAACAAATTTTGAGCCATTGTATCTACTTATCATTTGTTAGTACGATTTCCAATCCAAAATGAGATCGAAGAAGTAAGAGGAGATCAACAAATGGCTCATCAATGTTTGATGATTCAGAACCAACAACCAGTTAGTGGGTTAACTCTGGAACAAATAGATCCTCGTGAGCAGACTGAAGAAATAAGAACTCCAGTAGAAAGAACCATTCCTGCACCTTTGGCAAGAGACGATCCAACTAAAACTGTTCAGATTGGAAGCTCACTTAATGAAGACCAAAGGAGAGAATTGATCAACTTCTTGTAAAACAATGTCGATATATTTACATGGACAGCGATCGATATATCGGGGATTCCCCCTAAAGTAATCACACATGAACTTAAGGTGGATCCGTTAAGTCGGCCAGTTCGTCAGAAAAAGAGAAATTTTATCCAAGAAAGGCAAAAAATTATCAATGAGGAAGTAACCAAGTTACTTACGCTAGATTCATCAGAGAAGTTCACTATCCTGACTGGCTTGCCAATGTAGTGATGGTGAAGAAATCCAATAGGAAGTGGAGGATATGTATAGATTACACCGATCTTAATAAAGCATGTCCTAAAGACAGTTTTTCCTTGACCAAAATCGATCAACTTGTTGATGCTACAGCAGGGCATAAGTTCTTAAGTTTCATGGATACTTTTTCTGGATATAACCAAAAACAAATGAGTTCAGAAGATGAGGAAAAGACATCCTTTGTTACAGACCGAGGGATATATGCTATAAGGTAATGCCTTTTGGTCTTAAAAATGCCGAAGCGACATATCAGAAATTAGTAAACAAGATCTTTGAGGATCAGATTGGTAAGACCATGGAAGTGTATGTAGACGATATGATCGTCAAAAGTAATCTGGCCGATGATCATATTAAAGATTTACAGATAGCCTTTGATACTCTACAGAAGCATCACATGAAATTAAATCCTACTAAGTGCATTTTTAGCATGAATTCTGGAAGGTTTTTGGGCTTCATGGTTACGAAGCGAAAGATTGAGGCTAATCCGGAAAAGATCCGAGCTATATTAGATATGAGGCATCCTGTTAATAAGAAAAAGACTCAACAGTTGATCAAACGGATCGCTTCGTTAAGTCAATTTATTTCTCGTTCGATTGAAAGGTGTTTGCCTTTCTTTAAAGCCTTATGCCATTTTAAGGAATTTGATTGGTCGGATAGTTGTCAGCAAGCATTTCAGGAGCTTAAAAAATAACTGATGAATCCGATCCTGTTATCTAAACCAGAAAAAGGAAAAAATCTGTATTTTTACTTGGCTGCATCTAATGAAGCAGTTAGTTCAGTATTGGTAAAAAAAGAATCCGATGGGTCACACAAGCTCATTTATTATATTAGCAAGGTTCTTCATGATACCGAGATAAGGTATCCGAAGATCCAAAAAATTGTTTACACGTTGGTGATATCAACAAAGCAGCTTAGACCGTATTTCCAGTCTCATCCGATCGTCGTATTGACTGATCAGCCTTTAAGGACTATTTTACAATGTTCCGATACTTCTGGCCGAATGGCAAAGTGGGCAATAAAGCCGAGTGAATTCGATATTACTTATCAACCTCGCTCTGCAATGAAAGTGATGGGGACCCGAAAGTCCATTTTATTTTATTTTATTTTATTTGAGTCCCGTAATAAAGTGAGACAACTGAGTCCAGTTGAGTCCACTTAGGCAGGTCATGTCTTTTAGTCTAGTCGAGTTTCCAATCGAGTCAATGTAGTTTTCATTCATGTTATGTACAAGAGGAGAGTTCGCAGCCAGGAGATTCACCAGGCCCCCCCAACCAGAGCTGGCCTTCATGCACTTGGACTCTTTTATGCCGCCAAGCCCACAAGAGAGAGCTCCAGTCCAAAACAAAGGCCCACTGTTGACCAGGTCCACCAGGATTTCTTGGCCCACAAGTCGGGATTTCTTAGCCCTCAAGTCATATACCATGGGGTGAATCTATAAATACCCCACCCCCTCTTGTATTTTTAATGATGAATGAATATGATTTCTTTAGTTCTGTATGAACTTTTCAGGATTTCTGTATGATCCCTAGGGCATCTGTGTGAGCCCCTTTGCTGTGTGCTTGTCCTCCATGGGGATTCTGTGTGAATCCCAGTTATCCTTCGCCCTCTCTTTCTTCTCCCCTGCAAATCCTAATCTCTGGTGACTTCTACATTCGCCAGCGATCCATCCCCGATCTTTGTCCCACATCAGAAAGCCCAAGTATTGGCTGACTTCATAGCCGAATATACTTGGAATAACTATGAGGACGAAGCTCAGGTGTCTGTTGAAGCAGAGAAGACTGATCTTCCTTGGATTCTTCATGTAGATGGAGCTTCAAATTCTTCAGGCTGTGGAGCTGGATTGATTTTGTCTAGTCCAAGTAGAGATGTCATGGAATATGCTCTCCGATTCTCCTTTAGAACTTCTAATAACCAAGCCGAATATGAGACTCTTTTGGCTGGACTAAGAATTGCAAAAGAACTAAATGTTTGAAGATTGAAAGTATTGTCTGATTCTCAATTAGTTGTAAACCAAGTAAAAGGAGACTTTGAAGTTCGTGATGCAACCTTGGCCTTGTATTTGGAAAAGTTCAAGAGTTTGGAGCCTAATTTGATTCCTGGGACATCAGTCATGTCCCTAGAGCTAAAAATTCCCGAGCTGATTTATTATCTCGGTTAGCCACTTTGGCACCCGATTTAATTGGTCAGACTTTTGTGGAACATTTGGAAATTTCCAGTATCTTTAAGGATAACCAAGAAAAAGTCCTTCAGATAGAACCAGAATTGAACTGGATGAGCCCTATAATCGGTTATTTAACAGAAGAAATTTTACCTGAAATAGTACATAAGCCAAACAACTTCATAGAATTGCTTCTCAATACATCATTTTGGATGGTTTATTATACAAAAAATCATTCTCCCAGCCATTGCTAAAATATTTGTCTCCTTCAGATGCTGAATATGCTCTAAAAGAAGTTCATGAAGATATATGTCATAACCATCTAGGAGGCAGATCACTGGCCTATGAAATCATAAGGCAAGGATATTATTGGTAGACTATACAGAAAGATACGGTGGATTTTATGAGGAAATGTGATCCATGCCAAAGGTATGCTAACATACAAAGATGTCCTGCTAGTTATTTAACACAGTTGACTACTTTCTGGCCGTTTGCTCAATGGAAATGGATATTCTTGGTCCATTTTTTCCAGTCTCTAGACAATGAAAATTTTTAATCGTAGCCATCGATTATTTTATCAAATGGATGGAGGCTGAGCCTTTATCCCAAATCACAGAAAGTAAAGTTGAGGCGTTTGTTAGAAACACCATCATATATAGATTTGGGATTCTTTATACCATCATTACAGATAATGGGAGGCAGTTCGACAATCAAAATTTAGTAACTTCTATGCCCGATTCCACATTCTTCATAAATTAACTTCCATCGGACACCCACAAGCTAATGGAGAGGCGGAGGTAACCAATCAGACCATCCTTCATGGATTGAAGACCCGATTGATTGAAATTAAAGGACTTTGGGCAGATGAACTCAACTCCGTCCTTTGGGATTATCGCACAACTTCCCGATCCACTACAAGAGAATCTCCATTTAGCCTCACTTATGGAAGTGAAGCCATGTTGCCTGTAAAAATTGTTCTCCGATCAAGGAGAACAGACTATCTTGAGGAGCCGAGCAATGCCAACCAAAGAAGAGTTGATCTGGATTTTCTTAAAAACTCCAGGTTACAAGCACAATTAAGAACGTCGGTATATCAATAAAGGGTTGCTCGATATTATAATTCGAGAGTCAAAACCCGAATCTTTTGGCCTGGAGATCTTGTCCTATGCAAAACAGCGATATCCCAATCAACTGATCAGGGCAAACTTGTTCCAAATTGGGAGGGTCTCTATCACATCTCTGAAGTTGTGTGACCAGGGACTTATCGAATTGAAAGCCTGGATGGCTATCAAATGACTCGATCTTGGAATGTAGAAAATCTTCATAGGGATCATCAATAAAATGATTTTTTCTTTCTCATTATTCCTATCTACAGAAAAATGTTTGATGTATCCTACAAATTGAAAGGTTGGCCTAATATGCTAACCACAATCCAATAAATAGGTTGGTCTGACTCACCGACTCATCGGTATGATAATATCGGTATAACCGATCGATTGAAAGGTTGGTCTAATACGCTAACCACAATCCGACAAATAGAGTTGGTCTGACTTATCGACTCATCAGTATGATAATATCGGTATAATCGATCGATTGAAAGGTTGTTCTAATATGCTAATCACAATCCGACAAATGGAGTTGGCCTGATCACCGACTCATCGGTATGATAGTATCGATGCAATCGATCAAATGAAAGGTTGGTTTAATACATTGACCATGATCCGATAAATAAAGTTGGTCTGGTCCACCATTCCTTTGATATTATTATATCAATATGTCTAGTACATTGAAAGGATGATCTGATGTATTGATCCTGGATAGACTACTTTAGTTGGTTTAATGTGCTAACTACGAAATAGCATTGTCGATTTCTTGGAGGTTATTACAAAAGACATGATTAGTTTGTAGAATTTGAACTTGGTATTTTTCGAAAAGAAAGAAAAGATTTCATTGATGATTGATCAAAAGAGATAACATTGAATCAATGAGAACACGTGATTACAGTCTTCAAAGTCGATCCTGTAACCTTCTACCCCTACTTCATCTATTTCATCGTTAAAGGCCTCAAATTTTTTGAATTCATCGACTGCATGAAGGCCTTCTTGGATCGTCGAAATAATCTTTTGTTCAGCTTGTTTCAGTTTCTATTCAAGAAAGGCAACTTTCTCTTATATTTTAGACTTCTGGATCATTAACTCATCATAGGCATGGGTTTCCTCTTCTATTGCTGTTTCAGCCAGTCGAAGCTTCTTCCTCCTGTTCTTTGCATCATCCAGAAGTTTCATGGCCTGGTCTTCAATTGTCTTTACCTATCTCTTCAACAACAAGTTCGCAGAGGTGGCTTGGACTAACCTTGATTCTAAGGTCACTCGGTGTGCATCGGCCTTATCTCTCTCTTCTCTGACCAATGTCAACTGATTTTGGAGGTCTATTTGAGAATCGGTCAATCTAAGCAAGTTTTCTTCAATCATAGAGATGTCGTTTATGAACTAACAAAAAGAATGAAGATAAAATTAGAGACAAGAATAAAAAAATCTTTAAAAGGAAAGTTAGCATTTACCTTTAGTATTCCTGGATAAATATAAGAGAAGATATCTTCCACTCCACGCTTCTGTGTTGCTTCCCAATCTTTTCGAAGAATGGTAGATTATAACACAGTCTTAGCTAGTTTTGGATTATCGAAACCTGCATCTGCAATAAGAACTTGAATATCCTTGTCGGCCCCCGGATCGGATATTGCTTCCGTGATCGGAGCTTTACCATTCTCTATTGGAGATAGAGTTGGTCTATCAGATGGGCCGCTCTCCAGTTTTCTGGATGAAGGATCAGGCAAATGTGGCTTCTCATCATCAAAAGAAGATGCAATGTTTACGGGTGGTTCTTGATTAGCAGAGATTTTGGAGAGGCTTTTCGATAAATGGGCTCTTTTTATACATGTTCTTTGTTCTCGAGATAGGAAGGATTTGGCTCTTTCTTTGAAAGGCCTGACAAAGCCTCTCGCTATCTGGTTTCATTTCCGGAATATGGTGAAAATTTTTTAAAGTCTCTCAAGACAAGGTGTTCAAAGAGGGAGATGCTCGAATTCTCTAAAAAATGAAATTGGCCTAAGAAGCAGGCCTAATATCCCTTACATAAGGAGTGCCGACGATCGAGATTTATGATCTAAATCTTAATCATCCTCGAGATTATGACATGTCTATGTCCCTGATTTGGTGGGAATTCATGTGCCGTTACAGATTCTCAGAAAATCAGTTATGGAAAGAGAAAATATTGTAATCGGTTTGAATTTGAATAATGTACGGTTTCTAGAATACTGACCGGTATGGCTTTATGATCTACAGAATAACTACCCTTCTAATAGGAACGTGACATTTGGTAAGAGTGAAACACCTTTTTATTATTATTATCGCATATCAGGATTGATATCTAAAGCATTCTATGAAAACTTCTCCTTTTCTCGAAGAAAAATGAAAGAAAAAATGAGAGATATTTGGTAAGTCCGATTAAAAGACCGGATTATTATAGGCTTCAATAGCCTGAAATGGCATAGTGCCATATCATCTTTAAGGGCTGACTGATTTGAAATGATCTGCTCTCTTAATGATATGATGATCAATAATCGGGTAACTTTATATTTTCAAGAAATTTTTGTTGACAATGATTTTGGGTTGTCAGATTTTTTCAAATAAAAAATTATTTTGATCGAGTTTTCCAAAATGTGCTAATAATATTTGTAGTTTGGTAATTTCATATGATTGTTTATTTTATTTAGATAACTTTGTAGTTAAACAGATTTTTCTAAAAGACGCTCATTTTTGATATGATCCGATGTTCCATACTTAAAAAATTTTTGCTTAAGAAAATTTGTCGAGCGGTTTGTCCCATTGAATGTTTAACTGAAATTCTTTCAAAAGAATGTTTGCTTTATTTAAATTCAACATTCTTTATTTGAAAGGATCGGATAAGTTAATTTGTTATATCGGTCAGTATTCATTACATGGTCATATGATTTGAAAGATAAGGATGAAAAAGATCTTTTTTTATTTAACACAAAAATTAGAACAAACTAGTACAACAGTTGTACATTAACTTTCCAAGTTTTGTTCAAGTGTTGTTATATTAACATCTCCGATCTGCTATGGATCGTAGATTGATATGGTTGCTTCCTGATTCGAGACATCTACTGTCGGTTCTTCAATTTGATTTTCCGTTTGTTCCTCTACATGACCCTCTTCATCGGATTCTTCCCTGATTTTGGAGATGCCTAGGTCTAGATAACATCTTTTCATCTTATCTAGGTAATCTCCATAGCCGATGTCGTAACTCTCGACTCCGATTTCATGAAGTTTATCTTGGAAAGCCGATGACTTTTCGTAGTTGTCAATGGCCTCTTTAGCAGCTGATTCTGCTTTCTTCTTTACTACTATGACTCTTTCTTCGGCTTTTTCAATTTTGACTGTAGCCGATCGGAGTTTTTCTTTTTCTTCTTCAACTTCGACTCTGCATTGGCTAATTTAGATTGAGCTGTCTTAAGTTCCTTCTCCAAAGCCGAAGCTTGGGTTGTACTTTATTCTAGCTTCTTTTCTACAACCAGCTTCAACTCTTCAGCAACTTCTTTTTCCGTCTTGGCTGCGTCTATCTCGTTACGCATCGCTTGGCAGAGTCGATCAAAGCTCATTAAGCTTTCCTCCATTATTGTGACTCCATGGACAAGCTGCATATTTCATAATTGATTTGATCGGATTTTGAAAAGATCATTTAAAACAATTATTTGAGACAAAGTTTGGTATTATACCTTCAGCATGGTAGGATAAATCAATGAAATTGTTCGTCTATTTGCTGGGATTTGGTTATCTCCCAGTCTTTCGGAAGAATAATGGCCCTCAGAAGATGATGAGCCAACTCTGGGTCATTCAGACCCGATTCATCTATATAGACATTAAAATTGATGGTGGGATCTTCTGCGGAAGCCTTTTCTTCTTCTTTCACCATCGGAGCTTTTCCTTTGTCAGGTTGGTAGATTGGGGATGATGATGGTCCGATAATGGAAACTCTGACCGATCGCCTCTCCTGCATGGGAGGTTGAAAGGAAGCGGAGATAGGCACATCATCATCATCCGATACACTTGCTATTAATATCGAAGATTCTTGTGCCAATGGGATGGTTGGTTTTGTTTTTCTGGGTTTCTTGGCCTCTCCTCTCTTTTGATTGGTTGGAGCAGCCATGATTTTCCTCTTCTTCGACATTTACCTAAGTCTCCGAGCATCCATCATGATGGTTGTATCTACATGATCCGACAAATTGAGTGTTAGAATTAATCATCATCGGATAAGTGAAAAAATAATATCGACAGTAAGATACCCAAAAAAGGGTTAGGGCTGAAATCAGCCGAATATAATCCCCTCTCATTAAGAAGCTCTTTTATCGAGAGAATCTCCGTTCCCGTAAGCTTCTCAAAGTCTTCTTTATCTACTGTTAGTACCTTTTTGCCATCATTTAGGGTTAAATGCGGTTCCCTCCGACTAATGTTAAAGTCCCAGGAAATATTGGAGATTATATAAAAGAAACAAGGCTTCCAGCCATGAATGGCCGAAGGAAGCCCAACTATAAATTTCCGACCATGGCGAGGGTTGATCACCCACCACCCTTAGTCGTGGAAATTCTTTTTCAACATGAAAAGAGCAGTAAAAAGAGAAGTTTTAGGTGTTATATCTGCATCCTTACAAAGAATCAAGAAGGCGCATATTATTCTAATATTGTTGGGGGTTAGTTGGGCAGGAAGTATGTGATATAACCTAAAGATCTGTATGAAAAAGGGATGAAGCAGGAATCTATGTCCGGCTTTAAGGTGTTCTTCGTAAGTCGCCAGATTGCCCGGAGGTGGCTGATCTATTCGTTCTTCGAAATTTGGAGTGACTAATGTGAATTCATCTGAGATATTGTAATATCTCTGCAATGTAAGGATCCTATGCTCTGTTAGAGAGGTTCTAATGGCATCTATCCTAATTGATTCGGCTTGATTTTTCTTCTTCTTTTGGGAAGTGGAACCTTCGGGTTCAATGGTACGGCTGATTTCTAAGATCCTAGCCATAAGAAGGAGAAGAAGGAAGGAAAGAAGATTAACTTGTAACAAAAGGAAGAGAGGAAGAGAAGCCGACCTGAAGAAAGCTCTGCTCCTAAAGGGTGAAGGACTGAAATTGAGGAAAACCTTTTTCTCTAGAGGAGATGATGCTTATATAGTCGCAGATAATGGTTAGGATTTCTTCCTTGAATGGCAAGTTTGGTTTCGATTGTGCCACCTATCTTTGATATCTGATGGGAAGATACGACCCTTCAGGGGACCGAAGTGACTGTTTATGATTCAACGATGGATGTGGGTGTGATACGACGTTTGCACTTATTTTATGATGGCGATCTTTCAGCTTTTGTGAATTTCAAAATTGGTAATGATGATAGTCGGCTGTGATATGGCTGTCGATTTTGTAACTGCTCCCCCGATAAGAGGTCGACACATCATCAGAGTGCTCTGTTCGAGAACATGGGCATTAAAAAAAAGGAAGAAAGAACAAAAAGGAGGGAAAAGTAAGAGGTGCAAATATATCATATTTTTTCCTTCTGATAGCTTCTAACAACCATTTAATGAACTCAGAAGCTGGGAGACTAGTGTTGGGTTATGACAAACTTGATCTATTTGTATTGAGTCGAACAAAATAAACCTAGTTGGTCGATTAACGGATTAACATACAAGAGATGCAAAGTCGATCGATGCCCAAAAGGTGCAAGGCCGATCGACATCCAAGAGGTGCAAGGTCGATCGATGTCCAAGAGGCATGGAGCCGATCGATATCCAAGAGGTGCAAGGTCGATCGACGTCTAAGAGGCACAAGGTCGATCGACATCCAAGAGGCATGGAGCCGATCGATGCCTAAAAGGTGCAAGGCCGATTGACGTCCAAGAAGCACAAGGCCAATCGATGTCCAAAAGGTGCAAGACTGATCGATGCTTAAGAGGCACAAGGTCAATTGATCATCAGAAGGAGTTTATTATTCATGCTGACTTAAGTGTACAGTCGATTGGTGTTTGAGGCTGACTTAATGAATCAACTATGATGTTACATTGACCAATATGATAAGTTGGTCAAAGAGTGCAAACGATATTGACTGTAACTGATGATGAATGTTTTGTGCACATGATAGTCCACTAACGAACTAACCGTTTACAGCTTGCTTAACTGAATTCGGTTAGGATTGTACCATATAAATACCGGTGAGTAAGGGGCTTCCGAGAGGTAAGTAAGTTCAAGTAGCAAGAACTCTCGCACACCCTTGACTGAATTTTTTATTAGATCTTATCTATTTAGTCCAGACCCTGTGACCGACTTAAGTGTCGGAGTGTCCCCCCACCGGAACCTCTCTGGTGAGTGGACTTGCTTGCAGGATTGGAAGGCGATTGATCCAATGAACGAGGGTGTCCATCAATCATTGGAAGAGAGCTAGATCTGCCAGACGAAACCATCATCATCAATCTTGTTGAAGCTTAAGCATCACAGCAATCTGGATACAATAAATACCTTTTCAAAATTAATATTTACATACATAGCCTCATAAAATATTTATTTTGCATATATATTTGTTACAGCCGTGACAGTGACGTGGCCCAGCTCAGGTATCGCCGAATGCGAGTGAGCCACGTGTGAGCTTTCCTGCCAGAATCAGCGCCACATCCTCAAGGCTGGGGTCGGCAAGACCGCACCGCCCGATACTGTCTGAAGCAAACAGCTCCCGCCGAGGTCGAGTTCGGCGCGAAGTTCCCCCACCGACTCATCTACGCCCGGGCTCGGAGGAGTCCGCCCGGGTGAGGTCGGCCGAGGTCGGCTGACCCCCCGCCTTGCGCCAGGTGGCCACCCGGAGACGGGTCCACCTCGGCCGAAGCCAGGCGATCTTCTGCCACCTCGCCAGGTGTCCACCCAGGAGGGGTCCACCTAGGCCGAGGTCGGCTGACCCCCCGCCTTGCGCCAGGTGGCCACCCGGACACGGGTCCACCTCGGCCGAAGCCAGGCGATCTTCTGCCACCTCGCCAGGTGTCCGCCCCGGAGGGGTCCACCTAAGCCGAGGTCGGCCGACCTCTCGCCTCTCGCCAGTCGGCCCCCGGAGACAGGTCCAACTCAGCCGAAGTCAGACCGCTCGTACGGAGAGGCCCCCGGGGAAAGCGACGGGTCCCGAGGCCATCCCTCGGGCCGTACCGACCCCAGATGGCATCCCGTACGGAGGGCGGCGGCACGCGGAACGTGACTTACACTGGCCCGACAGGTCCCGCAGTCGAGAGATCCGATCCTGACGGAATAGGCCCCGTAAACGGATGGCACCCACGCTCGGAGAAAAGCACTCTCACGAAGCCCGAGGCCTGACGACTGGCCGCTCTGCCAGCGCCGCCCTCCCTCCTTTTCTCTTCTGTCCTTGCCTTCTCCCTGCTAGGCCCGGCGGACGAGGTCGGAAAGCCGCCTGGCCTCCTTCACCAAAAAGGGAAAAGAAAGGAAGACAGGGGGGAGGAGTTTTCAAGGAGGAAAAGGACAAGCACACGACGGAGGGAAATAAAGAAGGAAGAATCCGGAGACTGCAAGGTAAGCCAACTAGCCTGGGGACAAGGAGGAAGCACCGGCACAAGGCCTCGCTCCGAGAAAGAAACCAGAGATCCCGAGAGGGGAATACCGGATGCGAGCTCGGCAGGAAGGCCCAGTCGAGATTCCGGTCCCCGGCGCTTTCCCTTCACTAGTTAACTCTCCAAATCTAGGACCCTTTAGAGGGCCTGGGAGGGAGAGTCTGTTCCTCCTCGTCGTCTACTGACTTGACCGTCGGAGCCCCCTCGCCGGAATCCCCGGCCAGGGTCCTCTAACCCCTTTGTTGCAGGTTTCTCGCAGGAAGGGGGGCTCCCTTGCCAGGCGGTCAGGGAGGATCGGCTGATCCTCGGCACGGGCGCGGCGACAAGGACGGCAACAGATTGGCGCGCCAGGTAGGGGGGCAGGACACTAACCCCCAGAGGGAACTAGCTTTTTGCAGGTGTCACCCTCTCCAGCAATGGTGGTCACTCGTGGTCGCGAGGCGTCCACCAGCCGTGTGGGAGAAGCCCACTCCCCTCCGGGGGGCCACACCCCCGAACGGGAGCTTCCGGCCCCCCCTCCTCTTCTGCAGCAGCCTACCCCGGCGGACGGATCCCTTGCGGCCATCGTCCAGCAGCTGCAGACCTTGACCTCAGCGGTCCGACAGCTTCAGCATCAGCAACGGTCCCTGGCCACTCAGCCGTAGCCAGGGACCCCCGCGGCCCGAGTCGCGGGACAGCACGGGAGCCTGCGCTCAATCCAGGGCAGGCCGTTCCATCCGCAAGCCATCTCCAACCCTCGAGGGAGCCGCCAAGCTCCCCCGAAGAGAAACTATTTCGGCTCGGAGGATCACGAGAGTCGATCCCCGGCCGATGGGGCCGAAACGGTGCATCGCAGCAAGCGATGCCGGGGCCAGACCTCGCGCCGAGACCGATCGGCGCCCCCCTCACCTGCGGTCTCGGTGGAAGACTCCACCGACGAAGCCATCAGGCGCCAGGCCGAGAGGCGCCTAGAAGAGCACGAGCGCAAGTTGGCGGAGTTCGCCCGACGGTTCGTCGACCTGCAGAACTCGTCGGCTGACCCGGCGGGCTACGACTCCCGCCCCCCTTTCTCCGAAGAAATCCAGGCGGAACCGATCCCGAAATGGTTCCGCATGCCGCAGGTGGACCCTTACGACGGGACCACCGACCCCCTGGACCATTTGGAGAGTTATAAAGCTCTCATGAGGGTCCAGGGCGCCACCGACGCCCTTCTGTGCATCGCCTTCCCTGCAACCCTTCGGAAGGCCGCTCGAGTCTGGTTCGCCCGTCTCGAGCCCGGATCCATTTGCTCCTTCCAGCAATTGGAAGGAAAGTTTGTGGCGCATTTCGACGCTTGTCGAAAGGTGCCAAGGGAGGTGGACAGTCTCTTCTCCATCCGCCAGCAGGACCAGGAGCTGCTCCGAGACTACATCGCCCGGTTTAAGACCGCAGCCCTGGAGATCTACAGCTTGGACGAGCCCGTCGCTATGCTGGCTTTAAAGCGCGGGCTCAAGACGTCCCGCCTGACCTATTCCCTGGACAAGAAGCCGCCCAGGACGTATTCCGAGCTCCTCCTCCGCGCCCACAAGTACATCCGGGCGGAGGAGATTGACCGCACCCATCGAGAGCTGGACGGGAAGATTCTGAAGAAGTCAACCCCGAGGGACGCCCCGGGAGCTTGGAGGCCCGGGCCATCAGCCGACCCTCGCCCGAACCCAAGGCCGAGGGCCGAGTCTGCCCCCGAGCGAAGGTACACCCCTCTCCTCGCACCTCGAGCCAAAATCCTCATGGAAATCGAGGGCGAACGCTACCTCCGCCGACCTCCACCTCAGAACCCGAGGGCCGCCCGAGACAAGTCAAAGTACTGCCAATTCCACCACGAGCACGGGCATGACACGGAGGAGTGCCACCATTTGAAGCGGGAGATCGAGGAGCTGATCGGGAGGGGATACCTCAGGAAGTTCGTCAAGAACGAGGCCCCCTCCGAGAAGCAGCCGCTCGCGGCCCTACCACCTATCCCTGCGATCGACAACCGGCCAACAGAGAAGCCCGTGGGCATGATCTCGCGCGGGTCCGGCCGAGCAGAGAAGAGAGCCCGGGAAGTCCCGGAGAATGTAATCCCTCCCAAGGGAGGGGAGTCTAATGACAATGTAAACAATGATGCCATGGTGGTCGAGATGACCATCGCAAAGCATCCTGTACATCGAATCATGGTGGATAGTGGAAGCTCGGCCGATGTACTCTTTTATGATGCTTTCTCTCGGATGAATTTGTCTCCCGACCAGCTAAAGCCAGTGCACATCCCACTGGTAGGTTTTACAGGGGACTCCGTGGGGGTCGAAGGGGAAATCACTCTCCCAGTTACCGCCGGATCCCCACCTCGACAGGCGACCATCATGGTAACTTTCACGGTCGTCAAGCTCCCTTCGCCTTACAACGCCATTCTTGGGCGTCCCGGGCTCAACCAACTAGACGCCACCGTCTCCACAAGGAGACTGCTGGTGCAGTTCCCCATGCCTTTCGGGTTCGGGGAAGTGAAGGGGACGATTCAGCCAGTCCCGCTCTGCCTACAGACAATCCCAGGCACCAGGGGTGCAGATCTCGCCCACGACGTTGAGGACCTCGACCTGAGGGAAAAGGAACCCAGGGGAGGGCCCGTAGAGCGCCTGCTCTCCTTTCCCCTTGGTTCGGACCCCCTGAAGACTGTGCAAGTCGGGGCCCAGCTCCCCGAAGAGGAGCGAACCCGCCCGCTGGAGTTCCTCCGTGCCAACGCCGATGTGTTCGCCTGGTCGGTGGCCGACATGCCGGGTATTCCGCCCGAGATTATCATGCACAGCCTGAACGTGGACCCAGGCAGCCGCCCGGTCCGCCAGAAGAAGAGAAGCTTTGCCATGGAGAGGCAGAAGGCGATCGACGAGGAGGTAGAAAAACTTCTCGCCGCCGGTTTCGTCCGAGAAGTCCAATACCCCAGCTGGTTAGCAAACGTGGTCATGGTAAAGAAGAGCAGCGGTAAGTGGAGGATCTGCGTGGACTACACCGACCTCAATCGAGCTTGCCCGAAGGATAGCTTCCCTCTGCCGAAGATCGACCAGCTGGTCGACACCACCTCGGGGCACCGTCTCCTGTCATTCATGGACGCTTTTTTCGGATACAACCAGATCCGGATGAATCCGGAGGACGAAGAGCGCACTGCCTTCATAACTGACCGCGGGACTTTCTGTTACAGGATGATGCCCTTCGGCCTCAAGAACGCGGGGGCGACGTACCAACGTCTGGTCAATAAAGTCTTCAAAGACCAGATAGGCCGCAACATGCAGGTGTACGTGGACGACATGCTGGTAATGAGCAAACTTGACTCGGACCACGTAGCCGACCTGGCGGAGACGTTCGGCAACCTCCGGCGCCACCAGATGAAGCTGAATCCGGCGAAGTGCGCCTTCGGGGTCTTTGCCGGAAAATTCCTAGGGTTCATGATGACCCAGAGAGGAATCGAGGCCAACCCGGAGAAGGTCCAGGCCATCCTGGACATGGAGCAGCCAGCCTCCAAGAAACAAGTGCAGCAGCTGACCGGCCGGGTTGCGGCCCTTAGCCGCTTTATTTCCAGGTCGGCGGACCGCTGCCGTCCCTTCTTCAAGGTGCTGAGGAAGGTGAATGGTTTCGCCTGGACCGAGGAATGCCAGCAGGCCTTCGAGGAGTTGAAGAAGACGCTCGCATCCCCACCTCTGCTGTCCAGGCCCGAGGAAGGGGAGGAGCTTACCCTCTACTTGGCCGTTACCCCGGAGGCCGTCAGCTCTGTCCTGGTCCGAACCGACGACCACGGGATCCAGCGACCGGTGTACTATACCAGCAAACTCCTCCGGGATGCGGAGCTCAGGTATTCCCGGCCCGAGAAACTCGTTTTTGTGCTAATAGTGTCTGCCCAGCGTCTCAGGCCCTATTTCCAAGCGCATCCCATCGCCGTCTTGACGGATCAACCGCTGAAAGCGGTGCTCAGCCGACCCGACACCTCGGGGCGATTGGCCAAATGGGCACTGAAACTCAGCGAGTTCGACATTACATACCGGCCGAGGTCGGCAATGAAGGCACAGGTACTGGCCGACTTCTTGGTCGAATGCGCAGGTTTGGGCAAGGAGCCCGAGGAGGACTCCTCGACCCAGCCGATGGAGGTCGGCACCAACGAGCCCGGAGAGGACGCCTGGATCCTCCATGTAGACGGAGCCTCAAACTCCGGCAGGAGCGGAGCTGGGCTCATCCTTGCCAACGGCGACGGAGTCGTCGCCGAGTGCGCGCTCCGTTTCCAGTTCCCCGTGACAAATAACCAAGCAGAGTACGAGGCACTTCTCGCCGGACTGAGGGTCTCCCGCGAGCTGGGCGTGACCAATCTCAGAGCTTTCACTGACTCCCAGCTAGTGGCGGGGCAGGTGTCCGGGGAGTACGTCGCTCACGACCCCCAGATGGCAAGGTATTTGGAGCTCGTCAAGGCGGGCGCGTCCAAGTTCCGGCGCTTCAACATCTTCCATATCCACCGCAGGGAGAACGCCCGCGTGGATGCCCTCTCTCGGCTGGCGACCCTGCCGGACACGATGCTGGGACGCGCTCATGTGGAGCGACTCGAAGTCCCAAGCCTCGAAGTACCGGCGGAGGTCCATCAGGTCAGCCAGGAGCCCGGCTGGATGGACAAGTACGCTGCGTACATCACCAGCGGCATTCTGCCGGAAGACCGAGACGCGGCTCGCCTCATCAGGAAGAAGGCCGTACGGTTTGTCCTGATGGACGGGCAACTGTTTCGAAGGTCCTACTCTTATCCCCTCCTCAAGTGCATTGGACCCACAGAAGCCCAGCTTGTGCTCCAGGAGATTCACGAAGGCATCTGTGGGAACCACGTGGGGGGCAGGGCATTGGCATACAAGGCCCTTCGTCAAGGCTACTTCTGGGAGACGATGAAGGAGGACGCCGCCGACTTCGTGAAGAAGTGCGACCGGTGCCAGCGTCACGCCACGGTACAACGGCAACCCTCCAACCCGATCTCTCAGCTCTCAGCCCCCTGGCCGTTCGCCCAGTGGGGGATGGACCTCCTGGGCCCATTCCCGCCGGCATCCGGCCAGCGGAAGTTCCTGATAGTGGCTATCGACTACTTCACAAAGTGGGTCGAAGCCGAACCCTTGGCAAGAATCACCGAAGCAAACGTCGCCAAGTTCTTCTGGAAGTCCATCGTCTGCCGCTTCGGCCTCCCCCACACCGTGGTCACCGACAATGGATGCCAGTTCGACTGTCGAGAGTTCGAAGATTTCTGCAACGACCTCGGCATCAAGCATCGCTTCACTTCGGTGGCGCACCCCCAGACCAACGGGGAGGCTGAGGTCACGAACAGGACCATTCTTCAGGGCCTCCGCACGCGGCTGGACCAAGCCAAGGGCAGGTGGGCCGACGAGCTTCCCAGCATTCTTTGGGCATACCACACCACCCCAAGGACGGCTACTGACGAAACCCCATTCAACCTCGTCTTCGGAGCCGAGGCAGTCATCCCGATCGAGCTCAGCATACCCACGCTGCGCGTGGAACAATACGACGAGACAGAAAACCCGGCCAGGATGATGCTCAACCTAGACCTCCTCGAAGAAACAAGGGACAAGGCCCGAATTCGAATGGCGGCATACCGGCAACGTATAGCCAGATATTATAACTCCCGAGTACGGCCGAAGGTTTTTCGTCCCGGGGACTTGGTCCTCCGGCGTGCAGAAGCCTCCCAGCCACGAGAGTGCGGCAAGCTTTCACCCAACTGGGAAGGCCCTTATCGGGTAGCAGAAGCCCTCCCTCACGGAGCATGTTACTTGGAAGAATTGGGAGGTGCCAGGTTCCCCCGGACATGGAACCCCTCGAACCTGAGAATGTACTACCAGTAATGTAAGGCTCCCAGTTTCTCTAACAAAGCTTCTTCACTTCAAACATTCTTCTCTAACTTGAACAAGAAGGCCTGCGGCATCGAGCTCAGTACGGAAGATCCTGGGCTTCGGCCTGGAAGGTGGCGTCGAACCCAGTTCGTCCACGCAAGCCCGGAGCACAGCTCAGCAAGCCGCGCAAGGTTTGAGAAAGCCTGCGGCATCAAGCTCAGTCCGGAAGATCCTGGGCTTCGACCTGGAAGGTGGCGTCGAACCCAGTTCGTCCACGCAAGCCCGGAGCACAGCTCAGCAAGCCGCGCAAGGTTTGAGAAAGCCTGCGGCATCGAGCTCAGTCCGGAAGATCCTGGGCTTCGGCCTGGAAGGTGGCGTCGAACCCAGTTCGCCCACGCAAGCCCGGAGCACAGCTCAGCAAGCCGCGCAAGGTTTGAGAAAGCCTGCGGCATCGAGCTCAGTCCGGAAGATCCGGGCTTCGGCCTGGAAGGTGGCGTCGAACCCAGTTCGTCCACGCAAGCCCGGAGCACAGCTCAGCAAGCCGCGCAAGGTTTGAGAAAGCCTGCTGCATCGAGCTCAGTCCGGAAGATCCTGGGCTTCGGCCTGGAAGGTGGCACCGAATCCGCTTCGCCCACGCAAGCCCGGAGCACAGCTCAGCAAGCCGCGCAAGGTTTGAGAAAGCCTGCGGCATCGAGCTCAGTCCGGAAGATCCTGGGCTTCGGCCTGGAAGGTGGTGCCGAATCCGCTTCGCCCGCGCAAGCCCGGAGCTTAGCTCAGTGAGCCGCGCAAGGTTTGAGAAAGCCTGCGGCATCGAGCTCAGTCCAGAAGATCCCGAGTTTCGGCCCGGAAGATGGTGCAGGAACTGTGTTGTCCGCGCAGGCACGGAGGCAGCCCAAAGTCGGACCTGCTCAAGATTCTTACCTCGCCGCGACACGGCTCTGCAAACCCCGTCCCTCGGTTTAGTGTGGAAGGACCAGGCCCGTAGTTGTCTCAGGTATCCCAGACCGACATCTCAGAAACAAACAAAGAAGAAGAAAAAGAAGAACCAAAGATGATAGACAAGTTGTTGTAGAAAGTAAGTCTTCATTAAAACAGGTACTCAGTACAAACTGGGAGCCCCGACAGGCCGGGACTCCCCAAAAAGAAGGACAAAGAAAGCAAAAGTACAAGGTGACGGTCACTGGAGCGCAGGATCGGTGCCGTCTGCCGGAGGTGCGGGCGCCACCTCTTCAACCTCCACGACAACCGGCTCCTGGGGCTGTGTCTGGGCCGCGGCGTCATCGGCCGGGGTGCTGCAGGTGTCGCCTGAGATGCCGCCTGGGTCGTGCCGGAGACCCTGCCCTCGCTCCCCGGCTTCCTGCCGCCGACGACGACCCCACTCAGGTCCAGCTGGGGGAAGAAGGCCCCCACCTTTTCCCGGCACATCCGGAACCCCTTCAGGAAGGAGTCCACGGCGGCCTCCCGGACTTCCGACGTGAACTCGTCGGAGGCCCGGAACTTGGGGACGGCCTCCAGCGCTTCTCGCTTCGCCGCCTCCAGGAGCCCGCTGATGTAAGAGCTCCGGTCCTTCGCCACGGCCGCCTCTCGTCGAGCCTCGTCCAGCTGACGCTCCAAGAATAGAGAGTGGGCCTGCAGGCGGGCCTTCTCCGCCGCGTCCCCCTCAGTACGGCGCTGGTTGGAGGTCCGCTCCTCCGCCAAGGAGGCCTCCAGCTCTTTGTTCCGCTCCTCGGAACGCGCCAGGTCGGACTGGAGGGCCTGCTTCTCAGCTCGCAGCTCGGTCCCCTTGTCCATCAAGTCCTTCACGTCGGCCGCGAGCTTTCCAAGCTTCTGCTCCCGATCGGAGTCCCGCTTGGCGTTCTCTACGAGGTAGTTCCTCAGTAGGAGGACGTCGTTCCCGATCTGCAAGGGCAAAAATAACACATGTCAGTACCGAGGCAGAAGGCCTCGGATTGGAAGAGAAAAGAAGAGTCAAAGTTCAGACTTACCGCGAAGAGTTGGGGCAGGATGCCGAGCAGCGCATCCGCATAATCTCGGCCGCCCCGAGCTCGGCGGTCCCGGGCGGTGGAAGCGTACTCCATCACCCTCTCCGCCAGTCCTCGGTCGAGGATGACCGAGTCCCGGTGCGAGATCACCGGCGCTGGGCCCTTCGGGCCGATCCCCGTGACAGCTGCCCCCTCTGCTGGAGCTGCAGCCGACGGACCGGCGGTCGCCACTGGCGGTGCCGTTGGGCTGCTGACAGGAATGGGCCCGGCGGTGGGCAGAGCGGCGGTCGCCGGAGCTCTCTCAGCAGCGCCGCCAGGTCGTGGGGCCGAGATGCCAGGGGCGCCGCCCTGAGGAAGTCTGGGCGGAGAAACAGCAGCAGCTAGGCCGGGCACGGTCGCCGCTGCGACCTCCTGGCTCGTCTCTGTCCGAGCCCTCTTCGCCACGGGCTCGTCCACGTCGACGACCTCCCTCTGGGCCGCTCCCTCCAGAAGGTTCTCCAAGGAAAACTTCATCCCTGCAAAGTGAAGAAATCAAAAGGTTAGACGGTTCAATCTTAAAAAGAGAGGGGGGGGGGGCAGAAGTTAATGCGGGGCCAAATCTCACCGGTCTCCCGGATGGGACTGATGCCGGCTTCAAAAAGATTCTGCTCAGAGAGCAGAACCTCGAGCGCCGGGACCACGTCACTCAGGAGCTGGGTGTAAGACTCCTGGTCCGCAGGCTCAACTCGGGAATTCCGGTTCGGCGACCGGTCCGGTTCGCTCCAGGCCCAGTCGACGTCGTCGACCGAGGCAAAGAAAAACTGGCTCTTCCATCCCTTGACCGAAGAAGGGAGGTCGAACCGGAGACACCTAGGCCGGGGCGAAATGTACCACCAGCCATCATCGGTGGAGCACTTCTTCAGGGTGAACAGGGCCCTGAAGAGAGAAAAATGGGCAACAAACCCGTGGAAATGGCAGAAGACGATGAAAGAGAAGATGACCCGGATGGCGTTAGGAGCCAGCTGGGCCGGGACGAGCCGAAAATGGCTGAGGAAGGAAAGGAAGAAAGGATGCAGAGGAAAACGAAGACCCCCGAGGAGGAAATCTTCGTAGAAGGCAATGCGGCCGGGGCCACTCATGGTGACACGCTCCCCGGACCGCGGAGCAAACAGACGGACAGATCCCGGGATGCCATAGGCATCCCGGAGCAGAGAAAGATCACCTTCGGTCATGGTAGAGGCATGACCGGAGGGACCGGCGGGAGGAAGTGGCAGAGCCGGAAGAGAAGCCAAGGCGGGGAGTGAACGGATGGGCACGGCAGGCGCAACCGGAGGGGACCGGACCCCCCTGGGGATGCCAATAGTGATACCCCCGGGTTGCAAGCGCCGGCGGACCTCCTCCAGAATTACCTCCTCATCCGAGGAGGAAGAAGATGGAGTCCTCGGCCGGGATGGACCGGCCTCGTCCGGGTTAGAAGAAACATGGCGACGGCGCGCCATGGAGAAGGAAAGGAGAAGGGGGCTGAATAAGAAACGAGAGAGAAGGAGAAGAAGACACTTACCCAAAAATGCGCAGACGGGCGCGAGCAGCAGAAGTTGTTAGCCTGCAGTGAACCGCCCACGAAGCAACGGAAAAGGCCTCGTTCTGGAAAGTCCCCTCCCTTTCAAACTCAGCCGACAGCAGCCGTACCCATCTTTCCGCCTCAGGCCTCTGGATGGTCGCCACGTGGGCACACGCCCGACACCGACGCCTCGTTAGCAGAGTAACGGCCTCTGCCCCGAAGCGACGCATTGATTACGGGCAAGTGGACGACGCGTGGCGACTCCCCATAGGTCTTCAGCCGCATCGAGCCACGACGAATGGAGATCGTGCCAATTATGATGCAAGATCTTCGCCTCTCCACGTCATGTCAGCAATTAATCCCGACGTTCCGTTCTACGATGCCCCGACGGAACGACGGGCTGGGGGGCAACTGTTACAGCCGTGACAGTGACGTGGCCCAGCTCAGGTATCGCCGAATACGAGCGAGCCACGTGTGAGCTTTCCTGCCAGAATCAGCGCCACGTCCTCAAGGCTGGGGTCGGCAAGACCGCACCGCCCGATACTGTCTGAAGCAAACAGCTCCCGCCGAGGTCGAGTTCGGCGCGAAGTTCCCCCACCGACTCATCTGCGCCCGGGCTCGGAGGAGTCCGCCCGGGTGAGGTCGGCCGAGGTCGGCTGACCCCCCGCCTTGCGCCAGGTGGCCACCCGGAGACGGGTCCACCTCGGCCGAAGCCAGGCGATCTTCTGCCACCTCGCCAGGTGTCCACCCAGGAGGGGTCCACCTAGGCCGAGGTCGGCTGACCCCCCGCCTTGCGCCAGGTGGCCACCCGGAGACGGGTCCACCTCGGCCGAAGCCAGGCGATCTTCTGCCACCTCGCCAGGTGTCCGCCCCGGAGGGGTCCACCTAAGCCGAGGTCGGCCGACCTCTCGCCTCTCGCCAGTCGGCCCCCGGAGACAGGTCCAACTCAGCCGAAGTCAGACCGCTCGTATGGAGAGGCCCCCGGGGAAAGCGACGGGTGCCGAGGCCATCCCTCGGGCCGTACCGACCCCAGACGGTGTCCCGTACGGAGGGCGGCAGCACGCGGAACGTGACTTACACTGGCCCGACAGGTCCCGCAGTCGAGAGATCCGATCCTGACGGAACAGGCCCCGTAAACGGATGGCGCCCACGCTCGGGGAAAAGAGCACTCTCACGAAGCCCGAGGCCTGACGACTGGCCGCTCTGCCAGCGCCGCCCTCCCTCCTTTTCTCTTCTGTCCTTGCCTTCTCCCTGCTAGGCCCGGCGGACGAGGTCGGAAAGCCGCCTGGCCTCCTTCACCAAAAAGGGAAAAGAAAGGAAGACAGGGGGGAGGAGTTTTCGAGGAGGAAAAGGACAAGCACACGACGGAGGGAAATAAAGAAGGAAGAATCCGGAGACTGCAAGGTAAGCCAACTAGCCTGGGGACAAGGAGGAAGCACCGGCACAAGGCCTCGCTCCGAGAAAGAAACCAGAGATCCCGAGAGGGGAATACTGGACGCGAGCTCGGCAGGCAGGCCCAGCCGAGATTCCGGTCCCCGGCGCTTTCCCTTCACTAGTTAACTCTCCAAATCTAGGACCCTTTAGAGGGCCTGGGAGGGAGAGTCTGTTCCTCCTCGTCGTCTACTGACTTGACCGTCGGAGCCCCCTCGCCGGAATCCCCGGCCAGGGTCCTCTAACCCCTTTGTTGCAGGTTTCTCGCAGGAAGGGGGGCTCCCTTGCCAGGCGGTCAGGGAGGATCGGCTGATCCTCGGCACGGGCGCGGCGACAAGGACGGCAACAATATTCTTTTTCTTATTTTTTTATATATATACCCATATCATTTTACTCCATTAAAAAATTAATGATTTAACATTAAAATGACTGAAATATCCTTATAGGTAGATATGCAAAAAAGAAAAAAAATTATGAGGGTATATGTGCAAATAGCAATTTGACGAAAATATTTATGTAAATTTAATGTTTATGAGGGTATACATGTCAAAAAAAATTAATTTAATTTTTATAGTTTTTACACGTATGCCATTTCAAACATTTGAATTTACTTAAATACCTTTTCAAAATTAATATTTGCATGTATGTCCTCATAAAACATCACTTTTATATAAATACCTTTCACAAAATGTTACTTTAATATCATTAGTTAAAACAATTTTTAAAATATAAAAATTAATAAATTTATGAAATTACATCTTTTATCTTTGAAAGTAGGTATTGAGTTAACGTATCTTAGTGGAACCCATCCAACCTATTATCTTTTACTTGGCTTCCAAATCATATATTGTTCCTCTCATGATCACTGACATACCAAATTTTCTAAAAATCATATTCTCTCTCAATCAAGAAATGATTATTAGAGGATGCAATTAAAATTTAATGGTGACATGTATGATGCTTGCTCCCTCTCTTTAAAAACTATGAAAAGTTTCATAAGAAGAAACTATTTTAGTTATTAATCTCTATTAATCTCTTACTGTTAATAGTCTAGTTTTAGTTTATAATAATTTTTGTGATTTCTTTTTCTATTCACTTTTTCTCCCTCTTTTCTTTGTTCGAGAGATTTTTTGTACTTATTTATTAAATGAATGAAGTTCTGATAACTCATTATATTTTTATCCAAAAAAAATTATAATATAGTATTCCAATATTTCAATATATAATATATAATATTATTATATTATTATATTATTATATTATGTAATATGGTATTGCATTATAAAGTAAAAGGGTTCGAATCAATCTAGATGAAATAGGTAAAAACCAGATTTTTTGTATGCGTACCTTTTTAAATATTTAAATTTACATAAATATCCTCATGAGATTTTTATTTACATATATATATATATATATCCTCATAAATGTTTTTTTTTTTATATTTATTCATAAGGGTATTTTAGTTATTTTAATTTTAAATTATTAATTTTTTAATGGCATTAGATGATGTCGGTATATATATATATAAGGTATACATGCAAAAACAAGTATTTTATGAGGATATACATATAAATATTAATTTTGAAGGAATGGATATTCACATAAATTTAAGTATTTAGAAGGATATGTATACAATTGCATCATCCTCATCCTTGTTCAGTTACATAAAACCCCTCACCAATATCGCTTACATCCCACTATTGTCATTGTTGTTGACCATGGTTTGAGCGATAGGCATAAAATGAACTATTCTTTGAGTTCTTTCAAATTTTCGCTACTATCCTGTTGTGTCCAGATTACAGTGACGTTCGAGCTTGGATTGAATTTGATGGAGATGAGTTCAGCAAATCTGTCACGTCCCAAATCCAGCAACGAAATCGGCACGCGATCGACTGCACAAATGCTAGGTTTTATCCTAGAGATCATGCAAGGCCTGGGTACACAAGAGTCACTTACCTCAAAAAAATCTCATTCATCACCAAGCCCGAATATCTGCACAACTTTGTGAAAGAAGATGGTAGGGTTGTGAGCTCTACAGCCTAGTAAGTTTTCCATATGATCATACCAGTAATAATACAATACTAGAAATAGAAAGAACATACTAGCATACCATATCATGTAAGCAAATAGCTCAAATATCATGTACGACAAAATCATGAAAAACCATATTTTCTTTAGAGTTTCCATTAATCCATCTTTATCTTTAGGGTTCTGGACTAATCACGGTCATGCCCCAACCCATAACTGGTAATCTCATAATCGGCCATTTGCTATCCGCCATGACCAAACTAACTCATGTATAAGCCCGTTAATCGACCTTTTATTTGTAGTCAGGCTAGTCTCATCGACCATTCCTCGTGATCTGGCTAGTTTCACAATCGACCATTCCTCGTGGTCAAGCTAGCTCACGTACAAAGCCCGTGGCTTAGGCTACCTCAGAACTCCACGATCCCGTGGCATGGCTAATCCAAACACCATACTCTCTTTGTTATCACTTTATCAAATCAAGTCATACTATCAAAATCATGTCATCTCAAACTTCTCAATAACCGATATCGCGGTCCAAACCATCAAAAGATAACTTACTCGAATAAACATGATACATGGGAACATAATTAATAATCTCAAAACATTATCCATCTCGATAAATCAAAATATACGATGCAAAATAAACATGCATACCAATGCTCATATATACGGATCAAATCATGGCATGTAAAATAATGTATAAAACTGGTGATCATGTCCATAATCCTTACCCTCAATCGCTAATCCCAGATATCCGGTATCAATCTATACCTGAAATTCATCCAAATCCTTCCTGCTTAAAAGGTTGTAAAATCCTAACTGCACGGATTTAAAAAAAAAAGACATTTCGATCTCCCACTTCAAAATTAATATTTTTTCTCCCTTCCTTCTACTCTTCTTCCTCTCTCCTCTTTCTTATCTCTCTTTCTCTTTCTTTCTTCTCTCTTCTGGCTCTCTGCAGGCTCTTCCCTGCCTTCTACCGACGTTCCTTAATAAAAAGAGAAAGAACCGGTCCAAAATCGTATCAAACTCCTCTCAGAAAGTCTCTAAAACCATCAAAAACCTTTCAGACCATTAGATCTGAGATCAACGCCTCAAACGGCGTCCAAATCCGAATCCAAAAACCTTTGTCCAAGCCTAAACTCCTTCGGATCATTCACAGCCGTTCGATCGAGTGATCGGATGGTCCAGATTGATCAGAAATCCCATGGACCGCAGTGGATCGTGAGAAACCATTGGGGAAACTAGGGGAAACAGCTGGGAAACGCCCCAGCGGCGCCCCGCCACCACCTGGGCCGAGGCCATGTGCTTGCGCGCACCGCGCGCGTGGGCCTGGGCCGTGCATCGCGGGCCCGCAGCTTCAGGCCGGGCCACGCACCACACGCCCGCCTGCGACTCCAGGTCCCGCACGCGCCCCTCGCGCTCGCCAGCGCTCGCGTCCGCGCGCCCATGCATCCGGTGCCCGCGCGCGCTCGCTCGGGCTCGCGCTTCGGCCGCGGCTTACCCGCGCGCATGGTCTGAGCCGACCATTTTTTTTTTTTTTTTCTTTTATGGGTCATTACAGAATCGATCTAGCTTTCTTCATCACCTGAGAAAGATCCAGTGGGGAGATCCTTCAAAGCCCAAATTCGTCACAGAATCTAAACTAAACATATTAGGTACGAGGAAAATCGGAGTATAGGATGAGCATGAATTTTTCTGTCTTTTTTCTCCCAAAAGTCCTCCCCCATTCCATCGTACTCTCGGGTATTTATAGGCCACGATCCTAATCGAATACAGCTGAATTCAACTGTAAATGGTTAGTTTGTTAATAGATCAGTACGTGCAGCAATATTATCCATTATAGTGCATTGGTCAGCCTTACGTTCCCTAGGCATTGATCGGCTTTATGCGTCTTAGGCATTGATCATCCTTACGTCTCTTGGATATTAATCGACTTTATGCGCCTTGGGCATTGATCGGCTTTACGTCCCTTGAGTATTGATCAGCCTTACGCCTCTTAAGCATTGATCGACTTTATACCTCTTGAGTACCAATCGATTATTTGATCAACCGACCCTCACTCTTCATCAGATCAACACAAGTAGGCCAAATCTGTCGTATCCCAACATATCCGATAAGAAATCACAAAATTAATACAGTTGTAAGTGAAATACCGTCCCCTATTTTTGAGTAAAAACTCGTGCTTTTATTTTGGGCTACACCACCTAACATATATATAATAAAAAATTAAAGATCATGTCTCAATCCTGTTTGTAGAAGGGACTAGGTTGGTGCCAAATCAGCCATGAAAATTTAAGAGTATGCAGCATCCTTTGAATTTAAATTTGAATTTGAAGGATGACCGCAAGAAGTGAATATAACAGCATCTAATAATTAAAGACGTGGTTTGCAGTCTAAGGCTCCTGTCAATGTAAAAAGCTCGAGACTATTCTTGCCGTGTACGATTATCGACCACTAATAATTTATTCACAATGAGAAGAAAACAAAATAAACAATGGTTTTGTTGCACTGATCAAATCTAAAGAACTAGATGATAAAACCTTCATATGTTTAAATAATAAATAAAAATATATATTAAAAAAAATTGAATACTCGTGCTAACCAAGAAGTTGATCTAAATTATTTAGTGATTGCCTCCAACAAATGAAATCAAGAATAGAGAGCTTTTCCGATGAGACTTGGCTATGTCAATCGGTATTCCTTGGTGCATGCACTAGCGAGAGGTTTTATATTCATGGCCAAAAAATTACATTTCCATCATATTTCTCTAAAAATGATCAGAGAGTTTCATGTTGTAAGTTCTTCAGGAGGATAATTGAAAAGAAAAACTTGAGCATGGCATGAAGATTCAAGCCCAATATTCTTAGTAGAAAATGTTAATGCCTAGATTCATATGGAAACATGGAACGACACATTAAAAACAGATCTAAAATAAATTTTTATAATTTTTTTTTTCTAAAAAACAAAAAACTCATTGGTCTCTCTTGAAAACTAGAAATAAAATTTGGTTTGAGCATGAAGCTCCTATAGCATAAAGCTTCAAAGCGAAAAGGCTTCGACGTACATTCTCCAAGATAGAATACATTCATATTGTGTTTTGACATATATCAAGATTTAGGGTAGAAAAACATGAAAAAAAAAAATACTAGAAAATAATCAACAATTGCTAGCTCATTTGGTCAAAATTTTGAATATATATATATATATATATATATTTCATTTCATGGCCAATCACCATCTCTATATGCCTATCTTTCATTACATCATGAATAAATTATCTCAACATCTTGGGTACCTGGCATTGCATACTAGCAAGGGCAGCATGATGCATTATTGCCTTTGGACGGTGGTTTTGTTTCATGGTCTACATCAATAAATTCGAAAATAATTTAATATGCGTACTTGTATTTTTCAATCAGCTATGTCTAGTTCTTTATATAAATATATATATATATATTTATTCCTTCTCTTCGTCTTCAATTTTTGTTTTTTCGGTCGACAAATTAGCTAGGAAAAGCTTAAACTCGAGTCATCATCAAAAATATTCTGCAAGCGATAAGACCGGAGAAGGATTTCAAGGCCACGTTACCCCAGGCCAGCCCCAGGGTAGCAGTCCGAAACGCTGGTGAAAGCTAATCGTGTGCGTCGCAAGGCAACGAAGGGGCGGCGACCATCGAGCTAATAACACGCAATGGATCGGTAATCGAATTAAATCTCGAGGAGGAAAGCATAATGGAAATGGGTGGTGGTGAAATGGACGGAGAAAGTGGAAGTGGAGAGAGCTACGAAGCAGAGTGGATAATAATAAATAAATTGCTCGATATGTTAAAAATACAGTGCTCGGCAGCTGTGCCGAGTCGGATGGACCCGTCAAGAAGATATGGGGATTCCCACCCACTCCAAGGTGTCGGCCCCATCTAGCCCGGTCAATTCTTCTCGCATATATTGCCTAAATTTATCAGGACATTAGCAAGGGAGACAATGAAAAGATGACACGCTCCGAAGCACGAAACATGTTGGATCTATTTGTCCCTTGCTTTTCAGTATTCCCATGTTCTCATGTTGGCCAAGTGTCGCCTCCCATGCTCGGCCTGGAATGATCGAATGGACTGCCTAACAGCTTCCACTTTGCATGACACCAGCAAATATATAAGCTAAACCAATTATTAGCATCGAACACTTTATAATTAATGGCCGATTCCAGTTTTCGGACCTAGCAAATAGATAGTTAACGCACAGCACGGCATCGAAGTAGATTAAAGTTTATGCAAGAATTAGCCAAGGTGTGATTGGCTGCTCGTCCGATGACCGAATGCGTTAACCGATGCAGGGCCCTTCATGGACGCAACTAATTTAATTCGTGCCTTCATCAAACCACATAATGATAATATTTTGTTTCAGCGCTCGCAACAATTAATCAAACACCATTGCGGCAATTTAGACATCACATATCCATATACACGCCACGGATCGAAAGTGCCTGATGACCTACCTAACTAACTGATTAACACACTTTGTTCCTTTGCACCGTCTCATTCACGGTACCGGAAATCCAAATAAATCTCTTAGCGTGACAAAAAAAAAAAAAAAAAAGAGTCTCCGAAAAATCACCACTTTTTGATTTCTGGGTGAGCACTTTGCTCGGTTTCTGAGAGCCACCCATCCATCTATCCATCCATCCACTCGGAGGTCACCGTCTGCACAAGCAAATAACGACCCCCACTTGCTTGCTTTGGATCTTGTGATGACTTGCTGTCTTCCAACTTGGACTCCAGTGGGGGCCTGGGCCTTTTTGCGGTGCGGCAGGACGTGCTCCGGGTCGGAGACCTGGAACCTTGAATCATGGGAAGGAAGAAAGAAAAAAGCAACGACGACAAGTAGGCCTTCCCCACACTTCTTATCTTCCTCCCATCATCCTTCCCCCCTGGTGGCATGGGTTACATGTCTCCAGATTTTATTTATTAATTAAATTTTAGATAGTTTGGAATTCCAGGTGAAAGGCTAGAACGGTTGCTTGCACGTATTTGCTTGTCGATATTTTTTTGCCTTGGAACGGTCACGGGACATCTTTCCACTTTAGTGCGTGGAAAAGGAATGTATGGAAATCGATACATGCTGCTTTATATATAAATATATATATATATATAGAATTTTTCTTGAATATATATAAATATATATTTTTTTAAGAAAAAGGATAGAAGGGTTGAACCTGGAGTCTCCATCCCGTCCGTCAGGTAATGTTCAAATCATAAGGTTACATGTTTCCATTTATTTTTTTTTATTTTTTTATTAATGAATATATGCTTCTCTTGTTTTTTTTAAAATAAGCGATGGACTGATATTCTTTTTTCTCAATAAAATTTAGAAGTGAGTAGTTTCAAAAGGCATTATGATATCTTAGCAACAAAAAAAAAATGCTATTGTAATCAAGGTATTGAAATGTTCGAGACTTATTTACGTGGTTTGATTAAAAAAAATTAAGATTTATGAGTTGGACCGGTATAACCGGTCAAATCATGGAATTACGAGTTAATTAAGTTACCTAAGAGCATATATTAAATAGATCGGTGTGAATCCTATAGAAAGAAAAAAAATCTATTATAGATCCATCATATAGATATTTCTGGATATTTATGAATATAGTCCAGCATGTAATCTTCTGATTTTGCTAGTTATATTGTTTTAATTTATAAATTTTATAGAATTTTTAAACTCGATCGTCCAAATAAAATTTTTAAAGGATCTGTTTGGATATCGGAAAGATATTGCTACCAAGATTTCGATTTTACAAGGACGTTGAAAGAAGATGAGTTTCTCACTAATTGGGGTGGACCTGTTGTTTAATCGGGATATCTTAAATTACAGGATAATTCGATAATTTTTAAAGATTATTTTTATAAAAAAAATAATTTTTACTATGCTCGGTGAAAAAAAAAAATTATAAAAAATATTACGTCCGATAGAAATATGATTAAATTTATAAAAAATTTTGTTACCATAAAATAACTTTTTAATACCAAGCTAGTGAGATCATTTTCGATCAATTTTCTCGAGGGCCTCTCTTTTCCTTCGAGAGTTGAGTTAAATGATTTCAGGAAAAAAAAATATTGGCTTAAATGATTAAATTTAGATGCAGATATTGCAGCATAGTTATCCGTACCATTAACAGGTTTAGGATTGGTGCAAGTGGGCTTTTTAGGTCTTCAAACTAATGGTCTTATCTTGATCAAATCAGTTGACATAAGATGATTCGCTCGGGACCGAGTGACAGAATATCGTGCGGCTCCATGATTAAAGACCTAAATCTGAAAGTTGCTTTTTTTTTTTTTTTTTTTTTTTGTGCGGGGGTTAGCTGCCCCCTATTATTTATTATTATTATTATTATTTTGTAGTAGGTCTAATTTTGTGAGAGACATATCCAATCAGTCACGCCTCTGGATGAAACTTACTGTGGCGCAGAAACCCATGTCTAATTTTCACAGCTCAAGGAGCTATGTCTACTTAAACTCTTTGAAAACCCCAATTAGTAGGGCTTGGTAGGTTGTTGGCTAGAAAATAAAAAAAAGGAAGGGAAATAAGATCAATTTACAAGCTTGGGTGATGAGAGGAAATTATTTATCGTCGCTGCTCGGTGAGCCAACAAGGAGACGTTTGCATTCTTTCAACAAAGGCAATCAAACTGGGTGATCAATCGGAATGCAGAAAACCCACGTTCGAGATGCATCCAAGCCTGTTAACCAGTCTTGGAAAATTCGAGATTCTTAATGGAGTCCTCGTGTGCTCTGAGCCCAACTATTAAAGAAATGAAGGTTTGTCTCACCACCACCCAGTCTCTCTAATAAGTCAGCAGTTTGTTTGAAGGCCAAGGACCCACCTCATTATATCTCTTCTGCTGCTCATTACTCCATAATCAAAAGTTCAATGCTGCTTTATTCTGTAATCTGTTGTCATTTAAGCAACTGCAGGCGTTCTCTTCTGCTGCCTCATGTGTATTCTCTCTTGAAAATTAGTATTCTCTGTTTGGTTATGCTGCCTCATGTTGGCCGGGAGTTCATCTCATTTTTATGTTTTTTATATCATGCACTGTACCTTCATCCAACCTTGGACTGAAAGGTCAGTCCCTGTTGGAAGACTTGACAGGGAGGTTGCTTTATACACACAGGAATAGTATTAGGTTGTTGTTTCACATATATATATATATATATATATATAAAGGATATTATCCCTTTGCTTCGTACGGGTTCTCTTCCGATCAAAGTTCTGGTGATGAAATAATCACTACAAAACAAATGCGTCTGGTGTGGTGCAGAATTGAGGATCTCATTCAGTGGATGTATTGCTATATGACTCATTGTTGGCTTCTCAATTTACCGTGGTCATGAAGCTCAAATCTCTGGTCTCTCCTATGAAGATGTGTTGTTCTGCTTGTTTGAGAACTGCATTAGATATGCTCAATCTTATAGGAGGTACTGGACCATTATTGTATTTCAGATTACAGTTTTCTTTTTTTTTTTTTTTTTTTTGGAAGTATCGGCAGCGGCATTACGGGATTCTAACCCTCTGGTACAGCCGCTCAACAACTATGATGAACAAATACTGCGTCACTTCCAAAACTTGCCTGGGATCTTTTGCCGCATCAATTTTGCTTCTGGTTTGAGCTAGTATTCTCACTGCCATCTTTTCATTAAGTTTTTGAAGTTTGGGTTCTATACTTCTACTGGCTGGGCCACTTTTTAGGTTACATTTGATAGTCACTAGATAATTCTGGGCGATAATATAGGTTATCATAGAATAGATTATCAATAATGCTGATTATTATATTTGTTATACTCAGGTAATATTGCAATAAGATTAGTTACTTTGTTTGATATGACAAATAAATTATCGATAATGTAACATCAAATTTTTAAAATATTTTTAAATCAAATTTATCAAAATTTATAAAAAAACTTGCATTTATAAATGACAAATGGATCTTTTCCATATCATGTGATCATAAATTATAAATTATAACAAGGAGGAAGTTTTAAATCATACCAGTCACCGGCAATAGCTTGAACGGTGGCAATCTTTCCGGAGATGACGTGATGGTAACTCACCAACGAGATGAGGCATGGAAGAGGGGCCAACGGTGAGGTGGAGGCGAGGCGGCAGGACGGTTGCATAGGAGAGGAAGGAGGGGACGGTTTTGTTCTCACCGAAGAGAAAGGGACGGGACAATTATGTAAAAAAATATCAAATTATCACATTTCTGGTATTTTGGATAGCCACCTCTTGCTCCTGAAATAATCTAGATTGCCATGAGAAATAATCTAAATTACCACTGCAAGATAGATTATTACAAAAAAAAAAAAACCAAATATAGTTATTTAGTGGGTCCAGTTTAAAATTATTTCAGATTACCGTCTATCAAATGCAACCTTATATTTTGCTTGTGGATAGTTGGGTTGATACCTTTGTATTCTGTTGATGACTTATTTCTAATATAGATCTTAGCTCTCTTTCTATCCAAAAAAAAAAAAAAAAAGTTTGTTTGAAGGCCAACTTAAGCCTGGGCGTCGAGCCTCAAACCAGAGGCTCGAACTTGGACCAAGTATACCAGGCCTTCGTCAGACACGATATACGTTCTTTCTGGGCCTGGTTCCAATGAAATGGGGCGAAATTTTGAATGTAGTGGTGCTGGATACAAATATGCTAAAAGGAAATTGAAGATACGAAACAGAAAATATACTGGTCTTGGATACGTAATTTCATGAAGTATATGGTCTCTTATCATTGCTGGTAGCCTGGTAGGTCATGTTCATTTGCTTTAGAGGATGATACCTAAAGTATGTCCCAAGTGTTGTTAAGGCTGGAACTGGCTGGACCGGTCCGATAGACTTCGGGTCAGATTTCAAGTAATCGGGTCTTAAAATAGAGCCCATTCAATTTTTGGATCAGGCTCGGGCACTCTTTTGGCCCGGCCCGGACCGACCCGAACCCGGTACAAGATAGGTCCGATCCAGTTCCTATATATTTTCTCTGGTCTCTCCCACTCTGTTCTCTCTCTTTCTCTCAGTCTCTCTCTCGTTTCCATCTCCCTTCCCTGGTCAAACCCCAATGGTCGAGACCCCCTCGCACTCGACGGCTGACGCCCCTACCCCCTGTGTGGTTGTGTGACCCTGTGGCCCCCCTCAGCGATGCCCTCGCCCCTCGTGCGACCTCGCGGCCCCCCTACGACTCCACTGCTTCGACTCCTTCCCCCGGCCCCAGTGCCCATACAAGATGGCCCCGTCCCCTATGCGATCCTACAATCTTCCCCTCCGGCTCCAATCTTCCCCTCTGGCTCCGATCATCCTCTTCGTGTGACCCGCGGCTCCCTTCAAGTTCCGATCTCCCTCTCTCGGCCCCGACGCCTCACCCGATGCCCCCTGCCCCCCTCGCGACATCGTGGCCCCTCATTCCCAGCTCGGCGGCTCTGATCTCTTTCCCAGTTTTGACGCCCTCACGTCTCCCGGGCTCCGGCCAGTGACTTGATTTTTTTTTTGTGGGTTATTTGGATTTTTGTTCAGGCTGACCCGATCGAGCTCGGGCTCGAGCCTAATGTTTTTAAAAAATCTCGGATCTAAATCTGGCCCGAAATCTAAAATTTTTTCTTTGAGTCGGGCTCGAAGAGGGATGTGGCCCGGTCCGATCTGCCCCACTTCTAGCCCGAAGTGCTGTTAGTTGGCTTCGTATCAGTTATTCTGCTATTGTTCTTCTGTTTGTGTTCTATTTCTTTACTCAATCATCGTGGTAACGACATGAAGCGGAAAATCACCATAACATTTAGATCAAAAACAAAGCTGGAGCTCTAACCCCAGCACTTGGTAGTGGGGATAATGATGTGGGCACGCTTGGACACAGGGACTAACATCACTAGTTTTGATAATGCACTTCATTAGCATAATTATCACCCGATCTATATACTGTTGGACCATAAAATATTACTAAAAGCTCCAACAATATAATTGTTAGTTATAATATATATAACTTAAAATAATTAAAAATAATTTTTTATGGTATATGTGGTATAATAATTTTGGTATAATAAAATAATTTCAAATATAATAGTATTAGGAAGTCTAGTCTCGGAGATGGATGGAACCACTATTGTAAAAGAGATTTGGTCTCCTTCTCGCGTAAAGAATGATTGGACCGCATACTTTCTTTTAAGATATAACCTGAAAGTCAATATTCCAATGCCTGTCGATGGCACGATCTCGAACGGATGCCGATCAGCTCGTCTTTGGTCCAAAAATTTTAAAATAGAAAAAAGGTAGGAGAATGAAAGAATTTTAGAAATTTTTAGAACAGAGAAATAAAGCTTGGAATTTTTTGGATATCTTGTAGGACTGGATAGAGACTTATTTATAAGTTCAAAATCACAAAAAAATTTCAAAAATACCCTCAAACAAGTCGTCATGACCGTTAAAGAGTTAAATTCAAAATTAATTAAAATAATTAAAAAAGGTAAAAAAATGGAAAAATGGTAAAGAAAAAAAAAAAGGAGGGAGAAGAGTTTTGTTTTGTTTTAAATGAAAAAATTAACAATCCCCTATAAAAACAAAATAAAATTAAAAATTTAATATTATTAAACTCAGTAAATAATTTAAAAGTTTTGGACTTTTATTATATTTAGTGCAAGTACCTTGTAGGTTTGAACTTGCATTTAGTATAAAATACATACAATATGTAGACGAACTGATCATAACGAGGTAGTGCCATCTAGATCATGTGATTGTTTTAATTTTTATGAGAGTACTAGGGATTTGTCCTGATCCCATAATCGCAGCCTCACAATTACTCTCACAAAGCTTGATCTTTCAAGGATATGTGCAACGGAATCATATTTTGCTGAACTCGCGGTCTTGGATCTATTAAAAACTATGCTCAACCTAACCACCATAATAGAGTACCGTATCATAGGGACGGGATGGAGACAGACTCCGAAACGGTGCTCCTAGACATCACCTTAGAGGTCGTTTCCATTTAAACCTTAATCATGGGATTGCCATGATGGTAGGGGTCCACTCTAGTGACTAATATATGGGCTTAATCTACATCCCCCTCGATGTCTCAGATACTGCAACCTTCGAAAAGCCTTTGGTTAAAAGATCTACCAGATTACTTTTTGATCTTATAAATTGTAGTGATATCATTTCTTTTACTTTGTTTCTTACAGTTTTATCCAGATCAAGATATGATTATTCATCTTTTTCTTAGTTATTTGTTGATTTAATAGATCAATTAAAGTTCTACAATCATAATTTAGAGAAAGTTTGGAGATTTTTGGTTAAAAAATCTCTATATTATTTATTAAATATTTTAGCCATTGTGCTTCAGTACATACAGTATTAAGAGCTGTTAATTCAAATTTTAATATAATTCTAGTATTATTGTTTATTTACAAGAGCTCCAAGATATTGCAGCTCCTCATAATAAGAAGAGATATCTAGTGGTGGACTTAACATCTAAGTTATCTGTTACCCAATTAGCATCACTATAGAGTTCAAGTATTTCTAGATAACCGGAGTATACTAAAGAGTAATATAAGATTTTCTTAAGTTACCATAAGATTCTTTTTAGAGATTTCCAATATTTTTTACTAGGATTGCTAGTATACTAAAAAGCCTACTACATAAGCTATATCTGGACAGGTTCTATTTAAAATATATAATAGAGATCCTATCTTTTAAGAGTATCCTAATTGATTAACAGGTTCTTCTAAATTTTTAATTAAGTGCGAGCTATAATGATAGGGGGTAGAGATAGGATTTAAATCAAAATATTCAAACTTTTTAAGTATTTTCTTTATTGAGTGTGTTAGGCTTATTGCTATTCCACTATCTACTCTTTTAAGCTTCATTCTTAAGATTACATCAGCTTGTCTTAAGTCTTTCATATCAAAATTATTTAATAAATAGCTTTTAGTTTCTTGAATTATTTTTACTGACATTCTAAATAATAATATATCATCTACATATAAACAGTATTATAAAAATCAGTATCATGTCTTTTATAGTATACATATTTATCATATTTATTTATTTTAAAGTTATTTTTTAAGATAATTTCGTCAAACTTAATATGTTATTGTCTAAGAGCTTGTTTTAAATTATAAAATAATTTAATTAGTCTACATAATTTATATTTTTGTCTTTTTACTTCAAATCCTTGATATTGGTTTATGTAGATTTTTCTTCTAATTATCTATTTAAGAATGTAGTTTTTACATCTATTTGATGAATTATTAATTTATGAATTGAAGCTGAAGTTATTAAAGTTCTTAGAATAGTTATTCTCGCTGCAGGAGTATAGGTATCAAAATAATCTATATCTTTTTTTTTGGTTAAATCTTTTTACTACTAACATAGCTTTTTATTTTTTTATTATTTTATCTTGCTTTAATTTTTTTTAAATTTATTTTATTTCTATAAATTTGTTTTCATAAGATAAATCAATTAAAATCTAAATTTTATTTTCAGATTAATTGAATTTCATTATTTATGGCTTCCTTCTAATATGATGATTCTGATGACAACATCGTCTCATTATACATAGAAGGTCATCCTTTACTAAGAATGTAAAGAATCTTTTTCAAAATCTTTTTCAACACTTTTTCTTTTGCTTCTTCTTAATTTAGGTTCAATTTCTAGTCCTAGTTCTATAGCTCTAAAGAAAGATGGCTCACATTCTAGGGATCTAGAAATTCTAGTTTTAAAAAAATATAGATCCTTGAAAAAAGAAGCATCTCTAATTTCTAAGATTGAGTTGTCAACTATATCACTAATCTTTGATTTTATTATTAAGAATCTATAGGCATTGCTATTTTAGACATAACCTATAAATATAGTATCTATGGTGTTATGTCCTAGTTTTCTCTTTTTGGATTCAAGGATATTAACCTTAGCTAAACACCCCTGCACTGAGAAAATCTAGGTTATGAGTCATTCCTTTCCAAAGTTTATAAGGAGTCTTACCACTATCCTTAATATGTATTCTATTTAGGATGAAGCAAAAAGATAGAAGAGCTTCCCTCACAAGTTTTCGGATAAGCCATAACTAATAAGCATAGCGTTTACCATATCTCTGAGGGCACGATTTTTATGTTCAACTATATCGTTTGACTATGAAGAGTAAGGAGCAGTCACTTGATGAATTATATCATATTCTTGATAGAACTGGAAGAATTTATTCGAGGTATACTCCTCTCCTCTATCAGACCTAAGAATGTTAATCTTCTTTTCTTATTGATTTTCTACTTCACTCTTATAAATTTTAAACTTGTTAAAAGTTTCATTTTTAGATTTAATTAGCCAGCAGTAGCAGTATTTGGAAAAGTCATCTATAAATATTACTATATATCTATTGCCACCATGGTTGCAGTCTTGGTGGAGTCACATACATTACTATGTATTAACTTTGAGATTAAAAAATTTCTTTTAATTGATTTGAATAATTTTCTTGGTTATTTAGTTTAGTACACATTTTGCATTTAAATGAATTTAGGTTTGATTTAGAAATTAGTTTTAATTTCATCATGTGTTTGATCTTTTCTAAGTGCACATGACCTAACATGTCATGCCACAGATTTTATTTAATCTCATTTATAAAATAATTTTGATTTTCAGCTTTATTAATGAAAGAATTTATTACATTCAGTTTGAATAAGCCTTCACTTACATATCATTTTCTTATGAAGGCATTATTCTTAGTTATTATAATTTTATTATAATCAAGAATAATTTTGTATCCCCTTTGAACTAGTTGAGGCCTGCTAACAAGATTCTTCCTAAGATCTAAAATATATAGCACATCTACCAGGGCAAGAACTTTTTATGATGATATCTTCAAGTTGACTCGACCTTGTCCCACGATCCTGGCGACCGTGTTGTTCTGTAGGGTTACACCTCTACTTAAATCTTGAAAAATAGTGAACCAGGAGCGATCAAAATAAATATGAACATTAGCTTCTAAATCCAACCACCAATCAAGGTTGGAAAAGGTAATATTAATTTTAGGATTCAAGCTCACTAACTTAAACATAAAGTCTTTTGGATTTTCAACTACATGAGCTTGGGATCCGGAGGAAGTAGAAGGTTTGCGAAGAGGCTCTTTCTTTTGATGAAAACAGTTTCTTGCAAGATGGTTTGTCCTTTCTCATACAAAACAGAACATTTCATTTGAACCTTTGATAGGTTTGTTGAATATAGTTTTATTGACTTTAAAAGTTTTACCTTTGGATTTGAACTTGTTTGGATTAGGTCGGTTAGGTTAGTTTGACTGGTATTGGAGATTTGGTTGAAATTTAGGTTTTGATTTTGGTCTAGTATTATTGTTGGTCTAGTATTGTTGGGTTAAGTTAGTTTGGATACTTGGAATTCTAGTTTGCTGGATTTTTGACCTATAATTATCTTCTATCCTAATTAAGTTTAGAAGTTGGACTAGGATTAGTTCTCCTTATTTTTGGAGCTGACTTTTTACAAAGCCATTCCAAGGAGGCATTTTATTTAGAAGGCTGGAGATCTTAAATTATTCAAAGAATTTATCTCAATTGGCTTGAAGTTTTCTAAGGTACTCTTAAAATTAGTGAAGCTGGTCATTGATGGGTTTGTCTTCTACCATATTAAATCTAAGAAATGATGCAGTATTGAATTGTTCAACCCTAGCATCATCAAGGCTATACTCGGACTCAAGGGTATCCCATAATTCCTTCACACTCTTAGCCGACAGGTAAATATCATAGAGTAAGTCGGACAGGATATTAAGGATTCTACCTTTACATAGATAATAGATAATACTCTTCTAGAATAGTTGGTATGGTTGAACTGGAGAAACAAGCGGACTAGTCAATCATTGACCAAAGTCCTAAGTTAGTTAACCGAAACTTTATTTGGCTTTGCCACCTCCTAAAATGGGATCCATCAAATTTTTAGATTTAAGGTTAATGATGTCATCCCTAAGGGTTGTCATTAGGTCTAAGTCAGGTTAAGAAAGTAAGATCCGAAAAATAAAAATAATTTTGTTAAGGATTTATTTAAATAATTTAATTTTTTTGTAATATTTCTAAAAATGTTACTTTTTTTTAAATTTAAATTTTATTAAAATGATCATTAATGTGATTGGACATGTGGTTTGTTAAGATTTTTAATTAAGTTATTTGTCCCTAAATCCTAAAAGCTTTGATTAATTTATTTGTATAGTCTTTGAAAATTTAATTTATATGCTGCAGTACAGGTTCAGTGGGGATCTTCAATTAATTTTGTACAATATAAAAGAAATAGATATTATGCTATAAATAACCAAAAAATATTTTTTAAAATAAAAAAATAGAAGGTAAGGAAATTTTAATTAAGTATAAATAATTATATTTATATATATGCATTACAAAGTATACCAAATATTCTTTAGACTATTAGTTGTAATGTATAGAAAAAAAAAATATATATGTGATATAGCTAGATCGCTGACGTCGCACGGACAAACTGACGTGGAGTCCCCATCAGACACCACGATGGATTCCCAACATGAGCCCCTTCGTCGGGTTGGGCTCCCCTGGAGCAACAGGGCCGCCCGCCGAAGCCGGGCTCCGTCCTCCGCCAGGTCGGTCCCTTCTGAGTCGGGACGCCTAGGCTTGAGCCGAGTACAAGCCCCACCCTAGGTGGATCCCTCGAGGTTGGGCCCTATGGTCAGGAGTCGAGCTCAAGTCTCCTCCACTACGAGGAGCCCCTCCAAGGTCGGGTCCCCTGGGCTGGGCGGTACCCCGCCCACCTCCATCAGCTCGAGCTCGTCCGAAGCCGAGTTTCGCTGGCCCGGAGTCGAGCTCAGCCCTCCTCCGCCCAACCGAGCCACCTCGAAGCGAGTCCATCGAAGGTGGGCCCCACCTTTTCAGCTCGGTCCTTAACTGAGACAGAGGCACCAACCACCAAGAGTGCGGCGCCTCCTCTCCAAGGACGATGGCGGGCCCCCCGAGGGTCGTACAACAGCACCCGCCATACAACTATTAATGCCCACGGCCGTCACTCACACCAGAAAGAAAGGAAACTAACATCAAGGCGCCATGCCCTCCACCAACTTGCCATACGACCAGAGAAAAGACCCAACCAGAGAGCGTGAGTCCCGAGAACGGTGGCCCGCTAACCGAGGTCCCGCCAGGCTTCCAAGAGAGGGGCAAGCAGAAGGAATGTTAGAAGCGTATAGAAGCTTCCCCAGCTATCTGACAGGAGAGGCATCCCGTCGACGGCACGATACCTCGTTGCACATGTCTAACAGCATGGGGAGATCCTGAGGCAAGCCAAAGTAAAAAACCCAGCCAGGGTAAGCCAAAAGTAAGCAAACACAGAAACAAGGGAGGAAGGCCTGACAGGAGGATCGGACCACCTCGGCCATCACCTCTCCCAGCTCACTCTCACCTCCATACACACTACACTCACTCCTCCTAGCATGGAGCTCATCCAGAGGGGTCGACCAGGAGGATCTGTTCCCCTGGATCGCCACTGACTTGATCGTCGGAGCACCCCCGCCGGAATCCCCAGCCCGGGTCACTGACATTGTTTTTTGCAGGTCTTGAGGCACCAGAGGCATCTCGAGTAGATGGACACGCAGCTCTTGATGCCATCAGCAGCTACGGGCTACGACGATCCGGGCGGTAACAGATTTGCGCGCTAGGAAGGGAGGCAGAACGACTCCCGATCTAGTTCAGGCCCCGCCTGGAAAGTTCGTCAAGAGGATGGTGACCACTCGGGTGAGGGGAGCCTTTCCTAGCTGTGTGGAAGCGTCCCCTTCCCACAGGAACCCGCACGGTCTGGAGACGGAGCCACCCGCCCCGGTTCAACCGCCTTCGCTAGAAGTTCAACTGACCGCACTGCTCAGCAGATGCACACTCTCACTGCAGCAGTGCACCAGCTCCAGCATCAGCACCAATCCCTAGCTACTCACCAGCATCCAGAGATCCCCGCAGCCCATGCCGCAGCTCCCCATGATAGCCTGCGTTCCTTCCAAGGGAGGCCTTCGTAGCCACGGGCCGTTACGGACCATCGGGATACTCATCAAACTCTGGTGAAGCGACGGCGGGCCGAGTCCGTTGATGAAGAGAGCTGTTTGCCACACCTTGACCGGGGGGCATCTAAACCCTGCCAAGGCAGAAAGGGCAAAGCCCCTCATCACGGGCGCCACACACCCGCGTCACCCTCCCCGCCTCTCTCAGCAGAGGGGTCGACGGATGAAGCCATCAGGCGCACGGTGGAGAAGTGCCTGGAGGAGCATGATCGCAAGCTGGTAGAGTTGTCCCACTGGTTTGCTAACTTGCCCGGCTTCGCTAGCAAGCCAGCGGGCTACGACGTCCGCCCTCCGTTCTCCCAGGAGATCCAAGCAGAGCCGATTCCCCGTCGGTTCCGCATGCCACAGATGGATCCTTACGATGGGACCACCGACCCCCTGGACCACCTGGAAAGCTACCAGGCCCTCATGAGGGTCTAGGGGGCCACTGACGCCCTCCTATGCGTCGCCTTTCCCGCTACTCTCCGGAAGGCAGCTCGGGTATGGTTCGCCCGCCTCGAGCTGGAAAGCATCAATTCCTTTGCCTAGCTGGGGTAGAGGTTCGTGACTCACTTTGACGCATGTCGGAAGATGCCACGGGAGGCGGACAACCTCTTCTCCATCATGCAGCAAGACTGCGAGCTGCTACGGGACTATGTAGCTCGCTTCAAGGTTGCTGCGCTAGAGATCTACAACCTGGAGGAGCCGGTCACAATGCTGGCTCTGAAGCGAGGGCTCAGGACTTCTCGCCTGACCTACTCGCTTGATAAGAAGCCTCCGAAGACTTACTTCGAGCTCCTCTTCCGAGCTCAAAAGTACATCCGCGCCGAGGAGGCGGATCGTACTAGGCGGGAGCTCGATGGGAGGCCGCTGAAGAAGCCAGCACCCGCTGAGGCGCCTGGAGCACGAAGACCAGGACCACCAACTCAGAGCTCCCGACCGGGACCAAGGCCAAGAAACGCTTCCATCTCCGAAGGAAATTTCACCCCCCTCCTCGTCCCGAGAACGAAGACCCTCATGGAGATCGAGGGCGAAACTTATCTGAGACACCCATCGCCATTGAAGCTATCCTTCAGCCGCGACAAGACGAAATATTATCGTTTCCACCGTGACCACGGCCACGATACCAAGGAGTGCCGCAATCTCAAATAGGAGATCGAAGAGCTCATCAAGAGGGGCTACCTCGGAAGATATGTGGGGGACAGATCTCAACCAGAACCTTAGGTTCTCGTCGCCCTCCCACCAGTCTCAGCGGTTGACAATTGCCCTACCGAGAAGCTGGTGGGGTTGATACGCTGGGGAGCCGAGCGCACTCCTAAGAGGGCCCGGGGGGCAGGCATCCTGAAGTTGTACTCCCCTTTATGAGGGAAAGGGAAGACGGGGAGAGAAATGTAAATAATGATGCTGTGGTCGTCGAGATGACGATCGCAAAGCATCCTGTAAAATGCATCATGGTAGATAGTGGAAGCTACAAGGATGTGCTTTTCTACGATGCCTTCTCCAGGATGAATCTTTCCTCTGTTCAGCTCAAGCCTATACCTACCCCCCTTGTTGGTTTCACGGGAGACTCCGTAAGGGTGGAGGGAGAAATCACTCTCCCAGTCACTGCTGGGACCCCACCTCAGTAGAGTACCGTCATGATGACGTTCACGGTTGTCAGGCTTCCCTCGCCTTACAACGTGATTTTGGGCCGACCTGGGCTCAATCTCCTCGATGCTGTCGTCTCTACCAAGAGATTGCTTGTACAATTCCCAACCCCTTGTGGTGTGGGGGAGATGAGGGGTACGCCCCAGCCAGTGCAGCACTGCTTCCAAACCCTCCCTGGGGCCCGGACGCCCGAGGAAGATTCCAAAGCAGACGAGTTCGACCAGAGGGTTCAAGATCCTAGGGGAGGCCCAGCCGAGCACCTACTTCTTTACCAACTCGGGGCCAACCAGACGAAGACCGTGCAGATTGGCGCCCAGCTGCCCAAGGAGGAGAAGGCTTCGCTGTTGAAATTCCTGCGGGCGAACGCAGATGTGTTCACCTAGACAGCGGTGGACATGCCAGGTATTCTCTCTGAAGTCATCACCCACAAGCTCAACGTCGATCCGAAGCACAGACCGGTTCGACAGAAGAAGAGAAGCTTCGTCCTAGAAAGGCATGCAGCCATCAACAAGGAGGTTGAGAAACTTTTGGCCGCTGGCTTCGTTCGAGAGGTGCAATACCCGAGCTGGCTGGCGGACGTGGCGATGGTGAAGAAGAACAATGGCAAGTAGAGGATCTGTGTAGACTACACCGACCTCAATAAGGCATGCCCAAAGGATAGCTTCCCTCTGCTGAGGATAGATCAGTTGGTGGATGCTACCTCAGGGCACAGGCTGTTCTCCTTCATGGATGCGTTCTCCGGGTACAATCAGATCCGGATGCACCCGGGGGACAAGGAGCACACTGCCTTCATTATCGACCGATGGACATACTGTTACAGGATGATGCCCTTGGGCCTGAAGAATGCCGGAGCCACGTACCAACGTCTTGTCAACAGGGCCTTCAAGGACCAGATTGGCTGGAACATACAAGTGTACATAGATGACATGCTCGTCATGAGCAAGCCGAGCTCGGACCACATCACCGACCTCGCCGAAGACTTTCACAGCCTCCGAAAGCACCAAATGAAGCTCAATCCAGAAAAATGCGCTTTTAGGATGGCGACTGGAAAATTTCTTGGCTTCATGGCCACCTAGAGAGGCATCGAAACGATTCCGGAGAAGGTCCAGGTGATCCTTGATATGGAGCACCCAACATCTAAGAAGCAAGTTCAACGTCTGACGGGGAGGGTCGCAGCCTTAAGCCGGTTCATCTCGAGGTCGGCTGATCGCAGCCTCCCTTTCTTCAAGGCATTGCGCAAGATGCATGACTTCACATGGACTGAAAAGTGCAAGATGGCGTTTAAAGAGCTGAAGGAGTTCCTAGCCTCTCCACCTCTGCTATCTAGACCAGAAGAAAGGGAAGAGCTCCTACTCTACCTAGCGGTTACATCCAGGGCCGTCAGCTCGGTCCTTGTTCTCACAGATCAAGGCAGATCCTAAAAGCTGGTGTACTACACTAGTGAAATCCTCCGCGATGCGAAGATCAGGTATACCCGCTCCGAAAAACTCATTTTTGCACTAATCATGCCTGTTAAGCGTCTTAGGCCTTACTTTCAAGCGCATCCTATTGCGGTAGTGACCGATCAGCCGCTGAGGACCATGCTAAGTCATCCCGAGACTTCCGAGAGACTGGCTAAATGGTCCCTGACACTGAGCGAGTTCGACATTGCATACCGGTCGAGGTCGTCACAGAAGGCCCAAGTTCTAGCCGACTTCGTGGTCGAATGTACAGGGCCCCTCGAAGAGCCAAGGCGGACAGCCCCGGAGAACCAAGTTGAGCCCGAACCGTGAGAGGACCCATGGATCCTCCACGTGGACGGCACCTCCAACTCTGGTGGAAGCAAAGCGGGCCTCATCCTTGCCAATTCTGATGGAGTAGTAATAGAATGCGCTCTCCGCTTCAAGTTGGCCGCCACGAACAACTAGGCAGATTACGAAGCACTCCTCGCGGGCCTAAAGGTGTCCCGCGAGCTGGGCGTACAGAGCCTTAAGATTTTCACCGACTCCCAACTGGTTGCCGGACAAGTCTTCGGAGAGTATGAGGCCCGAGATCCCCAGATGGTGAAGTACCTGGAGAAGGATCGTTTGAACATGGCAAGCTTCCGTTACTTTCACATTTTCCACATCCCTCGCAAAGAAAATGCTCGTGCGGATGCACTGTCGAGGCTCGCAACCCTACCGGACTCATCCCTGGGGGACGCCTACATCGAGTATCTCGAGAATCCAATCTACGAGAGCCTAGAGGAGGTGCAACAAATAGCCCACGAGCCGAGCTGGATGGACAAGTACATCCAGTACATCCAGGACGGCCTCCTACCAGAGGACCGCAGAGAAGCCGGCCTCATTAGAAGGAAGGCCACCCATTTTGTTTTAATGGACGATCACCTCTACCGCCGATCTTATTCCTACCCACTCCTGAAGTGCCTCAGATCCACGGAGGCAGCCTTCGTGCTCCGGGAGATACACGAGGGCCTCTGTGGGAATCATGTAGGGAGAGGACTCTGGCGTACAAGGCTCTTCACTAGGAATACTTCTGGGAGACGATGAGGGAAGACGCCGCTGACTTCATCAAGAAGTGTGATAAATGCCAATGCCATTCCCACGTACAGTGCCTGTCGACCACTCCAATCTCCCAGTTGTCATCCCCCTGGCTTTTTGCACAGTGGGGGATGGACATTCTGGGACCGTTCCCCACCGCGCCAGGGCAGCGGAAGTTCCCACTAGTGACGATCGACTACTTCACCAAGTGGGTCGAGGCGGAGTCGCTAGCTCAGATTACAGAAGCCAATGTTCTGCAATTCTTCTCGAAGTCTGTCATCTACCGCTTCGGACTTCCCAATTGTGTCATCATCGACAACGGGCGGCAGTTCGACAATCGGGAGTTCGAATGGTTCTGCGTTGAGCACGGCATCCAACACCGGTTCATTTCAATTGCTCATCCCCAGATAAATGGTGAAGCCGAGGTGACCAATCGAACCATCCTTCAAGGACTTCGCACCAGGTTGGACCAAGCGAAGGGCAGATGGGCAAAAGAACTTCCAAGCATCCTGTGGGCTTACCACACAATGTCCAGAATGGCGACGGGTGAAACACCCTTCAACCTCATCTTCGGTACTGAAGTAGTAATCCCGATCGAGCTCAGCATGCCCACACTGCATGTGCAGCAGCATGACGAGACACAGAACTAGGCACATCTCCTGCTCAATCTAGACCTCCTAGAAGAAACAAGGGACAAAGCCCGATTTTGGATGGTAGCTTACCGACAACGGGTCGCTCGATATTACAATGCGCAGGTAAAGTTGAAGACTTTCCGACCTGGCGAACTAGTGCTGCATCGGGCCGAGGCGTCTCAACCCCGGGAGTACGGCAAGCTCTCGCCAAATTGGGAAGGCCCTTATAAAGTAACCAAGGCCCTCTCATATAGGGCCTACTATCTCGAGGACATAGATGGCGCGAGATTCCCCCGGACATGGAATGCTTGTAATTTGAGGAGATACTACCAGTAATGTAAGTTTTTCCTCCACTAGAAATAAAGACTTTCCTTTGCACAACGGGTTGTTTGCCTTACAAGAATGTCGCTGCCCGGGGCCCAGCTCTCCGGGAGGCAAGCCTTGAGCCCAACTCCTCGCATCCAAGTCCGGAGAAAAGTCCTCCGGCACCAAGACTTAAGAAGCCCTTAGGCACTCAAGTCCCGGAGCCCAGCTCTCCGGCCAGCACGTCTCCGAGTCCAGCTCCAAGATGGCAACTCATGAGCCATGTTCTCAGGCAACCAAGTCCCAGAGCCCAGCTCTCCGGCCGGCACGTCTCTGAGCCCAGCTCCAAGATGGCAACTCCTGAGCCATGTTCTCAGGCAACTAAGTCCCAGAGCCCAGCTCTCCGGCCAGCACGTCTCTGAGCCCAACTCCAAGATGGCAACTCATGAGCCATGTTCTCAGGCAACCAAGTCCTGGAGCCCAGCTCTCCGACCGGCACGTCTCCGAGCCCAGCTCCAAGATGGCAACTCCTAAGCCATGTTCTCAGGTAATCAAGTCCCGAAGCCCAGCTCTCCGGCCAGCACGTCTCCAAGCCCAGCTCCAAGACAGCAACTCCTGAGCCATGTTCTCAGGCAACCAAGTCCCGGAGCCCAGCTCTCCGGCTGGCACGTCTCCGAGCCCAGCTCCAAGATGGCAACTCCTGAGCCATGTTCTCAGGCAACCAAGTCCCGGAGCCCGGCTCTCCGGCCAGCATGTCTCCGAGCCCAGCTCCAAGACGGCAACTCCTGAGCCATGTTCTCAGGCAATCAAGTCCTGGAGCCCAGCTCTCCGGCTAGTATGTCTCCGAGCCCAGCTCCAAGACGGCAACTCCTGAGCCATGTTCTCAGGCAACCAAGCCTCGGAGCCCAGCTCTCCGGCTGGCACGTCTCCGAGCCCAGCTTCAAGATGGCAACTCCTGAGCCATGTTCTCAGGCAACCAAGTCCCGGAGCCTAGCTCTCCGGCCAGCACGTCTCCGAGCCCAGCTCCAAGATGGCAACTCCTGAGCCATGTCCTCCGGCCACCAAGTCCAGAAGCCCGGCCTCCGACAACCAAGCCTCAAGCCCAGCTCTAAGGCATTCAAGACCTGAGAAGCCTTCAGGCACACAAGTCCAAAGCCAACATTCTCTGGCATCGGAGTCTTGAGCCCAGTGCTGAGATGGTGATGCTCAAACCCATACAAGATTGGGCTCTCCTCTCCGACCTCCCCGCACTGGAAGAGAAAGGAGAAGAAAAGAAAAGGGAGGAAAAAGGGGGAGGAGAGAGGACATTCACACCACAGGAGAGATAAGAAGCCGTATTGGCTAAAATACTTTTCATTACTTGAAGTAAAAATACTTTACATTATCTCCGGGGCCCTGACAAGCAAGGTAGCCCAGTCCAACAAAAAGAAAAAATATTTATACAATAAGTCCTACCCTGTTGAGCCGGCTCCTTCCCTGGGCGATGCACGGCCAGGACTTCCCCCTCCTCCATCTCCATTTCAGGGGCACCTTCCTGAGCGGCCTTTGCCAGAGGGGCGAGTTCAGTTGCTGACGCCACCGGGACCGACTCGATCGTCTCCGCCTGCGGTGCTAGTTAGGCCGTCTTCGCCATTGAGGTCGGCTCGACATGGCCAGGTGCCTCCGAGGCCACCTCTAGGGGAGGCCCGGCTGGAGCGGCTCTCTGCTTCACTGCAGCCACCGCCGGAGCTGGAGCCTTCTTGCCGGGGGCCCGGAGCGTGGCCAGTCGCTCCTCGGAGAAGATTCCCCGCAGCTGAGTGTGGCAATAGGCGAACCCCTTGGCGAAGGAGTCCGTCACCGCCTCTTTGAAGTCCTTTATATATTCGGGGGAGGCCTTAAAAGTGGCCACCGCATCTACGGCCTCCTTTCTTGTGGCCTCTGCCTGGTGCCTCGCCTCCTCCAGCTGCTCCCCGGCACGTTCGGCCTGCCGGATCGCCACCGCCATCCCCTTCTCGGCAGTCTCAGTGGAGCGGTTGGCAGTGGTAGCCTTCTCCTTTGCCTCCGCTGCCCTCTTCTCCGTGGCCGCTGCCCTCTTCTCAGCAGAGGCGGCCCTGTCCCTCGCCATCTTCGACTCGGCCCGAAGCTCCCTCAGCCGGGTCCTCTTCGACTCGAGCTCTCCCTCAAGCTCCTTCCTGATCCGGGCGGCATCGGCGACCTCGGCCATGAGGCCTTTGACCTTTTGGTTGGCCTCCCGAGTCTCCTCATCCTTCCGACTCGCCTCGGCCCTTAGGGACTCGAGCTCCCCCTGTCGCTCCTTGTCCATTTTTGCCTAGTTACGATAGTGATCCCGGATGAGGATCAGTTCTCTGCCTTGCTGCATTAAAGGAAGCACGTTAGTCACGGTGCTGAAAAAGGCCAGAAGAAGTCAAGGCAAGCAAAAAAGAAATTACGGCGTAAAGATTGGCGAAGGACGAGCTGACAACGTCGCCCAAAAGTCTCCCGCTCCATTCTCGTCGGTCGCAAGACTGGACTGAGAAGTCCATCATCCACTCGGCGAGGCTCGAGTCCTTCATCAAGGAGACGTTGGGCTCCAGTCGGAAGGGGACTCGGCGGTAGTCCTTGTCCCTCTTTTCCGTCAACTCGGACCCTTCAGCGGTGGAAGGCATCTTCAATGCCAGTTGCGAGCTCGGCGCCACTTCGGGCCACACCTGAGGCGCCGGCCTTGTTTCTTTCAGTTCCCCGTCCTCCTCGACGTCGACAACCTCCGGAGTGGGGGCTCCTACCCTGGCGGCAGCGATGGCCGACCTGGCATGGACGACCACCTCGGGCTTGGATGCCGGGACCGAGTCTTGCTGCCCTGAAGGCTCGTGGATGGACTCGGCCGCCCTCTTCTGCCTTCGTTCTGGAACCGGTGCGTTCGGCCCGGCCTACGCCAGCCTCGCATCGTCATCGGCGTGAGCCCTCTTCGGAGCGGGCTCGTCGGCTTCAGCTGCCTGCTCCCGCTCCTAGGAAAATGAGAGCATCTCATTCATGGAGAATTTCATCTCTGCACCAGAGAAGACATGGTCAATCCCAAGCAAAAAAAAGAAGAAGAAGAAGAAGAGAGAAGGGGTGGCCAAGTCGAACTCACCCGACCCCTACGTCGAGCCGACCCCAGTCTCGTGAAGATTCCGCACCGACAGCAGGACCTCAAGCGAGGGGATCTCAGTCGATCTGAGCAGCTCGTACAGGTCGAGGTCGGCTGCTTCGACGGAGGAGTTCCTATTGGGAGACCGATCTAGGTCGCTCTAAACCCAGTCGATCCCCTCGATCGAGGCAAAAAAATATCTACTCTTCCATCTCTTGATGGAAGAGGGGAGCTTGAACCTAATGCCCCGAGGGTGAGAAGAAAGGGACCACCACCCATCTTTGGTAGGGTGGCATTTCAAGGTGAAGAAGGCCCTGAACAGGAAGAAACGGGCAACAATCCCGTGGAAGTGGCACAGAACAATGAAGCAGAAGATCGTTCTGATAGCATTAGGGACCAACTGAGCGGGAACATGACGGTAATTGGCCAAGAAGGAAAGAAAGAAAGGATGAACATGAAATCGGAGGCCCTCGACGAAGGCCTCCTCATAGAAAGCGATCCACTGAGGGCCACTGGATGTGACCCGCTCCCCTGGATGAGGAACATAAAGGTGGATGGACTCGGGGATGTCGTAAGTACCCCGAATGGTCACAAGATCCTCGGCGGTGATCACCGAAGCAATCCTTCTGGGACCTGTCAACCGAGAAGGCTCGGGTTCAGAAACAGGAGTAGGAGAAGGAGCAGGAAGAAGGGCCAGGCGAGGTGCAGGAGCAAACCCAGGTTCCCTAATGGCCACAGGACCGTAAGAAGGTTTCCTACTGAACTCGTAACGTGCTGCCTCCCTCTCCTCGTCGAAGGAAGAAGGAGTCCTTGGCTGGGAAGGTCCGGCCTCGGCTTGGCAGGAAGGGCGGAAGTTCGAATCAAAACGATCCATGGAAGAAGAAGAGAATGGCAAAGGAAGACCTACGATGACTCTTAGACGACGAGAAGGGAGAAGAAGAAGAAGCTAACCTGCTAAGGTTCTAGGAGAATGATGACAGCCGGAGAAGGAGAAGATCTCTGTACGATGCTGGGCGCGAAAGATTGGAAAGAAAGTAAGTTTCGAAAGACCTACCCTTCTTTTCGAGGCAACCTACGCCCGACCGTACCGTTACGGCTCCCCCAAGAGATGCTCACCACGTGTCGCCGATCGACGGGGCCAACATCTCAATCCGACCGCGGTAGCTCTGACTTCCATGCCTGCCATAACTGCTTCTCAGACGTGACCGCGTGGCACCCCCGCACAGGCTCGAAGGACCACCGTGCGAAGCACCGTCGATATCGGTCATTATTACGCCAGATTTCTTCACCTTTCTACGTCAGCACCACCATTACTCCCTTCGACCCGAGCGCCGAGCGCCAACAAGCCTCGGGAGTGGGGGGCAAATGATATGGCTAGATCACTGACATGGCACGGACAGACTGACGTGGAGTTCCCATCAGACGCCACGATGGATTCCCAACATGAGCCCCTTCGCCGGGCTGGGCTCCCCTGGAGCAATGGGGCTGCCCGCCGAAGCCGGGCTCCGTCCTCCACCAGGTCGGTCCCCGCTGAGTCGGGATGTCTAGGCCGGAGCCGAGTACAAGCCCCACCCGAGGCGGACCCCTCGAGGTCGGGCCCCATGGTCAGGAGTCGAGCTCAAGTCTCCTCCGCCATGAGGGGCCCCTCCGAGGTCGGGTCCCCTGGGCTGGGCGGCACCCTGCCCACCTCCGTCAGCTCGAGCTCATCCAAAGCCAAGTTCCACTGGCCCGGAGTTGAACTCAGCCCTCCTCCGCCGAGCCGCCTCGAAGCGAGTCCATTAGAGACGGGTCCCACCTTTTCAGCTCAGTCCCCAACTCAGACAGAGGCACCAACCACCAAGAGTGCGGCGCCTCCTCTCCAAGGACGACGACGGGCCCCCCGAGGGTCGTACAGCAGCACCCGCCATATCGCCATTAATGCCCACGGCCGTCACTCACACTGGAAAGAAAGGAAACTCACATCAAGGCGCTATGCCCTCCAGCAACCTGCCGTATGACCACTGCCGTACGACCAGAGAAAAGACCCAACCAGAGAGCGCGAGTCCCGAGAACAACGGCCCGCCAACCAAGGTCCTGCCAGGCTTCCAGGAGAGGGGCAAGCAGAAGTAATGTCAGAAGTGTATAGAAGCTTTCCCGGCTATCTGACAGGAAAGGCGTCGCATCTACGGCACGATACGTTGTCGCACACGTCTGACAGCATGGGGAGATCTCGAGGCAAGCCAAAGTAAAATACCCAGCCAGCGTAAGCCAAAAATAAGCAAACACAGAAACAAGGGAGAGAGGCCAGACAGGAGGATCGGACCACCTCAGCCATCACCTCTCCCAGCTCACTCTCACCTCCATACACACTACACTCACTCCTTCTAGTATGGAGCTCATCTAAAGGGGCTCGACCAGGAGGATCTGTTCCCCTAGATCGTCACTGACTTGACCGTCGGAGCGCCCCTGCCGGAATCCCCGGCCCGGGACACTGACATTGTTTTTTGCAGATCCCGAGGCACCGGAGGCATCCCGAGTAAACGGACGCGCGGCTCTCGACGCCTTCAGCAACTACGGGCCACGACGATCCGGGCGACAATAATATGTATTTATATAATTTTGAAAAAAATTAAAAATAATTTTTTATAGCATGTGTGGCAGAATAATTTTGATATAATAAAATAATTTAAAATATAATAAAATAAAATTATGAAATCTAGTCTAGGAGGCAAATAAAATTATTGTCCTAAAAAAATTTAGTTCCCTCTTCATACAAAAAATATTTGGACCATGCACTCTTTTTAAAAATATTCAAAATTTTATAATTTTTTTATATAATAAATACTTTATGAAATACACACACACACAAATTCCAAACTGCAACCCAACCCTATCAAAATCATCGTTATCATCGACCCTTCTTCCTGTCCGCCCGTTGCGCCAGAGCTTGGCGGTCCTCGATGGCCACCGCGACCTCCGCGATACGCCTGCAGCTCCCCTCCTCCCACCCAGTCCACCTCCGGTTGTTTTCGGCTCACACCCCGAACCGGGTTCTCGTGGGAGTTCGCCGAACCGGCGTCCGTCTGATCTCCAGGGCACGGCCGCCAGCGGTGCGGGCCGCCGTCGCCGCCACTCCTCCGCCACCTCAGACGATGTCATCGACGGGGATCGTTCTCGTGGACCGGTCGGAGGCCGAGAAGGTGAACCGGCTCAAGTCCGCCTATCTCGAGAAGGTCGTCCCCCGCCTCGAAGAGGAGTTCAACTACAAGAACACTCACGAGGTTCTCTCTTCTCTCCCTCTTCTCTCTACTGTCTCCATCAATTTCGCTGGTTTCTTTTGTACATGTTTTGGGCAAAGGTGCAATTTTTATTTATATATTGGGATTGGGGAATGATGTTGTGATAGGTTCCAAAGATAGAGAAGATAGTGGTGAATTGTGGGATGGGAGATGCCGAGCAGAACTCCAAGGGTTTGGAGGCAACGATGAAGGACCTGGCGCTGATAACGGGGCAGAGACCGGTGAAGACCAGAGCAAAGAATTCCATTGCTTCTTTCAAGCTCCGAGAGGGTGCTACTGTTGGTATTGCGGTCACCCTTCGCGGTAATGTAAGTGAGCTCTCGGTCAACCTACTTGTAAACTTTGTATTCATTGTTGTTAAGTGGAAAGTTGGGATTCTGCAGTTGTTTAGAACATAACTTGTTTGGATACCATGAAATATGGTAAATATTACTTAGCGGAGGTTTGTGTCACTACTGAAGTGAAAAAAAAAAGGGTTAATCTGGACCTCGTGTGTTCAGTCATTCTTCAAGTTCTAGACGGAAACAGAAGATTCACAAGCGGCATTTAGCTTCATTATAGAAACGCATTTTGTCACTATCAGTATTGCGTTATTTTATTGTATATATATGCATTATTTTATTATATATATTATTATAATCATTAGTGTTATAGCCGTTACGATGACGTTGCGTGTCTCAGATTTCGTCGGGCATGATCCGAACCACGTGAATTTTTTCGGCCGAGCGGGAACGGTCCAGCAAGGTCGGATGTGGCTCCACTGCGGCCGAAGTCGAGGTCAGGCCGGGCCTTCCTGCTCCTTTGCCAGGTGGCGCCCAGATACGGGTCCACCTCGGCCGAATTCGAGCGCCCCTCTGCCGCTCCGCCAGGTGTCCGCCCAGGAGGGGTCCACCTCGGCCGAAGCCGACGGCCCCTTGCTCTCTCGCCGGGTGGCGCCCTGAGAAGGTTCCACCTCGGCCGAGGTCGAGCCGGGCCTTCCTGCTCCTTCGCCAGGTGGTGCCCGGACACGAGTCCACCTCGGCTGAAGTCGAGCGCCCCTTTGCCGCTCTGCCAGGTGTCCGCCCAGGAGGGGTCCACCTCGGCCGAAGCCGGCGGCCCCTTGCTCCCACGCCGGGTGGCGTCCTGAGATGGTTCCACCTCGGCCGAGGTCGAGCCGGGCCTTCCTGCTCCTTCGCCAGGTGGCGCCCGGACACGGGTCCACCTCGGCCGAAGTCGAGCGTCCCTCTGCCGCTCCGCCAGGTGTCCGCCCAGGAGGGATCCACCTCGGCCGAAGCCGGCGGCCCCTTGTTCCCTCGCGGGGTGGCGCCCTGAGACGGTTCCACCTCGGTCGAGGTCGAGCCGGGCCTTCCTGCTCCTTCGCCAGGTGGCGCCCGGACACGGGTCCACCTCGGCCGAAGTCGAGCGCCCCTCTGCCGCTCCGTCAGGTGTCCGCCCAGGAGGGGTCCATCTCGGCCGAAGCCGGCGGCCCCTCGCTCCCTCGCCAGGTGGCGCCCTAAGACGGTTCCACCTCGGCCGAGGTCGAGCCGGGCCTTCCTGCTCCTTCGCCAGGTGGCGCCCGGACACGGGTCCACCTCGGCCGAAGTCGAGTGCCCCTCTGCCGCTCCGTCAGGTGTCCGCCCAGGAGGGGTCCACCTTGGCCGAAGCCGGTGGCCCTTTGCTCCCTCGCCGGGTGGCGCCCTGAGACGATTCCACCTCGGCCGAGGTCGAGCCGGACCTTCCTGCTCCTTCGCCAGGTGGCGCCCGGACACGGGTCCACCTCGGCCGAAGTCGAGCGCCCCTCTACCGCTCCGCCAGGTGTCCGTCCAAGAGGGCTCCACCTCGGCCGAAGCCAGCAGCCCCTTGCTCCCTCGCCGGGTGGCACCCTGAGACGGTTCCACCTCGGCCGAGGTCGAGCCGGGCCTTCCTGCTCCTTCGTCAGGTGGCGCCCGGACACGGGTCCATCTCGGCCGAAGTCGAGCGCCCCTCTGCCGCTCCGCCAGGTGTCTGCCCAGGAGGGGTCCATCTCGGCCGAAGCCGGCGGCCCCTTGCTCCCTTGCCGGGTGGCGCCCTGAGACGGTTCCACTTCGGCCGAGGTCGAGCCGGGCCTTCCTGCTCCTTCGCCAGGTGGCGCCCGGACATGATTCCACCTCGGCCAAAGTCGAGCGCTCCTCTGCCGCTCCGCCAGGTGTCCGCCCAGGAGGGGTCCACCTTGGCCGAAGCCGGCTACCCTGCGTGGTGAGGCCGCCGAGAAGCAGGGGCACGAGTTCCGAGACCACCACTCGGGCAGCGCGCGCCGCACCTCAAGAGGAGCACCGGTATGGTCGGTAGCAACGCGCGAAACCTCGTTTACATCGGCCTGACGGGTTCCGCAGCCGAGAGGCGAAGTCCTGGCAGACAGGACCCGGTAACGGACGTTGTCGACGCCTGGGAAGGAGAGCGCTCGCGCTCGCCCCAAGGTCTGGCCGGTGTCCTCCCTCTACCCTTTCCTCGCTGGGCTCGGCAAGCAAGACAAGGAGGCCACCGGGTTCCTGGACCTGAAGGGGAAAGGGGAAGGAGAGAGAGAGAGAAGGAGGTGAAAGCGAAGAGGGAGCTTGCCAAGGGCGGGAGGCCGGAGGCAGCGTGATGGCATAAAAGGATGGGAAGAGCGGATAACCAGGTAAGGGGAAAAAAGGCTAGGAAAAGAAAAAGGCATCAAGAGTAGGATCCAAGATCCCGAGAGGGGTCCCTTGGCGCAAGCTCGGTGAAGGAACTTGGCCCAATTTCCACTCTTCCAGAGACCTTTTTTGCTAAGATAATTTCTAAGCCTGGGGCTCCTTCGGGGGCCCACCTTGGAGAATCTATTCCATCTCGCCGTTTTCTAACTTGACCGTCGGAGCTCCCTCGCCGGGATCCCCGGCCAGGGTTTCTGACCTTGTATTGCAGGATCGGGAGCCCGGATACCTCGAGGCAAGACGGTCCGATCCCGCCACCAGGTCTGAAGTTACAGGCCACGGCGGCGAGGTCGGCAACAGATTGGCACGCCAGGAAGGGGGGCAGGACAACACCCCCAGTGCGAGCTAGCTTTCTGTGGGACGAAACGCGCTCCGGCCATGGTGGTCACACGCGGGCGCGAAGCATCCACCAGCCGAGTAGGGGAGGTCCCTTCCCCTCAGGGGCCACGCAGCCCGGAGAGGGAGCTTCCTGCTCCACCTCCTCTTCCACCACGGTCGACCTCGGTGGACGGACCTTTTGCAGCTGTCATCCAACAGCTGCAAACCCTGACTACAGCAGTTCGGCAGCTACAGCACCAGCAGCGGTCCCTGGCCACGCAGCCCCAGCCAGGGACCCCCGCGGCTCGGGCCGCGGGGCCGCGCGGAAGCCTGCGCCGCGGGGCCGCGCGGAAGCCTGCGCTCCATCCAAGGCAGGCCTTCCCAACCGCGGGCAGTCTCCAACCCCCGCGGGAGCCACCAAACCCCCGCGAAGAGAAATTACTCCGGTTCGACGGATCACGAGAGTCGATCCCCGGCCGATGATGCCGAGACGGCGCGCCGCAGTAGGCGACGTCGGGGCAAAGCCCCCCGCCGAGACCGATCGGTGCCCCCTTCACCAGCGGCCTCGGTGGAAGATTCCACTGACGAGGCCATCAGGCGCCTGGCTGAGAGGCGCCTGGAGGAGCACGAGCGCAAACTGGCGGAGTTCGCCCGCCGATTTGCCGACCTGCAGAACTCCTCGGCGGACCCGGCGGGCTACGACTCCCGGCCACCCTTCTCCCGGGAAATCCAGGAGGAGCCGATTCCGAGTCGGTTCCGCATGCCGCAGGTAGATCCCTACGATGGGACCACCGATCCTTTGGACCATCTGGAGAGCTACAAGGCTCTCATGAGGGTCCAGGGAGCCACGGATGCTCTTTTATGCATTGCCTTCCTCGCTACCCTCTGGAAGGCTGCTCGAGTCTGGTTCACTCGCCTCGAGCCGGGATATATTTGCTCTTTCTATCAATTGGAAGGAAAGTTCGTGGCGCACTTCGACGCTTGTCGGAAGGTGCCGAGAGAGGTGGACAGCCTCTTCTCCATCCGCCAGCAGGACCAGGAGTTGCTTCGGGACTATATTACCCGCTTCAAGACCGCTGCCCTGGAAATCTACAGCCTGGACGAGCCCGTTGCCATGCTGGCATTAAAGCGCGGGCTCAAGACGTCCCGCCTGACTTATTCCCTAGACAAGAAACCCCCCAGGACGTATTCCGAGCTCCTCCTCCGTGTCCACAAGTACATCCGAGCGAAGGAGGCCGATCGCACCCGGCGAGAACTGGACGGGAGGACCTTGAAAAAATCGGCCCCGAGAGATGTTCCCGGGACCCGAAGGCCAGGGCCACCTGCTGACCCCCGTCCAAACCCGAAGCCGAAGGGCGGAGCCGCCCCGGAGCGAAGTTTCACCCCTCTCCTTGCTTCCAGAACGAAGATCCTCATGGAAATTGAGGGCGAGCACTACCTCCGCCGACCTCCCCCTCAGAACCCAAGGAACACCCGTGACAAGTCAAAGTACTGCCAGTTCCATCGCGAGCACGACCATGACACGGAGGAGTGTCGCAATCTGAAGCGGGAAATCGAGGAGCTGATTAAAAGAGGCTACCTCAGGAAGTTTGTGAGGAACGAAGCTCCGGCGGAGGGACAGCCGCTCGCGGCCCTCCCCCCGGTCCCTGCGATCGATAATCGCCCAACGGAGAAGCCAGTGGGCGTGATCTCTTATGGAATCGGGCGGGCGGCAAAGAGAGCCCGGGAGGTGAGGGACCCGGAGAATGTATCCCCCTTTGAGAAGGGGAATGAAAATAAAAATGTAAATAATGATGCAGTGGTGGTCGAGATGACCATCGCAAAGCATCCTGTACATCGCATTATGATAGATAGTGGGAGCTCTATTAACGTGCTTTTTTATGATGTTTTCTCCCGATTGAACCTGTCTCATGATCAGTTAAGGCCGGTGCACACCCCTCTTGTGGGCTTTACCGGGGACTCGGTGGGGGTCGAAGGGGAGATCACTCTCCATGTCACCGCTAGATCCCCACCTCGACAGACCACCGTCATGATGACGTTCACCGTCGTCAAACTCCCCTCGCCTTATAATGCGATTCTCGGTCGCCCGGGGCTCAATCAGCTGGACGCCATGATTTTCACGAAACGGTTGCTAGTACAATTCCCCACGGCCTCCGGGCCTGGGGTGATGAGGGGGACGACCCAGCCAGTCCAGCATTGCCTTCAGGTGGTCCCGGGTGCCCGAGGCGCCGAGCTCGGCCCCGACGTCGACGACCTCGACTTAAGGGAGAAGGAACCCAGGGGAGGACCCGTGGAACATCTGTTGGCGTATCCCCTCGGTTCGGACCCTCAGAAGACTGTGCATGTAGGGGCCCAGCTCCCGGAGGAAGAGCGGACCCGCCTGCTGGATTTTCTCCGCGTGAATGCGGATGTGTTTGCATGGTCCGCGGCCGACATGCCGGGCATCCCCCCTGAAGTCATCACCCACAGGCTAAATGTGGATCCGAGGTGCCGTCCGGTTTGCCAGAAGAAGAGGAGCTTCGTCGCAAAAAGGCAGAGGGCCATCAACGAAGAGGTGGAGAAGCTCCTCGCCGCCGGCTTCGTGCGGGAAGTACAATATCCCAGCTGGTTGGCGAATGTGGTCATGGTGAAGAAGAGTAGTGGCAAGTGGAGGATCTGTGTGGACTACACCGATCTCAACCGAGCTTGCCCGAAGGACAGTTTCTCTCTTCCGAAGATTGACCAGCTGGTGGACACCACTTCGGGGCATCGCCTCCTCTCTTTCATGGATGCCTTCTCCAGGTACAACCAGATTCGAATGCACTCGGAAGATGAGCACACCGCTTTCGTCACCGACCGCGGAACTTACTGTTACAAGATGATGCCATTTGGCCTCAAGAACGCCGGGGCCACGTACCAGCGACTGGTCAACAAAGTCTTCAAGGATCATATCGGCCGCAACATGCAGGTGTACGTGGATGACATGCTGGTAATGAGCAAGCCCCTTTCAGATCATGTTGGCGACATGGCGGAGACCTTTGGCAACCTCCGACTTCACCAGATGAAGCTGAACCCGGCGAAGTGCACCTTCGGCATCTTCGCCGGGAAATTCCTGGGATTCATGGTGACCCAAAGAGGGATAAAGGCTAACCCGAAAAGGTCCAGGCCATTTTGGACATGGAGCAACCCACCTCCAAGAAGCAAGTGCAGCGACTCACCGGCCGGATAGCTGCTCTGAGTCGGTTTATCTCGAGGTCGGCCGACCGCTGCCGGCCTTTCTTCAAAATGCTGAGGAAGATGAGCGACTTCACCTGGACCGAGTGCCAGGAGGCGTTTGACGAGCTGAAAAAGACGTTTGCATCGCCCCCACTACTCTCCACGCCTGAAGAAGGAGAGGAGCTCGTCCTCTACCTGGCGGTCACCCCGGAGGCCGTCAGCTCGGTCCTGGTTCGGACCGACGACCAGGGAGTTTAGAGGCCGGTGTACTACACGAGCAAACTCCTCCGCGATGCGGAGCTCAGGTATTCCCGGTCTGAAAATCTCATTTTTGCATTAATAGTGCCTGCCCAGCGTCTCAGGTCCTATTTCCAAGCACATCCCATTGCCGTCCTGACTGATCAGCCGCTGAAAGCGATACTCAGCCGACCCGACACATCCGGGCGGTTGGCGAAGTGGGCTCTCAAGCTCAGCAAGTTCGATATCGCTTATTGGCCAAGGTCGGCCATGAAGGCGCAAGTGCTCGCCGACTTCTTGGTTGAGTGCGCAGGCCTAGGCAAGGGGATAGAGGAGGACCCTCTGGACCAGCAGTTGAAACCGGGACCCGAGGAGGATGCGTGGATCCTTCATGTGGACGGAGCCTCGAACTCCGGCGGGAGCGGAGCCGGTCTCATCCTCTCCAACGGCGATGGGGTCGTCGCCGAATGTGCACTCCGTTTCTAGTTCGCCGCAACTAACAACCAGGCGGAGTACGAGGTACTCCTCGCCGGGCTGAGAGTGTCCCGCGAGTTGGGCGTGGCCAACCTCAAGGCCTTCACTGATTCCCAGCTGGTGGCCGGACAGATCTCCGGAGAGTACGGCGCGCACGACCCTCAAATGGCGAAATACCTGGAGCTCGTGAGAACGAGCACGGCTGGATTTCGGCGCTTCAGCATCTCCTACATACCCCGCGGGGAAAATGCTCGCGCGGACGCTCTCTCCCGGCTGGCAACCCTGCCGGACTCGTTGCTGGGCCGCGCTCATGTTGAGCGTCTCAAGGCCCCGAGCTACGAGACCCCTGTGGAGGTCCAACAGGTCAGCCAAGAGCCCAGCTGGCTGGACAAGTACGTCGAGTACATTACCAGTGGCACCTTGTCGGAGGACCGTGCGGCGGCCCGCCTTTTCAAGAAGAAGGCCGCGCGGTTCGTCTTGATGGATGGGCAGCTGTATCGGAGGTCCTACTCCTACCCCCTCTTCAAATGCCTGAGACCCGCGGAGGCCGCACTCGTACTCCAGGAAATCTACGAGGGCATCTGCGGGAACCACGTGGGGGGCAGAATGCTAGCGTACAAGGCCCTCCACCAAGGTTATTTCTAGGAGACGATGAAGGAGGATGCCGCCGACTTCGTGAAGAGGTGTGATCGGTGCCAGCGGCACGCCGTGGTGCAGCAGCAGCCCTTCACTCCACTTTTCCAGCTCTCGGCTCTGTGGCCGTTCGCCCAGTGGGGGATGGATCTCTTAGGACCCTTTCCCCCGACGTCCGGGCAGCAGAAGTTCCTGATCGTGGCCATTGACTACTTCACGAAGTGGGTCGAGGCCAAATCCCTAGCACGGATCACGGAGGCAAACGTCGCCAAGTTTCTCTGGAAGTCAATCATTTGCCGTTTCGGCCTACCCCACACCATTATCACCGATAATGGACGTCAATTCGACTGTCGGGAGTTTGAATAATTCTGCAGCGACCTCGGCATCCACCATCGCTTCACCTCGGTGGCGCATCCGCAGACAAATGGAGAAGCCGAGGTGACGAATAGGATCATCTTGCAGGGCCTCCGGACGAGGCTGGATCAGGCCAAGGGTGGGTGGGCAGAAGAGCTCCCGAGCGTCCTGTGGGCGTACCACACCACCCCGAGGATGGCCATCGACGAGACCCCGTTCAACCTCGTCTTCGGAGCCGAAGTGGTTATCCCGATAGAGCTCAGCCTACCCACCCTGCGCGTGGAGCAGTACGACGAAGTGGAGAATTCCGCCAGGATGATGCTGAACCTGGACCTCCTTGAGGAGACGAGGGACAAGGCTCGAGTCCGGATGGCGGCGTACAGGCAGCGAGTGGCCAAGTACTACAACTCCCGGGTGCGACCGAAGTCCTTTCGTCCAGGAGATCTGGTGCTCCGGCGTGCTGAAGCTTCCCAGCCACGGGAGTGCGGGAAGCTCTCCCCGAACTGGGAGGGCCCGTACAGGGTGACGGAAGTTCTCCCTCACGGGGCCTATTACCTGGAGGAGTTAGGAGGGTCCAGATTCCCTCGGACCTGGAATGCCTCAAACCTGAGGATGTATTACCAATAACGTAAGGTTCCTCGAACTCCTGCAATGAAATCCTTTTACTTCAAATACTTCTTCTCACATCGTAGGAAGAGAGACACTTAACTCTGAGTTCGGCGAACACGACTGTGGCCGAAGACCCGAGAAGGCGACAAGTCCTAGAATTCGGTCCAGAAGGCGGGGCAGAGCCAAACTCGCCCACGCAATCACGGAGAATAGCCCGGCAAGCCGCGCAGAGCTCGGATAAAGCCTACGGCCCCGGGGTTCAGTCCGGAAGTCCCGGACTTCGGTCCGGAAGGCGGGGCAGGGCCAAACTCGCCCACGCAATCACGGAGAACAGCCCGGCAAGCCGCGCAGAGCTCGGATAAAGCCTGCGGCCCCGGGGTTCAGTCCGGAAGTCCCGGACTTCGGTCCGGAAGGCGGGGCAGATCCAAACTCGCCCACGCAATCACGGAGAACAGCCTGGCAAGCCGCGCAGAGCTCGGATAAAGCCTGCGGCCTCAGGGTTCAGTCCGGAAGGCGGGGCAGAGCCAAACTCGCCCACGCAATCACGGAGAACAGCCCGGCAAGCCGCGCAGAGCTCGGATAAAGCCTGTGGCCCCGGGATTCAGTCCGAAAGTCCCGGACTTCGGTCCGGAAGGCGGGGCAGAGCTAAGCTCACCCACGCAGTCCCGGAGGACAGGCCGGCAAGCTCGAAGGGCTCGCGCAAGGCCTGCTCCACCGGCGTCCAGCCCGGAAGTTCCGAACTTCGGTCTGAATGCTGGACGGGACTCAGTCTGCCCGCGAGCTCAGCTCGGAGCACACCACAGGGCTTATTCTCGGCACTCGAAACCAACACTCGGTTTCAACAAAAAAAAAGAGAGAAAGAAAAGCGGGAGAAAGCAAAGACGAGATTTGGCAAACAGGAGATTTCATTAATCTAAAGAGGGATTACAATGAAGGAGTCCCGACAGGCTGGGAGTTCTCAAAAAAAAAAAAGGAAGAAGAAAAGAGATACAAGGGGGAAGCTAGTTCGGCGCAGTAGCACTATCATCGGGCGGGGGTGCGCACTCCCCACCTGCGCCGTCGACGGGTGGCTGCTCTGGAGTTACAGCCTCGACGCCTGCTGCCGCTGGAGCCTCTCCACTGGACTCCTGCCTCCTTCCGCCGAGGACCACCCCGCTGAGGTCGAGCTCGGGGTAGAAGGAGCTCACCTTCTCCCGACACACCTGGAACCCCTTTAGGAAGGAGTCCACGGCGGCCTCCCGAACCTCCGCAATGTACTCCTCGGAGGCCCGGAATTTCGGGACGGCCTCCTGCGCCTCCCGCTTCGATGCTTCTAGCAGCCCGTTGACGTAGGAGCTCTTCTCCTTGGCTGCGTTCAGCTCCCTCCGAGCCTCCTCCACCCGGCGCTCCAACGACCGGGACTGAGCTCGGAGGCGAGCCTTCTCCGCCGCGTCCTCCTTCGCGCGGCGCTGGTTAGAGATCCTCTCCTCAGACAGAGAGGTCTCCAATTCTTTGATGCGCCCCTCGGCGCACGCCAGGTCGGATTGGAGGGCTTGGTTATTCCCCCGCAGCTCGACCTCCTTCTCCATGAGGTCCTTCACGTCGGCCGCGAGTTTGCCGAGTTTTTTCTCTTTCTCGGCGTCCTTGGCGTACCTTACGAGAAAATTCCTCAGCAGCAGCACGTCGGTCCCGATCTGCACCAGAAAAAGAGAGGTTAGTCAAAATTCAATTGGAACTTTAAAAGGGAGGGTTCCGAGTCCGGGACTTACCGTGAAGAGCTACGGAAGGATTCCGAGCAGGGCGTCGGCGTAATCCCGGTCGCCCCTCAGTTGGCGGTCCTGGGAGGTGCAGGCGAACTCCATGACCCTCTCCGTGAGGCCCTGATCGCGGATCACGGAGCACCGGCTGGTGAGATTTGGCAGCGGGGCAGATAGGTCGGCAGCAGCAGGGGCGACAGTCCCCTCGCCGGGTGGAACGGCCATCGACGGAGCAGCTGGAGCCACCGGGGGCGCCATCGGGGCGGCGGTTGAGGCGGGCGCTGCCCGGGAGGGGGCTGGCCCTCCCTCTTCTACAGCCCTGTCGAGGTCGACGACAGGGACGTCGGCAGCCCGGGCTCGAGGTGGCCTAGATGTGGGAGCTGCCGTCACTGGACCGGAGGTGGGAATCGGCACGGCCTCCCAGCTAGCCTCGGTGCGAGCCCTCTTCGCCGCGGGCTCATTTCCCTCGGCAACGTCCCTCTGAGCGGCGCCCTCCAACAGGTTTTCTAAGGAAAACTTCATACCCGAAAGAAAACGGAGGTCGGTCAGGCCAGTTAAAAAGGAAAAGGGAGAAGGGGGGTGCGGAGTGGAAAGGAAGGCCGAGCCTCACCTAGCTCCCGGATGGGACTGATCCCCACCTCGAACAAGTTCTGCTTCGAGAGCAGAACATCGAGCGTCGGGACCGCATCACTCAGCAGCAGGGAATAGACCTCTTGGTCCGCCGGCTCGACTTGGGAGTTCCGGTTCGGGGACCGATCCGACTCGCTCCAGGCCCAGTCGACGTCCTCGACCGAGACAAAAAAGAACCGGTTGTTCCAACCCTTAATAGAGGAAGGGAGGTCGAACCGGAGGCACCTAGGCCGAGGTGAAATGTACCACCAGCCATCATCGGTGGAATAGCGCTTCAGGGTGAAAAGAGCCCTGAAGAGAGAGAAGCGGGCAACAAAACCGTGGAAGTGGTGGAAGACTATAAAGGCGAAGATGACCCGGATGGCGTTTGGAGCCAACTGGGCCGGGACCAAGCGGTAGTGACTGAGAAAAGAGAGGAAGAAAGGATGTAGGGGAAACCGAAGACCCCCAAGGAGGAAGTCCTCGTAAAAGGCTATTCGCCCAGGGCTGCTTAAGGTCACACGATCCCCGGGCCGCGGGAGAGAAAGACGGATCGACTCCGGGATGCCATAGACTTCCCGGAGCAAAGAAAGGTCACCTTTGATCATCGATGAGACGTGACCAGAGGGACCAGCAGAAGAGATGGCCGGAGGAGGAAGAGAAGAGATGGGACGGGCGGAAACTACAGGGGGAGACCTAGGACCCCTAGGGACGCCTATGGTTACACCCCCAGGCTGGAGCCGCCTGCGGATCTCGTCCGAGATCACCTCCCCTTCCGAGGAAGAGGACGATGGAGTCCTCGGCCGGGACGGACCGGCCTCGTCCGGGTTAGATGAAACATGACGACGGCGCGCCATGAGGAAGGAAATGGTGAAGAAAAGTTGCTAAGGAAAGGGGACGGGAGAAGGAAGCAGACGTGGGCACTCACCGAAATACACTGTGCAAAAGAAGTGGCAACCAAGGGAAGTGAAGGATAGCCCGCTGCAACCGCCGGCGGAGCGCGAGAAAGGGAAAGGGCCTCGTTTCCGGAAAGTCCCCCTCCTTTTCAAATTCGATCGACAGCGGCCGTATCCCTCATTTTGTTCCGGACCACCAGATGGATACCGCGTGGACGCACGCCCGACATCGACGCTTCGGTTACGTGGAAACGGCCTCCTTTTCGAAGCGACACATTAAGTGCAACCGGAAATGCGATGCGTGGCAACCTCTCATAGGACCTCGGGCGCAACGAGGAACGGCGACGAGGATCGTGGCAATTATGGGACGAGATCTTCGCCTTCCCCACGTCATCTCCGCATTAAATCCCCACGTTCCGAGCCATGACGCCTCAGCGGAACGAGGGGATGGGGGGCAACTGTTATAGCCGTTATGATGACGTGGCGTGTCTCAGATTCCGCCGGGCGTGATCCGAACCACGTGGATTTTTTCGGCAGAGCGGGAACGGTCCATCAAGGTCGGATGTGGCTCCACCACGGCCGAAGTCGAGGTCGGGTCGGGCCTTCCTGCTCCTTCGCCAGGTGGCGCCCGGACACGGGTCCACCTCGGCCGAAGTCGAGCGCCCCTCTGCCGCTCCGCCAGGTGTCCGCCCAGGAGGGGTCCACCTCGGCCGAAGCCGGCGGCCCCTTGCTCCCTCGCCGGGTGGCGCCCTGAGACGGTTCCACCTCGGCCGAGGTCGAGCCGGGCCTTCCTGCTCCTTCGCCAGGTGGCGCCCGGACACGGGTCCACCTCGGCCGAAGTCGAGCGCCCCTCTGCCGCTCCGCCAAGTGTCCGTCCAGGAGGGGTCCACCTCGACCGAAGCCGGCGGCCCCTTGCTCCCTCGTCGGGTGGCGCCCTGAGACGATTCCACCTCGGCCGAGGTCGAGCCGGGCCTTCCTGCTCTTTCGCCAGGTGGCGCCTGGACACGGATCCACCTCGGCCGAAGTCGAGCGCCCCTCTGCCGCTCCGCCAGGTGTCCGTCCAAGAGGGGTCCACCTCGGCCGAAGCCGGCGGCCCCTTGCTCCCTCGCCGGGTGGCGCCCTGAGACGGTTCCACCTCGGCCGAGGTCGAGCCGGGCCTTTCTGTTCCTTCGCCAGGTGGCGCCCGGACACGGGTCCACCTCGACCGAAGTCGAGCGCCCCTCTGCCGCTCCACCAGGTGTCCGCCCAGGAGGGGTCCACCTCGGCCGAAGCCGGCGGCCCCTTGCTCCCTCGCCGGGTGGCGCCCTGAGACGGTTCCACCTCGGCCGAGGTCGAGCCGGGCCTTCCTGTTCCTTCGCCAGGTGGCGCCTGGACACGGGTCCACCTCGGCCGAAGTCGAGCGCCCCTCTGCCGCTCCGCCAGGTGTCCGCCCAGGAGGGGTCCACCTCGGCCGAAGCCGGAGGCCCCTCGCTCCCTCGCCGGGTGGCGCCCTGAGACGGTTCCATCTCGGTCAAGGTTGAGCCGGGCCTTCCTGCTCCTTCGCCAGGTGGCGCCCGGACACGGATCCACCTCGGCCGAAGTCGAGCGCCCCTCTGCCGCTCCGCTAGGTGTGCGCCCAGGAGGGGTCCACCTCGGCCGAAGCCGGCGGCCCCTTGCTCCCTCGCCGGGTGGCGCCCTAAGACGGTTCCACCTCGGCCGAGGTCGAGCCGGGCCTTCCTGCTCCTTCGCCAGGTGGCGCCCGGACACGGGTTCACCTCGGCCGAAGTCGAGCACCCCTCTGCCGCTCCGCCAGGTGTCCGCCCAGGAGGGGTACACCTCGGCCGAAGCCGGCAGCCCCTTGCTCCCTCGCCGGGTGGCACCCTGAGACGGTTCCACCTCGGCCGAGATCGAGCCGGGCCTTCCTGCTCCTTCGCCAGGTGGTGCCCGGACACGGGTCCACCTCGGCCGAAGTCGAGCGCCCCTCAGCCGCTCCGTCAGGTGTCCGCCCAAGAGGGGTCCACCTCAGCCGAAGCCGGCGGTCCCTCGCTCCCTCACCGGGTGGCGCCCTGAGACGGTTCCACCTCGGCCGAGGTCGAGCCGGGCCTTCCTGCTCCTTCGCCAGGTGGCGCCCGAACACGATTCCACCTCGGCCAAAGTCGAGCGTTCCTCTGCCACTCCGCCAGGTGTCCGTCCAGGAGGGGTTCACCTTGGTCGAAGCCGGCTACCCTGCGTGGTGAGGCCGCCGAGAAGCAGGGGCACGAGTTCCGAGACCACCACTCGGGCAGCGCGCGCCGTACCTCGAGAGGAGCGCCGGTACGGTCGGCAGCAACGCGCGAAACCTCGTTTACATCAGCCCGACGGGTTCCGTAGCCGAGAGGCGAAGTCCTGGCAGACAGGACCCGGTAACGGACGTTGTCGACGCCTAGGAAGGAGAGCGCTCGGCCCAAGGTCTGGCTGGTGTCCTCCCTCTACCCTTTCCTCGCTGGGCTCGGCAAGCAAGACAAAGAGGCCACCGGGTTCCTGGACCTGAAGGGGAAAGGGGAAAGAGAGAGAGAGAAGGAGGTGAAAGCGAAGAGGGAGCCTCCCAAGGGCGGGAGGCCGGAGGCAGCGTGATGGGATAAAAGGATGGGAAGAGCGGATAACCAGGTAAGGGAAAAAAAGGCTGGGAAAAGAAAAAGGCACCAAGAGTAGGATCCAAGATCCCGAGAGGGGTCCCTTGGCGCAAGCTCGGTGAAGGAACTTGGCCCAATTTCCACTCTTCCAGAGACCTTTTTTGCTAAGATAATCTCTAAGCCTGGGACTCCTTCGGGGGCCCACATTGGAGAATCTGTTCCATCTCGCCGTTTTCTAACTTGACCGTCGGAGCTTCCTCGTCGGGATCCCTGGCCAGGGTTTCTGACCTTGTCTTGCAGGATCGGGAGCCCGGAGACCTTGAGACGAGACGGTCTGATCCCGCCACCAGCTCTGAAGTTACAGGCCGCGGCGGCGAGATCGGCAACAATTGGCAAAGTTGAACTTCTATTATGGTTGTTAGTTCCGTAATATGTAATGTGTGGAGAGAGTAATATATAAACTTTAATTGGCATTAAGTGGAAAGTTGTGATTTTCTAGTTGTTTAGGGCACGGTTTGTTCAAATACCATAAAATATAGTAGATATGCAAACGAAGGGAATTTGTGTTACTATTGTACAATGAAGGAAAATTAAAAGGATTATTTGAAATCATGTATTGACTTTCTTCAAGCCTTTACTGGAATAGATAATTTGGAACACCTTTAGCTTGATCATAAAGATGAATATCACTATAGTTAATACAGGGTATTTTGTTATAAAGCATTTCCCAGTACATATTAGCTAACGTGGAGTGATTGGCTGAAGAACTTCTTTTAAGGAAGAGCTTCATGAGTACGTGTGTTGACAACAGTTTTTCAATTTAAAGAACTCAACATGATGCTTGCGCTTCTCTATAAAGACTGAAGTTCCAAATGTGCCACATAAACAGATACATTATGGAAGTTAAAGATTAACAAAGAATTATCAGAAGAAGACAGTAAACACTCTATAATTATCGTTCATCATAACATTACATGTCGATTGTAATTTAGCATGAGCAATTGTTCATATGTAGTATGATAAGTGTGGAGCAACATCATTTCAAAATTTGGAACCCTTCTGTTGGTCATTAATATGGTGGTGGGAGTGCATTATGTAATCTGTTTGAGTATGTCATTCTATTATACATTAATTTTTTGATTTAATATCACTTCCATAACATATTCTTATAATCAAAATGTTATAAAAAGAACAATAATGAAAACAAGTGCCTGTTTATATTTGTAAGTATCAAAGTTAAAATTTTGGTGCTTGATGAGAGAGTGCTGGAGTAAATGCACCATCTTATCAGGTGCACAAGTTCAAATGCTCATTTTCATCTTCCATGATAGCTGTGCATATGCCTTTTTTGATACAACAAACAAAAAATATGTAAGTTTTTAGCATGAGATTCATGTGTTCTGGTATAGGTACAAAACTATATGCATAGAAGAGGGTGTGTAGTAATAATAGTACATCTGATTGGATATAAGGTGGACAAGATGTTTGCCATGCAAGATGACTAAAGATGATTGTTGGTTCCTTGCAACCACCAATAGGTCCAGCATTAAGGGTAGCTATAATGCAATTTTTGAGTGATGCTTTGAAAGTTATTTAGTGGTGATGGGGCATGTTCATGAGCTATCTAAGAGAGAACCAGGAGGATATGAGCATGATTAAGTTCTGTTTCAGCCAATGAAGATAACTTGGGAAGTGTTCTCCTCTCATTTAGTACCAGATCACTGCAGGAACTGTCTTTTTTTCATTGTTATTTCAATATCATGTTTCATTTTATTCTTCATGCTCTCTTTTTTTGGTCAATTTCATGTTCGAGTTAGCATTGTTTATTCTGTGGACTACCATCTGGTAGATTGATTCCCGTTTGATTTAGTTGTATATGCCAAAATGTATGTTTAGACATAGAAGGGCAGTTTATACTTTGTCTTTAGAATCCTTTTGAAAGTAGTTGAGTGATTTGTTTTTCTTTTTTAAGGAGCTTTTGTTTCTATGAGATGTCAATATTCGTTTTCCTGGACCCAAGTTATCTTGACGTCTTATGATGTTTTATTGAATCACTGCATTTGTGGCCAATGCACCTATCTAGGTGCAGCCATCTAGCATAAGCCTAGGCACTTGCCTTAGTATTTTACATGATGATTGAGGATTGAGAACGAGATTGATTTACAAATTTGCATTGCAATGTTGGCACTTTCTATTGGCTTGCTACATCTTATTTGATATGCTGTGTTTCCATTTCTGGATTATAATTATTTCCTTAGATGTTTCCTTATATCTGTGAGTTTTCGGTTTCCTTTCTTTCTTTCTTTTGTGTGTGTGTTTTTATTATTATTATATTTTTGCTTGGTTTTTATGTGTTGTGTGTGTGTGTAGAGGTGGGGTGGTGTCTGCCTTGATCTCTGGGCATCTGCCTGGTGCCTAACCCTGGCTGCCTACTGGCCACCAACAGTTTTTGGAAACATCAGGTTTTTGTTTGTTCATACTCTTTTCTAAGCTTTGACTTGCCTATTTTCATCGTGCAAAGTTACAGTGGGCAATTGCACCATTTTAAAGGCTTGTGATGTATTTCTTGACCCTTCCTTTTCTTTTTGTTTCTTTTTAGTGCTCAAATCCTTTCCTTTATGTTTGGCCTATGAAATATTTGCTAGCATGTTGTTTTCAATTCTTTGTTGCTCCAAGCAACTTTCTTTCTGTCTACTTTGCTTTTTGGTTTGGAACCCATCGAGATTTTATATGTTTGATGGTAGACGGATCTTTTGCTTTTTCAGCTTTTAGGTGGAGGTTGTACTTGCACACCTTTAGGCAACAAAGGACATCCCTATGTCTCCAATTTATTAGAGAAACTTTCTGAACAAATGCTTCATGAGAAGCTTCTGGAATGTGATGATATATTGCTCATGCACAGTCTAGTTAGGGCATAAAGCCAAAATTCTCCTAGTAGGAATTCATGCTTATAAGCAAATCATGTGCTGCGGGGTGTATGTATAGAGCCAATAAAATAATATACTTACTCTTGCCCTTTCAACTGAAATATGATAATAATAGAAAAAAGATAAAAAAATTTTAAAAAGTGCAGATAAGATGCTAGAAGTTGAGATCATCATAGTATGCCAAAAATGGGCATTTCAAAGCACCAGATAGTCTGCAAGTGTCTGAAGATGTTTGGCTTCTCAAATAATTCAAAAATTGACAATACCAGTACCGGTAGGACATGCACAAAGTAAACAATTTAAGTCAAAATTTATTACATTGTAAAATCATTGCCCCCAAAGCATGATATGCTCATGGATGATGAATAACTTTTAGTGGATAATCAAAATGACAAAAATTATTGTACATGGTATATAATTCGAACAACTTGTTTCACTTTGATGTTTAGCAAATTTTGACCCTATACATCAGTGATATACCTTCCTTAAACTAGTTTTACACCTCTTTTATATTTGCAGTCACGGTGTTCTTTTTTCTTTCTTCCTTTCCTCCTTTCTTTTCCTGTTCTGGCACTTAGCTATAATTTTTTGCTTGAGGTATGCCAGTTTTTCTTATTTGGACTAAATATAACACTCACATTTACTACATAATATAAACTTTGCATGATGTAGGTAATGTATTCCTTTCTGGATCGGCTCATAAACCTGGGCCTTCCCAGGACCAGGGATTTACAAGGTGTCAACCCTAACAGTTTCGATGGGCACGGCAATTTTAGCATCGGGTTGCGTGATCAGAGTGTGTTTCCTGAGATCAGGTATGAAGCCCTTGGTAGGCAGAGGGGAATGGACGTCTGCATAACAACCACAGCAAAAACAGATATTGAGGGTCAGAGATTGCTTGCTCTCCTAGGCATGCCATTTAAAGAGGGTGGTGCCCCAACAGTGATAATTCGCAAGAAGAAGAGAAAGGCTCACCATTTTGAATCTAAACCTAGACGAAGAAGGTAATGAGCAAAATGGCACTCTAGTGGCTCCTTTTGCACATTTTCTCAAGACGGGAGCTATTTTATTTGCTTCTTGGATGGTTAAAACAGTGAATTTGTGTTGTAAAATCAGAGGAATTTGCAGTTATCTTACATGGAGTTTCATGCAGATACTAAATTTCTGTAGAATTTGCCTATGTGCTTCTATTTTACGTTTGTCGTCCGCATGGGGAGCTAATCCATCAGCCCTATGCGTTTTTTGCGTCTTAGGAGAACCAGAAATTCAATTGCATGTTTTCTCCACTGAGAACATTGTGAGCTTACCATGAAGTCAGTACCTATGTTCCTCACCAGTGTGCTTAATTCATACATTTTCCTGAAACTCCCACGTTTATTGCATCCATCCCATGCAAATTTGTCATAATTATGGTTTGGACATGGATGAAAGGGTTAACTGAAATAAGCAGCAGAGCTTTCTTATTTCTTTTTTGATTTTCTGCTTGATCAAGGCTATTCTTCAGCTGATTCCTGGTTTGAAAGTGGTGTATCAAATCTTGGACAACTTAAGTACATGGGGACATCTCTGGTTTTTCTGTTGGTATTTGGCTTCGAAACTTTTGTGGCCAATCTTTAGCATGCAGTGGAAGTTATATCAAGAGTATCTCGTAAGGTGATTACATGTATTTCTAATTTCATCTTTTTCTACTAAAGATTTTGTCTGATTCTCCTCTGGTGGTGTGGTTCGCATGGGAGATGCGCGGGCACTTGTGTTCATTCTAAATTGTGCTAAGTTGCTATTAAATGTGAAATTGGAGGTCAATTGGTTGGATGACATTGCATACAGGAGTGAAAATGGATTGGATCATTAGTGATCCCGATTCGATTTGATTTTTTATTCGGGTTCTAATATTGGATATATTCAATTCACTAGAAAATCAGATCGGATCCGATCCACTATTAAATTTTCAATCCAGATTATTCGGATTGGATCGGAATCAAGAATAATTTAATTTTAATATAAAAAATTTGGATCGATGTATGATTCAAATCAAATATAGATTACTATATTTAAATTATTATATAGTCAACTATTATTAATCATAGATAAAAAATAATATTATTTTTAAAATAAATTTAAATATAAAAATAATTATAACTTTATCTTTATATTAAAAATAAGTTTTATATAAATTTTAAATTATAATTTAAATGTTCAAATATATATGATTCTAATAATATTAGTATGTTTGAGTCGGATCGAGTCTAAATTAAGTAAATCTAGATTTGACATGGAAAATAAAATGGATCTAATTTTAGAATTCGATCCGGATTCACATGTTTTTAAAAATAAATTGGATTGGATCTAAATTGATCGGATTACGGATCAATCCGATTTATTTATAGCTTTAATTATATACCGTCAGTAAAGCAAATGAGATGGAACACGTATCAACATTCATCCTTTGAGAAAACGCCCGAAGGTAAAATGCTTGGAATTTTCAGCGAACGTAACTATAATGAGTTAAAAAAAATAATGGGCAAGAAAAAGAAAATGTTTTTGGTCACAAGGGAAAAGAAAATACTGGAAAAACATGTAAGATATGTAAGAAATCTCCGGGGCACGTTGGAAACCACATGAAAAATCATCTAGTTGTCTTGATTTGACATGAACCACCCATACCAATTGCGCATTTAGCTTTTATTTCATTATTGGGTCTGCTACTCCATTTCAAATTTTTGGAAAACTAATTCTAAAATAAGTTCTAAAAAACTTTTATCATGAGATATATATATATATATATATTTTTAATAAAGAAAAAGGATGGGGGATAAATCCTGGTATAGCTATCCCCGCAGATCCCCATTCCACCAGATAATATTCGATGCGAAATGTTTTGCCTGCCAGTAGAACAAGGACAAAGGAGAAAATCCTAACCTCTCACTCATACTAACTATCACTATAGTGAAACAGGTCTTTGCAGATGCTTTTTTTGATCTTTCCCGACGCTTTTAAGCATCGCCAAGCAATCTCCCGACGCTTTTTAAAGCATCGCTAAAGCGTTGCCTATGTAAGCGTGGAGACGAAATCTGCCGATGCTTTTAACGAAATCTGCTGACGCTTTAAAGCGTCGCTAAATTTTTATTTCCCGATGCTTTAAAGCGTTGCTAGTTTTAAATCTAGCGACACTTTAAAGCGTCGGCAGTTAGTGATGCTTTAAAGCATCGCTAAGTTTTAAATCTAGCGATGCTTTAAAGCGTCGCCAGGTCCAAACCTAGTGACACTTTCTGAAAAACTAGCGACGCTTTAAAGCATTGTTAGACTTAAAACTAGCGACGCTTTAAAGCGTCGCTAGACTTAAAACTAGCGACGCTTTAAAGCGTCGCTAGACTTAAAACCTAGCGATGCTTTAAAGCGTCGCTAGACTTAATACCTAGCGACGCTATAAAGCGTCACCAGTTCCAAATCTAGCAATGCTTTAAAGCATCGCCAGGTCCAAACCTAGCGATGCTGTAAAGCGTCGGCAGATTTTTTTTTTTTTAAAAAAAAATTAAACAGTTATATATACCATACATGAAATACATACAACACAACTTGTATACATTATCAAAATGAAAATATTCAAACCTGTATCACATTGAACATACACAAATAAATGAAAACATTCAAACCTGCATCACACCCAACATACACAAACACAAATACAAACCAATCATAAAAAGTTTTTTTTATATATATAAAAGTATCAATCCAAGTTCAAATAAACAAAAAGACATACATAAATAATAATAAAAATATCTGGCATCACTGATCCGCGGGAGGTTGCTCGTCGTCAGGTCTGCAACTCGCAGATGCACCAGGAACCTACAAGATATACATCAGGAATTATGATACATACATTATATAATCTAAATTATTAAATACATATAAAATTAATAAATAATTACTTACCTGAGATGACATGAACATATGCAGTACAGATGTAACATGTTCTAGCTGAGACCTAATGGTCTGCATCTCTGCTCTGTCTGCATCACGTGTTTGTCGGAACTCTACTATCTCCTCCTGGAGCTGACGAACATGTAACTGATCATGACTCTCTCTAGTATCCCAAGTATATCTACTCACCTCAGATAACTGAGTAGGGATAACTCCAATCCTATAATCCCTCATTCGTCCAGGACGCTCTGGTCCCATCAACTTCGAGAATACCTCGGTCTCGATGCGACTGCTCTGAGTAGATGATGAACCCTCGCCAGCACTCTCGGAGATCATAGAGGTAGACATATTCTATATTTTATAAAAAACACATATATCAATTCTTAATAAAAATAAAAATATAAATCATAATATAATATAAATATAAAAAATACATATATATCTCTGGACTCCTCCTGAACAAAACTGCAATCCTGGTGAACGTGAGTCATCTGATAGAACTCCACCTCACCAGGCTCCCTCCCCTGCTGATCAGTCTATATAAAGAATAAATATTACAAACAAATCCAAAATAACACATCTTATACCCCCGTACCATGATACATGGCACATGCATGATACATGATGATACATGATGTTAAAACTAAAAGTGTACTAAAAGTATTATAGGATGAGAAATATACAAACTCATGCCCGAGCCGTGCATAACTCTTGGACCCCGCTGTGTGAGGAACAGACTAAGCTGCTCATGCAGCTCTATCAATATCAGAATACGTCTGCAAAATAAAATTAAAATAATGTTATATATTGTATAAATATAATTATGACGAGTAAAAATTAATAAATTTCGAAGTGTTTGATGATGCTACACAACCTGTGCCCTCTCGAAGAACCAATAGCGCACCAGCTCCATCCACTGATGAGGGTGAATATCAAGAGGACAGGTAGCTACAACCTGCTCCTCTGTCCTACCCTCTCACTTGTAGTCTCTCTTCAACTTCGTCCTATATTCTTTCCACTTGTGATTGGGAGACTTAAGCATAAAATTAAATGAATCTGAAGGAAGAACGAACTTGCTCTACAATTTAAATAAATAATAAAATAAATATTAAATGAAATAAGCAATTCAATTATTAAAAATCTAAGATATAAAATAATATATTAATTTTTTTACCTGCACAACTCATAGCATCTCTATTTTATATGCAGGAAGTATGTCGTTCCACTTCAAATAATTCAAGGGACATAGCTGACCACGGCGTGCTACTGTCCCTAGAAAGCTAGTCAACAAGCTAGCAGCTTTCTTAATAGGCTGCTCTAGCTTGTTGCACTCTATCACTATCCTCTCGCCCTCAGGTAACTGCCACACATCACGGATTAGTGTGGGTCCTCGCCTCCGCCTAAGTCTCCCAGATCCATCTACAAAAAAAATACAGAAAGTTATATATCAAAACTATTGCATATGTATGAATTGAAATGGGATGAAATTATTAAATTATCCTGTATTTGTATGTCATCGACGATAGGCTCGTTATCAGAATGATCCATAGGAGGATCGTGATGTGCAGACTTGGAGGGAATGGCGTCGTCATGAGATGGAGAGGTACTAGCATCGGCCGGATGTGCAGAAATAGAGAGACTGGCATCTGACCGATGTGAAGATGATCGACTGCCCACGCGCTACTGTGCTGAAGAAGTACCAGCCTCGGTCTGGGAAAACTGAAACTGTACATCTGATAATCGCTTCCTTCGTGGTATACCTAACATACATTATTTTAAAACAAGTCAGTCAACATTATAATCAAATTATAACGGAAATGAATTACAATTTAAAAGATAACATAATCATTCATGTAAAAATATAAACCATTTTATAAACTACTTACTTGTCATAATCAACTAGTTGTACGTTCTTCGGAATCCAACCTAACCAAAATGGTTGTATCATTTATATGATCATCCGGCATAATATTATAAGGCATACACTGAGTGTAAGTATCATCATCATCTTCTTCCACCCTTTTTTCCATGTCACACAAGTCTCTGGGCTTTGTCTTAATAACAGTAGCCCATTCTTTATCTTTCAAGTCTTGTACATAAAAAACTTGTCGAGCTTGAGATGAAAAAATAAATGGATCATCCTTCAATAACATACCTGTATGTATCAATCTTGAAAAATTGACAAGTATGAATCCATTTGAGTCCTTTTTCAAACCTCTCGGTGTATTTATATCCACCCAATCGCATCGAAATAATACAATTTTAAAATTTTCATAATAATCCAACTCCAAAATATCTTTAAGTATACCATAATAAGATTTTTCATTTGCTTCAACTATAACACCACTGTTCTGAATTTTCCTAAGTTTCTCACACTCCTTGGTATAAAATTTAAAGCCATTTATAATAAAATCATTATATTTGTTCACAATATAATTTGGACATCTGGTAAGTATTATTAGTTCCGCTGAACTATTTTTCTCCATCAGTACCGGTACCTAGAAAATATAATATCAATTATCGATCACTTATTCGATGTTAAATGTATATAAAATTATTATACGACTTATATATACTAACCTGATTGGCAAGCCAATTAGGGAATAACTCAACCAACCATCTTTGTTCAATCCTTGGATTAGGATGAGTGAAATGATTGGCTTGTCGTTGTACAGATAAAAATTCACTGCATGACAATCAAATATAAGTTTGACAACAACATGTCTAATATTTAGTATTATCCATGTGTAGATAGACTAATCTACGATAGTCAGATATTATGTCACTATGTAGCAATACATAACGGTGTGTTTGTGACATGGATTTATGGTCAAGAACAATACTTTCAGCTTTTTCTATAAATCTTCCGGATGATGCAAATTTGTATAGATCTGTATTCTCCATAGTATCACCATGACATTGAGGTCGATTGAATACAGTCTCTACACCTTCGAGATATCTTGAACAAAATGTTAAACACTCTTCAGCAATATATCCCTCTGCTATTGAGCCCTCAGGATGGGCTTTGTTTCATACATAATCCTTCAAACGTACAAGATCCCTTCAAAAAGTATGATATTTATATCATATTAAATAATGAAAAAAAAATATAAATTATAAAATTTAAGTTTTATAGCATTACCTTTCGATAGGGTACATCCATCTGTACTGTACCGGTCCACCAAGTTTAGCTTCCGAAGCTAGGTGAATGAGTAGATGAACCATAATCATAAAAAACCCAGGAGGAAAAATCTTTTCCATCTAACATAACGTAAGTATGACTTGAGACTGCAACTGATCAAGCTCCTGAGGATCAAGAACCTTAGAACATAATGCCTTGAAGAATGATGACAACTGAAAAATAACCGTAATAACTTGTTTCGGCATTGACGACATTAAAGCCAATGGAAGAATATCTTGTATTAGTATATGTCCATCATGACTTTTAAGATTTGAAATTTTTCGCTTTTTCAGATTCACACATCGTGAAATATTTGATGCATATCCATCAAGAACCTTGATATCCTTTAAAACTATCAGGAAGAAATATTTTTCTCGACTAGACATTGTATAACATGCATGAGAGATATAAGTTCTATCATTTGCAAGCACTTGTGGATGAAGTTCATGTCGGATGCCCATTTCTTTTAAATCAAGACATGCCTTCATGTTATCTTTAGTCTTTCGATCAAGATTTAATATTGTTCCAATCAAATTATCACAAACATTTTTTTTCTATATGCATAACATCAAGATTATACCGAAGTATATTATGCTCTCAATAAGGTAAGTCAAAGAATATGCTTCTTTTCTTCCAGAATTGTTTAGTATGCTGATGGGTAGATGCTGTGATTATATCATCATCATTTTCAACTTCAAAGAAATTATCCGGATCCTCGAACACTGCTGTATCTAAGGTGCAAGTATTGACTTCCTCCGATACTTCTTCTTGTACTAAAGTCTCAACATCATCTCTTCCTCGCTTTTTAGAGGACTTTGTCATCTTGTCGTAACTATGTCTAATACCAAGCATTTGTCTACGAATATCAGAATCAGAAGGTAGAATTGAAGCAGATCCCAACTCTATAGTACCATCAAATAAATCCTTCTAAAATCGAAATGGATGATTTGCCTCCAACCATTGACGATGTCCCATATAACAGAACTTTCCTCCATATTTTAACCAAATTGATTGGGTTGTTTCACCACAAGAAGGACATGCAACTCGTCCCTTAGTGCTCCAGCCAGATAAATTAGCATATACAAGAAAATTGTTAACAGTCCATAATAGAGCTGCCCGTATATTGAATGTTTGGCCATTCGAAGCATCAATTACACTGATACCCTCCCACAGTTGTTTCAATTCATCTATTAAAGATTGTAAAAAAGTATCAATATCATTGACTGGACCCTTATCACCTGGAATGACCATTGATAAAATAAGTGAAGACTGTTTCATGCATATCCATGGTGGCAAATTATAAGGAATCAGAACAACTGGTCAGGTGCTATAGACAGAACTTAAGGTCCTAAATGAATTGAATCCATCACTGGCTAAACCCAACCTGACATTACGAGCATCAGATGCAAAATCAGGATGTCTGTCATCAAATGCTTTCCATGCTAAACTATCTGCTGGGTGTCTTAGCATTCCATCTTTTGTACGGCTTTCATCATGCCATCTCATTGACGAAGCTATCTTTGATGATGCATAGATCCTTTTCAATCTAGGTATAAGAGAAAAATAACGTAATACCTTCGTCGGCTTTTGTTTAATTTGTGTTGCATCTAATTCATCTAATCCCTCACTCTTATTTTCTTTTTGCTTCGTCCATCGTGAACATTCACACACATGGCATGAGTCTTGATCGCCATGTTCTTCCCGATATAATATACAATCATTTGGACAGCTATGAATCTTTTCGTATCCAAGATCCAATTCCTTTACTAGTTTTTTGGTTTAATAACAAGATGCTGGTAAACTAGTATCTTCAGGAAATGCATCCTTTAATAATTTGAGCAACATAGTAAAACTCTTCCCAGACCATCCATTCAAGTATTTTATATGAAATAAATGTACAAGAAAAGAAATTTTTGAAAAGTTCTTGCAACCGGCATATAATTCTTGATCTATATCTCTTATCAGCTTTTGATAACTATCTATTCCAACATTAGTTGGGGGTATCAGCTCTCCATCATGTACAGATTCAGTAAATATAAGATCCTCAGGTAACCCAGCTACTACTTGTCCTCCACTGCAATCTCCAGGTTATTGAGTACCATATTCAAAAGTATCTCTGAGCAAACCCCTGATATCATCATCTCTTGCAAGATTTTTATGTTGGGTACTGGATCCAAAATTAGGTATATGTTACATGTTAGAGGTTTGGTTACATGTAGATTGTAACCTTGACTTTCCATGAAAAAATTACTCAGTATAACCTCTTAAAAAACCATTCCATACCAAATATTTTTTAACAATATTTGGATATTGAGAACTAGAATTTATATATTTTTGGCATTGACATAAAATCTTTTCATTGATACCACTTCTCTCCATACCAAATTTAATGAAATTCTGTACTCCATCCAGATATTCTTTACTACTCCTCGGTTTAGTTATCCAACTCTTATTCATTGTAAGATTAAACTAACTGAAATAAATAAATATTTATAAGAACATAATAAATTTAAAATAAGTTTATTCAATAGATCAATTACAATATTATTAAATACACCATATCACCAACTAATAGGTAAAGAGGTCATATCCCATTCAAGAATTGCATTAATTATATAGGTCATTTACAGTAATCAAATGATACGCAATAGAAGTTCCAGAAAAATTTTGGCAGCATTTCCTCTTAATTCTCCCCATACAAATAAATATGTATGAGGAGAATTAAAAGAAAATGCTATCCGAAATATATCTGGAACTCTATCCGTACCGTTTGATTACTGTAAGCACCTATAAAATTATTTGCAATTCTCAAACTGTCCAAACTGGACATTCAATTGACCACTGTACATATTTCTCCCATCCGTACAAAAATAAAATAATTATACGGATGATGTAGAATATGTACTTTAATCAATTGACGGGTCTATGTTTCTATGCAATGCAAGTTTTTTAAAAAATATCTAAAATATCATAATTGATCATAACAAAGCTACAGATGGTATTGAAATCAAAGATTTGCAATAATGAAACTAACCTTAAAGCATAACATGTTCAGTAAGATGCAGGTATATACCAAGAAATTTATAAATAAATAGAACTAATCTACTAAGAAAAAGAACAATAAATAATAAAAATAAGAAGGAGGCTCCGTTATTTACTATTTAATCTGCAACTAAATCAAAACGACTACAAGATTATTACCATTAGAAACAGTTGAAAACTTCGTGAGAACTAATAAGACCAAGAAACAGAACCCTAAGGCAAAAAAAAACAAAACCTGTAACCAGTGCAGGCTTTGGTCAGGCATGAGCATTACCAGATCTGATATGAACAGTCCTCGCCCAACTTGATAAAACAATGACCCATGATCAAAGGGTCACTTTTTCTATGTGTCTCACAAGGAAAGCTTCAATTGAAACCTCCTCCTATCCATAGATAAAAAAGCCCTTCCAACCTCTAAAGAAAGAATGTCTGGTACAGATAATAGGTCATATCCATGTTCAACACCATGTGCGTGACAAAGTAATGAATGCTTGAGCGTTATTGATATGGTAAGAAAGGATGGAAGGTAAATGCAGGGTCATCATTATGCTCACGAGGGAAGACTTTTTTAGATCCTTGGGCACCAACTTCTACAAAGGATGATAACATGGCTAACTAGCTAAGAAAGGATATAAGATTCATGTGACTAGAATTTAATTGACAAAGTGTCAATTGAATTATGCATTGCTGGAACTTTTTTTTTTTTTTGGTAAACAAAAAGGGTGGGATAAATCCGGCGACACCACTAAGATATATCTAATTATCATGGGCTTCAGAGAATAATTTCTGAATTTAATCGAATTTTCTATAGAGTCATGTCTTGAACCCGTGATCTATTGGTTGTGAGGCAAGATCCCAATAGATAGCCCAGGCGGTGGCCGAACATTCTTTGATTTGTCTTCCTTTCTTATTTGTCAAAATCATGTAATTTATCAAAGAAGTTTCCTATCACCTGAGAATGGTGCACCTTAGCATTAGTTTCTGGCTTAGCCCAAAACCGAAATGGGTCATACCATCAGCATATTGTAGGACCGAGAAATTTATATTTAATGCCTGCTTCGTGAGATGAAGGATTAAAAGAGAGAAATTTCATTGAGAAAAGATTTTTTTTTTTTTGGATAGAGAAATGATCCTTTGTTCTTACCAAAGGATCTTTCAATTGCATGTCTCTTATACATCACTACTTTTAATTTCATCTCATACTATTCTTACTTCCTCAAAAAAAAAAAAAAAAAAAAAAGACTAAAGATAAAACCCTAAAACCCTCTTTCGTAGTCATTGGGTGTACGTATGCATCCAAGCATGCTAGCTCCCGACTTCCCTTCATGTTAAAAATTTTCAGTGATTTTTCTACTTTTGCATTCAACAGAGTTGAAAAGTTAGCACAGGCAACGAGTAAGAGCTTTTAATTATATCTAAATATAGATAAAAATTTATGCATCTGGCAATATACATGTAAAAAAAAACAACAAATAAGATCGGTATACTTGAATGTAACAAAAATAACAAAAAAATTAATCGATCGGAGGAAAAAAAATCGACAGTGGGATACAACAAATAAGGCCGGTAGAGTAGGCAGGGCAACGGGTGGGAGGGAGGGGCTTCGATCGGTGGGCCGGTAGGGAGGAGGTGGTGGTCGGCTCGGGCAGCGCACCGGAGATGAAGGAGGAGGGAGAGGGAGGAGGAAGAAAAGGGTTAGGGGCGGCAGTGGATGGATTGAATGAAAACTAGAGCTTGGGTGGGTTAAAAGAGGGGAAGTCCGGCGATGCTTTCAACCGTCGGAAGTTGTCGACGTTTCATAAAAATCCGTCGACACTTTTAAGCATCGACGGGTTGAGGAGGTAATTGCCGGCGCTTATAAGCATCGGCGGGTTTCAGAGGTTGCCGACACTTCCAAAAAGCGTCGGCGGGTTCCTGGGGCTTCCCGGCGCTTCACAGAAGCGTTGGCTTGGAAGTGTCAGCAGGTTCCTGGGGCTTCCCGATGCTTCACAAAAGCGTTGGCAGATTGCTGGGTGGCGATGCCTTTAAGCATCGGCGGATTTGCGCTAATTGCTGATGCTTAAAAGCATCGACGGATTTCAGAGCATGCCGATGCTTTCAAAAAGCATCGGTGGGTTCCTGGGTCTTCCAGACGCTTCATCGAAGCGTCGGGAGAAAACGGTCGGCTTATCCCTGTTTTACTGTAGTGTATCGCAGGTCCCAGAAAAATACTAGAGTTAATCAGTCACTCGCGGGATCATGTCTCGAACTCGCGACCTGTTGATAGTGAGGCATGGCATCTACCAACTGGGCTACCATCTTAATAATAGATATACTTATTTCTCGGATGAGCGATATATGTGCAAAACATGACATGAATGAAGCTCCTCAATGCAGGTTGTCTGCATGTTATAGTCACTTTCCATCAATGATATATGGGCACAAGAAAGGAATTTTCTTTTAAATAATATTTTTAAAATAAATATTTATGAAATTAATATTGTTTGAAATATGTTTACGAAACTAATGTAGTTCCGCTTGCATGGAAGACGCATCAAAAATTGCAGGTTTAACTTATAATTTTAAATTTTAAAATAAAAATATAAAAAATATCTAAAATAATATAATAAAATTAAAAATTTTAAAAATTAAAAGAAGCTATAGATATAATCATATGTCATACTTGCGATTTTATCTTATTTCTACATCTTCATTTTCAAATAAAAAAATTTTAAAAAATTTAAAAAAAACTAAAAAATATATGAATAAAGTTATACATTGTTACCTTAATAATATTATAAAATATTAATATTACAAAATAAAATTTATTATAATATATAATAAATAACATAATAAATATAATTAATATATTATAATATATTAAATTATAAATTATATTATAAAATATAATAAATATAATAAATATTTTATAATATATTATAAAATTTATAATTTAGTCGGTGTTAGTTCGATCACTAGTTCAGTACCAGTCTAGTCGCCAGCCTGGTGCTAGTTCGGTCGTCAATTTGCTTGTTAGGTCGATGCCAGTCCGGCCGCCAGCCTGGTGCTTGCTAGGCTGCCGGGTTGGTACCAGTCCGGTCGTGAGTCTGGTCACCAGTCCGGTGCCAATCCAGTCGCTGTCTAGTGCTAGTTCGATCGCTAGTTCGACCATTAGTCTGGTCGCTAATTTGGCAGCCAGATTGGCATTGACCTAATGGCCGAACTAACTATCAAACTAGCATTGGGTTGGTGGTCGGATTGGCATCGGCCTGACAAGTGGACTAGTGACTGGACTAGCATCGAACCGGTGGCCAGACTAGCGACTGAACTAGCACCAGGCTAGCGGTCGAACTGGCACCGACCTGGCAACCAGACTGGCAGTCAAATTGATGACCGGACTGACACTGGCCTAGTGATCGGACTAGCACTTGACTAGCGACAGGATTGGCAACCGAGCTGGCACCGGCTTGGTGACTGGACTAGTATCGGCCTGACGGACGAACTGGCAACTAGACTGGTACCAAACTTGCAACCGAATTAGCATGAGGCTAGCGGTCGGACTGGTGACGAACTAGCACCGGCTTGGTGGTTGGACTGGCGGCCAGACTGATGATCGAATTTGTACTGGGTAGGCGACTGAACTGGTACCGGGTTGGTGACCGTACTAGTACTGGACTGACAGCCAAACTAGCACCGACCTGATAGACGGACTGGAGACTAGGCTAGCACCGAGCTGGCGGCCAGACTGGTGACTGGATTGATACGGACTAAATTATAAATTTTATACTGTGAATTATAATTTTGAGAAAGTTTTTTGAAAGTATTTGGATTTTCTACCCATGCAGATGGAGATAAGACTTGAAAAATTTGAGCAATGGAATGGGTGATGACCGTTGGGTCTGATACCATTTTTACACCAGGGTCTAGGTGGGGAAATGAACAGGACAGATTGAACAAGAACCAAAGTAAATCAAAAAGATAAATTTGCAGAATAAATTTGTAGAATTTAAAGACTATTCATAGTCTTCTTCGTTCTGATACTGTGACAGGCACCCCTTCCTCTACAGTTTCCTGTAGCAATGTGGCCCCGACCTGCCTTACGGCTGCTGTTCGATCGTTATCTATAGTTTCTTACTTGAAGATAGAACTATGGAGTTCTATCAGTTAACTTGAAGATAAATTGAAAAATTGACAATCGACAATTGAAAATTTGATAATTGAAATTTATCGAAAGATAGTTTGAAGATACATTGGCAAGCTTCACCTGTTACTTACAGTAAGAGGAGAGCTTGGATATTGAATTTTGCCTCCAGAAGAACAGTCTTCAGGAGGGGGAGATTGGAGAGGCTTGGGATTTTTGGACTACAAAATTGCTTTGTGGGGGTTTCCTAACTACACTCGGAGAGGTCTCTCTTCCTTCCGGAGTTTTTGTAATGCCCTCCATGGATAGCCTTCGTCTTCCTTTATAGAAGAATTCGGTTAACCAGAATGCAGAGGTTTTTGAAATCCATAAATTGATTTGAGAAGCCTTGGAGTATGTCAAAGGAATCTTCGGGTTTTGCTTGGGGTGGTACTCCTTTAGTCATGTCGCCATCTGGCATGAATAAAGGGTGGTATGCCTTTTGTTTGTCATTGGCAGGGTGGTACGCCTTTTGTTTTGTCATTGTTTGGGATGGTACTCCTTTAGTCATGTCGTTGTCTGGCATGATTGAAGGATGGTATGCCTTTTGTCTTGTCATTGGCAGGGTGGCATGCCTTTTGTCTTGTCATTGTTTGGGGTAGTACTCCTTTTAGTCATGTCATTGTCTGGCATGATTGAGGGGAATACACCTTTTGTCTTGTCATCTTGAGGTGGCACGCCTTTTCACCTTGGCTGGTTCAGAGGTCCTCGACTTTTGGTGTCTGGTTTGAAGAAGAGGATGAGCTGGCTGCTTCTGTAGCTTCATCTTCTTCCTCTTTTTTGAATTCTGCCATGAGTTGAGAGAGATACTATTTGTATTCTGTCGAGACTTGGCAGCTGCTAATTTTGAAGTTGCAAATGATTTTTGAGTTAAGAACTTCATTGTGGATGGTTCAGGCTGTAGTGACAGTTGGGGATTTTCGTTGAACCATTCCAGTACTTTTGGCTTGGTGGCTTTTTCAGGATTGAATTCAGTCCACCATTTGATTTTGAACTTTCTTGATAATGACGGTTGGAAATTTGGGATATTCATTATTGCATAGTCCTAGCAAAGGATCCAGGACAAAGAAAATTGGGTAAAGAAATTGAGAAGAGGAGGAAATTTCTTCTCTCTTTCTAGAACAACAATTTTTTGTGGATATGTTGAATATCCCTCTTGGACCTTCTCTGGTAGTATTTCAAAGGTGGGGCCATAGTAGCACCACCAGTCTACAAACCAGTAAGGGAGGTGGAAGATGGTATTGTTCTTGAAATAGAAAAGCCATGAATGCCGGTGATATTGGTTTTGAAACAAGAAGGCATTATACCAGGCATTTCTGTAATCCCAGTAATTAAAATACTGTGGATTATAATTTTGAGAAAGTTTTTTGAAAGTATTTGGATTATCTTCCTATACAGATAGAGATAAGACTTGAAAAATTTGAGCAGTAGAATGGGTGATGACCGTTGGGTCATTTTTGTCCCTGTAGTGTTTCATGGCTACAAAGTCAGTATCCACTAAAATAAATTCGTAAAATACATTGATTTTGAGTGGGTCCCTGGGAGGGAAGTGCCACTCTCCAGGAAATACTTTTGAAATTATTTTCCATAGATCATTGTCCATGCATTCATCTTCTATTGTAAAGATTGCTTGCGAAATTGGTTTTTCAAAATAAGGATTTGATTTTTTCGTGGGTATTTTTTGAAGGGGTGTGGGTCAGAAATCCCAACATCCAAATTTTGTTTTGAAAGTGATAGTGAGTCGGAATTCGTCACCATCTTCTTTTATTTTTGAAGGATTTTTTGCTGGGCAGCTTCTTCTTCTGCAATGGACTTTTGAAATATTTCAATACCTAGTAAGGCAGGATTTGATTTTGCCCAGTCAGCCATCTGCTTTGTTGTCAGGGGTGAATTTTGGGCTTCCTTTTGGGTGGATTCTTCTTCTTGGGTGACAATGTCATACCAAGATAGTCTTGGGAGATTTTGAGAAGGTTTTGTGGATATTGGTAGCTTTGGTGGTGCTTGTGTTGGGCTTGTTATGGAAGGCCCAGAGGACTGGGCGTAGGATTGTTTGGTCTATTTTTGAGTGGCTGTTGAACTGGCCTTTTGGGCTGGAGGTTTCTTGGGGGCCATTTTGTTTTAGTATCCCTGCAAGAATTCGCGAGAAAGGAAATCAGGCAGAGAGTTATCTTGGCCTTTGATATATTCAATATCAAAGTCAAAAATAGATAAAAGTGCTTGCCACCTAGCAAATATATGTTTTGAAGCTAGGTTTTGAATATCTTTTTTCAAATATATTTTGCTGCTTTGCAATCGATTCGAAGTAAGAATTTTTTATTTAACAAATCACTTTGAAATTTCAAAATCGATAAAACAATTGCTAAAATCTCTTTTTTGACTGTGGAATATTTGGTTTGGGTTTCATTCTAGCTACCCGAAGTGAACTGGATAAGCTGTTCAGTTCCTTCCTTGGTTTGTTTGAGGATGCCACCATAACCTATCTCAGAAGCATCAGTCTCAACAATCTTTTGGGCTTTTAGGTCAGGAAGATAAAGGCATGGAAGGTTTCTAACTTGGGCCTTAATTTTCCTAACCGTGTCAGTATGGGTTTGGGTCCATTTTGGTGGGTTCTTCTTAAGCCTTTGATATAATGATTTTGCCAATATTCTAATATTTTTGAGATAGTCCGAGACATAATTTAGGCTTCCCAAAAATCTTTGGAGCTGGGTTTTGTCTAGAATCTCATCTGGGAACTTATCGGCAAAGTCAATTGATCTATCTATTGGTTTGATCGTTCCTAGACTAAGGTTGTGTCCTAAGAACCTAATTTTGGTTTGGAACAGACCCATCTTGGGTTCTAAAATGACTAAGCCATTTCTAATTACAAGATTTAAGAAGGTCTGTAGATGCTTGAAATGTTGATCTATTGATTCTGAGAAGATCAGGACATCATCAATGTAAGTAATAATAAATCTTGAATAAGGATTGAAGATGTCATTCATGATCTTTTGAAACTCAGAGGGAGCATTTTTAAGTCCAAATGGCATCACATTCCATTCGTATTGACCGAATGGGACTGTAAATGCCATTTTGTACTTATCTTTTTCAGAGATTTGGATCTGCCAAAATCCGGATCTCAGATCAAATTTTGAAAAGATTTTGGCCTCGATGGTCCTATTGAGGAGGTCTTTTTTATTGGGTAAAGGGTATCTAACCCAACTTAATGCCTGGTTGAGAGGTTTGTAATTTATGACAAGCCTTGGTGCGCCTCTTTCAAGTTCTGCATTCTTTTGAACATAAAATGCAGCACAGTTCCAAGGTGAGTGACTGGGCCGGATTAGGCCCTTTTGGATGAGATCTTGGATCTCGACCTTGCAGTACTCTAAGAGTTCTTGATTCATTTGGATGGGCCGGGCCTTAGTAGGAATCTTCGTTTTATTGAAATCTTTTTCATAGGGAAGGTCTACTACATGCCTATTCTTATTCCAAAATGCATTTGGTAAGCTAGAACAGACAGAATCCCTAACCAAATTTTTAAAATTTTCAATTTTTTGTTTGATTTGTGGGTTCTGAAGTCGTTCTTCAAGTTTTTTGGTATTTATCTCTTCCCTTAGAAATTCCAGGTGTTTAGTTTTCCTAGACATTTCATTAAGGGTATTGAGCTCTTTGATGTATTCTTTTGTCATAAATTTAATTTTGAGTTCTGGGCCTAAGGAGTTTGTAGTGATTCCTTCGTCATCAACCATAAAGGGCTTGATGATGTTAAGGAAGGGAGTACCTAAGATCACCTGTCTATTGAGGTTTTTGATTAGTATGAATTGTGTGGTTAAAAATTGATTTTTAAAGTGAACTTTTGTTTCTGAAAGTTTATATTTTATTTAGAGCTTTGACCCACTGGCAGTTTGTAGTTTTTCTTTTATCTTTTCAAAATATTTTGTTGGGATTAAACCTTCTTGGATGAAATTTAAATCAACTCCTAAATCTATTAGGGCAATTGTTTCAAAAGCAAAATCTTCTATAGAAATGACTACTTTGACATACCAATTCTGGACAGTCAAGCTAGTAATCATTTCCAGGAAATTTTGATCTTGAAGGAAAATCTTTGCATTAGATTCAGAGTCTGAATTAATTTGCTTACCCTTTTCAAGGGTCTTTACCTGAATTTTTATTTGTTTTACTTCAGATTTTAGTTGATTTACCTCCATCTGAAGATCTTGGATTGTTACTTGTTTTGATTCCTCTTTGTTAAATCTTTTTAAGATGTTTGTTAAATCATAAGGTTGAAACTTTGGTTTCTATTTTTCTTCACTTATAGATTTTTTAAGTTTTAACAGGTAGTCTTTCTTTTGGTCTGGATCGTTAATTTTGTCAATTAGATCAAGAAGGAGTTCCTGTTCCTTGGTGATCGTGTTTATGCTTGAAGATTGTGCTTCATCTTCACCGAGACTCTCTTCAGTGTCAGAGAGAGACTCAGCTTCAGAGTCAAGCAAAATTTTCTCTAATTGTGTTTTCAAGGAATTTTGTAAATCTTCTTGGTCAATTTGTAATTCATTAATTTTTTTTTGTTCTGTAATCTTTTGCATAATGACCAATTCTACCACATTTGAAGTAGGTTATAGAATTTGGCCTATCAAAAGTTTGTGGTTTCTTGCGGAAGTTCTTCTTTCCTTGTCTTTTTTGATGTTTGTAGGTTTGTTTAGGCTGATAAGTATTTTTCTTAGAACAATTATGACAGGTTTTATGGGGTTTTCTTCTTTTTCTTATTGTTAAGGGTTTATACACGAATTGCTCACAAAAACTCCCTAATGCTTGTCTATTTTCTAATTGTTCTTTCTTCAATTGACTTCTCATCCTCAGATCATTGCAGATACTGAATCCTACAAGATTTATGATTATAATCAAGACTCCGTAGGTCAGATTGTCATAGGGAATGGTGTTCTGGTTTTGTTCCCTAATTTTTTGCTTAACCTTTTCAGAGAACGCTAGAGGCAATCCTGAAAGGAATTTTTTTTTCCAAAAGGCCTGGTTACAATCTCCTTTGGTCATCAGTTTTGAAAGGAAAATGTTTTTGTACCATTTGAAGTCTTGCAATTTCTTACACCCGAGATTTGCAAGAATTTCATGCCTTCTGTCTCTAAATAGGGACGGATCACCTATGAAATGTTTGGCTATTGCAAATACTAAGGTATTGGTAGAGTCCTGAATTGGTTCATCATTTTCGCCTTTGATAATAACACCTTTGCTATTTTTCCTGTAAGCGAACATGATTTTATTCTTATCAACTTCATTCAGATAACCATCCCACCAACCTTTTAATTGGCCTGTAAAGCCAGAGACTAGGATCTAGGTTATAGCCTGGTCCGTAGTGCTATTAAAGTTGCTTCGGTGAGCAGTGGCTACCATGATCATTTCATGCAGAACATTGAGGATCTGGTGTTCTGTTAATCCGTCTATGTTCCATTCATAAACGGTGTTTGCATAATAGTGATTTTGGGTTTTGACTCTTTCTTCATTGAGCTTGTCTGGAAGGGTTGGTCTGTTATAGTATGGTTTTGATGATCTGGCCCAATAATGATGGATCTTGTTGATTTCTAACCTTGGGCTTTCTATTGGGCTTTCTAATTCAGTGTCTGAGTTTTGCTCACTTTGACTCGGGCTTTCTCCTTGAGTCAGAACAACAACATTTTTTCCTTTGGCTAGAGGAGAAGGGGCTCTCTCAGGTGAGTTTGGAACTATTTTTGCGAGGAGCTCTATTTTCTCTAGTCTTTTGTTTATTTCCGTGATGACACTAGTGTCTTTGGTTTTTTGGAGGACCAATTGTTTTGGGATTTCATGGGGGATGAAAATTGATAATTTTTCAGGACTAACAATGGGAGGCCTAACATCTATTTTGTCTTCAATTCTTTCTAACTGGTCTCCTATTGTTTTCAGGTTTTGGTTTGTAAAATTGTTTTGTTCTATGATATTCTTGATATCCCTACCGTTTGGGTTTTCTAAGGGTTCAGATTTGATTTTGAAAGGTGAGGCTGTAACTATGGAGTCTTTGACAGGAATTTTCACTTCCTGCAGAGGAGGGTGGATCTTTTCAATCCTATTCCCTTTGCTGTCTTGCCAGGAAATAAAGGGTTTTCCTGTGATCATGGCAATCTGTTTGGAATTATTTTCGACATGGTAATCAAACCATGTGATGAAGTTGATATCCTTTTCTATGAGGTACAAGGTCTCAAAGAATTTGGCTTGGATCTTGTCTCTTTGTTCTTTGCTGAATGTTGCAAAGAACCATTCCCTTTTGTCCTTATTTTTTGAGAAGTAGAAATCCTTCCTAAGACTTTCTTTATTTATGGAGTAACTTCTACTGATCATACAGATCTCTGGGTCTCTGTTCTCCGTGATCTGTGAGAAAGTTGGAGAGATAGGAGGTGAACTAGGTTCATTGTAGATTGGTTGGGGGATTTTTGGTTCATTATCTACTTCCCTGAGTTTGGTTTTAGGAGTAGATAAGCTATATCTTGGTGGAATTGAGATTTTTGGGACAGGAACGTACTTGTTGCTGAAGCTCCTTTGAATGCCTTTGTCGAACTTGATCTCTACATCTCCTTCTGGGAGAGTAGTGATGGTTTCAACGGTTGAGGCCGGCTTCCTTGGTGCAGGGATGGCTTTTTCTAAAAGCCAAGTTTCAGGAAGGGCAACTTGATCCCAAACCAAAGTTTTGGGGACATGGACATTACCCTTCAATGGGTTGGTTTGGAAGTATGTAGTACTTCCAAGGGTTCTTTTGTTAACAACCCTGATGTGGTCAAGGTCGTTGGTCACCTTGTAGCAATACTTCATTGTGACTGCTACAGGGAAGGATCCGGGTATGATGTTGAACTCATGGAGTCTAACATCAAGCTTGAGAGCCTTCAGGATGTTTTGGTCCTTGAGTTTTAGGGTCAAGTCAGTGTTACAGTTGAAATAAACTGGACCCTCATATAAGCTGGTTTCCACCATTCCTAGCAAGGAATCATGGAATCTGGTTAGGCGGCCATCTCTTAGGCAGAGGAGCAAGGCTGTATCCAGCCCTCTTCTGACTAAAGGCTTGGCTGCAACTTGCACCAGACCTATATGTATAAACTCAAATTTGGGTTTGAGGGACTTGATTAGGTCTTTGGGTAGGATTTGGATCACTGTGTGGTCGCCCACTATTGACACAGTTTTTTTATCTAACCTAACCCTACTGTTAGGTAAGAATTGGTATTTATAAACAGATCTTTTTGATACTTTTGGAACAGTCCATTTGATGAACTGTTCATCTTCTACCTCGGCTAAGGTGATAACAGTATCTTCCTCTTTGGAAGAAGAACCGGTAGAAAAGTTCCTAGATATTATGTTCATTTTGTAAACCCTATTGTCCCTTTCCCTACGGCAGTTGATATAATGGGCAACAAATGCCTTCACACGGCAACACGCCCTTCACAACTGCAACCTTTCGGTTAAACTCGACTACTCAGGACAAAGGTCTTACCTAACGGACAGGAGGTCTAGTACTTGCTCTACCCTTCCTCCCCCCTCTGGCTTTGATACCATTTTACACCAGGGTCTAGGTGGGGAAATGAACAGGACAGATTGAACAAGAACCAAAGTAAATCAAAAAGATAAATTTGTAGAATAAATTTATAGAATTTAAAGACTATTCATAGTCTTCTTCGTTCTGATATTATGACAGGCACCCCTTCCTCTACAGCTTCCTGTAGTAGTGCAGCCCCGACCTGCCTTACGGCTGCTGTCCGGTCATTATCTATAGTTAATAAATATTTTATAATATAATATATAATATAATAAATATAATATATTTATTATAATATTTATAATACTTATTATATATTACAATAAATTTTATTTTATAATGATATGACCGGATTGCTGACGTGGCCAAGGATCCTGACGTGGAGCCTTCATCGGACACCGCGCTGGATTCCCTTCATGGGCCCCTTCGCCGGGCAGAGCTCCCCGATGTCAACGGAGCCACCGGTCAAAGCCGGGCTCCATCCTCCGCCAAGTCGGTACCCGCCAGATCGGGACACTTAGGTCGGAGCCGAGCTCAAACCCCACTAGAGGCAGACCTTTCGAGCCCGAGGTCGGGCCCCGTGGCTTGGAGTTGAGCTCAAGCCTCCTCCACCACGCGAAGCCCCTTCGAGGCCGGGTCCCCTGGGCTGGGCGCACCTTTGTCAGCTCGAGCTCGATCAACACTGGGCCCCACCGGTCCGGTACCGAGCTCGGCCCTCCTCTGCACAGCTGAGCCGCCGCGAGGCAGGTCCGCTACAAGCAGGCCCCATCTTCCCAGCTCGGCCCCCAGCACGAATCGAAGCACCAACCGCCAAGGAAGCAGCACCTCCCCTCCAAAGACGGTAGCGTGCCCCATGAGGATTGTACGACAGCATCCGCCACGTCGCCATTAATGCCCACGGCCGCCATTCACACCAGAAATAAAGGAAGCTCACACCAAGGCACTATGCCATCCACCGACTTGCCGTACGATCAGAGAAAAGACCCTACCAAGGAGCACAATTCCCGAGAGCGGCGATACAACAGTCGAGGTCCTGCCAGGCTTCCAGGAAGGGCAAGTAAAAGGAATGTCAGAGGCATGTAGAAGCTTTCCCAGCTACCCAATAAAGAAGGCGTCCCGTCTACGTTATGATACATCGTCGCACCTGCCTGACAGCCAGGGAGGACCCCGAGGCAAGCCCAAGTAAGAGAGTCAGGCAGAGTAAGCAAAAAGGAGGTGACAGCACTCATATTACAACAGAACAATACTCTCTCAATGAGAGAACTACCCAATTTTTCAACAATACAACCATCATAAAGAGAAAGAGGAGAAGGGGAGAGGCCAGACAGGAGGGCAAGGCCACCTCGGCCACCACATCCCCCAGCTCGCACTCACATTCTCATACACTCCACTCACGCCTCCTAGCATGGAGCTCATCCAAAGGGACTCAACCAGAAGGATCTATTCCTCTAGATCGTCACTGACTTGACCGTCGGAGTGTCCCCGCCGGAATCCCCGGCCTGGGTCACTGACGTTGGCTTTCTTGCAGGTCTCGGGGCATCGGAGGCATCTCCCGCGGGCGGACGCGGAACACCCGATGCCATCAGTAGCTACGGACCACGGCGATCTGGACGGTAACATATAATATTAATATTTTCTAATATTATTAATATAATTATTTATGAATTTATTTATATATTTATATATTTTTAATTTTTTTGATTTTTTATTAAAAAAATAAAGATAAATGAATAAGATGAAGCGGTATGTAACTTTACTTAAAATAAAACCATACATGATACCTATAACTTTTTTTTTTTTTAATATTATTATATTATTTTAAATATTTTTTTATATTTTTATTTTAAAATTTGAAATCGTGATAGTGGTCGCTGCTCTCCGAAGCTACGTTAGATTTGTAAATGTATTTCAAATAACGTTAATTTCATAAATATTTATTAAAAAATATTATTTAAAAAAATCCTGCAAGAAAGACACCTACTAAAAATGTGATGCCGGTGCCAGATGGAGTTGGTGCCTAAACAGTGAGAAGGTGATTTATAATGTTATGGGAATTGCACTGCAAAAACAATTGCATGCGCTGCACATGTTCAGTACCTAAAACCATCACGTGCACACTTAATTTTTTTTTAAGTTCATTAGTCCACCCAGCAATAAGGGCAGTAAGGGGCAGCCATCAGCTTTGCGCCATCATTTATTAATACTAAATTCCCAACGAACGAGACCACCCCCGCGCGTTCCCATTTGTCACGATTTTTTTTTTTTTTTGAGATAAACCTGTCACCAAAACTCACAAACCCAATACGCGCCAGTCTCATTTCCCATATTTACTGTTAAAAATGCAAAAAAAAAAAAAAAAAAAAAAAAAGGGATTTTGAGAATATCCTAGCAGCCTTCTTGTCTGTCTGACCTTTCCACGCCCTTCTTATTCCTCTCTCTCCTCCACAACCCGCACCCCCCTCCCTTTCCGAGGAGAAAGAAGGGAAAAAAAAAAAGAAGACGAAGAAAAGAGGAAAGAACAGAAACGAAGTCCGACTCCAGATCCCTGCTCTGTTTCACGGGCTTCCATAGCTCGAGTCGCTTCCTTTTCTCCTCCCTTCCACTCGCTTTTCCTTGGCTTTCTCGGTTTTCCTTCAACTCCTTCACCAAATCTTTCCTTCTTCCAAATTTTTTGTAGAGGAGGAGAGTGGGGTGATCGGTGGGCAGCGGATGGAGACGGGTTCGGGTTCTGGGGACGGGCAGACAAAGGGAGAACCGACCCACGGCGGGTGCTGCGTACGGTACAATGTGTATGGCAACCTGTTCGAGGTCACCGCCAAGTATACCCCTCCACTTCGGCCTATCGGGAGAGGGGCTTACGGCATTGTTTGGTGAGAGAAATCATCTTTAATTCATAGGTTATTTTTCTTTTTGCGCATCAATTTGAATTTTTGGTCTTTTTTTTTTATTACCGGTATGTTGGTCTAGATTACTTCTCCATTGACTTCTTAGAAGCAGGTATAGTCATTGCTTCTATCAATTTTAATGGCTTTTCTTTACTTATGATGACTTATGGAAAAAGATCTAAAAAATCGTCCCTTTTTTTTTTATAAAAAATGTCGGTCGGCTTTATGAATTCTTTGGTAGATCCGGATGCTGATTGTTTGGGATTTCAGTTTACGGCGTAGTTATTCATCGGAAGAATAAAGAAGATGCATAAACTTGAGAGATTGCAATGTTTTAAAAGTATTTTGCACATTGAAAGTAGATAACTGAAGAAGCTAGGGGTAACAAATACAACCTTCCAAAGGCTGAAACATGGTTATTGAACCCTTTTCTAAGATATATGTGTTTATTTGGTACAGTTTCAGTTCCGGAAACTGCTGAGGGGGCGGTTTGGCCATACATGCTACCACTTGGTACTTGCAAGACTGTACATAAAAAAGTTTGGTAGAAATCTTTAGCATGTTGGTATTTGAATTTTTTTTTTTTTAAAAATTACGCATCACATTGGTTTCATTTTGTTAAGTAAAATCGCACCAGCTGTTTTTTCCCAAAGCATTCTCTTCAAGTATGACAACTTGCTGTAATGGAATACAATCCCAAATCCAGTTCTAGCTTTACAATCTAAAGAGGACCTTTTAGTATATAGATGGGACTGAAATATATGTGAACTCAAAAGAATTAGCTAGTGGTAGAAGGACATGTTGCGAGAGTTGGAATTGGTGGTAGCTGGTTTAGCCAAACAAGGCAGTAGGATGATAGGTCTATACTTTGTATTTAGTTTCCTAGAGGAATTGTTTTTACTTTGCATCACTTCCTTGGATCGTTCATTTTGTTGTTGGCTACCTTGAGTGCTTTTTGTCTAATACCAAAAGCTTCTTATTCTTTGTTGGATCTTTCAGCTTTATTGTTTATTGAAACCATGACACAAGGATCATTTTAAATAATTCGTGCAACCAATACATAATTTTGACTGTTTGTACCTGCTTTTTCTGATGTGCTAACAAGATGGATTTATCCACCATAATCAAAGTTATCTTCATGGCCCTACTTCTAATGGATAAAATCTTTTCTCTTCCCTACAGAAGGCTAAACACAATTTTTTGTTCTGTGCAGTGCTGCTGTTAATTCACAAACACGTGAAGAGGTTGCTATTAAGAAGATTGGCAATGCATTTGATAATCGGATTGATGCTAAGAGAACTTTAAGAGAAATAAAGCTTCTCCTTCACATGGATCATGAAAATGTAATCTAAGCATGCTAATTAATGCTGCTTGCTTTTAAAATATTTTAATTTTCATTTATTACTCTAGACCTTGGCTATTTGATTAGTTGCAGTCTTTGCTAGTTCATTATTCTAAAATTGTTTTAAGAATGGTTCTTTTAGAAATTTGAAACCAGCTAATGACCATACAATGTTGACTAACTTCTCTGGACCTAATATTGAATATTGTAGTTCTTAATTTTGAAATTTTAGTGACATCATGCCCAAGGTGCTTGGGCAAAAGGGCACTCACTTGCCTATAAGACAATCAAATTACCTGAATGATCATGGCCTTTTCATGAGGTGCTGTGAACCATCTTTAAACTTGCTTGTGAATGCTGAAACTCTTTGGACCCAATAGCTTGCAAACCATCATAAATATTCAACTTTTTATTATTCATAAATCACATTTTTGTGTTAAGCATCCTATTATAAGACTTTCCTTCATGGTAGCCATGGAAATTTATGCTTATGGGTTTGAGGGTCTTCTTATGGTTGTTTCTGATCTTCATTTGGTCCGGTCACTCCTATGTTGTCCTCTATTGTTTTATACTTCTATCAATGTCTTCCTTTATGTTTGTCCAATATTGATTATAGTTTAGGTTAGCGTCTGGTTGGCATTATTATCATTATTGTGTTGTTGTTTATCTATAGATTAGTGAACTATCATGTGGACATTGCTGGCGAGGATAGCATTTGCACAAACCTTCTGCTATGCTTTGCTTTTGTTTTCACTCTTTTTGAAAGCTATAAATCTTTGCCACCAAAAGCTCTAAAGATTACATAAACAAATTAAAAGCCAAATAGTTTTTGTTATACATGTTGCTCAGTCTAGTTCATTGTTCTTCTCAGATTTTTGAAAACAAAAACAGGAAAATGAAAGCAATATGAATCGGCCCTTAGCTAGGCTTTAGTTATCATGATTTTCTATCTACTCACTTTTCTGAACATGGCCACCCTTTGTTTACCTGTGATGTCTTGTTAAAGCATTCATTCAAATTGTTAATCATTTTGGTTGTCCTTTTTTTCTGAACCGGCCTTCTTTAATGCTTCTTGTTGTAATCCTTGTGTTGTCATTATCTTGCCATCATAATTGATCGTTGGGGCTCATAAATCTCCATTGCTTAAGTTCTTCTCTCCATCATATGCTGGTTGTGCGACTGTCTTGGGCTCCAGATGCTCCTTCACATTTCCATTGTTCCTCAGTTTATGTCATGTCTTGGGCTAGCAGTCACAGAGTTCACCATCATTCCTTGGCATGCTTGCAGCTCTGAGACCAGCCTTGACTCCCTATGTTTCAAATTTCAACCTCTTGCACGTTGGTAGGTGTAGACTAATATCCCGGTTTTGAGTTGTTCACACTGAGGTTGAGTTATATTCTATGCAATTTTGTTATTCTTGGTTCTTGCCCTCCTTCACTGCATTGTGTGTCTTATGACTTAGCTACCTGTATCCAGTTTGGTACCTATTTGAAGTCATGTGCCTCATAGCATCTTGTGCATGTGGTTTGCTTGGCTACTCTTTGTCAGTTATTCTAGTTAACTTTGCTGGCTGTACTGTTTTGCTGTTGGTTGGAGTTGGTAGCCAGCCCAAGCTTGCATTCTTATCCTTAGGCTTGCAATTTTTTTTTATAATGGTCATTATTCTAGCAGATCTCATGGCCATGGGAATTCCATTTCAAGATCTCAATTTTTGATGATCTCATGTTTCTTTATATACTTCAATCTTGGCTTCTCTATAGACATATTGGAGTGGCAGTATTGCATATCTGTATTTAACTCCATAACTACTTTTTGCATTTGTGTCCTCTATCATCTTGTCTATTCTTGATAACCTGGCACGTTAAACACCACTTCTGCAGCTATGACTTGGCTTCTATGCTTTGTTTGTAACATGTTTACTTTTGGTTTGAAATTAACTAACTGTTGCATGGTATGATCATTGTTGCATTCTCTTGGTGATCTACCATGTTTGAGGGTTTTTATGTTAAATTAATAGCCTATATTGTGCATATATGAAACAATATACTTGCCAATGTGCTGTTATGTGATGTATGTATAAATCTTTATGCACGTCTTCGCAGTAACCATATCTGTCACTTGTATATACTGGCACCTCTGTGTGGTGAATTGCTTTTCTGGCTCTCTCTTTATAGTGTATATTTTGTCTCCATGCCCTGATGTAATAATGTATTTCCTCCAACATGAGCTTCTAGACAGTGTCTCTTAGTTTTGATGATTTGAGTGAAAGTTATTTTAGAGAGATACTTAAACTGTGACTTTGAAGATACTTCATTTTAGAACTCTCTGAAGGTTCACTGCTTTACTTCCACTTCCGTACTTCTGCTTGCACTGTGTTTGTTGTTGCACCTGTACATCCTAACAACTTGATCATTTCTGTATGACAGATAATTGCGATCAAGGACATCATACGTCCTCCACAGAGGGAAAACTTTAATGATGTATACATTGTTTCTGAATTAATGGATACTGATCTTCATCAGATAATCCGGTCCAATCAGTCATTGACTGATGACCATTGCCAGGTTTGGTGTAGTAATCTTTCCATAATTCAGTGAAATGATTTGATGTCATTATATCTGTATATGTCTTATATAGTGACGTCAATAGTTTTTCCATGGTCATATATCATGATTATGCTAGCAAATATTTGTAACACGATTTGAGGAACTTTGGACCTGATGGACTTCCACTTCCCTCCATGTGCCCCCTGCTTTTTTTTTTCTCCTTCTCTCTTTGGTGGTTGAAATGATTCATGTGATTCTCCAAGTTTCTTTAGAAGAAGGCAAATTATTTTCACATATTTTGCCATAATCTTTTCCACTGATTTTAATACAATTGAATGGAAATAACACAACACTCAATGACATATAATATTCTTTTGGAAAACATTGAAAATTCGTATTCATAAACAGATAATCATGAATTATTCACGAATTACTTCTGTATACAGTACATTTCTACCTATTTTTGATATATTTCTTGTACCTTTTATTCTCTCCACTTTTAAAATCTCTTGCATTTTTTCATTTCTTTAGTTTTTGTTGGACTGCTATTTTTCTCTTAACTTTTTTCAGATTATAACTTCAGGTGACTTACGAAAACACCTTTATGTCATCTTTTTCATTATCAAATCTTTAATTTTAAAGTTTAAATATTTCATGATCATAATACTCAAATCTTTGAAGCAAAGATTGAATATATCGCTTGTGTTAACATTTCTTTATGATAGGATTTCGATTGCAAATAAGAGAACTTGTTTTTGCCTGAAGGGACTTTTTTTTTTATACAGACGGGCGATCACACTACTCTGGTGTGATAGCAGCCTTAAAGATCAAGAGATAGTAAGCCTTGAAGGGGTAGAGGAATACAGTCATCCTGGCACCAGGACCGGTCACCCGATTGCTCGGTCACAAATGAGGCAACCTAGTCGGCCTCACTGTTCGCCTCCCTATAGACATGCCGAACTGATGCAGTCGTCGGCGGTCTAAGAGATCGCCAAATATCATGGAGGAGAGGGTGGACGTGATGCTACTCAGTCCTATCCTGTATCCATCCATGACAATGGACGAATCCCCTCAATGTGAATCCTCGCGGCGCGCAGCTCCTGTATAGCCCAGGTGATGCCCGTCCATGCATCTCTGAGCTTAGCCTAAGGAACCGAGGGCTCATAAAAAAAAGAGCCTCCAACAGCCAGCAGCCTATTCTTAGCATCACGAATAACAAAACCAGCACTTCTCGAAGCACCTCTAATGCTACCACCGAAATTCACCTTGATGAAACCCAGAAGAGGGGGTTTCCAAGAAATGTAGATAGCCCTTCAAGTCGCTGCCGAAGTAGCATAGGAGTCCTAGAAGTCCGGGGCTGCAAGGAAAGTAGTGATAGTGTCAATGTGGTGATACTTCATAGCCATGAACATGGGGCTACGGAGAATCCGGTAAGCTAGAGTAAGAATAGCATCAAAGACAAAGCTGTTCCTAGACAGCTAAATATGGTAAGCAATGTAGGTAGAGATACTACCACCCATCTCAGCTGAACAGTGTTGAAGCATATGAAGGAAGGAGCATAACCATGAACCCTGCTCCTGATCCTAGGGCCATCTCGCCACCAAAGTCCAAATCGACCTCACCCGAGGGCAACGCAATATCGCATGCTCAGTAGACTCAACCTTTGAACCATAGACCGGGCAAGTCACTGATAAGTCTATACCTCTATGCCTGAGCAATGCCCTCATGGGAAGGCAATTCCAAGCCACCTTCCAAAGAAAAAGGTGCACTCTCGGGTGAATAGGCAATCTCCAGATCTGGGCAACAAAAATTTTCGTCTTAAATGGAGTCCTGTACATGTTGGAAAGGGTACTGGAAGGGACCCTGGGGAGTTAAGAGTGGCCCCACATCCTCAGATCTTGGCAGCCATGGGTCAAAATCGGCATGGCAAGTATGCGATCAACCAGCTGGCTCCCGAACAATCTGGTAACCTTCTGAGCTCTCCAGCTCCTACCATCATCCGCCAGCAATTGAAAAACCCGAAGATTATCGGCAATGTTAGTGCTCACAAAGGTGGGCCACATGGAAAGCGGTAAGCATGAGATCCACGCATCTTGGCTCACATCAACCGTAGATCTATTTCCAATCAAGAACCTGATCTGAGCTAACACATCAGAAGCCTGGGCACATATCTCCCTCCAAACAGAAGAGCAGCTGATGGAGGTAAATATCTAAGCTCCCTGGCTCCACGAGTGATAACGAGCTCTCATCACCCTGTTCTAAAAATAATCAAGCTGGAGGAGATATCTCACTGCATGCCTGGCAATTAACATCTCCCTTCTGAGCAGAAGTGACTGGATCCCCAGGCCACCATCCCTGACTGACTGGCAAACTGTCTCTCATGACATCAGGTGAATCCCATGCACGTGCTGTCTGGAACTTCATAAGAAATTCCGGAACAGATGCTCCATCTTCCTGAGGCACGAAGTAAGCAGCATAGTATTCGATAATAGGTATACTGGGATGGAACTCAAGACAGATCTAATGAGGGTGATCCTACCCATCATGGAAAGAGAGGAGGCCTGCCAACCTTGAAGACGATTCCTGACCCGCTGAACAAACGGTCTACACTAAGACCTCAGAAGCCTCCCACTAGTCCTAGGGACTCCAAGGTAAATAAAGGTACCAGTCTGCTCCGAGATCCCCAGGCTAGAGAGGATATACTGCCTTGTTCGGGCCTTCGTTCTAAGACTGAACACAGTAGTAGACTTCTGCATATTCACCGACTAACCAGAGAGTCGATAATAAGTCTCAACAATAATGGCGAAGCAACTCGCATTCTGGACAGTAGCTTATCTAAAAAGAAGGCAATCGTTTGTAAAAAGAAGATGAGAAAGGGCCACAGCTCCAGAGAGCAGAGAGCCGACCAGTAGGGCTCGAGTAACGATCCTTGGACTGCACTTCGTAGAGTAGGGAGAGAGCATCAGCACATAAAATGAACAGGTAGGGAGGCAGAGGACAACCTTGACGAAGACCAATCGTCGAAAAAAATACTTAGTCGAAGCACCATTAATAAGGATGGCAAAACTGGAGCCTTCGACGTAATCCATAATCCACTTGATCCATCTATCCTAGAAGCCAAAATCATGAAGAGTCCTTCGAAGGAAAGGCCAACTCACTCGGTCATAAGCTCGCTCCATGTCCAACTTGATCGCCACGAGACTCCGCCTTGCAGGAGTCTAAGGTCATGCATGAACTCCTGGGCAAGGATATTATCAGTGATGCAGCATCCATTGATAAAAGTTCCTTGCTCAGGACAGATGAGACGAGGCACAATCAGCTGCAGTCGCCTGACCAAAATCCTGGCACAGATTTTGTATAAAGTGGTAAAAGACTGATCTGTTTGAAATGGCCAGGCAAAGAGGCATCCGGTCTCTTAGGGATAAGAGTAATGAAGGTTTTCTTCCAGTCAGAAGGGATACCATAAGTGAAAGCCGCCTGCACCACCTCTATCACCTCTCTTCCAATAGTGGACCAGTAACGACGGAAGAACAATGGAGGGAAACCATCAGGGTCTAGGGCTTTATCCTCTCCAAGAGACCACAGGGCTTCCTGGAACTCCTTGCCTGAAGGGGCTCTTTCAAAAGCATGTTTTTTTTGGTTATCCATTTCTGTCTTGTTTTCTAAAATGTTTTCTTTTTTCCTTTGTTGATCAAGAAATATCTTTACCCATCTTGTCTCCGAACTTGTGTAAATTCAGTACCTGTGATACTTTGCATGAACATGACTTTCAGATGTTTAAATAATAAGTTGTATTCATAGTATATTTCAATGCAATCTCATGATATTTATCTGTCCTTGCAGTATTTCCTATATCAGATATTACGAGGACTGAAATATGTCCATTCAGCAAATGTCTTGCACCGTGATCTCAAGCCTAGCAATTTATTCTTAAATGCAAATTGTGATCTTAAGATAGCAGACTTTGGACTTGCAAGGACAACCTCTGAAACTGATTTCATGACAGAGTATGTCGTCACTCGTTGGTACCGAGCACCTGAGCTGCTCCTTAATTGTTCAGAATACACTGCTGCTATCGACATTTGGTCGGTTGGGTGCATAATGGGTGAAATTGTGACACGTGAACCTTTATTTCCAGGAAGAGACTATGTCCATCAGCTAAGATTGATCACTGAGGTATGTCTTTGAGAAATGTCATCAATTAACTTAATATGTGAGATAGATGATGCATGGAGGATTTCCAGCTTAACAATATTTCTTTCTGAGAACAATGGTGAAAATTGACCACAAACTTTTATTGATAAATAAAATGGGTGCATGATGAAGCCAAGAGAGAGCTTAACAGGATTGGTGCCTTCCCTTTGGAGAATTGTTAATCCTGTCAATTATTTTTGTTATTTGGAAAAAATCTTCCTATGCCACTAAAGTTGTGTTGTTATAATTTTCAAATTTGTTTTTGCTGTTCTCGTGCGTCCTTAGTTGTGACTTATCTACCAATAGTTTACCGTAAATCGTTACCCAGTAGTTCAGTTGAGGTCTCATCACAAATTATGAATAAAAAAAAGTGATCCATTGGTTCAATTTTTCATATTGTTGTTTTAACTTTCCAGTTTCCTTTCTTTTTGCCCTTTTGGTTGTTCTAGTTTTAGTATTATGGTTGTCACTTCATGGTTGTGGCATCCAAAAATATCAATACCTTATGAAGTTTTCTTATTTGAGCGATGCTTGCCAGCCTTTTTTAGCTTCTGATGTGATTTGAAATTTAAAAATTCAAATTTAAAAATTCAGCGATGAAGAACAAAGGGAAAATGTGAAAGCCTTTAGCAAGAGGTGCAGCAACTAGTTTCTAGTTAGATTCCGAAGTGATATGTACCCTAAGTAGAAATTTCCAGTTACCTAGGCCTGTTACTAAAAGTCAACCCGTCTCTAAGACTCATCATGTTAGTGTTTGCTATGTTGGAATAGAAGGAAAGCTTTGGAGGATACCGGTCCTCACCAATTAAATCAAACCAAATCTGGAGTTAGTAGGGTGCAGTTATAATGGGAACACAAATGACTTGTGGCATGATCAAAAAATAATGTCAAGTAGATAGTATAAATGTCATCAAGATCTTAAGCTAAAAATCAAAATATGGATGTCAATGTGTGTAAATAACCGCATTGGTATGAAAAAAGTAAAGATGTGCTTTAAAGTATATTTCACTGCCATGCCAGGGTTAAGGGAAAATTTCATAATACAGATATAGAGCTAGTGATGTTGTATGGTCAGAACTTTGGGTAACAAGAGAAAGTTCATATATGTACAATGGTGGTTTCAAAGATGAGGAGCCTGAGAGGGGTGCTTCACATAATGAGGAGGTCCTTGAACCGACGAAGTGAGATAAGATGGTGCAATTCTATGTAAAATAAGAGGCCGTGGTAAGTTGGGTCTCAGACAGATTATCCAGGAAGGACACTTAAGAAAACCACCATGGGAATGTGAAAAATGGTCTTGGAAAGCTATTGATTTGGGATCTAGCCCATAGGTATACGCACCAAGTGCAGTGGACGAAACCACCGCAGGGACATGAGGTCAGGCTTATAAGGTATTATTACTTTTCTGATAGTTCAGGCTGCTTCCAGCTGTGGGCAATTACATTATATTCATGTTCTATCTATAGGAATACATTCCTCTGCATTATTCAAGGTGGACTTTGGCTGGTCTTTGTCAGCAACTTTGTAGGGGATGTGTCTAAATGTGGATATATTATATGTAGGTTTGGGCAAAATTTGCACCCTCATTCCCTTAAAGACATTTCACACACCAGCCAGATTTTCTGATGGAATTTCTGATTATGATAAACTGCCTTAGCATATTCCAATTTGATCAAAATAATTTTATCTAATTAATGGGTTCTTCACACTGCTTTCCTTATTCTATGCTGTTATTATCTTTTTATGTGCATAAGCATCTTTATCTTTCCTTGCAATAAACCTGGATGATGGAGAAGTTATTCAACTTTCATTTAGTTGCTTTTCTATATTAGTTTTACAATTGAAAAAAAAAAATGATAGATGATTGGAGGATAAATAATTATTGCTCAATTTGAATTCTGACGAGATTCTTTCAATTCTTTCCACCAAAAAGCTAATAGGTTCGCCAGATGACTCAAGCCTTGGGTTTCTTCGAAGTGAAAATGCCCGAAGATATGTGAGACAGCTGCCGCAATATCCAAAGCAAAATTTCTCGGTCAGATTCCCCAACATGTCTCCTGGAGCAGTTGATTTGCTGGAGAGAATGCTTGTGTTTGATCCAAGCAAGCGAATTACAGGTAAGAAACCTTAAACTTTCTGATAGTTTATTCTCAATATTTAAAGTCTGGGTTCTATTCTTTCATGGGTACTTATTTTCTTGTTGCAGTTGATGAGGCTCTTTGTCATCCATATTTGGCATCTCTTCATGACATCAATGATGAGCCGGTCTGTCGAGCACCTTTCAATTTTGATTTTGAACGGCCATCATTTACTGAAGAAAATATCAAGGAGCTCATATGGAGGGAGTCATTGAAGTTCAACCCAGATCCTATTTACTAGGAAGATATGCACGTATGTACGGTATATACCTAAATATATGGTATTTGGTATGGCTATTTGTTCATTAAATAAAAAGAAATATATGCCTCTTATGGTCATCAATAATGGTTTTTGGAATTGTGCCAAATTGCTTGATTCGGCTCGTACCGAGCTGTACCTGGGTTGAACCGGGATGGTTCGGTCTTAGATTTTGGTCCAGGCCCTGGACTGATTGAAATCATGCCTAACTGGGCGGTTCGACCTAGTTCCATTTTTTTTCTTTCAAGGTGGCTAGGATGAGAAGGCCAATACTTCTTTTTTTTTTTTCGATTTGTTTCTACTGTTAGAAATTATTGGTTAATGTGCGGGTGATTGTTTTACCATTGCTTATTATATTTAGATGGAGTGCCTAATAGGGGCATTTATATAAGTTATCTTTTTCGTAATTAATATAAATTAGGCAGTTCATGTGGGGACTTAGAGAACTTTCCACACTTCTCAATATGGTATCAGAACAACGCTAGCCCTCTCTCTCCTGCTCGCTTCCTCTCCCTATCCCTAACCTTGCTGCAAGAAGCCGATCTTGCCCCTTCGTCATCCGAGTGAAAGAAACCGGCTTCTATTGTTCCCTTCTCTCTTTTTCTGTAAGTGCGAAATTTCTCTCGAAGGGGAAACCCTAACCTTAATGTCCTTCGTTCCCCCTTCGATCCTTCCCCGATTGACAGATCCAAGGCTTTCATGCTATTCGAGTTGATAATTTTTTCGTCAGAGAAATCGCTCTCTTCATTCCCTTCTTGAATTCCGCTGGTTCGTGAGATTCTTGGATTCACTGCAGCGATCTATTCGAGCGATTTTGCTACAGCGAAAAGGTACATCCAAACCTATGATATTTATTATTTTGAGACATTCTCTCTAGTCACACACCTGTATTCTATCTGGGTCATCCTGTCTATTGTTATTAATCATGGATGGTCTATGTGTCAGATGGATGTGAAGAATGTCTTTTTTATAGTGATTTTAATGTGGTCTATATGGAGCAATTCGCTAGGTATGTTGCTTAGAGGGAGATAGTGTGCAAACTCAAAAAGGCGATCTATGGTCTATTTGGCAAGCTGAGTAAGGTGATATTTTCTGCCGGCTTTATCAAGTGTAATTTGGATCATTCTAGTTTTTGTGCATAATAGGGTTACTAGGACAGTTATTCTGGCAGTATATGTTAATATTTTCTGTCAATAGGTAGTGACAAAGCAGGAGTGGAAAAAACAAAGACCTTTCTTAAACAGTATTTTGTTATAAAATATATGGGGAGATCAAGGTATTTTCTAGGAATTGAGTTAGTCCATGGAAAACACGGTATTGCCTATCTCAAAGAATGTATGCACTTGATCTTCTAGAAAAAAACTAGATTTTTTGGATGTAAACCTGAAAATACACCTATGCAGCAGAATTTGAATTTATGGGATGAGGAGTCGGAGGAATTTCTTGATTTTAGTAGATATAGGAGACTTGTTGGGAAACTAATTAATTTCATAGTTACAAGGCTTGATATTATATTTGCAGTGAGCCTCGTTAGTTAGTTTATGCAAAAACCTAGACAAGTACATTGAAAGGTTGCATTGAGAATACTCGGTTATGGAAAGGGGAGTACCAGGCAAGGGATTGTTGTATAAAAAGTCAGTCACTTACATATAGAGGCTTATTCAGACTCGGGATATACTGGTGATAAGAGTGATCGGAACTTTACTTTTAGTTATCCTACTTATGTAGGAAACTTAGTGATCTGACGAAGCAAGAAACATAATGTTGTATTTAGGTCAAGTGCTGAAGTAGAGTATAGGGCTATGCTCAATTGCATGTGAATTGATGCGATTAAAGTCCTTAATGGCTAAAATTGGAATTTCCATGACAAGCCTTATGCTCATGTTTATGATAACCAAGTGGATATTTATATAGCTCGTAATCCAATGTTTCATAAAAGGACCAAACATATTGAGGTGGACTGTCACTTTGTGAGAGATGCTGTAATGAAAGGTATTATTTGTACTCCATTCACTCCTGCCAAGCAGTGTATTGATGTATTTATCAAAGTTGTGTCCGTGGGTGTGTTTGAGTGTTTATGTAATAAGCTAGGCATATTTGATGCATATGCTCTGGCTTGAGGGAAAGTATTAGAAGTTATTAGTTAATATACGAATGGCTATTTTACCCTTGCTTTTTATATTTAGATGGAGTGCCTAATAAGTGTATTTGTGTAACTTATCTTTTTCCTAATTAATATAAATCAAGCACTCCGCATGGGGGTTTAGAGAACTTTCCACACTTAACATCTATAATTAAAAAAAAGAGAAAAATGCAAGAAAACATGGAGAAATAAAAAAATAATTATAGGAGAGCTTTTTGCTTACTTTGTTCTTGTAAATCTATAAATATTTTGTTTCTCTCGTATAAACCTTGTAAAGTACTTGATTTTGGATGATCAATTTGTTAAAAATTTTAATAATATCCTAATATAAGTCTATCAAACATGATTGATTCTATATTTTACCCTATCTGTAAGTTGATTTTTTATCAAACAAAAATTTGTTTCTTAATTTCTTAGGATAATATTGGTGAAGGCCAATGCATCTCATTTAGAAGGATTTGCAACAATTCGTTATTTGTTTTCATTTAAAATTTATGGTAGATTTTTCGATTACGAGCACCACAGTTATCAAAATTTGTAAATTTTTTGCATATACAATATACTTGCTTGCACAGGATTTTTTGCTTGAATTGGCTAGTAGATGCTCATGAATATCCTAGCCTAGCCATTATTCTAGAAAAGTAAAATACAACTATAGCTATTATATGAAAATGAATGAACACATAACTATAGTTATATAGAGATGGAAATGCATCAATACATAGAAAAAGAAATAGTATGAGAAAAAATCATATTGACCATTTTATATCGTAATAATATATTTAATAGTAATTATCCTTTAAGATGATTGAACTATGGCTATTATATGAAAATGGGGGAAAGCACGTTTTATAAAGATGGAAATGTATCAACATATATAGAAAAAAACAGCATGAGAAAAAAATATATTAATCATTTCATATCATAATAATATATTTTGTTGATGCTGAACCTCTGTCGACCGGATGTAGTGGTCCTTTCGCTGGATTGCCGTCGACCGGAACCTGCAAAACAGATCCCTGACCAGAGATTTTCTGGCGGGGGACACTCCGATGCCTAAGTCAGAAGGAGCTCAGGCAACAGCAGAATTGAGAGTTTTGAAAGCAGAGAGGAAAAGGAAAATTTGTAATGCAAGAAAGAGAAAAATGAAGTAGCCCCCCCTGAGTGTCCTCTCTTACCAGTATTTATAGGCTTCAACGTAACTACTTACGGTTATGGGAGTTGGCGAACGCAACCTTCTCATAACCGTAAGTGGTGGTTGTTAGAAAATTAGTTACACTCGGAGTTTACCCAATTTTGAGATTTTGGACCATGTGGGTGGTTGCAACAACCAAACAGATTTCAACTGTTTGTCCAAGAAACTCACATGTCCAATAATCCTCCTTCTTTAAGTATAGATCTGAAGTGAGCTCTACATTTCCTTTAGTAGCGCTCCTGAAGGGAATGTTTAGTTTCACACTTTAGATTCTTCTAGATGCAACAAAAGTAAACAATTACAGTAAACACTTACAGTCTTCGGATCATATTGAAGGAATAAAGCCGAAGATATTCACCTGGGAGGTCAAGTGTTCGGATAGAGATAATTGTACGAAGCCGAAGACATAGAATAAAGCCGAAGATATTCGCTTGGGAGGTCAAGTTTTCGGATCGAGATAATTGTACGAAGCCGAAGACATAGAGTAACAAACCTGGCTTAAAGCCATAGATAAAGATGTTAGGTTAAGTCTTCGGATCAAGGTGGATATACGAAGCCGAAGACAGTAAACAAACTTATCTCCTGGATTATAGATAGAGATACGAAACCATAGATATTAGGCATAGTCTTCGGATTGAGATAATAATACGAAGCCGAAGATCCAGAGTTAATAAGCTTATCTTCCGGAATAAGACATTCGAAGCCATATATATTACGCGCGGTCTTCGGACCGAGACAATAATACGAAGCCGAAGACAATGAATAAACCTGGCTTATAATCATAAAAAAATATTAGGCTACGTCTTCAGATCAAGGTGATAATACGAAGCCGAAGATCCTTTGCCAGAAATTGGTTCAGAGAGCGGTCCAATAAAATAAAATAAAAAAAAGATATCATAACAGCTATCCCCCACTCCCAAGTTCGAAATGATTAAGTTTCGAAGAATGGGAGTAGTTTAATTGTCTTCTAGTGATAACTTTCAGGTAATGATGGCAGTGAACTCTGACACGTCTTTCGCCATAACTGCTCGATGGTGCGATAAAACGTGGTGGAGACACGTGTCATCCCACCATGGGCCGCCTAAAAAAGAAATGTCTCAATTCTGGAAAAATCTTGAAAAAGAGATTTTTATTTAACCGAGATCGGACACGTGGCAGTCATCCAGAGCATGATAGCATTGTTGGCATTATCACAGCCAATAGCGATGTTTCACGTGGATCGCAACGGCTTGTCTTATTAATGTATTTTCTAGAGAGCCGTACTCACGATCGAAACCGCCGATACGGTGCACGATCATCCAGATCTCTGAACCGCCTCGAAAATCCACTACCTTCACCTATAAAAAGGGAGAAGAAGCTTTCCGAAAGAATTTTTCTTTCTGCTTCCGCGCTCCTTCCTGCTCTGCTCCGTAGCCCGCCATTGCCAGTGTTTCAAAGGTTAGGAAACCCTTTTTTTCTTCTTTCTTCCTTCCTTTTTTATTACAATGTCAGAATTGGGTAGGGATCCTTCCCCCAGCATAGGTTCACCAGGAGGTGACATCGGTAGTGAAACAATGGAAAGGGAGACCGAGAGGAATTCACCAGGAGCTGGATCCGGTAGGGGTTTGCCAGGGGGCGAAACCAGTAGAGGGAGAGGCTCAGGTAGAAAGAGGAGTCCGGAAAGATCACCTGACTCCGTTCCAAGCTCTTTTGCACTTGCCAAGGTGGAAGAGGTTAGGCAGTGTTTTCATATCCTTCGAACCTTTAAACTGATCCTTCTGAAGCCCGAAGAGAGGGTAGATAAGCCTCCAATGCATTCAATCGCCATATATGAAGACCACCTTAAGGCTGGTTTTCGGCTTCCACTTCATCCCTTCACCAAGATTTTTAATCTTTATCAAGTGGTCTCGGCCCAATTAACTTCCAACAGTTTTAGAAACATCTGCGGGTTTTTGGTTCTTTGCAAACTTAGGAATGTAGAGCCGAAGACCAGCCTGTTTACTTCTCTTTTCATGTTGAAAAGAGACTTCCATGGCAAAGGGTGGTGGGTTATAGGTCCTCGGCCTGGCCGAAGACTGTTGAAAGGAACCCCTAGTGTCATACACGGGTGGAAGCCCAACTTCTTTTTTGCATACTACACCCATTGGAGATTCAATACAGACCGGAAAACTCCGCGTTTGGATGCAAACGCTGGGAAGAAAGTCCTGAGATCCAATGCGAGGGACTTTGACACCTTAGCGGAGCCGGAGATCCCCTTACTTAAAGAACTGCTGAAGGAAGAAAACCTTCACCGGGCCCATATCAGCGAGGTCCCGACATTAGGTATAGAATTAGTGGTCTTCGGACTTTTATCGCTTCCTTTCTCCATGCATATGTATATGACGAAACCCTTGTTTTTGATTGTAGGTAAGAAAATGAAGCCGCAACTTGAGAAAGTTCGGCAAGCTTCTAGAAAGAGAGCAGTGACTGCTCCTGCAACAATCGAAGTTAGAAAGAAAAGAAGGGCTGAGGAGGGTTCAAGCGCACCTCCGATGAGGCCCGCATCGGATGAAGATATTCCTTCTGCTTCCCCAATTCCACATGATCCTGCTAGAAGTTCGTCTCCGAGGATGCCCTCTCTGAAGAGTCCTCGACCGATGCCAACTTTGGATCAGCGCGACGTGACTTTTAATAAAGAATCCGTGATTGCACCTCCAAAAAATAAAAGTCAGAAAAGGTCAAAGTACCGATCTGAAGACGATCCTAGGTGGAATGCCACCTCGGAGGGGGGATGCAATGTGGATTTCACTATTTTCTCGGATCAAGAGGGTTTGGAGAATCCCGAATTAGCAAGGGAACTGATGAAGCACACTCTTCTTCCGAAAGACTGGGACAAAGTTAAGTCCCGGTGTATCGAAGAAATTTCAGATTCGGTGTTCTCATCTGCACTGAAGGTAAATATCCATTTGCCCTATCAAACTTAGGTCTATAGTTGCTAAGTTTTCAGCTTGTTATTGCAGATGATGCATGATATCATTCACATGGAGGAGAGCATCTTCGACTTTAGAGTGACCTATAGGAAAATGAAAGAGAAAATGAAAGCGGCCGAAGTCGAGAAGGCCGTAGCCGAAGAGCAGAGGCAAGTTATGGAGGATAAGCTTGCCCAGAGTGACGCCTTGGCTCAGAATTTGAAAGATGAAATAGAAAAAATCCAATCGAAGCATTCTGAACAAGAGGCAAGGTTCAAGAAAAGGAAAATCAAGATCCGGTCCCTGGAAGCTTTGCTTAAGGAAGCTAATCAACTTTCCGAGGAAGCTTCCAAAAGAAAAGAAGAGGCTATCGAAGAGACCCGATCTCTAAAGGATCGACTGGGGAGGGCAATAGAGGATTACAAAGCGTCTCCAGCCTTTGAAGCCGAAATGATTGAAGCAGGGACTTACAGTTATAAAGGGGGTTTCAACGATGGAGTGGGGGATGTGCAGAAGCTCTACCCAGACTTGGACTTTTCAGGTATTCAACTGTTTGATCTTGAAAGTCCAACTGAGCCCGAACCCCAAAAGGACCCTGAAGCACCAACAACCACCGAAGAGGTGGTGGGTCCGATTGATCTCACCGATGATGCTCCAGTAGAAAACTTGTAATTTTTCCTTTTTTCCTCTTTTTGGGAAGGATGTAAGAAAATCGTTATCAATGGAAAACCCTTTTTAGAATTTCCAATTGCATGTAGATGGATAGAAATTTCTTAAGTGTAAAGTTTTCGGATAATTAAGAATTCCAAAGCATATAACACCAAGTCTTCGGACTTGGAAAATAATTTCATATAATTGTGAAAGCCAAATCTCCAGGTAAGAGTCGTCTTCAGCTTTGAAAATACGTGAAGTCTTCGAACTTACCAGATAAAAATCAAGTCTTCGGACTTGAAAATAAGCTAAGTCTTCGGACTTAGGATAAAAGAATACCAGACAAGAAATAAGTCTTCGGACTTGAAAATAAGCTAAGTCTTTGGACTTAGGATAAAAGAATTCTAGATAAGAAGTAATTCTTCGGACTTGGAAATAAGCTAAGTCTTCGGACTTAGGATAAAATAATTCTAGATAAAAATCAAGTCTTCGAACTTGAAAATAAGCTAAGTCTTCAGACTTAGGATAAAAGAATTCCAGATAAAAATCAAGTATTCGGACTTGAAAATAAGCTAAGTCTTCAAACTTAGGATAAAAGAATTCCAGATAAAAATCAAGTCTTCGGACTTGAAAATAAGCCAAGTCTTCAGACTTAGGATAAAATAGACCTTGAGTCATTTAAGAATTAAGATAGGCTGATCGGGCCTATTTCGGCACTTTGTGAGGTAGATCCAAAGATCATCCTCATGCCTTTTCGTATTGGGACTAAGACAGGCTGATCATGCCCATCTCGGCACTTCGTGAGGTAGATCTGGAGATCACCCTCATGTCTTTTTGGTTAAGATGGATTGTTTTAAGCCCAATTCGGCACTTCGTGAGGTAGATTCGGAGATCATCCTCATGCCTTTTCGATTAAGATGGATTGTTTTAAGCCCAACTCGGCACTTCGTGAGGTAGATCTAGAGATCATCCTCATGCCTTTTTTGAGAGACAAGATAGGCTAGTTATGCTTATCTCGGTATTTCATATAGTAGATCATGGAGATCATAATGCCTTTAAGAAATAAAATTAAGATAAATATATTAAATCTGTATTGATGATCTTGAATGGAACCTTTATTGATAATATTTACGGAGGTTTTGTACATTCAAAGGTCGAAGTAATAGAACACCTTCCAAAGTTTCCAACCGATAAGTTCCGGGTCGAACAACCTCTTTTATTCGGTATGGCCCTTCACATGTAGGGGAAAGTTTACCTTGCTCAACTGGTTTGGATACCTCGGACTTTCGTAGAACTAGATCTTCAGGACGAAATGTCCGTTCTTTTACGTGAGAGTTGTAGTATCTCGCTATTTTCTGTTGATATGTAGCCATTCTCAACTGTGCCTAAAGTGTGTACCTTGCAATAAATCCAGGTCAATTCTTCGGCGTTCAGAGTTTTCGGGTTCTTCATAGTGATCAATCCGAAGAGAATGTAAAGAGACCTCTATAGGAAGGACTGCTTCAGTACCATAAGAAAGATGAAAAGGAGATTCACCAGTAGCTGTTCTGGGAGTGGTCCGATATGCCCAAAGAACTGAGTTTAACTCATCGGCCCATGAACCCTTAGCGTCATTTAATCTGGTTTTAAGGCCATGAAGAATAGTCCTGTTTGTCACTTCAACTTCTCCGTTGCATTGAGGATGTGCTACTGAAGCAAGTTTGTGAAGAATGTGATATTGAGTGCAGAAGCTCTTGAATTTTGGATTGTTGAATTGTCTTCTGTTGTCGGTTATTATAGAATAGGGAATCTCGAATCGGAAGATGATGAAATTTCTCACGAAAGTTTCAATTTTTGTTTCAGTAATCTATGCCAATGCCTCAGCTTCGACCCATTTTGTAAAGTAATCAATGACCACTATAAAAAATTTTCGCTGTCCGGAAGCTTGAGGAAACGGACCAAGAATGTCCATTTTTCATTGTGCAAAAGGCCAGGGAGATGTCAATGAAATTAATTGATTAGCAGGCCATCTTTGTACATTGGCATATTTTTGACAATGATCACATCTTCGAACAAATTCTGCAGAATCCTTCTGGATGGTTGGCCAATAATAACTTTGACGGATTATTTTGTATGCCAGAGATCTGCCCCCCAGATGATCTCCACATATTCCTTCATGCACTTCCCTGAGTGCATAATTTGCATCGGATGGGCTTAAACATTTCAGCAAAGGTTGTGTGAAAGACCTCTTATACAATGCTTCATCCAAGATAACATATTGAGAGGCTGTCCACCGAAGCCGCTTAGCTTCCAGCTTGTCTTCGGGCAAGATGCCGTCTTTTAAGAACTTGAGAATTGGATCCATCCATGAAGGTTCACGTTCAACTTGACATATTTCAGCTGGGGATTCTGATATGCTGGGATCTTCAAGATATTCCACATAAGTCCTTCCAAGAGAATCTGGTGTAGTAGTTGCAAGTCTTGAAGAGCATCTACCCGAGAATTTTCTGTCCTTGGCACATGAACAATCTCAAAATGCTCTAAGCCAAATGTTAGGCTTCGGACATTTTCTAGATATTGGACCATATTTGGATTTTGAGCTTCGAAATCACCTTTCACTTGATTCACCACTAGTTGTGAATCGGAAAAAACTGACCCTTTTGATCTCCAATTTTTGGAAGATTCTAAGTCCAGCAATGAGTGCTTCATACTCTGCCTGATTATTTGATACTTGAAAAGAAAAGCGAATAGCATATTCAATCACCTGTCCATTCGGACCAGCCAGAATTAAACCTGCATCACAACCATTGGCATTCGAAGCACCATCGACATGTAACATCCAAATAAACTCCGGATTGTCTTCGGTATCTTCTTCTTCGGCTCTTGGCGGGTCCTCTTCAGATCCCCATGTGCCTCAGCTATAAAATCAGCCAAAATTTGTGCCTTCATTGCTGATCTAGGTTGATAATCAATATCAAACTCCCCTAATTTAACAGCCCACTTAGCTATCCTTCTTGAAGTATCAGGACAACGAAGTATGGCCTTCAATGGTTGATCTGTCAGAATCACAATAGAGTGGGCTTGAAAATAAGGCCGAAGATGCTTCGCCGCCACCACCAAAGAAAAGATAATCTTTTGCACTCCGGGATATCGGACTTCAGCTTCATGCAATACTTTGCTAGTGTAGTAAATCGGTTTCTGTGAATGATTGGCATCTCTTCGTACCAGAACCGAACTAACTGCTTCGTTTGTAGCTGACAGATATAAATAAAGTGTTTCTCCTTTACAGGGTTTAGAAAGCAATGGTGGGTTTTCCAAATATTCCTTCAACTTGTCAAAGGCGATTCTGCAATCTTCTGTCCATTCAAAATTTTGAGTATGACGAAGAACCTTGAAAAAGGGTAAACACCTTTCTGCGGAGCGGGAAATGAAACAGCTCAAAGAGGCAATTCTTCCCGTTAGCCTTTGAACTTCTTTCTTTCAAGTGGGATGCCTCATAGTCTGTATCTTTTCTGGATTAGCTTCTATTCCTCGCTTGGTAACCAGGTATCCCAGGAACTTTCCAAAAGTCACACCAAAGACGCACTTGGTTGGGTTCAATCTCATCTGATGGCATCTTAGAGCATCAAAGGACTCTTTCAAGTCTGCAGGTTGGACTTATGAAGACTCTTTACTATTATATCATCAACATAGGCTTCTATGTTTCTCCCAATCTGGTCTTTGAAGACTTTGTTGATGAGCCTTTGAAAGGTTGTCCCAGCATTCTTCAATCCAAATGGTATCACCTTGTAACAGTAGAGTCCTTTCTCTGTAACAAAAGCGGTCTTCTCTTCATCCTCAGGATTTATTCGGATCTGATTATAGTCTGAGAAGGCATCCATGAAACTCAGCATTTGATGACCAGCCGTAGCGTCAACCAACTGATCGATTTTCGGCAAAGGAAAATTGTCCTTTGGGCATGCTTTGTTGAGATCCGTATAGTCTATACAAATCCTCCACTTGCTATTTGATTTTTTTACCATGACCACATTTGCTAGCCAATTCGAATATTGGACCTCTCTTATAAAGTTTGCTTCAAGGAGTTTATTAACTTCTTCATCAATTGCCTTCTACCTTTCTGGAGCAAAATTCCTCTTCTTCTGTCGTACGGGCTTATAGTTGGGAGATACTTCTAAGCGATGAGTAATCACTTCAGGTGGAATTCCAGGCATGTCTGAAGCTGTCCAAGCAAAAATATCAGCATTATCTCGAAGAAAGGAAATTAGTTTTACCTTTGACTCCTCATCGAGTAAACTGTCAATTTGCAGAAGCTTAGTTGGGTCGTCTTCGGATAATGGTATGAAGATTGTTTTTTCCACTGGTTCTCCAGAGCATTCGGATTCATCTCTTGGATCCAGCTGGTCAAGTGCCAAAGGCTTGGATACTTGTTTGCTTTGAATCATCAGACACTGGTGAGCGATCTTTTGATCTTCTCTTACTTCTCCAATGCCTGTCCTGGTAGGAAACCGGACCAACAGGTGGTATGTTGAGACATGGCTCTGAACTTATTTAATGCTGGACGCCCCAAGATTGCATTATAAGCTGAAGATGCTCTGGTCACAATAAAATTGATCGGTAGAGTCCTTTGAAACGGTTTAGACCCAAAAGTTACGGGCAAGACCGTTTCACCTTCCACCCCAACCTGATTTCTACCAAAACCAGTTATAGGAAAGAGAGATCTTTGCAATTCACGTCCAGACAATCCCATCCGAAAGAAGGCATCATATAGCAACATATCAACTGAACTTCCATTATCAATTAGAATTCTTTTTATATCAAATTTGGCAATTACTGCCGAGACCATTACAGCGCCATCATGTGGAAGTTGTACACCTTGGACATCCTCATCAGAGAAAGTGATAGAGTTTTTTCCTTTAAACCTCTTCGGGACACTTTCTTCAGCTTCTACGTCCCATGCCGATGACCGATAAAGCATCCCAACATCTTCACCGGTTGGCTTTTGGTGAGGCAAATCAGCTTCGTCGGATATTCTTGGAAGGGCAATTGCTTCGGCTTGAGATTCTGGACGGTTGACATACTTTCTCAGATATCTTCTTTTTATCAAATCCTCGATGGCATCCCGAAGTTGGAAGCATTCTTCAGTGTTATGGCCATGATCTCGATGATATCGGCAGTACTTGCTTTTGCAGGTGTCTTCAGGGGACGTGGCCTTTGAAAATATTTTTCTTTTTCAATTTCCAGCAGAATCTTCTTCTTAAGCATGTTGAGGGGTGTATAGGCGTCGAATCGGTTGTTCTGCTATCTGGACCTGGAGCTGCGCCTAGAGACCGAAGCGTTGTTAGAAGATATTGGCGCGTTCGGTTCTCTAGTACTTTTTTTTTTGGGAGGGAATCTCCCCTCCGCTAGTCTTCGGCTTGCCGCTTGTTCTTCAGCGGCAGCATACTTCTGAGCTCTTGCCAATAGCTCGGCATAGCTCATTGGGAATCTTTTGTCCAGGGAAAAAGTGAACCTGGATGATTTTAAGCTTTTCTTCAAGGCAGACATGGTCACATGCTCATTCAAATTCGGAATTTCCAGAGTGGCCGAATTGAAACGGTGGACAAATCCTTTCAAACTCTCTCCTTGTTGCTGTAGAAGAAACAAACTGTCAGTGTTACGCGGCATCTTCTAGCACGTTCTGAAGTGCGAGACAAATTGCCGCTCTAACTCAATAAAGGAATGAATTGAGTTCGGAGGTAGGCTCGAATACCACATTCGAGCGGATTTCTTCAAAGTGGTAGGAAAAGCAATGCAGTAGAGAGCATCAGTTGTTCATTGCACCATCATATGCGTTTTGTAACTCCTCAAATGGTCGAGAGGGTCTGAAGTCCCATCGTAGGCCTCCAATTGTGGGATCTTGAAATGCCTAGGGATAACTTCATCCATAATTTCATCAGAAAAAGAGGGCTGAGAGTTGAAGGTCACGACCTCATCGTTTCTTCTTAGTTCTGAAATTCTTGCTATCTGCGCTTGCATAGCCTTAAACTTCTCCTGCATCTCATGGTTGATCTCTTTTTGCCTTGAACCTTCTGGTACACAGCTTCTAGAAGAAATAGAAGGAGAACGTCGAACCCTCTTCTTTCCACCATGATTTTCTGCTTGTCGATCTGGTGGAGAGGTGTAGCGGCCATGAGATGACCGGATCTGTGAGGAGCTGGGGATGATCTCTCGGCGTTGTTCTTTCTCCTTCTCAGGTTGGTAGCTAGATTGTGGAACAGAGAGAGGGCCTTGTTTTTGAGCTGTAGCTTCATGCAAGTGCTGCACCAACGCCGTCAAGGTCTCTACCTTGTTCACCAGACTTTCGAATTGCTGCTTCTCTACCATTAGCATAGGAGGTTGTGATCCCTGAACCGCCGGAAGAGCACTGACCGGAGGTCCGTTTGACGGAGGAGCCTGCTGCTCCTGACTCGTAGATGCATTCTTGTTTTTCCCTTTCACCATTCTTGCCCAGCAGAAACTCTCCTTCAAAACAGAGGAATCAAACTCTTCCCCTACCTGGCGCGCCAATCTGTTGATGCTGAACCTCTGTCGACCGGATGGAGTGGTCCTTTCGTCGGATTGCCGTCGACCGGAACCTGCAAAACAGATCCCTGATCGGAGATTTTCCGGCAGGGGACACTTCGATGCCTAAGTCAGAAGGAGCTTAGGCTACAGCAGAATGGAGAGTTTTGAAAGTAGAGAGGAAAAGGAAAATTTGTAATGCAAGAAAGAGAAAAATGAAGCAGCCCTCCCTGAGTGTCCCCTCTTACCAGTATTTATAGGCTCCAACGTAACTACTTACGGTTATGTGAGTTGACGAACGCAACCTCCTCATAACCGTAAGTGGTGGTTGTTGGAAAATCAGTTACACTCGGAGTTTACCCAATCTTGAGGTTTTGGACCATGTGGGTGGTTGCAACAACCAAACATATTTCAACTGTTTGTCCAAGAAACTCACATGTCCAATAATCCTCCTTTAAGTATAGATCCGAAGTGAGCTCTACATTTCCTTTAGTAGCGCTCCTGAAGGGAATGTTTAGTTTCACACTTTGGATTCTTCTGGATGCAGCAAAAGTAAACAATTACAGTAAACACTTACAGTCTTTGGATCATATTGAAGGAATAAAGTCGAAGATATTCGCCAGGGAGGTCAAGTCTTCGGATCGAGATAATTGTACGAAGCCGAAGACATAGAATAAAGCCGAAGATATTCGCCTGGGAGGTCAAGTTTCTGATCGAGATAATTGTATGAAGCCAAAGACAGAGTAACAAACCTGACTTAAAGTCATAGATAAAGATGTTAGGTTAAGTCCCTTTCCTTTGCCAGAAATTGGTTCAGAGAGCGGTCCAATAAAATAAAATAAAATAAAATGGGATATCATAACATATTTAATAGTAATTATCCTTTAAGACGATCGAGCTATGGCTATTATATGAAAATTGGGAAAATCATGTTATATAAAGATGGAAAGGCATCAAGATATTTAAGGAAACAAGTAAATACATCAGCCATGTATATGACAATAGAAAAAGGCATGTTATATAAAGATGGAAATGCATTAAAATATTTGAGGAAATAAGTAATTATATTAATGATTTCATATCATAATAGATATTTTGAAAAATAAGTAATCATATTTTTTTTCATGCTATCTTATGAAATTAGAGAAAAGTACATTATATAAAGATGAAAAAGTATCAATATATTTGAAAAAAAAAGGGCAGCATGAGAAAAAAATCATTTTAGCCATTTCATACCATAATAGTATATTTCATTATTTTCATAGTAATCCTTCGTGATTTATGACGATCCAGCTATGATTATTATATGAAAATGGAGGAAATTATGTTATATAAAAATAAAAAGACATCAAAATATTTAAGAAAATAAGTAACCATATTAGCTATTTTATATCATAATAGATATTTAGAAAAATAAATAATCATATTTTTTCTTGTTCCCTCATATGAAAATGGAAGAAAATATATTATATAAAAATGGAAGTGCATCAATATATTTGGAAAAAAAACATCATGAGAAAAAATTATATTAGCCTCTCATAGCATAATATTATATTCCATAGTAATCATCCATGATTCGCATCGATTCAACCATGGCTATTATATGAAAATCAGATAAGCATATTATATAAAGATGAAAAAAATATTAAATATTTAGAAAAATAAGTAATAAGATAGAAATGCATCAATTTAAATTTAAAATTATTCAAGAAATTTAAAAAAAAATGATTACATATCTAAAAAATAAAAAAATGAAAAATAGAAGGAAAAAACTTGACGTGCCTGTTTGACCGGCACACTTTCCTTTACCTACCGTGTATCAGTACAGTATACCGAACTGATACCGTACCATACTGGCCAGATTGGTACAGGTTTAGAAAATTATGGTCATCATGGTACAATTTATTGGGAGTGGCTATACTGGAGTCATTAATGTCCTCTCCACATCATGCTTGATGTAAGATATTTGAAGTGGATCACAAATGGTTCAGTTATGAAGCACGGTCGTATGCAGAAGTTAACCGTGTTATGTGCAGGCCTTTGGACTAGAATGTTGAGCATTCTGGTCTAAGAATCATTTAGACATTACCATAATACCACATTGTCTAAATCCTTAAAATAATTGTCAGAACACCCCCTACAATGAAGTCGTGAGCATTCAAAATGTTTACTCCAAAAAAGTAATTTTTCGGTCAACAATAGAAATATAGGATCTTTTTGCTCGTGTGATATCTTGTTGGTTCTCTTGCATTGACGAATTTCGGTTTCTTAAATTTGTCAGCTTTTTTCGGAGAAAAAATTGTCAGCTTTGATAATGGTGTGGTTGGGTTAATTTAGTTATAGGAGTCATCCGTGATTTGTGTCTTCTCTTAAGTCTTTGGACTGCAAATTACCTTTGACATGTTGCAGAATGACTGGTGCGTTCAAATGCTTTTAGATTGAGTACCTAAAGAGCTTCCATGCATTGCACATGGACATATTGGAAGAAGCTATGGAACTGCTCTAAAGGTTCCAAAAGACATTATTGCATGAAGTTTTTTGGGGTTGAAATTTTCACATGCAAATAATTGTGTGAATCTGAAGAACTGATTGAAAATTATTTAGTCGGGTTTCCATTTCCTGTACTGTTGTTTATCCACTCTCTGTGGCTTGTATGTTTTATCGTTGTGATCAAGGTCTTCATATGGTATTGAGTGAATATACTGCCTTCATTTGATGGATAGATAGATAAATTGATTGATTGATTTAAAATGAAGTTTCAGGGAGGGAATGTGTTGCTGAAGATGGAGAAAGCTCAAATACCACATCTCAGAATAAACACTTGTATCAAAACTGGAATATTATGTGCAGATACTCTGACAAGCCTACTGAACTTCTCAGTGGCTAAAACAGGTTCCAATGCACATTGAAGGTCCAAATACCTTTGTCAATAAACCAATCATTGGCCCTCGGTTAGCTTATAAAAGTTTTATTATTGTAATAAGATGAAAGATGTATTTTGCTACAGGGAGCACAAAGAAGTTTTATGCATGGAGCGTGGAAACAAATCCTTGTTTTTTATTTTGCTTGTTTGGTTTACAACTTGGACAACTCTAGCATATATTATGTCGAAAGGATTTGTCTTTCAAAATCGAGCTTGTTATCTAGATTATATCTGTTAGTTGACACACTTTTTAATTAGTTAATAGTAAAGTACGTCATATTTTACTAAGATTGATTTCATGATTTTCATCTGCAAAAAACAAAGCCTGCATGTTGTTCTCTTTTAACTGTCGAGGATTCAACCAGAGAATCAAATGGAATCAATAAATAATCGATAAAATTTTTCAGCGTGTTTTACCTATAGTTTCACATTTTAGAAAGATGCGAACAGAGTTTAAGCAAAAATATTCTCTCTAGTGGTCTGCTAATCCTCTCAATAAATTCATTAGCTGAAAAGGTTAAGATCTGATCTTTTTTTCTTCACATGCATATACTTTATTAGAAATTCCATTATATTGCAATAGCAGTAGTTGCAAGCAATAGTCCCTGCGGCTATTAAACTTGTAATTGTTAGTGATAAATTTATGTCAAGTTTCACAGACAGGCAAGCACGTACTCTAGTTTACTCCAAAAAAAAAAAAAAAGAACTCCAATACCCAGGAGAAATGGATTATTTATTTGTTTGGTAAAATAAACTGATCCATCCATTATCCAATTATCAAGAACCAGAAAACACACAGATGCTCTGCTCCTTGTTGATGTCGGTCTGGAGGAATGATGCCAAGGAAAACAAAAATCGCGCCAACCTTGTCACGGTTTATAATTATTTCTGCAGTCATGGACTGTATCAATGGTTAACTATCGGCAGGGAATGGACATGCCGCTGCACCGGTTCCTTGATCTCTGAGCAAAGCACAAGCAGGAGTCACGGCACTTGACACTCCCTCAATATCAGTGCAGTTCCACTTCAGCTTCTTCTTCGACTTCTTAACGTCTATGGTAACGTTGGACAAGCATATCCCAGTGAATGGTGCCTTCTCGAGTCCCTCTAAATGCCCGGCTATGGTGACATTCTTGGCGATCGCATTGCTGTAATAACTGATGTTGTGCACAATTGGGATCGCATTGGGGTCGAACTTGTCATCAGGGTGCTGCCCATAATTGCCTGTCATCCAGAAGACATACTTCATGGTGTTCAAGCTCATCCCTCTCACAAAAATGTCCTTCACGAATCTTCCCCTTCCGATGGCTGTCTTGATTCTGATCCCGGATTCTGTGTTGATGGCTGTAATGTTTTCGGCCCTGACATCGTGGATTCCACCAGACATTTCGCTTCCAAGGGCGATGGTGGCGCTGAAGGGGGAGATGCAGGTGAGCCTTCTGATGGTTACATGTTCGGTTGACCGGTTGAAAGCAATTCCATACTCATCCCAACCGCTTTTAATGGCGATACAATCATCGCCGGAGACTATGAAGCAGTCCTCGATGAGGACATGGGAGCAGGAATCCGTGAGGACAGGAAGCACCAAAACTATTAATCAAACTTTGGAGAATTATCTCATCCTAGCTAATGGTTTGTGAATGGCTATAATTAACATCAGCATGTATTACCAATATATACAGCAAGAGTGGATGGCAAGATGGCTTTAACTCATGAAGAACATCATCATAAATAGAGGACACTCGTTCTCGGGTATCCATATATTCCTTATAAAGAGGTAGGTGTATTATTTCTTGAATCTCGAGTTCAAAGAGGTCCCTGGTTTCATGGACTGCGAGAAAGAATGCAGCCAATTGAATTCAAGTGAATTACATGTTTGATGCCTCCTCTTTTACTTTCTTCTCCTTCCTTCAGGAAAGCAGCATGAGAAGCATGTACTAAAAAATATCTGCACACTAGAAAATAGCGTTGAACAATATACACAAACATTCTGCAAAACAAGTCTAGTAATTTCCAGTCAGCATTTTTTGATCGTTCAGTAAATATAATTTGTAAAAAATAAATAAATTTTCTATTTGCAGCACGAGTACCTGGATTGATCCCGTCAGTGTTTGGAGAGTCGATTGGTGCAAGAACGGTGACGTTGGACACTTGCACATCGCTGCACATTTCAATGGCTTCTGTCAGCATTTAACTTCGAACGAAATCAAGTTATATCTCTTCTCTATCGTGAGTTGCGGGTTGTGATGGCATGCAAGTTTCTTGAGTTTTCCTTTTTTAAGGAGATGATCAAACCTGCTGTAAACTGGATGGACGTTCCATGAGGGGGAGTCTTTTAATGTAATGTTGGAAATAAGGACACGGTCTGTGTACATTATTTCAAGCAGGTAGCCGCGAGTGTAATTCAGCTGATCATTATGAAATTTATCCCACCAGAATTTCCCCTGCCCATCGATCGTTCCATTATCCCCTGAAACATATCAGCCAAACAATGATTTATTATGTTAATGGAATTGTAGACACCTCAAACTTGCTCTAGCCTAAACCTTTTATTGAACAACGATTCTTGACCGACTTAGATGGCCGATTAGATTTTAAATTCGTCATCGATGGACATGGATTATGATCGGTCGCAAGAGCTATGGCAGTAAAACGAGAATCAGTATGCTCGAGAAGCCTTGAAAGGAATACTTGCAGTACCTGTGATGACCACATCTGAGAGGTTGGATCCCATGATGAAGTTGCTGTATCTTCCACCAGGTAAGTCCCTTCCTCTCCCATAAGAGGGCAAGGGATCGATGATTGGCCATTCATTCATGTCCTGCAACATCAAATCCTCACAGATGGATTAAGTGTTTGCCAACTGAAGAATTCCAGACAGAGACATGGCAAGGACCGAATACAACAAAGAAGCTGGTAACGGGAAGCTCTGTCTCTCATTTTTATTTAACCATAGGAGTTTTGAATTTGAACAAGATATCAGTTAATTTATGGATAGGAAATTATTGATCGCATGAACAATGTGGTCTTATGGATGCCGCTGCACAAGCATCAATATTGTATTGATTAATTGAGATGAGCTTCTATAATTAGCTAGTGGTGGAAGAGACAACTGGGGAACTTGGCGAGAGTTATTAGAAGGAAGAAGAGAGAGAGAGAGAACAAAGAAAGCTCTGACGCTTGAGAAATTCTTGGTGCACGGTAGTGTGTATTCTGTATTTCAGCTTATCTAGAGACTCTCACATCCTACTTTAAAAACTGTAGACATTTGAAGCTTGTACATCTTGGACAGGAATTAATCTCATTCCTAAAACTCTTCTAGCTACCCATTAACCGAGATAGGTTCAACATTGATAGGTTGTTCATAAAATCAAACCACATGGAAACTCCATTTTAATTTCAAAACGGTATCATGGGAAATGACTCCGAATGGTGGATGATGGCAAAAGGTTCGAGTCTCGGCGAACTTTTTAATTGTTAGGACCAAACTATCTTTTAACACTTTTTTTTAGTTTCAGAGGGATCTTTGCATCTTGCAAAATGGAGTGACAATGGACAGTGGGAGGAAAGAGAGGAATTTAAAACTTCTGTTAGTGCATTGAATAGTAAAGGCTATCAAAAAAAAAAAAAAATCTAAACTAACGTCTATAACTAATAAGGTCTAAAGTGCTTACAGAAAACATATTTTTTTAACATTAATTTCTAAATTCTTTCAAAATTACGTATTAATCGCTCAAATCTTTATATTTATATGTTAAGCTCTAAGATTGTAGAGACCCTTCTCTACGAGAAAGGTTGCAAATGAACCAAGTTACTCATGAATTTTGTGTAAATCCAAAATAGTACATCATGAATTTGGTTAAATTATGGACTATACTATAAAATTAAAGATGATCGATATCTTTAATTTGGTTATTTACATATGAAAAAAAAATAAATTAAAAAGGTCAAGTGGATTTTGGTTTTTGCCTTTTGACTTCGGTTTTGTGTTTTTTTTAAATTTTTTTATAGTGATTATAATTTTCTTATTATTTCTAAAACTGTTCACTTTCGGTTTTGGTTTCGAGGGTGGGGGTGAATTTCGGTTTCAGTTTTGATTTTTAAACTGACTACATAGAATTGCCCTGTTGACATCTCTATTAGGAATGTTCCTTTAAACAATCATTATAAATTAAAGAAATATTTTTTAAAAAAAATGGTTATAATAGGAAAAAACATTCTTTCTATTTTATCCCAACTGCATGACAATTTTAAAAAGATGATGGATATGGTAAACCATAAAGGAGGCCATCTCATCCTTAGCAAATTTGTAAGGATAGTTGGCTGATGTTATTATATTCCTTATACAGCATAAATTCAAAATTCTTTCTTTTCTTTCACTATCTATCATTTGAATTTCCATATTTGGAAAGTTATCTGGCAGACAGATTTTGTGAACCTCTCTATTCTCGAGCTAAGTCACAGCTATCCATCCAGGATGAATGAAGCGTGCTATTAGGCCGTAATAGCAAACCCATAAAAAAAATTATGGGTAATAAAAAAAATATAAAGACTAAGTAAAGCTGCATGTTAAGCTAACTCTTTGTTTGGATAGTCCTCGTTAAGGAAAGGAGAGGGAAGGAAAGGAAAGGAAAAGGAAAGGGAAAGAAAGGATAGGGAAGGAAATGGAAGGGAAGTGAAATATTATTCTTGATTTCTTATTTGGAAAGTTCTCGTAAAAGAAAGGAAATGAAAGCTTAGTTATTAGAAACTTTTCTTTCCTTCCTGATTCTTCCAAATCGGAGGATTGAAAACTTAGCTTAATCAAGAAGAGGGAAGGGAAAGGAAAGGAAAAGAGCATCTTTTCCCTTCCTTTATTTTTTCTAAAAATTAATATCCAAACAAGAAAAAGATAAACATTTTCTTTCCTTCCCTTTTATTTTTTCTAAAAACCCGTCGTTGGATGCAAGTCCATCTGACCATTTCAATGAAGCCAGAAAATTACTGGTCGAGCGACGGCTTCTACTGGTGGTGCTCATCTAAGATCTTTACCGTCCATCCAACCCATAAGATCAAGATGGACGGATGACATATAAGTAATGTTGAAGCTTGATCGAAAATAAAACCAACCGGTGCATGCGATGCGAAGGAGGAAACGCACGAAGCATGGAACGACACAGAGGCGAAGAGAGAAAAGGGGAGGTGGCAAGGGATGAGGGCAGCGACCTGTTGTAGATGGAGATTAATTTCCATCCCGAAAGCCCCGATCCACGTTCACCAACCCACGCGCGCAGGTGTACGTCGTGCGACCCAGGCCCAGGTGGTCGGGCGCTGTGCGTGCATTCCGTTTTTACACGCATGGATTTTGGCACGGTGACGTGGCTTCATATGAGGCACTTGTTTGTCTCGATCCAACTACTAAGAAGTCTTCTATGGAGATTGGGAGTCTAGAATTTTGTATTTTTTTGGGTTCTTGGATGCCTACGAGCCCTGTTTCTTGTACTCTATATAAATAGAGGCTGTGAGAGTTTATGATTATTGATGAAAAAATAGGGTTTTTCGAGAGGTTTGTAAGTGAGATTTCAGAGAGAATATCTGAGAGATTTTGTGAGTACCTCCGGGTGCATTTGAGAGAAATCCTGAAATCTTTTAAGAGGATTAAAAGAGTTTCTGAGAGAGAGTGTTTTGAGGGCTTGTGCCTGATTCAACTCTTAGTGAAGCCTTGCAGATCTTGTGCCGCCGTGGACGTAGCCCAGTTTGGGTGAACCACGTAAAATCCCCGTCTCTCGCTGGTTTTGATTCTTGTTTCTTGTGTTTTTCTATTTATTTATTTCTTGTTGATTATATCACAACTGCATGCTTGGCCATATTAATAGCGATCCTATTAGAGAAATTTTTTGTTCCATTTCTTTTCAAATTAGTATCAGAACCATGTTCTTTTCTATTATTACGGTCGGATAAATCAACAAAGAGATGACAGAAGACAAGATCAAAATCGAGAAATTTAATGGTCACAATTTTGGATGGTGGAGGATGCAAATTGTGGACTACCTATATCAGAAGGATCTTTACCTTCCATTGGAGGGGGAGAAGCCGGATTCAATGAGCGACTCAGATTGGATGATTTTGGATAGGAAAGCCCTGGCCACGATCAGATTGTCGTTGACACCTCAAGTGGCATATAATATTGCAAAGGAAAAGACCACCGTGGATTTGATGACTGCTTTAACAAAGCTATATGAAAAACCTTCCACCTCAAACAAGATATTTCTTATGAAAAAGCTTTTCAATTTGAAGATGGCTGAGAATGGTTTAGTGACGGAGCATCTGAACGAGTTCAACATGATGATCAATCAATTGGAGTCGGTCTCTGTCATTTTTGATGATTCTTTCAGGACTCTTCTTTTCTTGTGTTCCTTGTCAGAGAGCTGGGACAATCTTGTAATGACAATCAACAACTCGGCATCAGGTACCCTTACATTCAATGATGCAGTTTGTTGTATATTGAATGATGAGATGAGAAGAAAGACTGTGGGTGGGACTTCTACAAGTACTGCACTCATGGTGGATACCAGAGGAAGATCACAGGAGAAGAAGAAGTCAGAGAAAGGCCGGTCCAAGAGCAGAGGAAAGTCCAAAGGGAGATTTCCCATGAAGTGTTGGAACTGCGAGAAGAAAGGTCACATGAGCAAGGATTGTTGGGGTAAGAAGAAAGAAAAATGTGCAGAGAGCAAGTCAGAAGGTCAGGAAGCAAATGTTGTGAGTACTATATGGCAGGAGTTTGAGGATGTGTTCCTGTCAGCCGGTGATGGGGCAAACTCAAATTTGTGGTTCGTAGACTTAGGCGCTTCTTACCATTGCAGCTCTAAGAGACATCTATTTTCAGATTTTGTCCAAGGAGATTTTGGTCATGTCACAGTTGGCAATAGACAGCAGTGCAGAATTGTTGGTAGAGGAACAATTGTACTGAAGCCAGTGACAGGCGGAGAATTGAGACTTGCACAAGCAAGATACATTCCAGATTTAAGAAAAAACCTAATTTTTACCAGTCAGCTTGATGATGAGGGTTATGTATCCATCTTTGGTAATTCTCAGTGGAAGATTACTAAAGGGTCTATGGTTGTTGTCAAAGGGAAGCGGACTGGCACTCTCTACTTCTTGGCAGACAATGGGAGTTCAGTTTCAGTGGCAACAGGAGATACGGGTACAGTGACTACATTATGGCATAGGAGGCTCGGTCATCTTAGTGAGAAGAACTTGAGTATTCTACACAGGAGAGAGCTTCTACCTGGGCTAAAGAAGGTGAATCTAGAGTTTTGTGAAGAGTATATCTATGGTAAGCAGAAAGCTGTAAGTTTTCAGTTAGCAAGAACTCAGAAGAAGACTGAAAGGCTGGAGTTGGTTCATTCAGATGTCCGGGGTCCAGTACCAGTGGCATCATATGCGGGCAATAAGTATTTTGTTACGTTTATAGATGATTTCAGCAGGAAAGTCTGGGTGTTTGCTATGAAGGAAAAGTCTGAGATTTTTGGCATCTTTAAGAGATGGAGAGTCATGTGTAAAAACCAGACTGGAGCAAGCCTCAAGTGTCTCAAGACATATAACGGTGATGAATACTGTAGCAGAAAGTTTGATGTTTATTGCGCAAAGCATGGAATCAGAAGGATCAAGACCGTCCCAGGGACACCAGAGCATAATGGTGTGGCAGAAAGAATGAACCGGACCATTCTTGAGAGAGAGAGGAGTATGAGGTTTGATTGGGTCTACCTATATATTTTTGGGCGGCAGCACTGGACATCGCAGTGTATTTGATCAACAGGAGTCCATCCAGTGCATTGGATGGTGGGATTTCAGAGGAGGTTTGGACAGGAAAACCTGTAAAACTTTCTTTTCTTAAAATGTTTGGCTGTATTGCTTATTCTCTGATTGAGAAAGAGAAGAGAAGTAAGTTAAACTCAAAGTCTACAAAGTATGTTTTCATTGGATACGGTGACGATGAGTATGGCTACAAGTTCTGGGATTTTCAGAACAATAAGATCATTCAGAGCAGGAATGCGGTATTTGATAAAAAGCATACTTACAAAGACAGGAAGGATGCACTGGAAGAAAAGAAACATGAGTTTATAGAACTCGATCTTGTCAGAGATGTAGAAATTCCCCGAGTGAAAACTGAAGATGGAAACTTTGAGGATGTGGAGGAGGAAGATGTGGTTGAAGTAGACAGCCACATGCATACACCGGTACCTCAGCCGGTGTCCCCACAGATGAGGAGGTCCACGAGGGTTACCAGGCCATCATAGAGGTATTCTGCTAATGATTATGTTTTGTACACAGATTCTGAAGAACCAGAGTGTTTTGTTGAAGCCATGCAGGATGAAGCTAAGGTCAAGTGGGAGTTGGCTATGAAAGAGGAGATGGACTCTTTGAAGCAGAACAAGACTTGGAATCTTGTGAAGTTACCCACTGGCAAGAAAGCTCTGTTCAACAAATGAGTGTACAAGATGAAGAATGAGGCCGATGGTACCAAAAGATACAAGGCAAGGTTAGTTGTCAAAGGTTATACACAGAAAGAGGGAATTGACTTTCAGGAGATTTTTTTCCCAGTAGTCAAAATGACATCCATCAGGGTGATTATGAGCATGGTAGCAGTGGAGGATCTTCATCTAGAGCAGCTAGATGTGAAGACAGTATTTCTTCATGGAGATTTGGAGGAGGAGCTGTACATGCACCAGCCAGAAGGTTTCGAGGTTAAGGGAAAGGAAGACATGGTCTGCATACTGAAGAAAAGCTTGTATGGTTTGAAGCAGGCTCCGCGGCAGTGGTATCTCAAGTTTGACAGTTTCATGCTAGAGAAGGGCTCACCAGATGCCAGTCAGATCACTGCGTGTACTACCAGAGGTTCGTAAATAATGAGTTTATTGTTTTATCCTTGTATGTGGACGATATGCTTGTAGCAGGTTCTAGTATGAGGAAGATTGAAGAGCTCAAGAAACAGATGGCAAAGAAGTTCTCAATGAAGAATTTGGGAGAGGCGAAGCAGAATCTTGGCATGAAGATCAAGAGAGATAGGAAGCAAAGGAAGCTGTGACTATCTCAAGAGGACTATGTAGAGAAGGTGCTGAAGATGTTTAATATGAAGAACGCAAAGGTAGTGTCAACACCTTTGACAGTACACTTTAAGCTTAGCAAGCAGTTGTGTCCAACAACTCAGGAGGCAAGGGATAAGATGATTAGAGTTCAATATGCCTCGGCTGTGGGAAGTCTAATGTATGCAATGGTTTGCACGAGACCGGACATCGCACAAGCAGTGGGAGCAGTCAGCAGATATATGCAGAATCCAGACAAGGAGCACTGGAATGCAGTGAAGTGGATCTTGAGATATCTCAGGGGTACATGAACTTACAATATGTGCTATGAAGGTGACAGTCTTCAAGTACAAGGATTTGTAGATGCAGATTACTCTGGTGACAGAGACAGTGGGAGGAGCACCACTGGTTATGTTTTTACTGTCGGTGACACAGCAGTGAGCTGGGTATCTCAGTTGCAGAAGATAGTGACTTTGTCAACTACGGAAGCTGAGTATGTGGCGATCACTGAAGCTAGTAAAGAGATGATCTGGTTACAGAGGTTGATGGAGGAGCTCGACAAGAAGCACAATTATAATACGCTATGGAGCGACAGCCAAAGCGCAGTTCACTTGGCTAAGAATCCAGCATTTCATGCAAGAACCAAGCACATTCAGCTTAGGTATCTTTTCATACGTAGTGCGTTGGATGAGGAGTGGCTGAAGCTGGAGAAGATTGATGGTGCCAAGAACCCTGCAGATATGTTCACCAAGGTTGTGAGCAGAGACAAGTTGAGTTTCTGTTGCAACTTGGTGAACCTTTCCAAGAAATAGATCATGAGAGTGCGGCACAGAGAAAGAAGGCGGATCAAAGGTTGATGTCAATTAATCTCCAAGTGGAAGATTGTTGTAGATGGAGATTAATTTCCATCCCGAAAGCCCCGATCCACGTTCACCAACCCATGCGTGCGGGTGTGCGTCGCGCGACCCAAGCCTAGGTGGTCGGGCGCTGGGCATGCGTTCCGTTTTTATGCGCACGAATTTTGGCATGGTGATGTGGCTTCAAATGAGGTACTTGTTTGTCTCGATCCAACTGCCCAGAAGTCTTCTATGAAGATTGAGAGTCTAGAATTTTGTATTTTTTTGGGTTCTTGGATGCCTACGAGCCCTGTTTCTTGTACTGTATATAAACAGAGGCTGTGAGGGTTTATGATTATTGATGAAAAAAATATGGTTTTCCGAGAGGTTTGTAAGTGAGATTTCAGAGAGAATATCTGAGAGGTTTTGTGAGTACGAACGGGTACATTTGAGAGAAATCCTGAAATCTTTTAAGGGGATTAAAAAAATTTCTGAGAGAGAGTGTTTTGAGGGTTTGTACCTGATTCAACTCTTAGTGAAGTCTTACAGATCCTGTGCCGCCGTGAACGTAGTCCAATTTGGATGAACCACATAAAATCCCCGTCTCTCGCTGGTTTTGATTCTTGTTTCTTGTATTTTTCTATTTATTTATTTAATTCTTGCTGGTTTTCTTGTTTTTTATATATTTTTTTTTATTTATTTATTTGTTGTTGATTATATCATAACTACGTGCTTGATTTTATTAAAGAAATTTTTTGTTCAATTTTTTCTCGCGATCGAATCCAACCGGACCTGAGAGGCGAGGATCTCGGAGCCGCGCTTGAGGAAAAGGGTGAAGTTGCTGGTGAGATTAAAAAGGCCCCGTGAGCCACTTGCCAGGAGGCACGACGAGCATCGCCCCTCCGTCGGCGGCCAAGCGGCTGAGTTTGGCGATGGCCGCCGCGAAGACGCGCGTGTTGGAGGTGGTGCCGTCACCCTCCGCGCCGAAGTCCGTCAGTTTAGCCTTGTGGGCCCATGAGCCGGCGACACTCGCCACCGCCCAGTGATGGTGGCCGCGGTGCCCTGGCCACACGCACTCTGCCGCTCCCATGAGACCTGCCGCCTCCGCCATCCATAAAATCACCAACCTCGATACATGCATGAAAAGTAGGAATCGATCAAGACAAAAAGGACAGTATATTCAAGCTTTTTTTGTTTTTGTGTTCGTGACAGAAAGGAAGCAGGGGTTACGTAGAGTTTTCTCGCGCTATCGTTCATGAGCAGTGCCATTGTTGGATGGGAGAGGAAGATATCAATAACCCTCCCGGGAAAGAAGAGGGAAGAAACAAAGGAAGAAGAGAAGGATTTGGGTGCAATTTATAGAGGAAACTGGGCTCATCCGCTCGCGGTTGTCATGGTTTGGAAATTATAAACTTACACTAAGGCGAATCTAACGAGTGGCACTCTGGGATACGATCATGCGAGCAGAGGTTTCCTGATAAATATGGGTGCGAGGAAGGTATTAAGTAGGCGTCATTTGGTTTAGCGACCGTTTCGGGCTTTAATGGAACACCGTTTTTTTTTCCGATAATTTTAGCGTTAATGGAACAATTCGGGCTAGAAATCGCTCGAGAAAGCGCCGATGGAAAGTATTGATTGGAGTTTACTGTTTTTTTTTGATAAGCAATTCGAGTTTACCGTTGGCGCTGCATTTCTTTTTTTTTTCTTTTTCTTTTTCTTTTTTTTTGGTAAACTGCAAAATGTTTAAGGTAAGCACTACAACTTCTGTTTTTTTGTGGATGGACCATAAATTTGTGATAAAAAATGCTAGAACCTTTACTTATTTGGAAACTTTGATTGCTACCGGATCTTATCGCTTCTATTTCTGCCTTCTCATTTTAATATTATTGCTAACTTATTTTATTTTAACCTTTTTTTTATTATTGCTATTTGTCTCCTTGCTGGGAATTTATATATCATATCTATTATATATAATTAAAATAATACTAACAGGATTTAATAACAGCCATGTATAAATTTTTTATAACTTTTTTTTTTTTATCAAAATTATACTTTTATATAATAATGAAATGCAGCATATAAAAATTAATTAATATAGGTTTGCATTAAAAATAAATAATTAAGACAACCGTACCCGATAAGATTTTATTTTTTAAAATTTTAAAATAAATTAAAAATAAACCTTTAAATTTAAAATTTAAAATAATTTTGTTTTAAATTTTAAATTTTAAATAAAAAATAATTTTGTTTTCTATCAAATTTACTAATTTTTTTCTTTCAAATTTTACCACTCTTATTATTATTACTACTATTATTATTATTAATGGGAGTTTTTACGTGAAAACTTTGCATAAAAGTTTTCACCATATGAATGTTAGTTTGAGTGGCAGAAACTTCTATTTGGATATTATTAAATATAATATTTCATATATAATAAAAAACTAGTTATTAATTTTTTATTTATTATAATTTATTATGTTATTATATATTATTTTTAAAATAGTTAGAAAAAAAGAGAAGATATATTCTATGCTCGTGGCAATTTTTTTTCATAGAGACTTAACTTGTATAGAGTTCTTTGCTTTTTATATAGAAGCTAATATTATGGCATGGTCCAACCTAGTTCGAAGTCCCTAGAGGATGGTCCGGTTGGTCACCTCGGCCTCTTCATTGGTCTGAGGGTGAGCCACCGAGGTGAAGCGGTAATAGATAATGAGGCTGACGCAGAACTTCTCGAACTTTCGATTGTCGAACTGTCATCCGTTATCGGTGATGATGGTGTGGGGAAGTTCGAAGTGGCAGATGATCGACTTCTAGAAGAATTAGCTGACCTTGGCTTCAGTGATCCGTGCTAGCGGCTCTACCTCCACCCATTTGGTGAAGTAGTCAATGGCCACTATCAGGAACTTGCGCTGTCCGGATGTGGAGAAAAATGGACCAAGGATGTCCATCCCCCACTGGACGAACGGCCAGGGGGCGAAGAGCTGGAGAGTGGTGCCGCCAGTTGGCGTTGTATGTGGGCATGGCGCCGGCAGCGATCGCACTTCATGAAGTCGGCAGCGTCCTCTCTCATAGTCTTCCAGTAATACCCCTGATGGAGAGTCTTGTATGCTAGCATCCTGCCCCCCACGTGATTTCCGTAGAGGCCTTCGTGTATCTCCTGGAGCATAAAGTCCGCCTCCGTGGATCTCAGACACTTCAGGAGTGGATAAGAATATGACATGCGGTAGAGTTGCCCATCCATCAAGACGAAGCGCGCATCCTTCTTCTTGACAAGGTCAGCCTCCGCGCGGTCTTCCGGCAGGATGCCATCGATGATGTAGCTGATGTATTGGTCCATCCAGTTGGGCTCCGGGGTGACCTGTTGGACCTCCCCGGGAGCCTCATAACTTGGAGCTTCTAAGTATTCGATGTGGGTGCGCCCAGTGATGAGTTTGGTAGGGTCGCGAGCCTTGAGAGGGTGTCGGCACGAACATTCTCTCTACGAGAGATATGGGAGATGCTGAAGCACCGAAAGCCCGCCGTGCTCGAGCATACTTGTTCCAAGTACTTCATCATTTGGGGATCTTTTGCCTCGAATTCTCCTGAGACCTGTCCGGTGACCAGCTGAAAGTCGGTGAAAACCTTCAGGTTGGGCACACCTAGTTCGCGGGAACACCATTTTTTTTTCCAATAATTTTAGCGTTAATGGAACAATTCGGGCTAGAAATCGCTCGAGAAAGCGTGCAGATGAAAAGTATTGATTGGAGTTTAATGTTTTTTTTTTTTTTGATAAGAAATTCGAGTTTACCGTTGGCGCGCATTTCTTTTTTTTTTTTTCTTTTTTTTTTGGTAAACTGCAAAATGTTTAAGGTAAGCACTACAACTTCTGTATTTTTGTGGATGGACCATAAATTTGTGATACAAAATGCTAGAACCTTTACTTATTTGGAAACTTTGATTGCTACCGGATCTTATCGCTTCTATGCCTTCTCATTTTAATATTATTGCTAACTTATTTTATGTTAACCCTTTTTTTATTATTGCTATTTGTCTCCTTGCTGGGAATCTATATATCATATCTATTATATATAATTAAAATAATACTAACAGGATTTAATAACGGCCAAGTATCAATTTTTTATAACTTTTTTTTTCGATCAAAATTATACTTTTATATAACAATGAAATGCAGCATATAAAAATTAAATAATATAGGTTTGCATTGAAAATAGTTAATTAAGACAACCGTACCCGATAAGATTTTATTTTTTAAAATTTTAAAATAAATTAAAAATAGACCTTTAAATTTAAAATTTAAAATAATTTTGTTTTAAATTTAAAATTTAAAATTTTAAATAAAAAATAATTTTGTTTTCTCCAAATTTACTAATTTTTTTTCTTTCAAATTTTACTACTCTTATTATTATTACTAATATTATTATCATTATTATTATTACCATTATTATTATTATTATCATCATCATCATCATCATTATTATTATTATTATTATTATTATTATTATTATTATTATTATTATTATTATTATTATTATTATTATTATTATTATTATTAATGAGAGATTTTACGTGAAAACTTTTATGCAAAGTTTTCACCATATGAATGTTAGTTTGAGTGACCGAAACTTCTATTTGGATATTATTAAATATAATATTTCATATATAATAAAAAACTAGTTATTAATTTTTTATTTATTATAATTTATTATGTTATTATATATTAATTTTAAAATAGTTAGAAAAAAGAGAAGATATATCCTATGCTCGTGGCAATTTTTTTCATAAAGACTTAACTTGTATAGTGTTCTTCGCTTTTTATATAGAAGCTAATATTATGGCCTGGTCCAACCTGATTCGAAGTCCATAGAGGATGGTCCGGTTGGTCATCTCGACCTCTCCATTGGTCTGAGGGTGAGCCACCGAGGTGAAGCAGTAATAGATAACGAGGCTGGCGCAGAATTCCTCGAACTCTCGATTGTCGAACTGTCATCCATTATCGGTGATGATGGTGTGGGGAAGTTCAAAGTGGCAGATGATCGACTTCCAGAAGAATTGGCTGACCTTGGCTTTAGTGACCGTGCTAGCGGCTCTACCTCTACCCATTTGGTGAAGTAGTCAATGGCCACTATCAGGAACTTGCGCTGTCCGGATGCGGGGGAAAATGGACCAAGGATGTCCATCCCCTACTGGACGAACGGCCAGGGGGCGGAGAGCTGGGAGAGTGGTGCCGCCGGTTGGTGCTGTATGTGGGCATGGCGCAGGCAGCGATCGCACTTCATGAAGTCGGCAGTGTCCTCTCTCATAGTCTCCCAGTAATATCCCTGATAGAGAGCCTTGTATGCTAGCATCCTGCCTCCCACATGATTTCCGTAGAGGCCTTCGTGTATCTCCTGGAGCACAAAGTTCGCCTCCGTGGATCTTAGGCACTTCAGGAGTGGATAAGAGTAGGACATGCGGTAGAGTTGTCCATCCATCAAGACGAAGCGCGCATCCTTCTTCTTGACGAGGCCAGCCTCCGTGCGGTCTTCCAGCAGGATGCCATCGATGATGTACCTGATGTATCGGTCCATCCAGCTGGGCTCCGGGGTGACCTGTTGGACCTCCCTGGGAGCCTCATAACTTTGAGCTTCTAAGTATTCGATGTGGGCGCGCCCAGTGATGAGTTTGGTAGGGTCGCGAGCCTTGAGAGGGTGTCGGCATGAGCGTTCTCTCCACGAGAGATATGGGAGATGCTGAAGCACCGAAAGCCCGCCATGCTCGAGCGCACTTGTTCCAAGTACTTCATCATTTGGGGATCTTTTGCCTCGAATTCTTCTGAGACCTATCCGACGACCAGTTGGGAGTCGGTGAAGACCTTTAGGTTGGGCACACTCAGTTCACGGGAGACCCTCAGTCCCATGAGGAGTACCTCGTACTCCGCTTGGATGTTGGTTGCTGCAAACCGGAATCGGAGCGTGCACTCAGTCACAACCCCATCACTATTGGCGAGGATGAGGCCTGCTCCACTCCCTCCCGAGTTGGATGCGCCATCCATGTGGAGGACCCAGACCTCCTCCTTGGTTACGGGCTCTGTCTAGCACTCCGGGGTGGTCTCTTCCAGCTCCTCACCTATGCCTGTACACTCGACCAGAAAGTCAGCCAACACTTGGGCCTTTTGAGATGGTCTCGGTTGGTATGCGATGTCGAACTCACTAAGTGTCAGAGCCCACTTGGCCAAATATCCAGAAGTATCGGGGCAGCTGAGTACGGCCCTCAATGGTTGGTCCGTCAAAACCACAATCGGATGCGCTTGGAAGTATAGCCTGAGTCGCTGAGCAGACATTATAAGGGTAAAAATTTACTTCTCAGAGTGAGTGTACCTGATCTCCGCATCTCGGAGGAGTTTGCTGGCATAATACACCAGTTTCTGAGCTCCGTCCTCGTCTGTATGGACAAGGACCGAACTGACGTCCCCTGAGGGACCGCAGGTACAATAAGAGTTCCTCTCCATCTTCTACCTTGGAGAGCAGCGATGGTGATGCCAAGAACTTTTTCAGCTCCTCAAAGGCTTCCCAGCACTCTTCTGTTCAGGTGAAGTCATGCACTTTACATAGCGCATTGAAGAAAGGCAAGTAGCGATCAACAGATCGCGAGATGAACCGGCTCAGGACAGCGATCCGGCCCGTGAGGCGCTGGACCTGCTTCTTCGAGATAGGGTACTCCATGTTGACAATTGCCTGAACCTTCTTAGGGTTGGCTTTTATTTCTCTCTGGGTGACCATGAAGCCCAGGAACATCCTTGCCGCCATGCCGAAAGCGCACTTCATTGGATTCAGCTTCATCTGGTGCAGGCAAAGATTTTGGAAGGCCTCCGCCAAGTCAACGATGTGGTCTGACCCCGACTTGCTCATAACAAGCATGTCATCCACATAGACTTGCATGTTTCGGTCGATCTAATCCTTGAAGACTCGATTGACCAGCCGTTGGTATGTGGCGCAGCATTCTTCAGGCCAAAAGGAATCATCTGGTAGCAGTACATCCCTCGATCTGTGATGAAGACAGTGTGCTTCTCGTCCTCTAGAGGCATTCGGATCTGATTGTACTTGGAGAATGCATCCATAAATGAGAGTAAGCAGTGCCCCGAGGTGATGTCTACCAGTTGGTCGATTTTCGGCAATGGGAAGCTATCCTTCGGGCAGGCTCGGTTGAGGTCGATGTAGTCCATGCAAATCCTTCATTTTTCATTATTCTTCTTGACCATGACCACGTTCGCCAACCAACTAGGATACTGTACTTTACGAACAAAGCTGGCTGCGAGGAGCTTCTCCACATCCTTGTTGATCACCCGTTGCCTCTTCGGGACGAAACATCTCTTCTTCTGCCAGACAAAGTGGTATTTCGGGTCAATGCTCAACTTATGGGTGATGATATTGGGAGGAATCTTGGGCATGTTTTTCGCTTCCAAGCAAACACGTCCGCATTCACCTGAAGGAAACCAAGTGGGTCCGTTCCTCTTCTTGCAGCTGGGCCCCAATATGTACTGTCTTCGTTGGGTCTGCTCCAAGCGGATATGTCAAAAGGTGCTCAACTGGGCCATCTCTGGGATCCTCCGCCCTTTAGTCGAGGTCGTCGATGCTGAGGTCCTCCTCGAAACCTCCGGCCCGTGGAACAGCTTGAAGACAGTATTGAATCGGCTGAGGTGCCCCCCTCATTTCCCCTACTCCATAAGGAGTGAGAAACTATACCAATAGCCACCTGGTGGAGATGACCGCATCGAGCAGATTGAGCCTAGGGCAGCCAAGGATCACGTTATAGGCCGAAGGGAGCCAAACAACTGTGAAGGTCATCATGACAGTGTTATGCCAAGATGGGTACCCGACGATAACGGGGAGAGTGATCTCCCCTTCAACTCACGCGGAGTCCCCAGTAAAATCGACAAGGGGAGTGTGCATAGGCTTCAACTGAGTAGAGAATAGGTTCATCCTGGAGGAAGCATCGTAAAAAAGGATATTAGTCGAACTTCCACTATCGACCATAATCTACTTTACATGATGCTTGGCAATCGTAAATAACCATGGCATCGTTATTTACATTTTGATTCCCAGATCCCTCCCTCATAAAGAGGAGTATATTTTCTGACCTCTCCCCCTCCCGGGCCCTCTTGGCAGCATGCTCTATTTCCCAACATATCATACCCACATGATACGGAACTAAAATGCATGCAAAGTTATTTTTGTATTTTTATAGGTTAAGTTAAGTATTAGTTCTCGAAGAACAGACCAAGAACCTAAGTAGAGAATTCTATGCAAAAACAAGAAGCAACAGCATGCAAAATAGGACCTAAAAGCAATATAAAAGAGGACCACCGAAGCTGAGAAGTCTCGGTTGGACTAGTTCCCCTTCAATAAGGCTACAAGCAAGCAGAGGGGGTGTACCTGACAATGATTGAAGCACCCGATGAAGATTGTAGACGAAGGGATTGCTCTTACTCCCGGATGCGGCGTGGATGATCAAGCCGGAGACTCACGGATTCTCGGCTTTCAACTCGGCGATCTGATCGCTGCCCGGCTGGAGTTGTTGGATTTGTAGAAGTTGAGGGACATGCAAACAACCTCTCAAGAATTAGAAAACAAAGCAAGGATGGAGGATTAATTAAAAAATAGCAAGAAAAAGAAGGGGTATGATGTGGGCAGCTAGGGCTTGGAGAGGCAGATGGAGGCTGGAGAATGGGTGCAGAACACAAGGAAGAAGGAGAGGGGTTCACACAGAATCCTCTTAGCACACAGCAAATAGCACACAGCAATGAGAAAATTTAGTTGTATTCATTTAAAAAAAAGTTATTAAATTTTCATACAAGGGGTTCCTTATATAGAGTCATGAGACTTAGGGCCCAAGCAAAAGAAAACAAGGAAAATAAGGGGTGCCCACTTTCTTCCTAAAGTGTGGGGCTGAATACATGGAAGAAAACACACTCATGCCATACAAAATCCCTCCAAACAAGGTAGGTAATGGGCAGCCAAAGGGGGGGACCAAGGGGCGCCAACTTCTTACTTCTCTTGGCTTGGGGTGGACAACTTCTTTCCTAAGCAAGCTAGCATAAATTATGGGATTCATGTTTATCTATTTTGACTTTCCTTCTTGTTATGCTGGCATGTGGAGTTGGTGTGCTTGGGGTGTGGAAGGGGTGTGCTGTCGTGTGGTCATCAACTCCTCGTGCATGGGCTGACTTCATGATCTTCCAAGTAATCCTAGGTAGCAAAATCCAGGATGTGACTGGGACTCCTTGCGGCTATTGAGGTCGCACGCTGGGTGGTGTCCTTCACATACTTGAGTCTTCTTTGACTGGGCTTGACTCAATACAGACTCAATACAACTGGACATGATTACAAGACTCAGAAAAAAAACTAGCTCAACATGAGCTGACTGGTACAGGACTCAAATAATGAAAATGACAACTCAAATAGGCTAAGCCCTTATTACAAATTGGACTCAAACACTACTATGTAACTCGTAGAGGGTTTAGAAGCCTCTATCTTGTTCTGGTACCTTTGACGTCCCCACCAATTCTTCCGGGATGGGAGGAACTCGATCCTGTCGAGTAAGGATCACACTAATTCACATATCTCTCGAGAAGGTCTGGGTTGAGACGCTGCAAGTCCTCTTGAGAAATCCATGAATTGTCCGATTCTGGCCGACCTTGCCATCGGACCAGATAGTGTTGATGGTCGTGGCCCCGAATCATGATGGCTTGATCATCCAGGACATGCTTGATCCGTTCTCCTCTCTTAGGCCAATTAATTAGTGGACACTATGGGCTAGGGTCACTCACAATGAAAGGAGTAGGTCCAAAGGCCTCACTGGGTATCGCTGTCGGTTCCCTATACTCAATCAGGTCTGCGATATTAAAGGTAGAACTAATGCCAAAATCCGGAGGCAAATCTAACACATAGGCATTTGGTCCAACCTTCTCTATCACTCTAGAAGGTCCGGCTCCGCTAGCATGAAGCTTCATTTAGGCCTAAGCCTAACCAAGATAGAATTCCCTACATTGAATCCATTGGCACTTATTCTGGGAATTAGTCAGTTTGTTAGATATTTCATTACTTAAATTACTCTTGTGGCTAATACCCTAATGCATATGCTGTGCGATGTTCAGTGCAGGTGTGGACATGCTGGGCACATGCAGACTCCTAACAGGTGACGCAAAGGACTCATACTAATACCTAATAGACTCGACTATGCATTCCTATCGAAAGAGTTTTATTAGGTCTTAACTACAACTTGGGCATGGGGCATGAGTCGTGGTTGATGGATGACATTCAGAAAAAAATTTGCCAGGAACTCCTAATAGATGCCAGAGGGTCTTCCAAAAGTAGGTAGCAAATGGGATGGGCTCTATGGATTCTTGCAACCTGGTAACCTCAACAAAATGTGACCCAATGGTTCTAGAAATATAAGACGACTCAGGAAGGGTAGGAAATAGAAAGGGGATTCAGGGACTGGTTCTGGGCTAAAGAGACTGACCTTAATGTATGAGCATTGGGTTATGTCTCTAGGCAAGAAAAGGTCCATGCTATGGAAGGATGGGTCAATAATTTCTGGAAAGAGGTCCTCAAAGGGAACTATGGGAGGGGGCTCATCCTGGGGGTACTGATTCAAAGAGATCAGGTCCTTAATAAATTCTTCTGATTCTTGTATTTTAGGACTAAACTCTATAATTTGACTCTCTTCCACGGTTTTCTCAGGTAAAGTTCTGGCAGCAGTATCTAAGTTCTCCTCCTCTAATTGTTCTTCCACTATAGGTTCCTCTACTAGACTTAACTCATAGGTGGCCTCTTTAGATTTCTCAGTAGGCTTAGGAGTTTCTTTCTCTAAATTTTCAAGGGGTTCATCCTCTTCAAAGTCTTCTCCTTCGTATTCGTCTACTAAACTAGGATCAGCCTCATACACTTCTACCTCAGGCTCATTAATGGGTTCTGGGATCTTTTCCTTGCAAACTAATGGGATAGGAGTAGTAGGCTGGTCTAAAGGAAGTCGGCTAGGTTTGGACTTAGGTTCAAGAGAATTAACCCTGTTGGACTTAGATTGACTGATCATGAGTTCCCTCTGATATAACTCAAATTCCCTAGCTAGGTGATAGGCTTCCTCTAGGTCCTGAATTTGCCAATGAAACAGCTCCCACTGGATATCCCTACGTAGGCCATCTCTAAATCTAGCCATGATCCTAGACTCAGGTTCGATTGTGTTACATCTCCTACTAAACTCGTTAAATTGGTCAATGTACTCAGACACAGTCATGTACCCTTGTTTCAATTTGTACCATTGTTCTAAAAGTTGGTACTCATAAGATCAACCTAAGTACTTCTCTCTCAATTAACTTCTCATAGTTTTTCAGGTAAGTATTTCATCTCCCCATTGATAACATTCATCCTTAATATCTTCCTAGTATCGCCTAGCATGTCAGATTAGCTTACGTGTGGCCAATCTAACTTTTCCTAACTTCGTCATCTGAGTGTACTCAAAATACTGATCCATTCTTTCCTCCTAATCAATATACACCTCAGGATCTGGACTTCCATCAAAAGTGGGTGCATAAGGTTGGGTGCTCCTAGTGGGCCTTTCCTCTGAGTCAACCAAATATGGATATGGGCTTCTAGGGCTATACTCAGGGGTGAGATCATGATGATAAACTCGTGGATCAAAGGTACTGGGCCTAGGTGATTTGAATTCATCCTGGGTCCTACGAGCTTCGTTCCGGGCCTCCGCTTGGGTAAGTGATTGGCTCATTAGGGTAATTTGTTCAGACAGGGCTCTCAATTGGGCCTGAACCCTGGACTCCATGATTAGACTGGGCTGGACATGGACTGATGGACTAATGGGCTCCTAATCTAGTGGATATGAAACATACATAAGACAAACTGACTAAGGCTGCCTAGACCTAGAGCCCAAACAGAATGGGTTGACTTAACTTATACACAACTCAGCTCCTAGTCCTTCAACTAGCCAGGTAAGAGGTGGGATGGTGGGAGGCCCCCCTGCTCTCGCAAGGACCCAATTAAGGAACCACCGATCCGCTTTGCTCGTTTGACACTATACCTCTAACCTAGACACCAGCCTCTAGTAATAGGAAATGAATTGGGTGCACTAGTCGTCCCATAATGGTTGAACCCAACCGATTGGTGTCCTTAGCCCACTAGGACAAATTAAATCTAATTAATTTTATATTTGAGGCTTGGGACTGAATGCAAGGGAGGTGGTTTTGGGCTAAGGAAAGGAATGACCTCCTTCCTGTTGAGTCTCAGGTGGTGTATTCATGGCTAGTCAGGTCAATGTATATGAGTTGATCTGGTCTATCATGGTTTTTCATGATATGTCTAGGGCTAGGGTTGAGTCCGGTATGAGTCCTAGGTGTTTAGGCTCAGTTTTGGTCAGTATGGGTCTTCGGGTCGGCTCTTCTGTTGTAAGAGTCGACTTTGTTGGTTGGCACATCTTAGAATAGGTGATTGTGGACTGGACGGGTCGGCTCGGATGGATTCGAGTCGGCTCGAATGCACAGTCAGAAAATTTGCAGTCTGGATGGGTCGGCTCGGATGGATTCGAGTCAGCTCGGATGCATAGTCAGGAAATCTGCAGTCTGGACGGGTCGGCTCGGATGGATTCGGGTTGGCTCGGATGCACAGTCAGGAAACCTGTTGTTTGGACGGGTCGGCTCGGATGGATTAGAGTCGAACTTCTTGGAAGTGTGACCGAGGTATATATATATTGTATTCTCGCAAGAGGATGTATGTGGTGTAACAAACTTTTTGGAAGTGGAAATCCCTTTCTCCCTTGAAAATTCCTCTGTTTTCTTTTTCTTCTCTCTTCTCTAGTTCATGGTGTTCTTGATCTTCATAGACCTGAATCCTACCGTGATCTTCAATAAAGATTGTTGGCAGATGGTCATCCATAACCTGTGAATACGTTTCCGCGATTGCTTTGTTGATCCAGGCGTTCGTTCTTGATCAAGAACAAGGCTGTTCTTGAGGATTTGGTTCATCAAATTTGGTTGGATTTGTAGCAGAATTCTCAACACTTCCCTTATCTTGGATATTGATGCCCTTAAGTTAATTATGCAATGATGGCAGGCAGATGAAAATATAAATTAGGGTTTTAAGTATTTTTTATGTTTTATGAGTATATGTAATTTTTTTTATTTTGGTATTTTTTTAAATAGAAAGATAATTTGAAAATAATGACCTAAAATACAGGAAACATGCCAAAAATTTAAGATATACAAAAATTATACTAAAACAACCCTAAACTTGCTGAAATTGACCTTGCTACCAAAATAGAGCAGAACTGTTCTCAAGCAGTATTCCTGCTGGTAGAAAATCTACAGATCAAGATAATTCATGAGAAAATTCTTAAAATTAATTTCAATTATAAAAATAAATTTTAGATTTTTATGAATTCTCTACTGTTAGAAATAATTGAAATAACATGCTATGTACTGAAAAGGCCGAGATGCAAAAAAAAACCTAATGAACTCTTTGTGTTCTCCTTCAAGGGTCAAATCACAGCGGCATCCCTACATACCATAGGAGATCCCGTAGATTGGGAAGAGAGGGTCTTGTAGCCCTACTTGTCTCCTATGACCGGACGGCCATGGTGAAGCACCCGATCCGAGTATGCAAAGAGAACCGAGCCCAAACATGCTCTGATACCAAATGATGCGGAACTAAAATGCATGCAAAGTTATTTTTGTATTTTTATAGGTTAAGTATATAGTTCTCGAAGAACAGACCAAGAACCTAAGTAGAGAATTCTATGCAAAAACAAGAAGCAACAGCATGCAAAATAAGACCTAAAAGCAATAGAAAAGAGGACCGTCGAGGCTGAGAAGTCTCGGTTGGGCTAGTTTCCCTTCAATAAGGCTACTGGAAAGCAGAGGGATGTACCTGATAATGGTTGAAGCACCCGATGAAGATCGTAGATGAAGGAATCGCTCTCACTCCTGGATGCGGCCTGGATGATCAAGCGGAGACCCGTGGATTCTCAGCTTTTAACCCGGTGATCCGATCGCTGCCCGGCTGGAGTCGTTGGATTCGTAGAAGTTGAGGGACCTGCAAACAACCTATCAAGGGTTAGAAAACAAAGAAAGGATGGAGGATTAATTGAAAAATAGCAAGGAGAAGAAGGGGTTTGATGTGGGCGGCTAGGGCTTGGAGAGGTGAATAGAGGCTGGAGAATGGGCGTAGAACACAAGGAAGAAGGAGAGGGGTTCACACAGAATCCCCTTAGCACACAACAGATAGCACACAGCAATGAGAAAACTCAGTTGTATTCATTCAAAAAAAAATTATTAAATTTTCATACAAGGGGTCCCTTATATAGAGTCATGAGACTTTAGGGCCCAAGCAAAAGAAAACAAGGAAAATAAGGGGTGCCCACTTTCTTCCTAAAGTGCGGGGCTAAATACATGAAAAAAAATACTCTCATGTCATACAAAATCCTTCCAAACAATGTAAGTAGTGGGCAGCCAAAGGGGGGGACCAAGGGGCACCAACTTCTTACTTCTCTTGGCTTAGGGTGAACCACTTCTTTCCTAAGCAAGCTGGCATGAATCATGGGATTCATGTTTATCTGTTTTGACTTTCCTTCTTGTCATGCTGGCGTGTGAAGTTGGTCTGCTTGGGGTGTGGAAGGGGTGTGCTAGCGTGTGGTCATCAACTCCTCATGCATGGGCCGACTTCATGATCTTCCAAGTAATCCTGGTGGCGAAATCCAGGGTGTGATTGGAACTCCATGCGGCTACTGAGGTGGCATGCTGGGTGGTGTCCTTCACATGCTTGAGTCTTCTTTGATTGGGCTTGACTCAATACAGACTCAATACAACTGGACATGATTATAAGACTCAGAAAGAAAACTAGCTTAACATGAGCTGACTGGTACAAGACTCAAATAATGAAAATGACAACTCAAATAATGAAAATGACAACTCAAATATGCTAAGCCCTTATTACAAATTGGGCTCAAACACTACTAAGTAACCCACAGAGGGTTTAGAAGCCTCTGTCTTATTCTGGTGCCTCTGGTGTCCCCACCATCACAGGCTTCTCGATGGGTCAGTTATCGACTACAGGGATGGGGGGAAGAGCAGCAAACGCCTGAGGTTCCGCCGGGGCCTTGCCCCCCATAAATTTTCTGAGGTAGCTCTTCCTTATCATGTCTTTAATTTTCTTCTTGAGGTGGCGGCACTCCTCGGTGCCGTGGCCATGGTCACAGTGGAACTGGCAATACTTTGTCTTGTCGCGACTGTTGGATGGCCTCAGCGGGGGAGGGCGGTGCAAGTAACGCTCGCTCTCAATCTCCATGAGGATCTTCGACCTCGCGACGAGGAAAGGTATGTATCTTTCTTCTGGGATGGGGCTGCTCTTCGACTTCGACCCTCGATGAAAGTTTGGGATGGTCGGTATGGGATTTCACATCCCGGATGTCTCCCCCAGAGGTTGCTTCTTCAGTCACTTCCCGTCTAGCTCTCTCCTCGTACGGTCTGCCTTCTCGGCATGGATGTACTTGTGAACACGGAAGAGAAGGTCGGAGTATGTCTTCGACGGCTTTTTGTTCAGGAAGTAGGTAAGATGGGAGGTCCTGAGTCCTCTCTTCAATGCCAGCATTGTGACTGGTTCATCCAAGTTATAGATCTCCAGTGCGGCAACTTTGAAATGGGTCACATAGTCCCGTAAAAGTTCATGATCCTGTTGCCTGATGGAGAAGAGGCTGTCTACCTCTCGTGGCACCTTTCAGCAGGTGTCAAAGTAGGTTACAAACTTCCTTTCCAATTGTGCAAAGGAGTTGATGCTTTTAGACTCGAGGCGGGTAAACTAGACTCGAGCTGCCTTCCGGAGAGTGGCTAGAAAGGTGATGCAGAAGAGGGCGTCGATCGTCCCTTGGACTCTCATGAGAGCCTTGTAGCTCTCAAGGTGGTCCAGAGGGTCAGTGGTCCCATCATAGGGATCCACCTACGGCATGTGGAACCGACTCGGGATCGACTCCTCTTGGATTTCTCGAGAGAAAAGGAAACGGGCGTCATGGCCCGCAGGCTCACGGGAGGAGTCTTGCAAGTTTGCAAACTGGCGGGATAGCTCTGCCAGATTGCGCTCCTGTTCCTCCAGGCGCCTTTCAGCCATGCGCCTGATGGCCTCGTCGGTGGAGCCTTTCGCTGAGGCTGACGGAGGAGGTGAAGATGATAACTGAGGGGGTCACAATAAGGGGCCTTGCCTTGACTGCCTCGGCGGTGCTTAGCAGTGGCTTGCTCGAGGGCCGGAGACTGGCTCTCTCGGTCGATTGACCAGGTCCACTGTCTCTTCGCTGGGGTCCGGTGGCTTCCCTGGGGGTCTATCGTGGCCTGCAGTAGCGATGGCCTTCCTTGGAAGGAATGCAGGCTATCGCGGGGTGCGGTGGCTTGGGCCACAGAGGTCCCTGGCTATTGGTGAGTGGCTAGGGATCGGTGTTGATGCTGCAACTACCACATCGCCGCAGTTAGAACCTGTATCTGTTGAGCGACGCGGCCAACTGGACATCCGCCAGAGGCGGTTATGGTGGAGCGGGGGGCTCCCTCTCTGGACTGTGCGGGCCCTCATGGAAAGGGGGTCTCTCGCTCGACTGGTGGAAATCTCCCGTGCTCGTGTCATCACCATGTTTCGGGTGGAGTTGCACATGTGGGGATTGGCCTAGATCAAACTGTGTCCTGCCCCCTACCTGGCGTGCTAATCTATTGCCGCCTACACCGCCATGGCCTGTAACTTGGGGATGACCTCGGATGCTGACGTCGTCGCTCGAGAACCAGCTCACGTGCCTGGACCTGCAAAAAAGAGGAGACTCGGGCCAGGAATCCTGGCGGTGGCACTACAACGATCAAGTCAGTGGCAATCTAGGAGAGCAGATCCTCTCCTATGGGCCCTTTTGGTCGGACTTTATGCTTGGAGGAGGAGATTGTGCTTTAAAAAGAAAGAGTAGAGTGAGGGTGGCAGTGGTGGAGGAGAGCTCGAGCGATGATGGCTGTGTCCATTGAGATCCTTTCGATGGATGCTCCAGTAGCCTCAGAATGCTCTGCTCCTTGCTTTCTCTCTCCCATTTTCTTGCCTTTGCTTGCTTACCTTTCTCGAAGACCTTCTGAACCTTCTTTTAGGCCATGGACCCTTCCAACGACCTACCTCATGTTCTTCCCCCTCTGCAGGCGCCGAAAGGTCAACGCTCGGCAGCGCTCCGTGCCGTGTGCCCAGGTCCCTTCCCCATCCATGATAAGGAGTTATGTCGCTAGTTCTGACCTTCCTTCAGGTCACTCCACTTTGAAAAATTTGGCAGGGCTCGATCGGGGAGCAGTCGCCCCCCCTGATTTGAATCTTCTAGGATGATTTCCTCTTTCGGATGGTGAAAACGGTCAGTTGGGAGGTGCAGTGCCTTGGCCAGGATGCCCTTTCCTATCTGGTGTAACTAGCGGCGAGAGTAATCATGGCATCCTGGGGGGTGCCCCTCCATGGTCCTTGGGTGGTGGTCCATCGCCTAAGGGAGGTGGCACCGTCCCCTTCCTCCTGCTTCTGAATCTCCCGAAGTGCCGTGGACTTTGGCCACAGGGATGGCTTCCAGCTGCTGGACCTTCCATCTGAAGAGAGCTTGGTCTGAAGAGCAGAAGCTCAACTTCGATCGAGGTTGGCTCGACCTCGAGGGAGCCACCCGGCGAAGGAGGTTGAAGAGAGTAGGAGCTCGACTTCGATCGAGGTGGGCTCGACCTCGAGGGAGCCGTCCGGCGAAGGAAATCGAAAAGAGCAGGAGCTCGACTTCGGTCGATATGGGCTCGATATCGAGGGAGCCGCCCGACGAAGGAGCTCGAAGAGAGTAGGAGCTCGACTTCGACCGAGGCGGGCTCGATATCGAGGGAGCTGCCCAGCGAAGGAGCTTGAAGAGAGTGGGAGCTCGGCTTCGACTGAGATGGGCTCGACCTCGAGGGAGACGCCCGGTGAAGGAGCTCGAAGAGAGTGTCTGACATGGCAACTTCTACCAATTGGGTATCCGACTGGACCTGACAGGGACTCTACGTTAGCGATCCTGCCATATCACATGTAAATAGATCTGAACAAATAATTGCATACATGTATTCGTATAATCCATAATCAAGGCGGCTCTCGATGGAGAAAATCATCATATCATAAATCACCGAATATATGATATATATAAATAGAGAAAGCAGAGAGGGGACCTAGCCAATAAAATGAAAATACCCTAACTGACCCTCCCATCATGAGTCAAGTCATGCTAATGCCTATACTGTGCCGCCTCAACCACACCAAATTACATGAGATGCTCCTAGCCCAATCAATGATCACATAACAATGGGCTCAACCTACATCTATCAACATGGACCACAAAATAAAATAAAAAATACCAATTAATATTAGTCCAAATTAAGAAAATTCTTACATTCTCCCACTTGGACTACATTAATTATAATTTTTAAAAAAATTATTTTAAAAAATAGCTCTGGGGTTGAAAATAAAATATAGCCACCATATAATCCATAGACAGCACCTACAAACGACTCGGTCCAACAATATCCATGATGCCGAATCATGGGACTGATGTACTACTTAACCGATACAAGACTTATCCATGGTTACAAGTATCATAAACACCATCGACATGAGTCTAGGTGTGGTAGTGTAGCAAGAAAATAGCATCAACATGATCAAATAAAACATGCTATTTTTCATTGTCAGTTCTTTAATTTCTCGTCAACATGCTTAGAAACAAAATAAGTAAGAGAAATTATGATGGCATCAAACAACAACCTATCCCGTCTCACATACTCAACAATGGTATCAATGACAAGACAACACAATAAATCTGAAACTCAACACCAGGTCTTAGTCAGGTACATAACCAAAAGAGATATCTTATAATCAAAATAAATTAAACATATATACCCGCAATCATGATTTTTCTTTAACCACATGTTATATCACAAGCTAGAGAAATCTCACGACTTCAAAACAAGTCTGTATGTCTCCAAACACAATGAGATCCCAGAATTATCAAAATGAAACATACCCATACAACTATCATTCTCAAGATAAAAATACATTCTTGAGATACTATGTTGTATTTTATTTTTCCACATGTGCACATATAAAATCATATAAGAATGCAATCCATCAACTAACATGTCAACAATGTATATAAATATACATGATAAAAAAATCAAATAAAACCAAGCTTTATAATAATAAAATATAAATATAAAGTCACTCCCACAAACTAAGCACAACAAAAGAATTTAATATACACATATTTCAATATGCTTTGTAAAGCATACAGGCTTCAAATTCTTGGTTAGAGGATCAACCGATAAAGACTTTATTCATATACACTCGACACTTATGTATCCTTGGATTACAATCCAACAATCAATGACAAATAAAATTTGTCAATTAAGTCAATGTATAAATACATCAAACTTCCACTAATCCAAAAATCAAAAGATTCTAAAATATCCATATTCTTGGCAAGTTTCATAAAAACTATGGATCTTAATCTTTATTAGGGGATCAACACATATTGACTTTATATATTGTACAAAATATCTCCCTTTCAACTACAACATCTGACTAACAAAAAATTCTATCTTTATATAGATAGAGATGATGAAGACTTTTATTATTCCTTTAAAGAACATAGCTGTCTATGATTATAAAAAATTATAGGTGATTTTAAGACATAATCAATAATTATAAGACCTAGGACAAAGTTTTACAATAAAATAATATAAATTGTGACTTTGTAACATACCACAAACTTTGCCTGTAAATCCAAGAATGCCACTAGATTATATTTACAAACCTTCTATAAAACAAAACCTCCAGTCATTTACATTGTCATAAGAAATGACATGTATCTATTTTCTTATCATGTGATTTCTTTACTAGTGCTACATCAACTAGTAATGAAGGTATAATAATTAGTTTGTATATTTAATATTGCTCTCCCACTGTTTTTCAGTAGGATGAAATAAAATATTTATAAGAGCAAAAACTTATTTTCTTGCAATGTCATACTTCTAATATATAGAAGTATCTGACATTATGCAAATCAGAATCTACAAATATGGCAAGATTTGACTCAATATTCTTTATATCTCTATTAAGATAATAGAATATGTATTCATTTAAAATTATCTGGATAATCAAAATAAGCAACATATTATTACAAAAATAAGATTTATTTGCTGATGGATTATTAATGATTAAGAGTTGCAGGATAGCTCCAACCATAAAGATAAAAGATATTGGGCTTCCTATCACTCTTTAACTCAAAAAATATTATTTTTTTAAGAACTTATTTAAAATATAGATGGTAGTTATTTAGGATCTTATACTAGAGATATCATAATAAATTACACCCACTCATCATACTTTATATCTTGTATTTCAGAATGTGCTTTACCTCTCAGTCACATCAATTTATTTAGAAATTTCAGCCATGATGTATTAAACAACTATCCCATACTTATATAAATATTTAATAATATTATTTATTTATTATATATAGGATCTTAGAATGTAACCGATATACCTTATCAATATCCTTATCTTTTTCTCAAAAGTATCAAAAACTTTTAAGATAAAATAGGATAAAATTTATTAATTATTTCATATATATGATTTTAAGTTCATTAAACAGCATAGCAAGAGAACTAAATATGATGAGTAGTCTATGTATTAGAGATAAAAAATCTCATAATACTAATTTTAGGTGCAATTCCCTCTAGTTTCAAGATATAAACCCTAATACCATCATACCATCCATCTCACATATTATTTATCTATCCATCAGCTATCCAGACTTTCTTTTATTAGATTCTACATATCTATTACAAATGAGGTCAAAATTAGATTACCATTCTTAAATACAACAATAAGAATGGAATCAATTATATAAATATATTTCAAATAAAATAATTTACATTCTTTACCACTTTTAAGGTAGGTTTATTTCAGAGTACTCTAATAAGACAACCAAGATAGAAAATCATTACATAATGTAATATCTATATTCCATCATACTTAGTACTAGCATAATCTCAATTTTATTATCCACATTTCAGTCAGAGTCATCATAATGGGAGTATTAACTCTATTGAATATAAATATACTAACTATTAAATAGTCTCTATGTAGTTAATTAATAAAGAATAAAATAATATATTTTAGAAAATCTTTATGAGTATTATTTTAATGAGAACCCTTGGTCCAATACAACAAAACTTTCTTTAAAAAATGGCCTACATAAGGAATCTCTCTTCAACATATAGCTATACAATCCCTTCTAAAAGCTCACAGAAGGACCTAGTAAATCTAAATGAACGGGGCACTTTGGTGGTCATCATCTATCAAAAATCACTAACCTTCTAAAGAGGGATCATCAAGTCATGACCTCTAAAATGGCATAAAACATCAATCTGGCTTATGTATGATGTAACATATTTGAGGCACAAATAATAAATCAATAAAGGTTTTGAACATAATAAGTCATTTTCAACAAATATATCATGTGCATCATCATAAAACTCTCCTATAGGCAGAGAATGAGATGTACTTTTGAGCTCCAAAAATAAGGTCAATATAATTTTTGAAAATGTCTCAATTAGGATAAATAAATTTCTTATACCCAATATATTTCTTTTCAAAAAAAATAAAGGTTAACATAATAAGGATACAAGGCATTCGAAAATCTGTCCCCTTTGGATAGACAAATTTTCTAAGCCCAATATATCTCTACCTCTGATATTTTGATCCAATCAAAACTGAATAACAACATCATTATTAACATAAATGACTGTATAATCAAAATGATAGGAATGCTAAATACTAGTCAATGGACATATACCGTAAATGATATAAAGAATCCAAATATAATATCATATATTTCCTTTTAGGCAGAACATGTAATATGCACAAGTACTCTTCACATAAAACCACAAGCAAATGAAATACCCTAACAGTCACGAATCTATTCCCTTGGGACAGACAAGCCCATGAAAGCTAGAGCACCATTACAGCACAATATCCTATGCAACCTTTCTAGTTAAAACATACAACAATCTCCTTTGGGCAGGCGGTTGTATGCAATAACCAGAAAACCCTCTTATAATGAAAAAACTCATGGACAACATAAATAAACCACTTTGGTAATAAATACTTATGCCAATCCATAAATTTTTCATACAAGGAAGACAAATGCCCAAACAAATATAAAATGACATACTTCAACGACATGTATGCCACCAAAAGATCAATCCAAAATGGGATACTCTACAACATGCACTCCACTGATCATATTATTACATAATAATACATTCCAACTGTTACATCTATCAATACACTTACTACATAACTATAAAATACCTTTGGACAAGAATTATAAGTATATAATAAGTATTACAATCAATTACAATCAATTTTGGATCAATTGTTATAGAGACATCAATATGTAATTTAAAATAAAAGATAAGTCATTAGTCCTTATTAACTCCTCTATTCAAAATTTATAGAGTGCTCCAAACCTTTTGAGGCTACCAAAAAATATACTCGAACTATATAATAATGAGTAGAATTACACATAAATGATTTTAAATTATTTAAAAATATTTTATCAAACATGAAGAACCCTATCAAAATGTTCTTCAAATTATTACGAGTCCAACAGTCCAAAAATTGCTTAAATCAAATATAAAATGAGCAAGTTACAGTGATTTTTATTAAAAGTAATAATAAAGGATAAAACTGTAAATTTTAAAAATTTATTTGGACTCATATTTAATTTATAAGGGCTTAAGTGCAAAAAATTCCTTATTCCCAAAATTAAAACAGGCCCACTATAATTAAATCCAGCTAGTTCTTCAATTTGGGCTAAATTTATAATTAATAAATTCTGTTTAAAGCGGGTTGTAACCCGATAACCCATCAATCCAAAAAAATCTTTAAAACATTCTCTTCTTCCTTCCCTTTTTATCCCAAACGAGACTTTCCAAAACTTCATTAATGGCTTCTCCAAGCTTGGAATCTTCCTCCATAGAGAGTCACCAACCAAACTGATCACTGGCGGCCATTTCCTAGCCACTAGCGACCCAAAGTTCAGGAAGAGACAAGAACGGAGCGACATAGGAGAGCCATCAGCCACTCGTCTAGATGTTCAAAAAAATCTGCCATGGCATTTACCACCAGCCGAGCGGGGTCCAGCAATTTGGCAACAGCCTCTGCTATCTCCTTCCGGAAGATAGCAAGGTCCCTACGACGAGACACCACGAACCGCTAAAATCCAACGGGATCCATCCGGCGATAGAACAGCGAAGGACCACTTGGAGGTCCTTAAAAAAATAGAGCTAGGAGGAACATCCCAAGGACCCAACACCACTTGGCACCGACAACGGTGGATGAGCCCTAGTCGCCACTATCTAAATGATGGCCGATCAATTACTGCCGGATGCTTTTGGCAAGGTATGGGAGGAGGAGAAGGGCACAATGGTTCCCACCACTGCCAGCCAACCTTTTTTTTTTTTGTACCAATATTTTAAGGTCTCAACTATAGAAGGACTAATTTACAATTTCAGAAAATCCAAGGGCCTTAGTGCAAAATGGCCTTTTGGACCAAAATATAATTATAAATATTGGAGGGACTAAATTGTAAAATGGCTGATTATAATTCCAGAAAAACCTAGGGGCCTAAATGCAATATGGCCACTTTTTTTTGGCTTATTTGGGAATGGGTTATTGGATTTTGGGTTTGAACCCAAACCCAAAACTCAATAGATTTCATCTCCTTCCCCACGATCAAACCCAAAACAGGGCTCAACCCAAAACGAAAATCGCCGACTGCTCCCATGGAAACACCTCACCGGCGAAGCCACCGGCGAGATTGCCGCCAGGGCCGGTCGAGAATGGCCAGTTGCCGGGAACGATGAAGACGCTGGAGGGCGGGACGGCTGGCTGGACGGGTAAGAGCTTCCCAATTTTTTTTATCCGCCGCCCCTCTCTTCCAAAATTCCCCATTGCCAGTGCTGGACCGGCCAGACAACCATGACAATCGACCGAGAACTGCCAGCCGTGGCCTCCGGTGGCGTCACCGGCACCAACAGAGATCAGTAACCTTTTTTTTTGTGATCGGCTCGCCGGTGGAGATCTCGGTGCACCGATCACCGAGATTGGTTCCAACTACCAGATCATCACCGTCAGGACTGTTGGGATGATGATCGGTCACGATGACCTGTCGGGCGAGGAGATCATGCAGACTCCACGGTCACCGGACCGCTACAATTGGCCTCCCTATTTTTTTTGTGTTATGGTCAACCACTGGCGATTATCAGGACCTCCGATCATCGCCGTCGGGAAGGGAAGAGGAGGGGGAGTTTCCGGTCACGGAGACTGGTAGGAAACATGACTACCGATGACGGCCCAGGGATGGCCGACCGTGATCACAGGCTCCCTTCCATGCTTTTCGTTCCTTTTTTATTATTATTCATAAACAACTGAACCCGTTGCCAGAGTTCAATTTTTGCCTTCCATGTCTCCTTCCCCGCCATTGCCGGCTTCAGATCGACGCCGACGAGGAGGAAGATGAATGAACAGGGGAAAGGAAGGGGAAGGAAAAAAAAATATAGATCTAAAATAAACGGTGATTCTAATCTAGGGCTCTGATACCAAATGTAGGAAAATAAAGATTTCCTAAATTTCTAGGATCATATTAGAATCATGTAAATAGATCTGAAAAAAGAATTGCATATATGTATTCGCATAATCCATAATCAAGGTGGCTCTCGATGAAAAAAATCACCATATCATAAATCACCGAATACGTGATATATATAAATAGAGGAAGCGGAGAGGGGACCTAGCCAATAAAATGAAAATGCTCTAACTAACTCTCCTATCACGAGTCAAGTCGGGCTAAGGCCTACACTGTGCCGCCTCAACCACACCAAATCACATGAGATGCTCCTAGCCCAATCAATGATCACATAACAATGGGCTCAACCTACGTCTATCAACATGGATCATAAAATCAACCCGGATTTTAATAAAAAAAAAATACCAATTAATGTTAGCCCAAATTAAGAAAATTTTTACATGACAAAGCCATTCTAGAAAGGATGCATTTTATCTAGAAGGCTAGAGACTTAATTTTTTTTGAAAATTTATCTTCATTGGCTTGAAGCTTCCTAGGATACTCTTGAAATTGGTAAAGCTAGTCATTTATAGATTTGTCTTCTGCCATATTATACCTAAGAAATAAAGTAGTGTTGAACCTTTCAACCCTAGCATTTTCAATATCATACTCAGATTTTAGGGTATCTCATAATTCTTTCGCACTTTTAGCTGATAAGTAAATGTCTTAGAGTAAGTTGAAAAGGGTACTAAGGATTCTACCTTTATATAGGCAATTCTCTTCTCGGATAGTAGAGGTGGTTAAATTAGAAAAACTAATGGACTGGTGGATATCAAAAATATAAAGTGATTAGCCAAAACTTCATTTGGCCTTGTCATCTCCTAAAATTAGATCTATCAAAATTTTTAAATTTTATGCTAATGGTCTCATCCTTAAGAGTTGCCATTAGATTCAAATCTGATTCAGAGAAAAAAAAATTGAAAAATTTAAAAAATTATCAAAAATTTATTTAAATAATTTAAATATTTTTTATATGTTTTAAAATAATATTTGATTTATTTTTTTAAATAAAATTAAAATTTTATTAAAACGATCACCAAAGATATCATACTTGTGGTTTGTTAAGATTTTTATTTAATTTATTTATCTCTAAATTGTAAAAACTTTGATTAATTTATTGTTTTGTCTTTTAATTTAGTTTGACATACTAATGTAGGTTTGAGGGAATCTTTAATTAATTTTTTTCATACAAATAATTTATAACTAAACAAAACTAGAATATATATAAATAAATGAAATAATATTACTCTAATTTTAATTTTTTAAATAATACTTATAAATATAACTCTATATGCGGTCAATGTATATAAACAATCAATGTATAAATATACTAAAATTGATATAAACAAACTATATATATATATATATGTTTGCACTACAAAACAATCCAAGTCTCTTTTAGACTGTTATTTATATTATATAAAATAATATATATTTACATATTTAAAAAAATTAAAAATATATTTTTTTGTGATGTGTGTGAAATAGAAAATTTAATGTGATAAATATTTTTTTTAAAATTAAAATGGAACTGGTTTAGGAGGCTATAAAACCACTATCATAAAGAAGACTTCGGCCCTTTCTTATATGAAGATCTAGGCCATACACCCTTTTCTAAGGTACAACTTGGAAGCCAAGTATTTTAATGCCCGTCGATGGCACTATCTTGATTAGATGTTGATCAAATTTGTCTTTAGCCCAAATAATACAAAAATATTTAAGAAATTTGAGTGAGAGAGAGTGTGTTTGAAAGGAAAAAAGAAAAAGAAAATGATTTTAGAGAACTCTTAGATGGGATTGAGAGGCTAGGGATGGAGGCCTATTTATAGGCTCAAATCTCCAAAGAAAAATTCCAAAAAGCACTCTAATTAACCGTTAAAGGTATTAAAGAAATATAAAAATAATAACAACCCACATGCAGAGCTCGCTCAACGCGGAACGGCTCCGCACGTGGAGCTTGCATGGGTGTTGGTGGGGGTTTTTGGAAACTCCTGCAATGTCAACAGGAGAGAGTTCGATTCGTATTCGAATTAGAGGGGAATGGGAATGCTCTAATCCCTTAAATCTAAACCCTATTCCTCTCTAATCCTCCAAATTTTATTCTGATTCCGATCACAAACCAAACTTGTGGAGGGAAATGGCCATTTCGATTTTCATTCCAATTCACTTTGATTTTGATTTTGATTCTGGTTCTAGTCACGAACCCGATGCACCCTAAAATCTTTTGATTGATTTTGATGTGCTATGATTCAAGATAGTGTCCAGTTATAATTATTTAATAGAATTGGCTTTTCAGCACCTAAAACTTTTTCACATGTGAGGTTTAAACTGCTAAAACATTAATGAGGGAAAGCCAACACATTACCTGCAAAAAATATTCTCAAGCAAATCCATCCGATCAAAGGCACATGGAGTTATGTTATGCTTGCCTTTTATTTGTTCCAAACTTTCAGTACACTCAATTTCTCTTTTTTGACAACACACTGTATGAACAAGATTCATCACAGCTTCAACCACGAATAAACATGAAAAGAATGATCCTAGGGAAGCAGGCAAAGTAAGACATAACAATGTTGAGCCACTGGTAGCCTTCAACAGGCCACCTTTGCCACCTGTTCTTGGCCCTTTGGTTGTTCTCTCATTACTGGAAATGTCGAGCAGCAATGGAGATGACAATTAACAAAAATCTTTCATGGCATCCGCATAAAGAATTTTAGGATTTTCTGCAGTAATTTGAGCACGTAGCTTAGCCCTCGAGCCACATATGTCCAAAAAGGGGTGTAGTGCACCAAAAATGAAAAGATGATAGGCTCTATAAGCTTCCTGTAAATCTTCTTGAACAAATTAACTATCCAATCAGGCTTCTGTAGGAAACCTACAGTTCCAGTAATAGGAATGCGTTACAATAGCTGTGACTGTGTTTAACTGTAATGCAATATAAAGATAATGCAAGAGGAATGGACATACTCTGAGCCAATTTAGGAAACTTGTCGAATAGTGAAATAATGATCTTCAGCATTTCCTGAATTTTCAGTAAACAAGCCTACATCAGTAGATTTCAGTAGTGAAGTTTGCTTTCTTTTTCTTCTTTTTATTTTTTGACTATCTCATTCGGTTCAATGATATAGAGATGCACTCGATCACCAGGTTTTGAACTAAAGGCCGACCTTTCCTTGGTTGCAGCTGTGGCATCTAAACTATATTCTGTTTGTGTAGACTTACCAGTGCAATATCTCCTGGTTTCATTGGTGACTCAACAAAGACACGAGCTTCCCTGCAATACATGCGAACATATTATAATCCATAGATCAATTTTAGTGTTTATTGCTTGTTATACAAGTTTTACGACAAAAAAAAAAAGAAGAAGAAGAAAAGAATATGAACTTGTTAGCTACTTGATAATCAACTGCTCTCCTTTCTTTGAGCATTTATAGAAGCTGCAGCCTTTGGTGAAGGGGATGAACTCCTTGTTCCATTCTGCAACAATAATATGCTATCAGATAAATTTACATGCAGTGGCTGGATAGATCAAAGCTGTTTTACCTAGATGCCATCTTGCTGCAACATTTAGCTCCTTCCCTTCAAACACCTCATCAATGACGAATTTCACATGGTTTCCCATGGCTCCTGTCAGTTCTTTGAAGAAGTGGTGGATCCTCTGCATACAAAACACAGAAGTGTTAATTCTTATTGCGTTTGCGTTAAGCGCAACATTTTAAGAGATGACAAGGAGCATGGATGGATGAAGTATGCGACCTTTCCCTTTAGTGGTTTAAAATATGCCAAATCCTCAAAGACACAATCATCAGGGATGAGCTGCTTTAATTTATTCAGGTCCTTTTCATTGACAGATGAGTAGAATTCGATGATTGTATCAGATAGAGGCGAAGGTGTGGAAGTCTCCTGAGAATGAGGCTCCACTGGTCCCATTGATCTTCCAACATAGAGTGGTCTCCAAATATTAGCCCTCTTCAAATAAGCTGCTCTTCCCTTGTTTTTATAATAAGGCCATTTTTCTGGTTTAAAAGCAACGGAGGTGAGGTGAGCACCGGTTGATCGAAATGACCTATTATTGATATTCTGACGGAGACTTGAGCTGAGAACTGGGATTTGAAGGGAAGCAGAAGCCATTATCTGGTGAATGTAGATGAGATGAGAATTGTAGCAAATATATTTCGTTGGTTGGTGACTGTCATCTAATAGGCTGTCAGGGAGGAAAATAGTAGGGGAGATAGGGAACAGAGGAAAGGATAACGACTTGGTCTGCGATGCACTTGCTTAGCTGGTGGTTCAAGAATATTTTGCTTTGCTGAAACTTGTGCTCGTTGCAAATGTATTCTGTGCTAATGGAGGAATATAGCCTTACTTAACGTGAAAGAGTTCATGGAGATGGCAGAATCTATGATGCCGATGATCAATATTTCGAAGTGAATTTGATAAATGTACTCTCGAGTTTCGACTATGTTTTAATATAATATCATTCTTTCCTTCTCGGTCCTGAAGTTTATAAAGATTATATATCCTGAAGTTTATAAAGATTATATATCTGTAGAAAAGAAAGACACTAGTATAACAGGGGGACGAGGTGGCCTTTTGCTCCTGTTGAGAAGGGTTCCATGAATTGGGGCAGAGTTTGAAAAGGTAAGAGGATGGAGATGAATGAGCTTCAAATCAGGAGTTTGCATTATATATAATATATAAATGTATGCATTATATATAAAGAGATGATGTTGAAAAAAGGATAGTAACAAGCCAATAAAGAGAAGTATTTCCTATAAAATTAAGTAATAAAACTGACAAACTCATCTGCATATAAATCTCAGTTGGTTCTTGAAAATGCTGGGGATGGTAGGGACAGCAAACAAAAGTTGCAAAAATAGGGAAATAGATAATGAGAAGTAGGCCAAAATCTGAACAACAAGAATTTTAGTGAAGGTGTACAATGTATTAATATGGGTGGTCTCTCTCTCTCTCTCTCTCTCTCTCTCTCTCTCTCTCTCTCTCACACACACACACACACACACACAAATAAAATAAAATAAAATAATAAACAAATAAACTCAGATACGTAAAACCATCTGCAACCAGTTTCCACATTGTCAAACATGAATACGGGGGACTACCAGAAACCTAGTGTTCCATTGAATCAGTGATCAAGACAGAATATTAGTAATCCATGACTGCTTTTGGTGCAAGAAAATGTCGCAAGTTCTACTGAAATGGTTCCAAGTTGTACCAAATCCACTTGAACCTGTCTGTGGTGCTGTTGTGCAGGATGGAAGTCTATCTATCAGGCCTGGCTCCCAGCCGGGCTAGACATGTTAGGGTAGGGATGTCACTGCTACAAAACACTCGTTTTGCTTGAAAAACCCATCACACCACACGTCTTTTTATCCCGTATCAATCATAAAACCATGCAAACAAAAAATTTTTAGCCATTAGTGACAAGCCAGATATCTTCTTTGAAGCAATTGTAAAGAGTCGTCATGGCCATCTTATATACTTCATATCAGGAAAATTCATGATTTATAGGTGCATTTCAAAAGCTTTCAGTGTCTCTTCAATTTCTGCAATGGGAGTGTGTCAGCTCCATGATCACCAATATATTGGTTGAGCAATGGCTCAACAAAGACATGATGACCCCGCCTTTGATGAAATCAACAAAGCGGAATTTCATACGTTCACACAAAAAACAAAAAGTACAGCAAGACGAACACAATCATCTCACAAAAAGTAGTGTTTGATTAAAGTTTTACTGTCATTCACTTTCATTATCAAATCTATCAAGTATCAGAGAAGATAATTTCCATCTTTCTAAAAGCAACCTGACAATGTATCAGGACCTTGATAAGGCTCAAGAAAATCTGTTAAAAGAAATACATTTTAGCTCCAAACTGGTGCAAAATCTTATTGCTGCACATAGAAGACCACCAATTTGTCTGCTATTACACTGACAGTTGATTTCAAAAAAAAAAAAAAAATGGAGTTCTAGTGAAGAAAAAGTAAAATAAAGAAAATTATCACAGGCGAACCCTGTAAAACTTGATTCCTAGCATCATGCACATTGTAAACATCCTTGAATTCCCTGCTCCCACCTGACTAAGGAACATAAGCAGGGATTATGAATATGAAAAAGGATTCATCCTACATTGTAATTGAGATATCTCATAACAGCAAAGAATGACATTTATTTTGCAATGTAATCCATGATTTGTATGCCCCAACATGAAATACTAGTATCATAGTATCAAAGTAGAATTCATCATCAATTACAAAAAAAAAGAAAAAGAAAAAAGAAAAAAGAAAAAAGAGAGAGAGTAAAATTCATGGCACAGAAACAGGTCATGCCATCATATTTCAGAATCATCTTACAGAAAGATAAAACTCTCTGATGACGACAGGCAAAACCTCTAGGCATGACACAACAGTAGCTTTCAATATGAAGGACGTACAGCTTAATAACAAATAAAATGCACACTGGAGATGGGTATGTACAAGTCTACTAAGATAATGCAGTTAAAAATCATAAAAAGAGATTGGCTTTGTCACGCAAAGCATTCCCGCCCAACATCCTATCGATGACAACAGTTGCAGCTTGGCGGCCAGCAATTGGATCCCATTGTGAATTTTCTGCAATCTGCAGTGATGAGACAGCCTGTGATGCTAGAAGGCCTGCTGAGATATCTGCTCCTTGACCTGCATGCTTGTAATAAGGCAATTGCAAGTCTCTTGCGTGCATTCCAGGACACAGTGACCGTCCACTCCCCAAGTAACTCCATGAGCACCAAGGGCTATATGAAGCAGATAACGATCCCAGTCCTTCAGCAGAATTGTTTGCAATGCCCTGATATCCCATGAAAAGGCCGGTGTTGCTGGAATGGTCCAAAGAATTGAATCTTTTATTGTTTTTCAGCATGATCTGGCATGATTCATCCACATCTTCCTCTAGAAGGACATGCAAAGCAACAGCTTCTGCTATTGCAGCACCTTCCTCATCCAGACGTTCCTGTTCTTCTTTCTTCTTCTGTTTCTTTTTCTCCAGTTCAGACCGAATGGCTGCAGAAGTTGCAAGTGCTTTCTCCAGACGCCTTCTTTTCTTCTCCGCTTGCTTCAAGCGATCAAGTTCATTTTTGGCCTGCTTTTTCTTCTCCTTCCTCAGATGCCGTGGTGCTTGACTATGTCCAACTTTCTCCATAACTTTCAATCTCTTTAACTACTGACTTTGCTTATTGTCTTCAAAAAGAGTATATACTATAACAAAAAAACAAAATCGAAACACATCTGTTCTTTGTATATGTTTAAGCTCTTCTTACACTAATAGGACTAATTAATTTATACTATCATAGATCTACACCCATTCAGGCCTGAAGGAGTATCTCATCTTGCGAACAATGCAATCCCAGACAGACACAACAGGAGAAAGCAGAAGAGAGAAATGATAAACCTTGATCAACGCATATCTTATAGCATTTTTCCCCAGCTTCTCATAGCCCATGGAGCCACCCATGATGGTTCTTAATCTCCAATTTTTGCCAAAAGCTTGGACTTTTTGACCATGCAGCTCAAGGCAAAGCTACTGTCAAAAAAAAAAAGAAAAAAAAAAAGAGAAGACAAGAGAGAGAAAAGCACTGTCAAGATCTCCTGCACACAGTCTGTAAAATAGACCACAAGCCAAGAGGAGTTGAAATGAATTCAGAAAGAACTCTTCTATCAACACAATTAATAACCATCCTCACTAAAAATAAGATCTCAATATAGCACAAAGACTTCCTCTATATTACAGAGTTTTCCAAGTTTCGAATGCTTTGACTCAAAAGTTGTCCACTCAAAACGTTGTCTTATGATTAATATCTGATGCAGGATACAGAATGCAACCCAAGCATCCTAACTTTCTTAGGGCATGTTTGGATGTCTAGGATTTATAAATTTGAGATAAAAATTATGATAGGATGTAGGATTTGGTCCTATAGAATTATACATAAAATCCTATTGAAAGAAAAATTCCATGTAAACTAATCATATTCTATATTTGGACGATAAATTAAGACTTTCTCCCCCTTCCTTCTTCCTCTTCCCCTCCTTTCATTCTATTACCAAAATAATAAACTTATCATTATTAAAATATCATATTAATCATTACAATTTTAAAATAATCATATTATAAAAAGCTAAAATATTTTTGTGTATCTTTGAAGATTTGAACTCCAAATTTTTAAACAGCATAACCACTACCTTAACCAATAAGCCACAATTCAAAGCTAGTTTTCAATTGATTGATAATATATTTATATAGTTTAAACTATTATATACAAATACCCAACACAAAGCCCTACCCATTGTCTAAGCTTCTTCGGCCAGTCCAAACCGCCCACCCAATTAAGATTCCTAAGGATGTAAAAAAATTGAGGAAAAACCAGGGAAACATATAGGAAAAATCAACAAAATAAAACAAAAATAAAAGAAAGATGTAAAAGGTAAGACATTTTCTGACATAGATTGATCATTATTTTTTTTTCTTTTTGCTTCCTTTTCTTTTCATTTCATTCTCTATTTTGGAGATTTGTGGTGAAGGAGAGCACTTGAGGGAGATTACAGGGTTTCTTAGGTTGGCCATCAAAAGCAGCGAGGAGGCAGAGGGCTGGTAAGGAGAGTGGCAGTTGGAGAGGGGAGGAGGCTGATGAGGGGGAGTGCACCCCCGAGGGGGAGGGGGGAGGGGGGTGCAGGCAGGAGATGGCATGGGTGAGAGGGGTGGGAGGGGGAAGGTAGAGCCCAACAATCATAGAAAAATAATGATCTCCTGAGATCATTATTTTTTTCCTATAGGATTAGCCACTTCCTATTATTTTTTTATCCCGTAATTCAATTTCCTAAATAAAAGCTAGGAAAGGAAACATAATTTTTTATCCATAAGATTCCCAAATCCTATAGGATTTGGACCAATCCTTTCATTTCCAAACCGGCCCTTAGTTGTTTATTGTCAGAAACATTTTTTTATTAACTTCTTCTGGAGTGGGCTGCCAGATGGTACTAAGTGCCGCCTCCCTCATCAGCAATTTAATTGAAGTTACCAAAAAGTCCCATCATTATGAAATCCTCAGAATGGATGGCAATTTTCTTTTTGGGCAAGTAGATTAAATCTATGATGCTTGAGAAAAGGTTCTGCCATGTTCTGCAGATCCTCATCTTGTAAACACTTTGGCATGGTGGATGATAGCCGAGTGTCTCAAGCATGTAACAAGTCAAGCACCAAAAAACTCCATAGAGGGCAATTGCCCGGTTATCTCATGAAATGAGATGCCCAACATTCCGATGCTTGGGATAGTGGATGTCCTGTTCTGTCCTAGTCAATTTATGACTTGTCCCATCCCCATAACATGGATGGTGGGAAGCCTTGCCATCCCCTCCAATATTTAAAACCTGGCTTTGTGTCATATAGACGAACCATGAGTAAAATAGGAACAATATATGATTCTCCCATTGGATAACAATTCCATTCAAATTCCAACATGGGCCATCTAGGTGATCTCTATCTTTTATTTTATTTTATTTTATTTTCCTTTCTAAGAACAATAGCAGGAGCATGACAATTAAAACTACCTAGCTTAACTCTTGCAAAACCTTCTATCAAGCAGTGGAGGAATGCAACTACTACACTATAGACCAATTTGCCAATGGCAAATATAGTTTCCTCTTTATCTCAACATTGCTTTAGGATAACTGCTGCTTAAGGCTGCAAATGGGTCGAATTGACTCATGACCCGACCTGACCCAATCAAATCCATTTTAAAGGACCTGCGGGGCTAGATTGGGTTCCAAAATTGGATCTGTTCACATTCCAAGTCAGCTCTCAGTTTATTGATTTTTGACCAACTCTAGGTCTAAATTAGATCTTCTTATCTATCACCCAAACCCAAACCTGGCATACCCGTTAACCCATGATATAAATAAAGCACGTGGGGGGTTGAGCTGTCTCTACCAACCTGCTAGAAACCCGGTTCCCCCAAATTTTCCTAGTTTCCTTTCTTTGAAACCCTAGATCCCCCAATTCTCTTTAACTCTGAATGGCCGATCCTGTCTTTCAACAATGTCGGTGTGCTCAATGGTCTGGTCCCTCTACCATCCCCCTCCTCCACCATGTCGATCTCCCAAGCTCCACACCAGTTCATTGCCATTGGAGAGCAATGGTGTCCCCACTAACTATCCCCGCTCTTCTCTTCTCTCTGTTCCCCTTCCTCTACTCACCACTCTTAGAATGAGGTCATAGATCTTGCCCTCCCACCTAGTCTCTCCCTTTGACCTTTTTGTCTTCTACTTCCCCACGTACCCATTGTTGAAGCGTCTTTCTTTTTGCAGGCTAGAAGCAAAGTAAAAGGGTAGAGGAGGTCACAAAATTCGAAAGACCAGCCTCTTGGCTGGTGGGGCTTTTTCTACAAATGATTTTGACCCTCTGGTGGGGCTTGCAATGGCGTTCTTTTTTGCATTACACATTTAAGGAATCTAGAAGAGTTCTTCATCTGGCACTCTTACCATGCATAAAATTTACAAGGATAGCAACTATGTTACGTGTCTTAAGAAGGGATCATTACTGGTGCATCATCTTCTCCAAATATAGCAACTTTCCGTGCATTACACCGTGCAATCCCAACCTTCTAATTACTGACACACGTCACGCACCATCCATTTAAAATACAGTCTTTCCGGTAGTCAGAGCATGCAACGCCTCACCGTCCCATCCAAGTATGGTAGTTTACCTGAAAATCGTTATATATGTCTTACATAAACTATTGGAGATCTCGATCTATGCACAACAACACCTAATTCGCTCCAGAAAATCCTACATTCACCCTCTATAAACCTAAATTCAGCTTCCACGGGATAAAATTGCTAGAAACCCTAATTCCATCCAGACAAATTAAGTAGCAAAAGATACGAAAGCATGCTTTAAGAACATCCGATCAAGAGTTCAGAAAATAAACATCTAGATCTAAAAGTAAAGAATTGAAATTGAGTAACCTGGAGAAGGGATCGTATTCGAATAGAAGGCGACCTTGACCGAAAAAAACAAGAGAGAAGGCGACTACGGTCGTACCTTAAGGAATCAAGGGAAAATTAGGCGGAATCGGACCTTCCCCTTCTTCATCGAGGAGAAACCACCAAGAAAAGACTGAGAAAAAGAAATTGGGGATCGAGTGGATATGGATATTTGAACGTTTGGACGGACGCCAAACCAAATTCCAGAGGGAGAGAGAGAAGGGGGAGTGTGACGGGGGTTACAGACTTTGCGCGATAGAGGATAAAACTGGCGGCTTGCGTAGGGCGTGAGCGGTGAGCGGTGAGCAGTGACCGGTTAGAAGTGAACCCGCGAAGGCGCATTTGTCTAGCTGAAGTAACTCCATGTGCACCTGGAACAGCGTAATCTAATGCGGTGCACGCCGCGCTTCTCGATTTATATAACATAATAAAATTTTTATCTTTTTAATATTAAATTAATTATATAAAATAATAAAAAATAAAAATATATTTAATTTGACCCGGTTGATTTTAAAATTTATGGAATAAATTTTTTTTTTTTTTCATTCTTTACTGATACTAAAATATTAGACGGGCTCCTATTCTCTTTTTTCTTCCTTTTACTTTTTTATCTAAGAGGGGTGGTAAAGAACTTACATGACGGTTTTAGCTATCGTAAGTTCTAAAAATAATAATTAAATTGACTGGTCCATTCATGCACACCATTATCGATTTCGGCAAGCAAGAGATACATGACATTATGTCATTCAGGCATCCATCCAAGTAGACATGGTGGCAACAACTAGAACGGTCATGTCTTTGTATAGCAACAGTGGCGGCATTCGATAATGACACCATCCACTAAAGCGCTGTTGTATGGGTCCCAGCTTGTGCATAGATATCGAAGCTATGGTGGGCACGATGATGGTGTCGAGGATGACCGAGATAGTGGCATTCAACTCATGGGCTACGGTGCTTGTCGAACCAGTCACATGCCATAGAATCTTTTTAAGGAGTGTTTGGATGGCAAAAAGTTATTCCAGGATAGAAATACGAATTCCCAATTCTTCCTGTTATTCTAGATTTCTGTATGGTTCGAAATCTGGTATTATACTTTATTCTAGTATAATTAATACAGTATTATTCTAAATGTTATTTAGATGATACGAGAATAAATCTTAAATCCATTTGAAATAGACGAAGATTTCTTTAGAAATCCCAATTCCTGATCAAATGATTTCGTAAAATCTATTATCAAATATTTTTTAATTTTAAAATTAACTAAATAATAAAAATTAGTTTATCAGTTTATGAATTATAGAATTATTAATTTATTTAATAATTTATTATATTGATCTATTATAATTTTATATGGTATGTACTTTTATTAGTAAAGAATTAATTATCTATTTAAGTGTTAATTATTCCAGTCCAGTTCAGTTCCAATGCATCTCGTGTATCAGAGAAATAGTCCTTTAATTACCAACAACGACGGCTGTGAAAAATTTTATGTACATCTCTTTCCATCCTCTTTGTACAAAAGAAGAAAAAAATAATAATAAAATAAAATAAAATCATTTTTTTTCCTGAAGGTGTTTCTCTTGGAAACCTCTTGTCGGGATCCGATGTGGCAGGCGAAGCCGAGATCGAGAGAGGAGGAGAATATTATAAAATATAATTTTTTTTCCTTAGCTAATTAACAAACTTGCTTTGAGATCCAGATCTAGGACGGGGTCTGTATCAAGGATCATCGGCCTTGGACATGATGGAGAGGCGGCTCTGCTGTGGTTGGAATGCCTCCCACCGATGCTGCTGGTGGCAGGACGGGCGGATGAGAGCGGTGAGGGACCGCTTGACCCACTCTCCCTCCACGGTCCTGATCCGGACAAGCGAGTTGGTCATCATCGACCGCCGTGCATTGAGCCAGTTCGACAGGAAGAAGGCGGTGTGGTTCTGGTGGTGGGGGTGGAGGGGGAGGGGGAGACCTTTGTGGAGGCTACACCGGAAGGAGCCCGGGTGACTGGTGGGGGAGCACGTGGACGTCCGGCGCTGGCGGGCGAGAGAGGCGATGGGGCGCAGGGAGAGGCGGTGGTCAGCGACGGCACGAGAGTGGCCGGGGGAGGTGGGGCAATTCTGGTCGAGGGAGAAGTGGACGGAGGGGGCGGGTGCTAGGGAGGCACCGACGAGGTTGACTCGGGTCAGGGAGGAGGGGCGGTCGTGGTGGAAGAAGGTGGAGCGGGAGGAGAAGCTAGAGGACGAGGAAGTGAAGGCGAAGGAGGACGCTCCACCGACGGTGGTGGCATAGGAGGAGAAGCGCCCCGACGGCGTGATCGACCGCCGAAAGGCAGCGGGTGCCGAATGGTTTGAACGAAGAGATATTAGTTTTTTTTTTTTATTTTTTTTTTTTTTTTTATTTTATTTTATTTTTTTTTTTTTTAAACGTATGCCCCTGGAATACCAAAAATCAGAATAAGCCTATTCCATAGGAGACCATGAAATACGGATTCCATAATAACGAGAGTTGATTGGAATACGAATTTCACCAGGGCTCATCAACTTTTAATGCCTGTTTGGAAGAATAGTGATGCGGGATCGTTTATGCATGCAAATTTTTTTTTTTTTATTTAGGGGTGAGTTAAGATTATTTATCCTGAAGTTAGAGCTAAAGTTCTAAGTAGAGAATCCTATAAAAAATCTAGAAGATCATGCATGCAGAAATAGACTCTAAAGTGAAAGAAACAGGATCCCGAGGCTAAAAAATCCCGATAGGGCTAGCTCTTCTGCAATACCGTAACCGGAAGAAGTGAGGGGGTGTACCTAGCAGGGATTTGAAGACTAATCCACGAAGAGTTCACTCAACTCTTCCGGATGCGGCCTGGTAAATGAAGCTATCTATCCTGCAGATTTGCAGCTTTCAATCCGATGACCTGAAAGCACATCAGATGGAATCCTTGGATTCGTAGACTCTGAGGAACCTGCAAGGTACCTAACAAGGGTTAGAAAAAAAAAGAAAGAAGGTAGAAGGCTGAAGAAGAAGAGAAGGAAGGAAAGGATGAGGGGCGGCCAAGAGATAGGCGTCTAGGGTTTGTAGCATGGGCGCAGGGGTTGGGATCACACAGATACCCTTCACACAGAAAAATCATACAAAATTCACACAAAAAATTGAGAATAACTCAAGAATTTTTTTCATTCATCATTGTTGTTCAAGATACATGAGAGGGGGCCTTTATATAGGCTTACAAACTTGGGCTCCAAGAAAGGGAGGTTTGAATTCGAATTTTTTCTTCATGGAGCTTGGCCACCAAATTTGACTTGGCCTTGGTGATGTGGCACCTTGGAATGAGGGTGGGAGCTTGCATGAATCAAGGAAGGGGTTTGAGTTTTCATGGAGCTTGGCCACCAAATTTGACTTGGTCTTGGTGATGTGGCACCACTCATAACATGTGGCATTGGTGATATGGCATTCCCATGACTTGGAAGATGATTTAGCAATCTAACTTGGCATGGAAGAGAAGTGACTTGATTTGGCTTGACTAGTGTGCTCCCTTGTGGACCCATCTTCAAATTGACTTGAGATTGTGAACCAACTTGGCTAATTACAAGACCAATTGACTCTAACTTAACCAAATTGGCCAAATTACGAGACTAAACCAAAATTGAAACCAACTAGATACTAAGTATATGACTCGAATGCAAATTATTCAGGCTTAAGTGTGTTAAGCCTTATTACAGGACCCAAAAAGACTAAGAACCCTAATCAGACATCCACAGAGGGTTGAGGATCCTCTATCTAATTTTGGTGCCTCTGGTGTCAGCACCAATTCTCCCGGGATGGGAGTAACTCGACCTCGTCAAGTAAGAGTCGCTCTGGCTCTGGTATCGCTCAAGGAGGTCTGTGTCGAGGCGCTGCAAGTCCTCTCTAATAATCCACGAACCGATGGATTCTGGTCAACCTTGCCAATGGATCGGTAGAATTGATAGCCGCGACCTCGGGTCATGATAGCTTGATCATCCAGGATACACTCAATCAGTTCTCCTCTCTCAGGCCAATTTATAGGTGGATGCTCTGGATTATGTTCGCTCTCAAAGGATGGGGTAGGTCCAAAGGCCTCACTAGGAATTGCTGCCAGTTCCCTATACTCAACAAAGTCCATGATATTGAAGGTAGAGCTAATGCCAAAATTCAGGGGTAGATCTAGCACATAGGCATTGGGTCTGACCTTCTCTATCACTCTAAAGGGTCTAGCTCAGCGAGTATGAAACTTCTTAACGGTCCCTGGTGGGAACCGCTCAGGCCTAAGCCTAATCATAATAAAATCCCTTACATTAAGTTCTTTGGCTCTTTTCAGGATTTAGCCAGTTTGTTGTAAAATTAGTGCTTAATGCAGATGCACTTGTGACTCATACTGACACCTAACAAAATGCATACTCAACCATGCATTTTTATTGAGAGAAATTTTATTGGACTCTTTGGGCCTAAACCTAACAAACTATAGACTCTCTAGGTTTGACCCTGGTTTGGCATGCACATAAAAATTTATAATGGACTCCTAGCAAATACCATAGAGTATGCCAGAGGTAAGATGCAAACCTAACTTGCACAATGGATATATATAGTATGTGTTACAGCCGTGACAGTGACGTGGCCAGGCTCAGGTATCGTCCAATACGAGCGAGCCACGTGTAAGTTTTCCCGGCCTAGTCAGCGCCACATCCTCAAAGTTAGGGTCGGCAAGACTACACTACACGACGACTGCCTAAGGCAAACCGCCCTCGCCGAGGTCGAGCTCGGCTCGGAGTTCCTCTACCATCTCATTGGTGCCCGGGACCGGAGGGGTCCGCTTAAGTGAGGTCGGCCAAGGTCGGGCGACCTCTTGCCGCCTCGCCAGGTGTCCACCCAGGAGGGGTCCACCGAAGCCGAGGTCGGCTGATCCTTCGTCCCTCGCCAGGTGGCCACCCGGAGACGGGCCCACCTCGGCCGAAGCCAGGCGACCTCCTGCCACCTCGCCAGGTGTCCACCCGGAAGGGGTCCATCTAAGTCGAGGTCGGCTGATCCTTCGTCCTTCGCCAGGTGGCCACCCGGAGACGGGCCCACTGCGGCCGAAGCCAGGCGACCTCCTGCCACCTCGCCAGGTGTCCACCCGGGAGGGGTCCACCTAAGCCGAGGTCGGCTGATCCTTCGTCCTTCGCCAGGTGGCCACCCGGAGACGGGCCCACCGCGGCCGAAGCCAGGCGACCTCCTGCCACCTCGCCAGGTGTCCACCCGGGAGGGGTCCACCTAAGCCAAGGTCGGCTGATCCTTCGTCCTTCGCCAGGTGGCCACCCGGAGACGGGCCCACCTCGGCCGAAGCCGGGCGACCTCCTGCCACCTCGCCAGGTGTCCACCCGGGAGGGGTCCACCTAAGCCGAGGTCGGCTGATCCTTCGCCCTTCGCCAGGTGGCCCCCAGAGACGGGCCCAACTCAGCCGAGGTCAGACCGCTCGTACGGCGAGAGCCCTGGGGAGAGAGAGACGGGCCCCGAGGCCATCCCTCGGGCCGTACGAATCCCAGACGGCATCCTGTACGGAGGGCGGCGGCACGCAGAACATCGCTAGCATCGGCCCGACAGGCCCCGCAGCCGAGGGACGCAACCCCGACGACACAGGCCCCATAGATAGATGGCACCCACGCTTGGGGAAGAGGGCGCTCTCACCGGGCCCGAGGCCTGACCGGCCGCCCTGCCAGCGCCGCCCTCCCCTCTTTCTCTTCTGTCCTTGCCTTTCCCATGCTGGGCCCGGCGGACGAGGTCGGAAAGCCGCCTGGCACCCTTCACCAAAAAGGGAAAAGAGAAGAGGACGGGGGAGGGGGTTCCCGAGGCGGAAAAAGACAAACGCGCGATGGAAGGAGATAAAGAAGGAAGAATCTGGGGACGACAAGGTAAGCCAAATTAGCCTGGGGACAAGGAGGAAGCACCGGCACAAGGCCTTGCGTCGAGAGAAAAGCCAGAAATCCCTAGAGGGGAAGACTGGGCGCGAGCTCGGCAAGGAGGCCCAGCCGAGATCCTGGTCCCCAGAGCGTCTCCTTCACCAGTTAACTCTCTAAGTCTGGAACCCTTTAGAGGGTCCGGCTGGAGAGTCTGTTCCATCTCGTCGTCTACAGACTTGACCGTCGGAGCTCCCTCGCCGGGATCCCCGGCCAGGGCCCTCTAACCCCTTTGTTGCAGGTTTTCCGCGGGAAGGGAGGCACCCTCGCCAGGCGGTCAGGAAGGATCGGGCGATCCGTGGCACGGGCGCGGCGGCGAGAGCGGCAACAGATTGGCGCACCAGGTAGGGGAGAGCATGACACCTGCAGAAAGCTGGTTCAGGTAGGGGGGCAGGACACTAACCCCTAGTGGGAACCAGCTTTCCACCAGCCGCGTGGGGGATGTCCACTCCCCTCCAGGGGGCCACAGCCCCGAAAGGGAGCTTCCGGCTCCCCCTTCTCTTCCATAGCAGCCTGCCCAGGTGGACGGATCCCTTGCGGCCATCGTCCAGCAGCTGCAGACCTTGACCTCAGCGGTCCGACAGCTTCAGCATCAGCAACGGTCCCTAGCCACTCAGCCGCAGCCAGGGACCCCCGCGGCCCGAGCCGCGGGGCAGCATGGGAGCCTGCGCTCAATCCAGGGCAGGCCATCCCACCCGAGGGCCATCTCCAACCCCCGGGGGAGCCACCAAGCTCCTGCAAAGAGAAACTATTCCGGTTCGGAGGATCACGAGAGTCGATCCCCGGCCGATGGGGTCGAAACGGCGTATCGCAACAAGCGACGCCGAGGCCAGACCTCGCGCCGAGACCGATCGGCGCCCCCTTCACCCGCAGCCTCGGTGGAAGACTCCACCGATGAAGCCATCAGGTGCCAAGCCAAGAGGCGCCTGGAAGAGCATGAGCGCAATCTGGCGGAGTTCGCCCACCGATTCGCCGACCTGCAGAACTCGTCGGCAGACCCGACGGGCTACGACTCCCGCCCCCCTTTCTCTGAAGAAATCCAGGCAGAACCGATCCCGAAACGGTTCCGCATGCCGCCGGTGGATCCCTACGACGGAACCACCGACCCCCTAGATCATTTGGAGAGCTATAAGGCTCTCATGAGGGTCCAGGGGGCCACCGACGCCCTTCTGTGCATCGCCTTCCCGGCAACCCTTCGGAAGGCCGCTCGAGTCTGGTTCACCCGCCTCGAGCCCGGATCCATTTGCTCCTTCCATCAGTTGGAAGGAAGGTTTGTGGCGCACTTCGACGCTTGTCGAAAGGTGCCTAGAGAGGTGGACAGCCTCTTTTCCATCCGCCAGCAGGACCAGGAGCTACTCCGGGACTACATCACCCGGTTCAAGATCGCAGCCCTGGAAATCTACAGCTTGGACGAGCCCGTCGCCATGCTGGCCTTGAAGCGCGGACTCAAGACGTCCCGCCTAACCTATTTCCTGGACAAGAAGCCGCCCAGGACGTATTCCGAGCTCCTCCTCCGCGTCCACAAGTACATCCGAGCGGAGGAGGCCGACCGCACCCGTCGAGAGCTGGACGGGAAGACTCCAAAGAAGCCGCTCCCGAGGGACACCCCGGGAGCTCGGAGGCCCGCGCCATCTGCCGACCTCCGCCCAAATCCAAAGCCGAGGGGCGAAGCCACTCCCGAGCGGAGGTACACCCCTCTCCTCGCACCTCGAACGAAGATCCTCATGGAAATCGAGGGCGAGCGCTACCTCCGCCGACCTCCTCCTCAGAACCCGAGAGCCGTCCGAGACAGATCAAAGTACTGCCAGTTCCATCGTGAACACGGGCATGACACGGAGGAGTGTCGCCATCTGAAGCGGGAGATTGAGGAGCTGATCAGCAGGGGTTACCTCAGGAAGTTCGTCAAGAGCGAGGCCCCCTCTGAAGGGCGACCGCTCGCGGCCCTACCGCCTATCCCTGCGATCGACAACCGCCCAACGAAGAAGCCCGTGGGCATGATCTCGCGCGGGCCCGACCGAGCAACGAAGAGATCCCTGGAAATCCTGGAGAATGTAATCCCTCCCAAAGGGAGGAAAATTAATGATAATGTAAACAACGATGCCGTGGTGGTCGAGATGACCATCGCGAAGCATCCTGTACATCGAATCATGGTAGATAGTGAAAGCTCGGCTGACGTACTTTTTTACGATGCATTCTCTCGGATGAACTTGTCCCCCGAACAGCTGAAGCCAGTGCACACCCCCCTGGTAGGTTTTACAGGGGACTCAGTGGGGGTCGAGGGGGAAATCACTCTCCCGGTCACTGCCGGATCCCCACCCCGGCAAGCGACCGTTCTAATAACATTCACCGTCGTCAGGCTCCCTTCGCCTTACAACGCCATCCTCGGGCGTCCCGGGCTCAACCAACTGGACGCCACCATATCCACGAGGAGGCTGTTGGTGCAGTTCCCCACGCCTTCCGGGCTCGGAGAGATGAGGGGGACGCTCCAGCCAGTCCCGCTCTGCCTCCAGACGGTCCCGGGCGCCAGGGGCGCGGAGCTCGCCCATGATATCGATGACCTCGATCTGAGAGAGAAGGAACCCAGGGGAGGGCCCGTGGAGCGCCTGCTGACTTTTTCCCTCGGTTCAGATCCCCTGAAGACGGTACAAGTCGGAGCCCGGCTCCCCGAGGAAGAGCGAACCCGCTTGCTGGAGTTCCTCCGCGCCAACGCTGACGTGTTCGTCTGGTCAGCAGCCGACATGCCGGGCATCCCGCCCGAGGTTATTATGCACAGGCTGAACGTGGACCCAAGTTGCTGTCCGGTCCGCCAGAAGAAGAGAAGCTTCGCCATGGAGAGGCAGAAGGCGATCAACGAGGAAGTAGAGAAGCTCCTCGCCGCCGGTTTCGTCCGAGAGGTCCAGTACCCTAGCTGGCTGGCGAACGTGGTCATGGTGAAGAAGAGTAGCGGTAAGTGGAGGATCTGTGTGGACTACACCGACCTCAACCGAGCTTGCCCAAAGGACAGTTTCACTCTTCCAAAGATCGACCAGCTGGTCGACACCACCTCGGGGCATCGCCTTTTGTCGTTCATGGACGCCTTCTCCAGATACAACCAGATCCGGATGAACCCGGAGGACGAAGAGCACACCGCCTTCATAACTGACCGCGGGACTTTTTGCTACAGGATGATGCCTTTCGGCCTCAAGAACGCAGGCGCGACGTATCAACGTCTGGTCAGTAAAATCTTCAAAGACCAGATAGGCCGCAACATGCAGGTGTACGTGGACGACATGCTGGTGATGAGCAAACTTGATTCGGACCACGTGACCGACTTGACGGAGACGTTCGGCAACCTCTGGCGCCATCAGATGAAGCTGAACCCGGCGAAGTGCGCTTTCGGCGTCTCCGCCGGTAAGTTCCTAGGGTTTATGGTGACTCAAAGAGGGATTGAGGCCAACCCGGAGAAGGTCCAGGCCATCTTGGATATGGAGCAGCCCGCCTCCAAGAAGCAGGTGCAACGACTGACCGGCCGAGTCACGGCCCTCAGCCGTTTTATTTCCAGGTCGGCGGACCGTTGCCGTCCCTTCTTCAAGGTGCTGAGGAAGATGAATGGCTTTGCTTGGACCGAGGAGTGTCAGCAGGCCTTCGAGGAGCTGAAGAAGACGCTCGCATCGCCACCTTTACTGTCCAGACCCGAGAAAGGGGAGGAGCTTACCCTCTACTTGGCGGTTACCCCGGAGGCCGTCAGCTCTGTCTTGGTCTGAACCGACGACCAGGGGCTCCAGCGGCCGGTGTACTATACCAGCAAACTCCTCCGAGACGCGGAGCTCAGGTATTCCCGGCCCGAGAAACTTGTTTTTGCGCTAATAGTGTCTGCCCAGCATCTCAGGCCCTATTTCCAAGCGCACCCCATCGCCGTCTTGATGGACCAACCGCTGAAAGTGGTGCTAAGCCGACCTGATACTTCGGGACGGTTGGCCAAGTGGGCACTGAAACTCAGCGAGTTCGACATTGCATACAGGCCAAGGTCGGCCATGAAGGCGCAGGTGCTGGCCAATTTTTTGGTCGAGTGTGCAGGCTTGGGCAAGGAGCCCGAGGAAGATCCCCCGGCCCAGCCGATGAAGGTTGGCGCCGATGAGCCCGGAGAGGACGCCTGGATCCTCCATGTGGACGGAGCCTCGAACTCCGGCGGGAGCGGAGCCGGGCTCATCCTTGCCAACGGTGACGGGGTCGTCGCCGAGTGCGCACTCCGTTTCCAATTCCCCGCAACAAATAACCAGGCGGAGTATGAGGCACTTCTTGCCGGACTGAGAGTCTCCCGCGAGCTGGGCGTGACCAACCTCAGAGCTTTCACTGACTCCCAGCTCGTAGCGGGGCAGGTGTCCGGAGAGTACGTCGCGCACGACCCCCAAATGACGAAGTATTTGGAGCTCGTCAAGGCGGGCGCGTCCAAATTCCGCCGCTTCAACATCTTCCATATCCCTCGCGGGGAGAACGCCCGTGCGGACGCCCTCTCCCGGCTGGCGACCCTGCCGGACGCGATGCTGGGACGCGCTCATGTGGAGCGCCTTAAGGTCCCAAGCCTCGAAGCACCGGTGGAGGTCCATCAGGTCAGCCAGGAGCCCAGCTGGATGGACAAGTACGCTGCGTACATCGTCAGCGGCACCCTGCCGGAGGACCGACAGGTGGCTCGCCTCATCAGGAAAAAAGCCGTGCGGTTTGTCCTGATGGACGGGCAATTGTATCGAAGATCCTACTCCTACCCCCTCCTCAAGTGCGTAGGACCCGCAGAAGCCAAGCTTGTACTCCAGGAGATTCACGAAGGCATCTGCGGGAACCACGTGGGGGGCAGGGCATTGGCGTACAAGGCCCTCCGTCAGGGCTACTTCTGGAAAACAATGAAGGAAGACGCCGCCGACTTCGTGAAGAAATGCGACCGGTGCCAGCGTCATGCCACGGTGCAGCGGCAACCCTCCAACTAATCTCTCAGCTCTCAGCCCCCTGGCCGTTCGCCCAGTGGGGGATGGACCTCCTGGGCCCATTCCCGCCGGCGTCGGGCCAGCGGAAGTTCTTGATAGTGGCTATCGACTACTTCACGAAGTGGGTCGAGGCCGAACCCTTGGCAAGGATCACCAAAGCAAACGTCGCCAAGTTCTTCTGGAAATCCATCGTCTGCCGCTTTAGCATCCCCCACACTGTGGTCACCGACAACGGACGCCAGTTCGACTGCCGGGAATTCGAAGAATTCTGCAGCGACCTCGGCATCAGGCATCGCTTTACCTCGGTGGCGCACCCTCAGACCAACGGGGAGGCCGAAGTCATGAACAGGACTATTCTTCAGGGCCTCCGCACGCGGCTGGACCAGGTCAAGGGCAGGTGGGCCGATGAGCTTCCCAGCGTCCTTTGGGCATACCACACCACCCCAAGGATGGCTACCGACGAAACTCCATTCAACCTCGTCTTCGGAGCCGAGGCAGTCATCCCGATCGAGCTCAGCCTACCCACGCTACGCGTGGAGCAATACGACGAGACAGAAAACCCGGCCAGGATGATGCTCAACCTAGACCTTCTCGAGGAAACAAGGGACAGGGCCCGAGTCCGAATGGCAGCGTACCGGCAACGTGTAGCCAGATATCACAACTCCCGGGTGCGGCCTAAGGCTTTTCGTCCCGAAGACTTGGTCCTCCGGCGCGCCGAAGCATCCCAACCCCGGGAATGCGGCAAGCTATCGCCCAACTGGGAAGGCCCGTATCGGGTGGCGGAAGCCCTCCCTCATGGGGCATATTACTTGGAAGAATTGGGAGGTGCCAGGTTCCCCCGGACATGGAACTCCTCGAACCTGAGAATGTACTACCAGTGATGTAAGGCTCCCAATTTCTGTAACAAAGCTTCCCCACTTCAAACACTCCCTTCTAACTTCAACAAGAAGGCCTGCGGCATCTAGCTCAGTCCGGAAGATCCTGGGCTTCGGCCTGGAAGGTGGCGCCGAACCCAGTTCGCCCACGCAAGCCCGGAGCACAGCTCAGCAAGCCGCGCAAGGCTTGAGAAAGCCTGCGGCATCGAGCTCAGTCCGGAAGATCCTGGGCTTCGGCCTGGAAGGTGGCGCCGAACCCAGTTCGCCCACACAAGCCCGGAGCACAGCTCAGCAAGCCGCGCAAGGCTTGAGAAAGCCTGCGGCATCGAGCTCAGTCCGGAAGATCCTGGGCTTCGGCCTGGAAGGTGACGCCGAACCCAGTTCGCCCACACAAGCCCGGAGCACAGCTCAGCAAGCCGCGCAAGGCTTGAGAAAGCCTGCGGCATCGAGCTCAGTCCGGAAGATCCTGGGCTTCGGCCTGGAAGGTGACGCCGAACCCAGTTCGCCCACACAAGCCCGGAGCACAGCTCAGCAAGCCGCGCAAGGCTTGAGAAAGCCTGCGGCATCGAGCTCAGTCCGGAAGATCCTGGGCCTCGGCCTGGAAGGTGGCGCCGTTCCCAGTTCACCCGCGCAAGCCCGGAGTACAGCTCAGAGAGCCGCGCAAGGCTTGAGAAAGCCTGCGGCACTGAGCTCCGTCCGGAGGTCCCGAGCTTCGGCCTGGAAGACGGTGCAGAAACCGTGTTGTCTGCGCAAGCATAAAGGCGACCCAAAGTCGGGCCCGCCTAAGGCTTGCCCTGCTGCGACGCGACTCAGCAGGCCCCATCCTTCGATTTGAGCAATGGGAGGACCAGGCCTGCAGTTATTTCAAGTGTTCCAGATCGACATCTCAGAAAGAAAAGAAGAGGAAAGTAAGATGAAACAACGAACAAGGTTTCGGTAAAAGCTCAGATCTTCATTAGCATAAGCAGTCAGTACAAGCTGGGAGCCCCGACAGGCCGGGACTCCTCAAAGAAAAAAACAAAAACAGCAGAAATAAAGCAAAAAGACAGTGCCGGGATCACTGGGCTGCGGGTTCGGAGCCATCTGCCGGAGGCGCGGGTGCTGCGACTTCGACTTCTACCGCGGCCAGCTCCTGGGGCTGCTCCGGGGTCGTGGCATCGCTGGACGGCGGCGCCGCAGGTGTCGCTTCGGCTGTGCCGGAAGCCCTGCTCTCACCTCCTGGCCTCCTGCCACCGATTACGACTCCGCTCAGGTCCAGCTGGGGAAAGAAGGCCCCCACCTTCTCCCGGCACATCCGGAACCCCTTCAGGAAGGAGTCCACGGCAGCCTCCCGGACCTCCGACGTATACTCGTCGGAAGCCCGGAATTTGGGGACGGCCTCTTGCGCTTCCCGCTTGGCCGCCTCCAGGAGCCCGTTGACGTAGGCGCTCCGGTCCTTCGCCGCGGCCGCGTCTCGCCGGGCCTCCTCCAGCTGGCGCTCCAGCCATTGGGAGTGGGCCTGCAGGCGGGCCTTCTCCGCCGCCTCCTCTTCAGTTCGGCGCTGGTTGGAGGCCCGCTCCTCCGACAAGGAGGCCTCCAACTCCTTGTTCCGCTCCTTGGAACGAGCCAGGTCGGACTGGAGGGCTTGCTTGTCGGCTCGCAGCTCAGCGCCCTTCTCCATTAGATCCTTGACGTCAGCCGCAAGCTTGCCGAGCTTCTGCTCCCGCTCGGAGTCCCTCTTGGCGTTCCCTACGAGGAAATTCCTCAGTAGGAGGACGTCGTTCCCGATCTGCAGTGGCAAAAACGACACAGGTCAGAGCAAAGGCAGGTAAGTCTTGAGATATGAAAAAAGGAAAAGGGAGAAGCTCGGGCTTACCGTGAAGAGCTGCGAAAGGATGCCGAGCAGCGCGTCCGCGTAATCCCGGCCACCCCGAGCTCGGCGGTCCCGGGCGGTGGAAGCATACTCCATCATCTTCTCGGCCAGCCCCCTGTCGAGGATGACCGAGTCCCGGTGGGTGATCACCGGCGCCGGAGCCTTCGGGCCGGCCCCTGCAGCAGCTGCCCCCTCAGCCGAAGCCGCAGCCAACGGGCCGGCGATCGCCACGGGCGGTGCTGCCGAGCTGACAGCAATGACGGGCATGGCGACGGGCGGAGCGGCGGACTCTGGAGCTCTCTCTACGGCGCCGCCAGTTCGCGCGGCCGAAGTATCAGTGACCCCGCCCTGAGGTGGTCTGGGCGGGGAAATGACGGCAACCGGGTCGGGCACGATCGCCGCCGCGACTTCCCGGCTCGTCTCCGTGCGAGCCCTCTTCGCTGCGGGCTCGTCTATCTCTACGACATCCCGCTGGGCCGCCCCCTCCAAGAGGTTCTCCAAAGAAAACTTCATCCCTGCAAGACAAAAGAGACAGAAGGTCAGCCGGCTCAGTTATGAAGAAAAGGGGGGGGGGGGGCAGAGGTCAATGAAGGCCCGAATCTCACCGGTCTCGCGGATGGGACTGATACCGGCCTCGAAAAGATTCTGCTCAGAGAGCAGAACCGCGAGCGCCGGGACCTCGTCACTCAGGAGCTGGGTATAGGACTCCTGGTCCGCCGACTCGACTCGGGAATTCCGGTTCGGGGATCGGTCCGGCTCACTTCAGGCCCAATCGACATCGTCGACCGAGGCGAAGAAAAACCGGCTCTTCCATCTCTTGACCGAGGAAGGGAGGTCGAACCGGAGACACCTAGGCCGGGATGAAATGTACCACCAGCCGTCATCGGTGGAGCACTTCTTCAGGGTGAACAGGGCCCTGAAGAGAGAAAAACGGGCAACGAACCCGTGGAAGTGGCAGAAAACGATGAAGGAGAAGATGACCCGGATGGCATTAGGAGCCAGCCGGGCCGGGACGAGCCGAAAGTGGCTGAGGAAGGAAAGAAAGAAAGGGTGCAGAGGAAACCGAAGACCCCCAAGGAGGAAGTCTTCGTAGAAAGCTATGCGGCGGGGGCCACTCATGGTGACGCGCTCCCCGGACCGCGGGGCAAACAGACGGATAGACCCCGGGATACCATAGGCATCCCGGAGCAGAGAAAGATCGCCTTCGGTCATGGTGAAGGCATGACCGGAGGGACCGGCAGGCAGAGAAGGCGGAGCAGGAAGAGATGGCGGAGCAGGAAGAGATGGCAGAGCAGGAAGGGAACAGAGGGGCATGGCAGGTGCAACCGGAGGGGACCGGATCCCCCTGGGGATGCCAATAGTGATCCCCCCGGGTTGCAAACGCCGGCGGACCTCCTCCGGAATCACCTCCTCATCTGAGGAGGAAGAAGATGGAGTCCTCGGCCGGGATGGATCGGCCTCGTCCGGGTTGGAAGAGACATGGCGACGGCGCGCCATAGAAAAGAAAAGGACAGAAAGATCGGAAAGGAAATGAGAAGGAAGGAGGGGAGGCTAGAGAAGAAGGAGGCACTCACAGAAAATGCACAGACGAGCGCGAGCAACAGGAGTTGTTAGCCTGCAGCAAACCGCCCATGAAGCAAGGGAAAAGGCCTCGTTCTGGAAAGTCCCCTCCATTTCAAACTCAACCGACAGCGGCCGTACCCGTCATTCCGCCTCAGGCCACTGGATGGTCGCCACGTGGGCGCACGCCCGACACCGACGCCTCGTTAGCAGAGTAACGGCCTCTGCCCCGAAGCGACGCATTGATTATGGGCAAGTGGGCGACGCGTGGCGGCTCCCCATAGGTCTTCAGCTGCATCGAGCCACAACGACGAGGATCGTGGCAATTATGATACAAGATCTTCGCCTCTCCACGTCATGTCCGCATTTAATCCCGACGTTCCGTTCTACGATGCCCCAACGGAACGGCGGGCTGGGGGGCAACTGTTACAGCCGTGACAGTGACGTGGCCAGGCTCAGGTATCGTCCAATACGAGCGAGCCACGTGTAAGTTTCCCCGGCCTAGTCAGCGCCACATCCTCAAAGTTAGGGTCGGCAAGACTACACTACACGACGACTGCCTAAGGCAAACCGCCCTCGCCGAGGTCGAGCTCGGCTCGGAGTTCCTCTACCATCTCATTGGCGCCCGGGACCGGAGGGGTCCGCTTAAGTGAGGTCGGCCAAGGTCGGGCGACCTCTTGCCGCCTCGCCAGGTGTCCACCCAGGAGGGGTCCACCGAAGCCGAGGTCGGCTGATCCTTCGTCCCTCGCCAGGTGGCCACCCGGAGACGGGCCCACCTCGGCCGAAGCCAGGCGACCTCCTGCCACCTCGCCAGGTGTCCACCCGGGAGGGGTCCACCTAAGCCGAGGTCGGCTGATCCTTCGTCCTTCGCCAGGTGGCCACCCGGAGACGGGCCCACCGCGGCTGAAGCCAGGCGACCTCCTGCCACCTCGCCAGGTGTCCACCCGGGAGGGGTCCACCTAAGCCGAGGTCGGCTGATCCTTCGTCCTTCGCCAGGTGGCCACCGGAGACGGGCCCACCGCGGCCGAAGCCAGGCGACCTCCTGCCACCTCGCCAGGTGTCCACCCGGGAGGGGTCCACCTAAGCCGAGGTCGGCTGATCCTTCGTCCTTCGCCAGGTGGCCACCCGGAGACGGGCCCACCTCGGCCGAAGCCGGGCGACCTCCTGCCACCTCGCCAGGTGTCCACCCGGGAGGGGTCCACCTAAGCCGAGGTCGGCTGATCCTTCGCCCTTCGCCAGGTGGCCCCCAGAGACGGGCCCAACTCAGTCGAGGTCAGACCGCTCGTACGGCGAGGGCCCTGGGGAGAGAGAGACGGGCCCCGAGGCCATCCCTCGGGCCGTACGAATCCCAGACGGTATCCTGTACGGAGGGCGGCGGCACGCAAAACATCGCTAGCATCGGCCCGACAGGCCCCGCAACCGAGGGACGCAACCCCGACGACACAGGCTCCATAGATAGATGGCGCCCACGCTTGGGGAAGAGGGCGCTCTCACCGGGCCCGAGGCCTGACCGGCCGCCCTGCCAGCGCCGCCCTCCCCTCTTTCTCTTCTGTCCTTGCCTTTCCCATGCTGGGCCTGGCGGACGAGGTCGGAAAGCCGCTTGGCACCCTTCACCAAAAAGGGAAAAGAGAAGAGGACGGGGGAGGGGGGTTCCCGAGGCGGAGAAAGACAAACGCGCGACGGAAGGAGATAAAGAAGGAAGAATCTGGGGACGACAAGGTAAGCCAAATTAGCCTGGGGACAAGGGGGAAGCACCGGCACAAGGCCTTGCATCGAGAGAAAAGCCAGAAATTCCTAGAGGGGAAGACTGGGCGCGAGCTCGGCAAGGAGGCCCAGCCGAGATCCTGGTCCCCAGAGCGTCTCCTTCACCAGTTAACTCTCTAAGTCTGGAACCCTTTAGAGGGTCCTGCTGGAGAGTCTGTTCCATCTCGTCGTCTACTGACTTGACCATCGGAGCTCCCTCGCCGGGATCCCCGGCCAGGGCCCTCTAACCCCTTTGTTGCAGGTTTTCCGCGGGAAGGGAGGCACCCTCGCCAGGCGGTCAGGAAGGATCGGGCGATCCGTGGCACGGGCGCGGCGGCGAGAGCGGCAACAGTATGCTAACCTCAACAAAATGCAATCTAATAATCCTAGAAATGCTGGAGGTTTCTAGAAAGGGCAGAAAATAAGAGATGGATTCAGGGTTAGTCTGGTAGGGTATGGAAACAGGCTCAAGGTTAGTTGGATAAAGTAGGATCTAAGAAGGGGTATCAGGGATTAGTCCTAGACTAATGAGGCTAACCTTACGAGGTTTAGGTATATCTACAGGGTTTGTATAATGGAAGAATGAGTCACTAATCTCAGGAAAGAGATCTTCGATGAAAACTATAGGAGGGGATTCGTCTTGAAGGTACTGACTTAAAGAGATCATGTCCCCAATAAATTCCTCGGGCTCTTGAATTTTAGGACTGAGCTCTATAATTAGGCTTTCTTCTAGTGGCTCCTCAGGTAAGATTCTAATAGTAGGGTTAGGTTCCTTAAAGACTTGTTCCTGGACCTCTTCTATGAATAACTCTTGTGAATCTTCACTTTCATCTACTATGTTCGATCTTGGCTCAGTCACTCCTTTAAATTCTATAGTGGGTTCATGATCTTTTTCTATTAGATCCTCAATGGGTTCACTCTCAAGTTTTTCTTCTTCAGTTTCCTCTACCAGACTTGGATCAGCCTCATATACCTCTCCTTCAGGCTTGACATTGGATTCAGACTCATCTTCATTTAGCTCACCTAGGTGTAGGGCGCTGACTGGACACTGGCTAACAAAATGGCATGGTTTGCGACATCTAAAACACACTCTCAGGGAATTGGAACTTCTATGAACCTTTACATACTTTCCTTTTTCTTCTCTATGGGTCGTAGTGGTACTGGCTGGGGTTGGCTCGGGTTGGGCTGGTTAGGATCTGGTCTTGGATTAGGGGCACTAGTCCTAGTGGGCTCAGATCGACTAAGGGATACCTGATTAATACTTGGTTCAGCTATAGGGGTACCAATCCTATGGGTTTCAGGTTGACTAGGGAAAAACTGATTGGCACTAGGTTGATACCTAGGGATTATGGGTTCCTGGGGATCATAGAACAAGGGTTCAGCTCTATAGGTTATGGATTCCCTGGACTTATAGGACATGGGTACATAGGATCTGAGTTCGGACCTATAGGTTGCTTGGTTATTCGATTGGGTCATCTGGTTGATCTGAGTGGTCAACTGAGTAAGCTGGTTTTGGGTTTGGGTATTTATCTAGTTCATCTGGGCTACTTGATTTTGGGTTTGGGTATTGGATCGGTCAAACCTGAAGTTCATCTGGTTCATCTGGGTGGTTAACTGCTCATTCATGGCCTTAATGAAAGCTTCAAGATTGAATTCCATAATTGAGCTAGGTTGGGGTCTAGGCTGATGATACCTTGTTCCTGACCGAGTGGTCATGCAATTAATCAATCAAGATGTTATGATGCAGTCAAGCACACAAGGTTAACATGGACTACGGTTTGCTAGACCTAGAGCCAAAGTTGAATGGGTCGACTCAAATTACACTCAACTTAACAATTAATCCTTCCACTGGCCAGGTAGGAGGTGGGATATGGGAGGCCCCCTGCTTTTATAGGGACCTAATTAAGGAACCACAACACCACTTAGGTCGTTTGACTCTGGATCTCAGCCCTAGACACCAGCTTTCAATAATAGTTGAGGAATTGAATGCACTAGTTTACCCACAAAACTTGGATCCGACCTGTTGATGTCCCTAGCTCATTAGAGCAAATTATGTCTAATTAATTTTAAATTGGGCTTGGGATCGAATGCAAGGGATATGGTTTTGGGCTAAGGAGAGGTCATCACATCCTCCTCCCATCTAACATAGTAGAATTGCCCTTAGAATAGTTTATGCACATGATGACACACATATGAAAATACAAGTTTTTAAGATTTTTATATATTTTTTGTATTTTTTGTTCTTTTGTTTTTGCAAAGATATAATTTGTAGAAAAGTACCTAATATGCAGAAAATATGCAAAAAATTAAAATATGCAAAATTTATGCAAAAAGAATTCTAAAGATGCTGAAATTAGTCTTGCTGAAAATCAGGGCAGAACTATTCTCAGGCAATATTCCAACGTGCAAAAAATTTATAGGCCGAAATAAATCATAAGAAAGTTTTGAAAAATACTATTAATTACGAAGAATCCAGCAAAACAAAAATCAGGCTTTTCTGATCTACCTACATGCAGAAATTATAAAAATAATAGATAATGTATAGAAATTATGGGATACAAAAACTAGCTCTAAAACATGCTCTGATATCAAATTGATGCGAGACTGTTTATGCATGCAAACTATTTTTTTTGTTATTTATGGGTGAGTTAAGATTATTTATCCCGAAGTTAGAGCAAAAGTTCTAAGTAAAGAATCCTACAGAAAATCTAGAAGATCATGCATACAGAAATAGATCCTAAAATGAAAGAAACAGGACCGTCGAGGCTAAGAAGCCCCAATAGGACTAGCTCTTCTACAATACCATAACCGAAAGAAGTGAGGGGGTGTACATGGCAGGGATTTAAAGACTAATCCATGAAGAGATCGCTCAATGCTCCCGGATGCGGCCTGAAAAATGAAGGTATCAACCCTGTAGATTTGCGGCTTTCAATTCGATGGCCCGAAAGCAAATCAGATGGAATCCTTTGATTTGTAGACTCTGAGGGACCTGCAAGGCACCTAACAAGGGTTATAAAAACAAGAAGAAAGAGGGTACAAGGTTGAAGAAGAAGAGAAGGAAGGGAAGGATTAGGGGCGGCCAAGAGATAGGTGTCTAGGATTTTTGTAGCAGGGGCGCAGGGGTTGGGATCACACAGATACCCTTCACACAGAATTCACACAGAAAAATCACACAAAATTCACATAAAAAGTTGAGAAGAACTGAAAATTTTTTTTCATTCCTCATTGTTGTTCAAGATACATGAGAGGGGGCCTTTATATAGGCTTACAAACTTGGGCTCCAAGAAAGGGAGGTTTGAATTTGAATTTTTTCTTCATGGAGCTTGGCCACCAAAACTTGGCCTTGGTGATGTGGTGCCTTGGAATGAGGATGGTAGCTTGCATGAATCAAGGGAGGAGTTTGAGTTTTCATGGAGCTTGGCCACCAAATTTGACTTGGCCTTGGTGATGTGGCACCACTCATAACATGTGGCATTGGTGATGTGGCGTTCCAATGACTTGGAAGATGATTTGGCAATCCAACTTGGCATGGAAGAGAAGTGGCTTAATTTGGCTTGACTGGTTTGCTCCTTATGGACCCATCTTCAAATTAGCTTGAACCCATCTTCAAATTGACTTGAGATTGTGAACCAACTTGGTTAATTACAAGACCAATTGATCCTAACTTGACCAAATTGGCCAAATTACAAGACTAAACCAAAATTGAAACCAACTAGATATTAATTATATGACTCGAATGCAAATTATTCAAGCTTAAGTGTCTTAAGCCTTATTACAAGATCCAAAAAGACTAATAACCATAATCAGACATCCACAGAGGGTTGATGATCCTCTATCTAATTATGGTCCTCTGGTGTCCGTACCAAATAACCTGGAACAAGGCTCTATTCCAGCCAGGAATAGGGCATCCAAACACTACCTTAAGATGTCATTTAATGGTGCCAAAATAGATTATAGGACCTATTTGGATACCAAGGTATCATAGAATCCTCTTAGGATATTATAAAATCTTCTTGGGATGTCATGGAATGGTGCCAAACCTAATTTTAAGACTTATTTGGAAACCAAGATATCATAGAATCCCCTTGAAATATCATATAATCCTCTTGAAATATCATAGAATGGTATCAAACTTGATTATAGGAACTATTTGGATACCAAGGTATCATAGAATCTCCTTAGAATGTCATAGAATGGTGTCGAACATGATTTTAGAATATATTTAGATACCAAGGTATTATATAATTTCCTTAGGATGTCATATAATCTTCTCAGAATGTTATAGAACAATACCAAATCTAATTATAGGACTTATTTAGATACCAAGGTATCATAGATTCTTTTTAGAATGTCATAAAATTTTTTTAGAATATTGGAATGGTGTCAAACATGATTTTTGGACATATTTAGATATCGGTATATCATAGAATCCCCTTAGAATGTCATATCATCTATTCAAAATGTCATAAAATGGTGTCAAACCTGATTATGGGACTTATTTAGATATTTAGATGTTATACAATCCCCTTAGGATATTATAGAATTTTCTTAGAATGTCATAAAATAATGCCAAACCTGATTTTGGAATCTATTTGGATACTAGGATGTTATAGAATTTTCTTAAGATGTCATAGAAACCACTTGAGATGTCATAAAATAGTATCAAACATGATTTTGGGACTTGTTTGGATACAAGAATATTATAAAATCTTCATAAGATTTTATAGAATTCTCTTAGAATATCATTAAATAGTGTCAAACATGATCTTATAATCTATTTAGATACCAGATATCATACAATTCCCTTAGGATGTCATTGAACTCCCTTGGGATACCATAAAATGGTGTCAAACCTAATTTTGGAACTTATTTGTATACTAGGATATCATAAAATCTTCTCTACATGTCATAGAATCTTTTTAGGATGTCATAAAATGATGCCAAACTTAATTTTGGAACCTATTTGGATACTAGTATGTCATAAAATCTTTTCAAAATGTTATAGAATTTTTTTGGAATGTCATAAAATGGTACCAAATCTAATTTTGGAACTTATTTGGATGCCAGAATGTCATAAAATTTTTATAGGATGTCATAAAATCTCCTTAGGATGTCATATAATAGTGTTAAATATGATTTTGGAACATATTTAGATACCAGAATATCATAAAATTTCTTTATGATGTCATAGAATTCTCTTGGAATGTCATAAAATGGTGCCAAACATGATTTTAAAATTTATTTGGATACCAGAATGTCATAGAATCCTATTAGGATGTCATAGAAGTCTCTTATAATGCAAAAAAAAATGTCGAACATGGTTTTTGAACCTACTTGAATACTAAAATGTCATAAAGTCTTTTTAGGATGTCATATAATCATCTTGGAATATAATAAAATAATATCAAACCTGATTTGAGGACCTATTTGGATACTGAAATGTCATAAAATTTTCTTATGATGCCATAGAATCATCTTGGGATGTCATAAAATGGTCAAACATGATTTTGTGAACTATTTTGATACTGGGTATCATAAAATCTCCTTAGGATGTCATAGAATTTTTTTGAAATGTCATAAATTGATATCAAACCTGATTTTGAAATATATTTGGATACCAGAATATCATACATTTCTCTTAGAATGTCATAAAATCCTCTTTGAATATCATAAATGGTGTCAAACCAGATTTTGATATATATTTGGATACCAGAATATCATAAAATCTACTTTGAATATCATAAAACCCCTTTGAGATATTATAAAATGGTGTTAAATATAATTTTATGACATATTTGGATATCAGAATATCATAGAATTTTCTTAGAATATCATAGAACCCCCTTGGGATATCATAAAATGGTGCTAAACATGATTTTGAAACATATTTGATACCAGAATATCATAAAATCTCCTTATGATGTCATAGAACCCCTTTGTGATATCATAAAATAGTATTAACTCATTTTTGGAAACTATTTAGATACTAGAATGCCAGAATTTTTTTTAGGACTTTATGACATCTTAAAAGAATTTTATGACATTGTGGTATCCAAATAGGTCCCAAAATCATGTTTGACATCATTTTATAACATTCCAAGGAGGTTTTATGACATCTCAAGAGAACTTTATAACATTTTGTTATTCAAATAGATCATAAAATTAGGTTTGACATCATTTTATGACTTCTCAAGGGGATTGTATGATATTCTATTGAGATTCTATGATATTTTAATATTTCAATAGGTCCCAAAATCAGGTTTGACATTATTTTATGACATTTTAAGAAGATTTTATGATATTCTAAGAAGATTATATGACATCCTGGTATTAAAATATATTCAAAAATCAGGTTTAATACCAAGTTATGACATTCCAAAGATATTTCATGACATTCTAAGCAAATTTTATGATATCCCGGTATCAAAATAGGTTCCAAAATCATGTTTGACACTATTTTATTACATTTCAAGAAGATTCTATGATATCTTAAAGAAATTCTATGACATTCCGATATCCAAATAGATCCCAAAATCAAGTTTGACACTATTTTATAACATTCCAGGGGTCCCGTGACATTCTAAGAAATTTCTATAACATTTTGATATCCAAATAGGTCATAAAATCAGGTTTGATATTATTTTATGGCATTATAAGGGACTTCTATGATATCCTAAGAGGATTCTGATATCCTAAGAGGATTCTATGATATTATGGTATCCAAATAGATCCTAAAATTATATTTGATACTATTTTATAACATTCTAAAAAAATCTTATGATATCTAAAAGAGATTTTATAACATGCTGATATCAAATATGTTCCAAAATAATGTTTGACACCATTTTGTAACATCATAAAGGGATTCTATGGCATCCTATGAAGATTTTATGACATTTCGGTAAAATTAGGTTTGACACCATTTTGTGACCATCCAGGAAGATTTTATGGCATCCTGCAAAGATTTTATGATATTTAGATATCTGAATATATCTCAAAATTAGGTTTGACACTATTTTATGATATCTTAAAAAGATTTTATGACATCCTAAGAAGATTTTATAATATCAAAATATCCCAATGGATCCCAAAACTAGGTTTAACACTATTTTATAATATCCCAAGAGAGTTATATGACATCCTAAAGAGATTGTATGACATTTTGGTTTTCAAATAGGTTCTAAAATCAAGCTTGACACCATTTTATAACATCCTATGGAGATTTTATAATATATTGGTATCAAATAGGTTCTCAAATCATATTTGGCACCATTTTATTACATCCAAAATAGTTTCTTTGATATCCTAATAGGATTCTATGACATCCTAGTATTCAAATAGGTCTCAAATCAAGTTTGGTATCATTTTATGATATTCCAAGAAAATTCTATAATATTCTAAGGGAAATACATGATACCTTGGTATCCAAATAGATCCCATAATCAAGTTTGGCACCATTCTAAGACATTCTGAGGAAATTATATGATATCCTAAAGGATATCTTGGTATCTAAATAGGCCCCAACATCATGTTTGATACTATTCTATGACATTTCAAAAAAATTCTATGATATCCTAAAGGGTTTCTATGATACCTTGGTATTTAAATAGGTCTTATAATTAGGTTTGATACTATTTTATGACATCCTAAAAAAATTATATGACATCTTACAAAAATTCTATGATACCTTGGTATCTAAATATATTCCAAAATCATGTTTGATACTATACTATGACATTATAAGGGGATTCTATGACATCCCAAGGGGATTCTATGATATCTTGGTATCTAAATAGATTCTATAATTAGGTTTGATACCATTCTATGACATCTCGAGAGGATTATATGATATCATAGGGGGATTCTATGATACCTTGGTTTTCAAATAAGTCTATATAAGACATCCCAAGGAGATTCTATAATATTCTAAGGAGATTTTATGACATGTTGGCATTCAAATAGGTCATCTGATCTAGATTGACACCATTCTATGACATCCTAAGGGGTTGCTATGACATCCTAAGAATTCTTTCGCATATAATTGGTTCGACGAGCATCACAGCCCATGGAGTTGTGCGCCATGGTCTCGACCACCCTTGACACCATCATCGTGCCCGCCATAGCTTTGGCACTCGTGCGCAAGCTGGGACCCACACAACAGTGCTCAAGTGGATGGTGTCATTGCCGGATGCTGCCATCGCTGTTGCACAAGGACATGGCCATTCCAGTCATCGCCATTGTGCCCACTCAGATGGATGTTCGGATGACTCAATGCCATGCACCTGCTTGACTGCTGAAATCAACGACAATGCATGCAAATGGGCCGGTCAACCCAGCTACCGTTTCTGGAACCTACCATAGCCGAAGCTGCCATGCACGACCTTTGCCATCCCTGTTAGATAGAGGAGTGGAAGGAGAAAGAAGAGAGAGAATATAAGCTTGTCTAATATTTTGGCACCAGCAAAGAATAGAAAAAAGAACTCATTTTGAAAGAAAATGATATTTTTGTTTTATAATTTTTTAAAATTTGGATCAATTCTTGCAATCCACATGTATTTTTATTTTTTATTATTTTATATACCTAATTTTATGCTGGAAGGATGAAAATCCTATACTGTAATGCAAGTGCAATGTAGCCCAATCGAGAAGCACAGTGCATACCACGTTGGATTTTCTACCGCTCCTGGTGTACAAAGAATTACTCTTTTCTAGGTTGCACTTGCTGCCAGGGTGGCCTTGGTTAGAGTTGTCAACGGGTCGGGTTCGGGTCAAAACCCAGATATCTAGATTCGGACCCGACCTTAGCTACTGGATCCAGACTCGGACTCAAATACCCGACGGGTCTCATTTTAAAGTACTAGACCCGGACCCAAATGGATCCTGGGTATCCAGACCCGAACCCGGACTCGAACAAGAACAACCATTACCCAAAAAAAAAATCTTACTGATTTTGTGGTGCCATGGTAGGGGCTCAAATTCGAGGAAGACGAAGTCAAAGATGGGAATGACATCGGGATAGGGGCAGCGACAGCTGGCGGGGGATGATCGACGATGTTGGTGGCCGGCGGAGCTCGAATCCAAGAATGATGTCGAGCACTTGAGCTGCGGGGGGTCAATGTTGGGATAGTGCGGCCGACCAGGCTCGGATCCGATGAAGGCAGCGTTGCTGGAGCTGGAGGATGATGTCTAAGACGGTGGCCGGTGGGGCTCGGAGCTGAAGAAGGGAGAGCCGGAGGGGTAGGCGATAGGCCGTCGAGGGGGGAGGCGTCGGGCCGTGGAGGGGGATTTGGGGATCGTCGGAGCCGCGGAAGGAAAAAAGAGGGGAGGCGTCAGGCCGTGGAGGGGGATTTGGGGGTCGGCGGAGCCGTGGAAGGGAAAAGGAGGGGAGGCGTCGGGTCGTGAAGGGGGATTTGGGGATCGGCGGAAGGGGAAAAAAAGGCTAGGGCCCGACAGAGGAGGGTTTTATAGTAAAAGCCAAATTAATTTTGAACCGTTGGATCATGATCTAACATACCATATTTATATAATATATATAATATTATATATTATATATATTATATAATATTTATATAATATTTATATAATATTTATATAATATTTATATAATATTATTTTATATGTTGGATCCATTTAATGATGACTAAACGGGTCCAAATAAATGAATACATATTTAGATCCAGATCCAAATCCATTGGATAAATATTCACGGGTCTCGAGTTTAGACCCGATCCATTGACAGCTCTAGCCTTGGTCAAGTAACAGTGTAACACAGGCATCCTCGCATACAATGCTGGGCGCTATTCCTGTTTGGAATTCCTGGGTTCATTAGAGTATACCAGGCCCAGCTCGGCCCATCGACTAGATCTCTTCCGGGCCATTCGTGCATGGAGAAAAAGCACTCTGCACGTCTGGGCTCTGGCCCTCTCTCTTCGATTCGATGTTCGCCATCCCATGAATTTTGCTGAACGTCCCAGGATTCTGCGATCATGTATGTCCGCCAGTGGTGCGAAGAACATGATTGGGTGGGGCCCATAGGATTTGCAATTGATGAGCCTCGCTTTATTATAGGTGTTGTGCCATAGAGGAACGACCGTGATTGATAAGCAGGCTCCCTTCGGTTCAACAACGGACTGCAGAAGATTGGAACTCGTGGAGTATTAAAATGGATCCCTCCTTGAATCATACAAATTTGTCTAGGAGTATTTTATGGTCAGTTATAGATTTATTGCTTGATGAAATGTTACTGGGTCTGTTTGATGCAATATGAACAGGTATATGATATTACTAGCTAGAATTTAAGAGCCAGGGCCATTTGATTGATGCAATCCAAATGCCGAGTATTATGATAATGAATTTTTTTAGTGGTTTTATGGATCTTTTTCTTCACTCCTTTGAGTTTTATATATTGTTTTTCTTCACTCCTTTGAGTTATTCTAAATATAAAAACAACCTACAAAGCGAGTTTTTTAATATTTTAGCTTCTCGATCCTGCATTACTTGCATAGTTGCATTAGTAAGCATTAGACATCATAAATTCATTAACCATCTCCTTCTTGTTCGTCACTTCATCAAGGCTATTTAAACCTAAATTATGTATGCCACGTGCATTGGTTAATTATAGTTGGAGAACTTAAACAAGCTTAGCCCGTAGGTCAAGTTGTGAAATAAACAAAATTGGATTCTAAGTAATACCATTTGATATTGTTTAATTTCAACGTGTCAAGCTATACTCTTGATTTGTGTACAAATCAATTGTACCCATCATTGCAGAGGAAACTCTTTATTTCGTGTATGCAGCCGAGTTTTATATACGTGCATTCGGCGGTCGCCTGAAGTGGAGGAGGCCGAGACAATTCTTGTTCATATCCAATTGTATCGTCTCTAGTCCCAATCATCCATAACTCTATAACACTTCCCCTTGCTCTTCTTAAAGGGTAAGTAGAGGTTCCGTTTTGTTATATCAATAATAATAATAATAATAATAATAATAATAATAATAATAATAATAATAATAATAATATAATAATAATAATAATAAATAAATAAATAAATAAATAAATAAATAAATAAATAATAAATGGGTAAGTAGAGGTGGGGAGAGAAGTGCCCAAGAAAGTGAAAAGTAGAAGCAAATTAAAGAGGGAGGAGACGGAGAGGAATGAGAAGGAAGGAAGATGAAGAAGGTGATACTGCACGTATACGACATCACCAACAGCGGATTCGAGAAGACCAACAACATTCTCCAGATCAACCGGATCTTTACGGATCGCATCGGCCTCGGCGGCGTTCTTCCACAGCGCGGTTCAGGTCCTCCTCCCCTCTTTCCCTTTAATTCTTTTAATCAAGAAATCTAGAGGGTTTTCTTTCCTGCTGGGAGTTTGGGGAAGAAAAGAAAAGAAAGGATGGGCGAGGAGAGAAAAGAAAAGAAAAGATAGAAAAGGAAGGAAGTTTTTTTAATGATAATTTCTTCACTTCTTAGTCTGGAAATAGAAAAAAAGAAAAGAAAGGAAACGGTGTAGTTTTTTTAAAAATTATAAAGTTTTACTTAACTCTAATTTTTTTTCTCCAATTCTGTCCGATTTAGAAGAAAGAAAAAAAAAGAAGCAAATATGAGAGAGATTATTTTTTCTCTTTTCTGTCCCTTTCCTTCTCCTTTTTTTTCTTAAAAAAACTTTCGACCAAGAGAAATGTTGAACTTCTTCTTCTATTCTTTTCTTTTTTTCTCCCATTCTCCTCTCCCAACCATGGTTCGTTGGGGTGAGATCTAGGGTTTGGTTTTGTGGTTGCCCAATGTTACCTTAATTAGAATTGGGACTGATTGTTATCTTACCTACGTGCTAAGTTTTTGTTAGCGGTTTAGAGAAACCTGGTTGGAAGAGAAGAATAGCAGAGAAAAGAAAATAATAGGAAACAAAGTTAATCCCTTCTTTTTTGGTTGGATATTTTTTATGAAAAAAAAAGAGTGAAAGGGAGGGAAAATAATTTTTTTATAATTTTTTTGCTCTAAATCGAGTAAAATTGGAAAGAAAAGAATCGGAAGAAAGGGAAGCCTTTTATAATCCCCATATTCCCCCTTAAGAGAAAATTTTCATTTCTTCCTTAACTTCCAACCAAGAGAAAATAAATACATTTCCTTTCCTTTCCTTCCTTTTCTTTTTCTCTTTATTAATGCTTTCTTTTCTTTTCTTCCCCAAACTCCCAACCAAAATCCATCCTGAAACAAGTTGTTGTAGAAATGCTAGCGCACTACTTGCTGCTCTACTCGGTCAATGCTTTTTGATCTCCAAAAGGTTGAGTTCGATGATTTCTTTTGGTGGAGCTTTGTGATACCGTGCTTGACGGGTAGAATTAATACAATATGTACATAATGTACATAGAGTACGTCTAACGTGTAATTTGGTGTTCGCGTGGAAAGCCAAGCAATGATATGGGTAATGTCTGAGATTTTGTTGTTATGCAATGTGAGGATTAGCGGTTATGCAAAGGTGAGAGAATTATTAAGGAGTATATGTTGGAAATGGAGAGGACTTGCATTCTGAATTTTGTCGTTAACGTCTAGGTGAGAATGATTACGGTCGAAACATTTTTTGCTGTATGAAATACGTACTAGTAATTTGTAATCTGATTTTATAGTATTTTTCTGACTTTCCATTATCATAAGTAATCAGTGTATGATCCACCAAAATTTGGGGGAACATTGTACAGTTAATTTTCAACCTGAATTAATCCCTCTGTAAATCAGCAAAGTGTAAGGTAGATTACCTTTTCTACCTCTGGCATAGCAGAGACCTTTTCTATGACTGCAACACAACATCTGAAATCATGAAAACCATTTTAGCAAGCATGTCAATAAGAGAGCAATAAGAGAGAGAGGGAGAGGTCTACCTTCTTTACTCCTCTATATCCTTAAAAATAAATGAAATTAAAGGAGTCAAATCATTCAATTAGAAATCCTTGCTTCAGGATCTGACATTCTTGTAGTGTATTTAGACAAATCTCTGTCCGTCCTATGATGTCTTCTATAATTGAAGCTAAAACTCGATGATCTGGTTTCATATTGCTAGTTCAAATGGATATCAATCCATCAAATGATTCACAGTTTGATGGCCACTTGCAGACATGTCCATGTTCTACAATCAGTTAAGCCCTATCACTGAAAATAATGCAAGCAGAAGCGTAGGGTCCCAAGGGTTTACCCTAAGGTTTCATGAAATGCATTATGAGAAGATAAAATTATACAGTAATCAAAGAAAGACATTGCTCAAGAATCATAAATCAACTATGACACTTGTCAAGCACTTGCAAACTCAAAAGGATGCTATCAATACCTCAATGCAATACAAAACAACTAAAATAGTGTATCTATTTGACTCCAAATATACTGTTTTTTCATACTCAAGTTTTACGTGAGTTTTGACCTTCATAATGGCTTAACTAGCTAAAACTCAAAAAGATTACATCTGGGTACTCGCATGCCTCAAGTGGACTTGCTTAGCTCAAAATATGCCTCCGGAAAGGCACTGAATTTTTTATACGGAAGTTGACAAAGTTTCTAATACTTATAGGAATCCCTGTTTGGTGTTGGCATTGTTGCCCTAGGTCATCATTTGACCATTCTCATTCCAATCCTCCTTTTGAAAAATATGATCATAAATCAAATTCATGTGCATACCATATCAAAATTGGAAGAAAAATATTGCGTCAGTAAGGTGAAAATGTTTATTACCTATTTACTTAATCAGTTTAGCAACCTTCTGAGTCATTGTTAGCCACCTCAACATCTCCGTGTTTCTTGGAATTAATGGCAAGTATAGTATAAGCTAAAGCTTGTTTTATTGTTGAACTTCTAGAGACACCAACCACTACTCTGTTCAACCTAAACCCAGATAGGCTAAGAGGAAATTCGTCTGGTTCGAATCTATTTGCCAATCACTTGTATGACAGCCATATGAATATCCAAGGCCAGTTCATGCCTATTAGATGGTAACTGACAATTTTCTTTCATCTGCATGTTTGTTCTATTTCCTGTATAAACAACTCATGAAGTGTTTATTGAGTTCTTAACATGTCATTATGACTATTCCTTATTATCATCTATCTAAAATGTGGTTATGTTGTTATGTCCCTGTTTTTAAAAATAGCTCTGGATCTTAGAGACCAATTTATTTCAATCCTATTACGAGGTTTTTATTTTTAAGTCTAGCTGAATAATTTATCTAATTTAATAATTTATTGACAGCTTATTTTCTTCCCACTGTGCAATTTATCTTACACTGGATTTAATGATTTTTTGATTTTTTAAGAATATGTTTGAAATTCATTTTTCATTTTTTTTTTTTTTTTGGAAATTAGGAGGGGCTAGTGCCTAGCTGCTACCCTATTACCCATCCCATCCCTCGAGGGTCCACGCTAACCAGAAGTGAGCCCTCACACCTTTGGCTAAGTGCAAGGGCTGATACCATCCAAGCAAGAGCTCGGTGGTTGAATTGCATTTTCCACTTTCCAAATTTTGACCTGGTCTACTTGGATATTTACAAATGTTCCAGCCACAAAATCTTCTAATTTCAAAACTTGCTACTCCATATTATTCTAGTTAATTTCCTCAAAATTTAACAAAATCTCTCAAAAATACCTGACATGGTTCCCACTAACCAGGATACTTGGTCAGATGAACTTTTTCATATCCCTTTTGAATATAATTTGGTAATTTAAGAGTAAATAAAAAGCCTCTGGCTTTCAATATCAATGCTTTATCTCTGTTGGTATCTCTTTCGACAGGTATATGGAAAAGAAGAATGGTCATTTGGGTTTTGTGAAACTGGTACTGGAGTTTTTAGTTGTCCACCTGGTAAAAATCCTATGTATGCATAGCGTGAGTGTATCATTCTGGGCGAGACATACTGTTCAATCTTGAAAGTAAATCATATATTATGGGAACTTAGCCAAGAGTGGCCTGGAGACTCACATGAGCTTATCTCAAAAAACTGCAACCACTTTTGTGATGCTTTCTGTGAAAGGCTGGGAGTACCAAAACTTCCAGGTACAATAATCTCTTTTCTGTGGTTTTGGAATCGGTTGTAAGGACAATACGTTTTTCTGAATTACTTTGTTCAGGAATATACCATTGCATATGCTTTGCTCAGATGTTTGACTTTTATGAAACCTGTCAGCAGATTCAGGATTTAATTCATGGTCTTAAGTAAAGCCCTCTTTTGTATATCTACTATGGGTATTGTCTTGTCCCTGCTCTGTGAGGGTTAATTAATGCAGGTGGTGCCATTATAACTTTTCTTGTTCCCAATATAAGTTGCTCTGCTTGTTTTGTGTTTATAACCCACTGCTTTCTGAAAAAAGTATAGATCAAAAGTTGATTTATTTCTAAATTTGTCTCATTTTGCTCATTTTATCTTCCCAAGGAGTTCCAATTATCTTTTTCCCTTTTCTTATGTAATTTGGCTTAAAGCTCCTTGTTTTTATGTGGGCTTCTGCTGTTTGAGCTAGGGTTCAAAATTCTTATTTTGGAAAATTGTTATGTTCATTTTGTTTTAGAGGTTTATTGACTACCAGAGTATTACATAAGTATTGAATTAATTTATTATTGAAACTGATGATTTAAATATGTCATATGATTAAAAATTTATAAACAGAAAACTATATGAAATCATATAACACATTTTTCATTATATATCATCAAGCATTTAAGAGCTATGTACTATATTATATAAATGTCTCATGATTTCATGAAGTAATAAGTATAAATATACTGAAATTTAATCGTGAATTACAAATGGAGAAAGCAATAAGTAAAATATTAAAGCAATCAATTTTTATGTATTGGTGTCAAGTACTTGGTTCAATTTTCATTTTCTTAATCATGAATTTCTGTTTGATTGGCTGATAATCCAATGATTTAGGACTGATGTTTCATCCTTTGGTTGCAAAAAATTTCCAATTTATGACTTTTTACTTGGACTCTGCTTTGATCAGTAGTTATGCCCATTTGTTATTGTATATGTGGAGAGGGTCATAATACATGCAGGGTGGAAAAAGGACTTTACATCCACTGACAAATTCAACGATGGGGGTTTTGAAAATGAAAATCCATATTTCTGGATGTGACAAACAAGGCTTAGAATGCCTATTAAAAAAAAAACACATGCTTTGGATACCAATTGCTTATGCAACAAGTGCTCACCCAAATTTATAGTTTTAATGAGACTATAATGTTTTAGTTTTACACATGATATATTGATAATTTTACACAAACAACATACAAAAGGCAATGATCCATCAATAGTTGAAGTACTTGTTTATGACTACCTCTCAATTTTGTGTAAATTCTTGATGAAATGGTACTGATTTCCTTGCCAGAATCTTCTTCGTTGGTTACATACATTTTAGGTTGATGCAATCAGTGAGTGCTATGTATGTCTAGTACATAAAATCATGTATAAGTTGCTTAGATGTTTTTGATGCACTCCAACTGCTAGACATTTTCCAAATGGATGGTTTTCATTTCCACCCTTTCTTCTGCTTGTTCAACTTATTTATTTTTGTAATAAGGGTTGGCAACACTTGTATAAATTTAATATGGCTGCTCTCATATGGATTCAATCAATTTTCAAATGTACTGTTTCAATAAATGATTTAGCACCCTCATCACTAACCTTTTCATAGTATGGTTCATCATCTTAAGTTACAAAATGGGCAAGGGTGATTTTGTTACTCTACCATATATATATATATATATATATATATATATATATATATATATATATTATTTGGTATATATTGCTTCTTTTGGCTACAATGCTAAAAGATACATTTATTCTCTAGCTTCCTTTAATTTATCATTTCCAATTTTTATTCCTGTTAACATAATTTGTATTGCATTTTGATCTGTATTCTTGGCCTTTTCTCCCTTTTTTTTCCTTGCTAACTAATTTAAGGACTTTTATTTTGCCAACTCTTTAGCTTTCCCTCCATGGATGATTGCAGCCATAGTCATAATAGGCCTCAGAAGCAGGAATCTTCTATGCATGGTAGCATATTCTCTATGGAATCCTCTTGGAAACTCGAACTTGCAGCTTAATTTTTTTTAAAATTATCCATTTCTCTGCACTCACACCTGGAGGCAGCACTATTTCCCAGTTCTGGCAACTAAGTGTTAGGCCATTGGATATTAATTGGAGATTTGTAGGCCGTAGTCTGTCTACTTCTGCTGTTCATGCATAAGTTAAGCTTATAGATAAATATTGTGACATATACATGGAATGAGTCTTGGATGCTCTTGAGTGAAAACCCTGATATAACAAAGGTGTAAAAGTTGTACATGGTTCCCTTCCCAATCTGAACCACCTGAAGTCCCTTCTAATAGCCTCCACATCCTTGGAATGTTTTCCTATGAGAGCTAAAAGGTGCAAGGCATGTTGTCCCTTCATGTTTAGTTCCTGTAATTTGCTGCTTAATTTGAGCTGAATTTGGATTGAGAAAACCATGAATTGCTACGTGCACAATTAGAAAACAGGTTACTTTGATTTGTAGCTTTTTCTTTCGATACAAATGACAATTTTGTATCATTATCACATCTGATTTGTACATTGGTCCTTAAATCTTTAATTAAAACTTCTGGACTACCTCAAACAGAAACAATCTCATGTTGGACATGAGGGAAAATGGGTGTTCGTACATATGCAAAGGAAAAAATGGCTTACCTATATGTCTAGTTTTAATTCCATGCAAAATGGTGATTTTGCATGGTTATCCTATCTTATTGGTGGCTTTGACCTTAAAGTCTTAAAAGAACCAAAGAAATGGAAAAATCCTGGATGGTCTTTGAAAATAAAAAGTTAATTGAGATGATCAGGCATTAGTTTAAAAGGGAAACTAAGTTATGCGCTTGTTTGACAATGTATCAGCATATAGTGCTGTAGATACCCCTTTATTTTCATACACCCATTTTCATATATTTATTTCTGTATACAACATATAGTCCTGTATATTAAGGAAAAAATTGGTGTGACAATGTATCACTGTAGGACCTGGTGTTAAATCCATAGCTCAAGCACCTTGACTATTTTCATCAATTTGTTTTGGTGCTATTTCTATGCTTCTAGAAAACTGTCTTAACTTCTTAGTTCTACAATGCAGCCACCATCACACCCTTGATTTTTCTGTGCACTTTGTTGATGTGCCCTCTACTATTTCTGGTTACCTAAATCTGATCAGCAGTTTTGTCCAATAATAATATCTTTTTGGTCTTACTTGTATTCAATAATTATATAGACTTAATGGTGTACAGCCACCACACCAATTCTACTATATTTTGAAGCTTTTATTTAGCTTCCATATTTCATATCAAGGTAGTGAATAAAACTTACCCAGGAGTTTGTCTTTCTAGGAATAAAACATATCAAGGTACCATCTGGCTAATTTTTTAGTTGTCATCTGGAAGTTCTTTTTGTTATTATATTGCCCCTCATATAATCATGCTAACCAACACAAGCATATATAATTAACCTTATATGGTTCCCCTCTTTACTGCTAACAAATATCGCATCTCTAGCTAGTGAAAATGTAATAAGTCTTAAAGCCAATGCATGTATATGCTTGTTATTTAGCTCTATTTTGCTCCCTAGTGCATGACTCCTTAATGCTAATAGATATTGCATATATAACTGGTGAAAACATACCAAGTCTCAAAGCCTGTTGTGTATATGCCTACTACTTGGCCCTATTTTGTACCCTAGTGCACAACTTTGTTATCAATTATTTTTACATTAGACTTGCAGTTTTCTATCATAGAGCTCTAAGTAAGCTTATATTTTAAAACCTTGTCTGAATCCATTCTCCTTTATTATTTATTTATTTATTTATTTATTTATTTTTGTGATGTGAAGCCAGATATTTGGTATATTTTCACCCATCATACTCTTTAATTCATACAATTAGTGCAATTTTATATTAAGTTTGCAAAAGCAGAAACTGAATTTCCTGAACTTGTGCTGTGCTTGGTGGTGGTATTAGTGGCTGTGGCTATTCACCATATGGTTTTCTTCATGCTTTTGTAGTTTGTTCTTCTGCATTTGTAATTTGTAGTGAACAACAATCCTAATACTTGATTCTCTTCAACTTTATGATGCTGAATGTAAGTTATAGTTATGTTTAACTAGTAGTGGCTGGAATATTTCCTTAGGTCATGTTTTCATAGCTTATGAACATGCAGGGTGGGTAAACCGCTTTGCCAATGCTGGCAATGCTGCCATGGTAGTTGCAGAAAATACAGCATTCCTGGTGTGAAACTCTTCCTTGGAGCATAATTTTGCTGAGTTGTTTTGCATGACTGTAAGTTTTGTAGATCAAGCATATTTACTTGCTTCATCTTGACAGTTTGGAATCTTTGGATGGTCCGCCATGTTTTTTTGCAATATTACTCTCTCTCTCTCTCTCTCTCTCTGCTTTCCTAAAATATCTGACGAAGTATGATGTGCCTGCCCTAGCATATGATTGTTGGTTTAGTACTCCTATACTGCGGACCAGGTTTCCTTGGTGATTTCTGAGATGATGTTTTTAATTTAAAAAGTGAGATGTTGATTATCAAGTTACTGAACATTCATGAATGATTATATCTTTTCAAGTTCTATAAAAAGAACAATTCATAAAAGATCATGGATCTATTGCAGCTTAATATGTGATAAGGCATAGCCTGAAGTTGAATAAGAACAAAAAAGGTGTATAAGGGGATTTGCATAGCATGCTTGCCAAGCACTGCTAGACTAGTAAGTTTATTGAGTGCATTGTTGCTCATTTCGGTAATTATGATTTGTGAAACACAAGATGAAAAATATAAACAATAAACTGTATTTCATCTCCAACTCTGGCTTGTTCACCTTCTTATCCAACATGGCACCCTAGCTGACTGCTGCTTCCTGAATTATTTGAAGAATGACTCATCTTGATATAACACTAATACCTGTGCAATACGTGTTTCTAATTGTTGATTTAGATATCACGAAGTTTAACCAGAGTCAGAGTCAGCTGTCAGCCTACAAGGACATACATAGTTTTGGCAACCATTGATACAGTCATGAGTATCATTAAATTTGTTGCTAGTTTAACCATTAAAGGAATTAAGAATAATGTGATGCTATCTCGTTTTGATTGGGCACAAACATTTGTGGTCTTAGAAGGTGATGAATCCCATGATGGATTTTATGCCATTCTAATGCCATTTTCTGCACTAAATTTTGAATGTTTCTTATCATTCTTCATACTTGGTATGGTATACTATGGTGTTCTTGGATCTGTTTTGCAGCTGCGGCAAGCAAAGACAGAAATCGTGATTGCCACCAAAGTAGCATACAGATTCATGGCTGGTCTGGCTTCAAATTCATATTCATCTGCCACACCAGAATCTCCTGGCAATTCAAACAGAAGCTCCTCTAGATTCCAAGGTACTTGGTTTATGAACTTGTTTTCTGTTGGTGCCAAGCCTTCTAGTAGTGATTCAGAAGTTCCAGAAGGGGACAATAACATACTTCCACTACAACAGCAGAAATCTATGGAACAACACGAACTCAGCTCCAAGCATAATTTTTGACAAATTTAAAAAGTATCATCATTGTTGCCTGAACGTGCAGTGTCAACAACTCAGCTACAAGGCCTCGACGGATCAACCAAACTATGACTAAGTTGGAGGTAGATCATGACTAAATTGAAGGCAAATTATGACTAAGCTAAAGATGAATTTGGCTGATTAATTTTGGTTGACCAATTTTGATCAAGCAACTAGTTTTGAGTAACTTTGGCCGAGCAACTATGAATCTTGAGGCTGAGTAACTCAACTAGGCTGATTAATTGTACTGAGATCTGGTTAATTGAAAATTAGTTAAATTATTGATTTTTAAAAATAATATATTTGAGTGATCTAGTTGGATTGCAAGATAAAGTAATTGATTTTTGACAATTAAGGCAACACGTGTCGGCTATCTAAAGAAGTCTGATTAAGTAGATGATGAGAAAATAAATTGTCAAAATAGAAAGCTATTATTTTTAATTAGAAAAAGTTGATCTTAATAAAAAGTTATTATGCTTAATTAAAAGAGATTATTTTTTCGATAAATTAGTTATTCCCGGTAACCATACAAGGATAAGATGGACTTTTGACAAGCATGTTTTGTCATCTTCCATGCTTATTCTGGTGCTCATTATTTTTTTCAGCTTTGGTTGTTGTCTAGATCATCCCATTGACTTGGACATCGAGTATTTTTACAGGAAATTCAGTATGGAAATTTTTTTTGCAAGTCTTCGTCCCATTGACTTGGACATCGGAGTATTTTTATAGAAAATCCAGTCTCGGAATTTTTTTTGCAAGTATTCATCCAAGAAAAGTATCAAGAAGCAGGATCTCATCCGGTATTATTGAGATTTCAGTGATAGGTGGTTTATTCATAATAGTTTGGTGTGCTAAATAGAGAAAAAAGATTTAAGGGTTGAAAAGATCATGATGAAAATAGAAAAAAGATTTAAGGGTTGAAAAGATCATGATGAAAATCAGAAATCATTGATCGAATTAGTAGTCAGAAGTAGCTATTTGCAAACACTTGAAGGCCAAACTTGGTAAGTGAAAATAGTCTCACTCTACTTTCTTTTCCTATTGTTCAAACTCTTTTTTTTTTTTTTTTCCTTAAAAGTTGGAGTGAGAAAGGTTTTCGTATTCCCTGATAGCCGTCCAGCACCTTCCATCACATAAAATAATAGTGCTTTTTCCATCACATAAAAAGAATAGAGCTCTCTGTTCCTATAAAAGTCTCAGCCATCTATCAATCTTTAATAAAATAATGGTCAAATAGATTCCTTTCTTCCAAAGGTGTCCTATCTGTCTACCCCTCACTACCTGCTTTGCTCCTTTCCTTAAGCTCTTTAGTCATGGCAACTAAGACGAAGATGATCCAGTTTAAAAGTCTCATGGATATAAGCAAGCTCGATGCCTAGCTGGAGCTCCTCATCCGCATCATCCGTGTCTTCTTTGGTGCTTGCTGTTTTCATTGTTGATGACTATAGTGGGTTTGATGTTGCACATGATGCTTTTGAAATTTCAAAAATCTTAGATTTGCTTAGAGAGAAAGGAAAGTGCCAAATTCTTGGCATCAAGCTTGGGATCAACTTGCTAACAAAAGTGCTCTTTGTTTGCTGTCCAAAAAATAAAAAAATCTCGCCTCCTTCAAGTTTTGGGAGCAATTGGATTCAGAAAGAACATACTTGGGCATTTTAAAATTTGGAACAATTTGAAATTTTGGCTATACCTTAGGAGATATTAGTCTTGGTCCTTTTTACCAAGATACTATAGATTGAACTCAGTTTCTTTCTTAGCTTGGGAGAATGAAATCAAATAAGGTGATGGCTGCTACTTCAAACTTTGTTCATCACTAAGGGATGCATCTTCAATTCTTCGGCTGTAACCCTCTTTCGATCCATTTTTCTTCTTTTGTTGTTGCTTGTGAAGTACTTATAAATATTTGAGCTACTGAAGAGTCGTCCTTATCTCGGGCCCTGTAGGTTCCCTATCTTCGATAGTATCTTTTGCCTTACCGGTGGGTTACCGCATTGCATTCTCACATTCATGGTGCATGCCGAAATCGACACCACCACTGAGCTCATGGCCCTCTCTCTACTCCCGTTGTCTTCTTGGACCCCATTGTTGCCTAGGAGATCCTCTCCCACCTCTCCTTTGTCGACTACCCCGGGAAGCACTCGACATGGGAGCTCATGTTTGCTTGTGACATCGGCTTCATGCAGATCGGGGCCCTATTGATGTCTCCTACATTGAATCGCATCGGCCCACCTCCTCTTCTTGATGTGTCGCGATGCTTGGCAAGTAATAGTGCTATCTATTGGTATAAACTTGTTCAGATACGACTCTGTTCTTTGGGAACAACGCATACCTTCTGGTCTTAAGGGATGTCTTGTTTTACTTGTATATTGATAGGTTGTGTCTTTAGGGGATGCCAAAAGGTGTCTTTTGGATAACTTTAAATATAAATGAAAGCAAGAAAAGTATGCAGTGTGAATTGCAGAAAATTGCTGTACTTGTTCGTGGATTGCTGTGCCATTATTTATTCCATTAGTCTTTGGAGTTGTTGCGTGAATTACCGTGAGTTGTTGTGTAAAGGGCCAACATTCTGGTATCAGAGCTACTAGCTGAAATGAATCCGAATAGCCTGGCGAGGGTTTGGAAGATCCGATCTTGCCATAAGGTCGGTTTATTCACCTTATCCCACCAATCCCAGGCGTTCTTCAGCGCGTACGCAGGAACCGACGATTCCATAGCACAGGTGTGAAAGGAATTTATGTCGGCAAAAGAAAAATGGCCAACACTCTCTTCCAATCGCAAATCCCAAAACTTCTGAAGGAGAATTATGAGAATTGGTCTCTTCAAATGAAGGCGTTGTTTGGATCTCAAGATCTTTGGGAGATTGTCAATATTGGGTATTATGAACCCACAGCAGAAGAAGAAACTGGCCTCTCTGCACATCAAAGAAATGAGTTAAGAGATGCAAGAAGGAAGGATAAAAAAGCTTTGTTCTTTCTTTATCAAGCGGTGGATGAGTCTTCATTTGAGAAAATTGCTGAAGCAGTGTCAAGCAAGGAAGCATAGGATACACTTGCCACCATCTTTCAAGGAGATGAGAGCGTGAAGCGGATACGCTTGCAGAAATTGCGAGCCGACTTTTGAGAGCATCCGCATGAAGGAGTCTGAAAATGTTGCGGATTATGTTTCTCGGATTTTGATCATTGTGAATCAAATGAAAAGAAATGGTGAAAGACTTGAAGAAGTTCGAGTTGTAGAGAAGATTTTGCGCTCATTATCTTCAAAGTTTGAGCACATCATTGTGGCTATAGAAGAGTCAAAGAATATCGAGTCCCTTTCAATTGACCAATTAACAGGATCTCTCCAAGTACATGAACAGAGGTTACAAGAGAAATCTGACAAAGAATCAACCGAGCACGTTCTAGAGACAAAGTTGAAGTTAAATAAACTAAAGAGCAAGAACCAAAAGGGAGGCAATGATCGTAGATGGAATTCTAATGGAGGTCGCAATTTTACAAAGAGGGGATACTGCAATGAAGGGAACTTCAATCGGCGTGGTACAAGTAAGTCTAATATTCAATGTTATAATTGCAAAAAATACGGGCATTATAGCAGAGAATGTTGGAATAAAAGGATTGAAGAAAAAAATAACTACGTTGAAGACACTGTGGAAGAAGAGCCAACTCTCCTACTTGTTTGTCAAGAAAGATGCAAAGATGCTTCAAATATATGGTTCCTTGATTCTGGTGCAACGAATCATATGTGTGGCAAAAGGGAGCTATTCTTAGAAATAGATGATGATGTGCATGAAAATGTCAAGTTTGGCGACTCTTCCAAAGTTCCTCTGAAGGGCAAAGGAAAAATTATGATTCACTTAGAAAATGGCTCACAAGAGTATATATCCAATGTGTATTATGTACCAGAATTAAAAAGCAATATCCTCAGCATTGGACAGTTGTTAGAAAAGGGCTACATTATCCACATGGAGGATTCTACCTTGACGTTAAGGAATAAAAATGGGGAATTGATCGCAAAAGTTGAGATGTCAAAGAATCGAATATTTCCCATCAACATAAAGCCAAAGATCGAGAGATGCTTCCAAACATATTTGAAGGATGACACATGGCTTTGGCATTTGCGGTATGGGCATTTGAATTTTGATAGTTTGAAGTCTTTATCGGATAATGGAATGGTGAAAGGGTTTGCACAAATGAACCATCCAAAAGAAATATGCGAGGGATGTGTAGTTGGCAAACAATCTCGCTTTCCATTTAAAGGTGGCAATGCATGGCGTGCCTCAACATTTTTGGAGTTAGTACACACAGATATTTACGGACCTATGTCGGAGTCATATGAAGGTAATAAATATTTTATTACATTTATTGATGACTACACTAGAAAACTATGGATCTACTTTCTTCGAGAAAAGTCTGCTGCATTTTCTTCTTTCAAAGAATTTAATGTGATGGTAGAAAGGGAAAGCTGTCATAAATTAAAGATATTAAGGTCAGATAGAGGTGGAGAATACACCTCAAATATTTTCAAAAACTATTGTAGAGAAGAGGGAATTCATCATCAATTTATAGCAGCATACCTTTCCTAACAAAATGGCATCGCAGAATGAAAGAATCAGACTATCTTAGATATGACAAGAAGTATGCTCAAAGAGAAAGGATTGTCAGAATTATTTTGGATAGAAGCAGTTGCATGCACAGCTTATTTGATTAATAGAAGTCCGACCAAGAGTCTTAAATATATGACCCCCCAAGAAGCATGGAGTGGATATAAGCCAAGTATCAAACATCTTAAGATATTTGGGTGTATTGCCTATTCTCAAGTACCTAAAGAGAAAAGAAAGAAGTTAGATGATCGAGGCGAGAAGTGTATCTTCATTGGATATAGTGAGCAATCAAAAGCTTACAAACTTTATAATCCAGTGACAAGAAAATTGGTGATTAGTTGAGATGTAATTTTTGTTGAGAATGCTTCATGGAACTAGAGTACTCAAGAAGAAGAACAAAGTAAAAGACTCGTGAATGAAGTTATTGAAAATGAGGAAAATATACTTATACCAGACAACCATCTAGTTACTTCTCTAGTTCATTCTGTAACTACTCCACCTCAACCAGTTGATACACCTAGAAATTCAACTTCTTCATCATCAAGGTCTTCTAGATCAAGTACAAGAATAACTCCAGTAAAGATGAGAAGTTTAGATGAAATATATGAAGAGTCATAGGAGATTCATGGTGTCGACTTACAATGTTTATTTGCCGACCAAGAGCCACTAACTATTGCAGAAGCCTTACAAAGTGACAAATGGAAAGCAGCAATGGATGAAGAAATTAAGGCCATCGAAAAAAACAAAACTTGGAAATTGACTACATTGCTTAGAGGTCATAGTGCTATTGGTGTGAAGTGGATATATAAAATCAAGCGAGCTTTAGATGTCACACTTGTTAAGTACAAGGCAAGGCTTGTTGCAAAAGGATACAAGCAGAAGAAGGGAGTTGATTATGATGAGGTATTTGCATCGGTTACCCATTTTGATACAATAAAAATGATTCTTTCCCTTGTAGCACAATATGATTAGAAAATATATCAAATGGATGTCAAGTCAGCATTTCTTAATGGTTATCTAAAAGAAGAAGTCTACGTAGAACAACCAGATAGCTATAAAGTTAAAGGTGCAGAAAGTAAAGTTTATAGATTAAATAGGGCACTATATGGCTTGAAGCTAGCACCTCGAGCATGGAATACTTGACTTGATAGTTATCTTCAAGGTATTGGCTTCAACAAATGTCCATATGAGTCTGCTACTTATATCAAGAAAGTTCAAAAGGAAGATATTCTGATCATTTGCATCTATGTGGATGGCTTATTAATCACCGGAAGCAATTATAAGATGATTCAAGAATTCAAAGCAAGTATGATAAGAGAATTTGAAATGACAGATGATGATCTCATGTTTTACTTTCTGGGTATTGAAGTAAAGCAGCATGATGATGGAATTTTCATATTTCAAAAAAGATACGCTGAGACTATTTTAAAAAAATTTAAAATGGAGAATTGCAAAGTATTAGTAATCCAATAGCATGTGGAACAAAATTTGGTAAAGATGATGAGGAAGAAACAGTGAACTCAACACTGTTCAAAAGGCTTGTTGGAAGTCTTCGCTACTTGTCAATTAGTCGACCAGATATTGTCTATGGGATAGGATTGGTGAGTCGTTATATGGAGAATCCTAAGAAGCAACATTGGCAAGTGGCAAAAAGGATTTTAAGATATCTGAAAGGTACAATTGGATATGGTTTAAATTATTCCAAAATTGACTTATTTCAATTAATTGGTTATACGGATAGTGATTGGGGTGGAGATCAAGATGAAAGGAAAAGCACCTCAGGATATGTCTTCTACTTAGGATCAGTACTGCTTTTACTTGGAATTCAAAAAAACAACAAATTGTGGCACTATCTATATGTGAGGCAGAATATGTTGCTGCGGCATCAAGTGTTTGTGAAGCTATATGGCTTAGAAATTTATTGACATAATTAAATCATCCACAAGAAGGGCCAACTACAATATTTGTTGATAATAAGTCAACAATTGAGCTATCAAAGAATCCTGTCCATCATGGAAGAAGCAAGCATATAGATACAAGGTATCACTTTATTCGGCAACAAGTTAAGAATAAAGTTATAAAGCTTGAATTCTGCAGATCAGAAAGTCAAATTGTAGATATTTTTATAAAACCATTTCAACCAGAGGTTTTTAAGAGATTAAGAATAAAGCTTGGGTTATGTTCTTATGAACAGGTTTAAGGGGGAATATATTGGTATAAACCTGTTTAGATACGGCTCTGTTCTTTGGGAACAACGCATATCTTTGGAAACAACGCATACCTTCCGGTCTTAAGGGATGTCTTGTTTTACGGAAGAGCTGTATATTGATAGGTTATGTCTTTAGGGGATGCCAAAAGGTGTCTTTTGGATAACTTTAAATATGAATGAAAGCAAGAAAAGTATGCAGCGTGAATTGCAGAAAATTATTATGCCTGTTTGTGGATTGCTGTGCCATTGTTTATTCCATTAGTCTTTGGAGTTGTTGCGTGAACAATTCCATTAGTCTTTGGAGTTGTTGCATGAATTACCGTGAGTTGTTGTGTAAAAGGCCAACACTATCCTCGGCAAGTGTAGTGCCATTTTTGACAAGAGCATTGCTATCTTCGACCTTGACAACTTTGTAGCGGTGCTCTACAAGTGCAATGCCATCTTCAGCAAGTTTGGTGCCATCTTTGGCCTCGACAACCTCGTCGCGGTGCTCGGCAAGTCGGATGCCATCTCTCCCAACAACCTTGTTGCGGTGCTCGATAAAGGTCTAAAATTTGGCGTACCATTGCTGATTCTCATGTTCTACCGGCAGCCTATGTCAGTTACTTCGATGGAGTGGAGATAAGATCCTACATTGACACTTCCGTGAACCTGGGTTGTGTTGTTCATTTTCAAGGGCACCATTCTCAAGACATCAATGGCTTCGACAATCTCATCATTCTTCTTAAGATGATCTAGGCTGGCTAGCCCAGGTGCTCTAAAGTCACTGGTCCAAGAAGCATGAATGTTCTAGCTGCATGGCCTTCCAAAGTCAATCCATCGACAGCAAACAACATCGATATGACTTCCAACATAATATCAAGCACCTCCATGTCCGCTCCTCATCTCAGTGGCATTGCAGCGCTGGTCAAGGCCACGCATTCAAATTGGTCCCCGGCTTCAATCAAACGGGCAATCATGATGATGGCCAACATATGATCAAGAAATCGATTGTAAAAGAGCAAAACCTCCTAGCTTGCCTCTTTGTTGTAGGTACCAGCCATATCAACCTAGTTAAGGCTAATGGCCCGGGGCAGAGTAAGAGTACATTGGCTGGCCCTCTCCCGAGACCGGCTACAAGCACTAGAGGCCAAGTAAGAGTACATGTGGCCGAGTACAAGCACTGGAAGCCAAGTAAGAGCACATGTGGCTAACTAATTCTCAGTCGAGAAATTGATGACTATATGGCTGACTAATTCTGGCAAAAAATTCGACAACATGCAGCTGACAAATACTCTACTTGAAAAGCGACAAAATATGCGGCTAATTAATATTTGCCGGAAAAGCGATAATTGTATATAGTTGGCTTAATTATCCAACAGTATTAAATGGATAGTTGGTTGACATCCAATTATCTAAAATCAATCGATATATCCAACAATGTCATATAGTTGGCTAGTCCCGACTATAACCGGTTTACTCGATAAATAAAAAGATAGCTGTCTAGTATCCAATTATAATCTGTATGTCTGATAAATAAAAAGATAGTTGGCTAGTACCCGATTATAATCGGTATATTCGATAAATAAAAAGATAGCTGGCTAATACTTCTATAATCGGTATATCTGATAAATAAAAAGATAGCTGGCTAGTACCCGGCTATAATTAGTATGTCTGATAAATTAAAAGATAGCTAGCTAGTACCCAGCTATAATCAGTATATCCAATAAATTAAAAGATAGATGACTAGTACTCAGCTATAACCGGTATGTCCGATTATATTATTAAATGGTTAATTTCGTATTTGATTATTTAAGTTCAACAATGCACCCAACCATTTTCTCATGAAAGTCAAATCAACTAGTTGACTATCAAAAGATAGTTGGAGCTCTCGAGAAGATTCAATTAATCAGCCAGAGTTTGTTCATCAGCCATTATTTGTTTATCAACCCATGTAAGATGATTCCATGTATTGAAAATTTTTAGAAATTTGATATCAATATAGACATTGATCGGAAAAGACAAGCTTCATTGATACTTGAAAAGAAGTTTCTACAAAAGTCGGATCAAAGATGACTATCAAAAGTGATCAAAAGATGACTGGGTTGAAAAAGTTCAAGAAAACAGAAAGTTAAGACTGACACTTGGCTATAAAAAGTCTGGACTCTAGATCAAAGTACCAATAAAAATATATTGTGATTCTAAGATATGGATGCCATCACAAGTCAACGCTGAAGAAGTAATACTACTTTCATCTAAAAATTACAAAAATTGCAGCACTTTATTGGTAGTATTTTGGGCTCGGGAGTGGGGGGTAATGTTGTGATAGCAACTTAGCTATATGGCCTCGACGAACCAACTAGACTATGACTAAGTTAGAGGCAAACTATGACTAAGCTGAAGATGAATTATGGCCGACCAACTTTGGTCGAATTACTTGTCTTAGCAGAGTAATTTTGGTCGAGTAACTATAAACCTTGAGCCTGAGTAACTACGAGCGATTACAAGCCCATTGGCATGACTTTCCTTAATATATGGTGGTCGAGTAACTTAGCTAAATCGACTAATTGGACTATGATTCGAGTAATTGAAAGTTAGTTGAATAATTGGTTTTTAAAAACAATATGCCTGAATGATCTAGTTGGATGCAAGATAAAGTAGACAACTTTTGACAACTAAGGCATACACGCCAACTATCTAAAGAAGTCTGATTAAGTGGATAACGAGAAAACAAGCTACCAAAATAGAAAGTTATTACTTCTAACCAAAAAAGGCTATCCTTAATAAAAAATTGTTATGCTCAACCAAAAGATGTTACTTCCCAATAGAAATCCATCACTCCTTGTAGCTATAAAAAGGTAAAAGGAAATTTTTGAAAGGTACATTTTGCCACCCTCCATGCTCATTCCGAGACTCTCATCATTTTCTTTTTAGCTTTGACTGTTGCCTAGATCATCCCACTGACTTGAACGTTGGAGTGTCTCTGCTAGAAACCTGGCCCAGGAACTCTTTGCAGGTCTTTGCCTAAGGAAAGTGCTAAGGAGCAGGACCTCATCCGGCATCGCCGAAGCTTCAGTTTGACCTCCAAGCTGGTCGAGTGAGTTTTCGCTGAACATAAATCTTTTCTTAGCTAAGTATTTTTTTTTGGCAATTTTTCATAACTTGGCCTCGAAGCTTTGTTTAAGCTTCTCGACCACTTTTTTTTGGGCCTCGGTACACTCAAGCTAATCTTTTAGGCTTCGACTAAGGTCAATGAAACCTTGAAAGCTTTCTTCAATAACGACCATCTTGTGGACAAATTGATAAGTTGTATATTTATATATTTATTTTTGAGTATTTTAATTAATTAATGGTGCTAACATTTTCTAAAATTCTTGATTTTATTACTAAACAAGTCTTTCTTGTAAATTAATTATTTTTAAAAATATCTTTGAAAAATATGAAAATTAGAGCATATTTATATAAATTAGATGTCAAGTCAAAGCACCAAAATTAGATCACATCCATTAGAAGTTTAATAAAAAATTTTAATCTATATTTTTTCTCTTTGGGAAGTACAATCAAATTTATGAAAATATTTGAAATCCTGAAATTTTAAAAAATATTGGGCAAATATAGAAAAAGTGCTCGTCAATATGAAGAGTATAACTTGCAGGTTGAGATGACGTAAACGAGAGCCAAATCGAAGCTTAAATGGGCCAAAAATCAACTCTTAATCAAGTCCAATATAAATTTTAGAGTAACTGGTCCATCATGAAGTGGCATTCGGTTCACAGGTCCATTTTCATGGGTCACCTTATTTCTTGACCCATTCTCACTGCTCTTCTCCGGTTCGAACATCGCTACCATTGCTACCATGGATATCCTTGTTTTCGGGCCATTCGTCGTTGTCCCGAGACGCCAGCATGCCGCTCCTCATGCCATTGACAATGGAAGAGAGGGAATGGTCGAGGTGAAACTGTTGTGACCCATCGCCCATCATGTAGCCATCTTCCCCATCGTCGACTCTCGTCCAAGATGACATCATGATGCCGCCCTCTATTCATCATCTCTGACCATTGCCACCACCCATCATTTCCTCCCCGCCATTGATCTACCATTAGTACCACCTGTCATCTCCCTAGTTGCCTGTTGTCACTTCTTTGCCCACCAGAGCCAAGATGCTCGCAGCCTATCGCCTGCTGCCATCGTTACTGCAGTTCGTTCATCGTAACAACCACAATCTGCCTGTCCTTCCTAATGTTGCCACCTTTGCTCTTATCTTTCCCATCACTGTTCCCGTCGCTGGCTGTTCCTCCCATAATCGCCGCTCGCCACTCCTTGTCCCAAGCTGCCCATCATCGCCACCTCTCTCCTCTCCATTACAATCTGCTGTAATGAATCCGCAGGTACGATCCATGGCTATAGATGATTTCTAACTATCCAGAATAGCTAATCAAATGGATAGTAACGACCTCGATTGAATCTTGGCTAGGAAGCGTGATCCACGTGATTTGAGTAGGATCCAGGCGATTAAATGGTTGAGAGATGCTAGAAATCAATCATGACACGGTCCATATTAATTTGACTTGATATAGAACCTTCACCAAGCTCTATTTAAAAAACTCTGGACCACAAGAGAAGATCATATTAAAAAAGAGATATGGTACAGGATAGAAAACTTAGTTTTGGATTGAGGGTTGGTCTCTAAGAGCGAGATTTCTTAACGAAAAACTCTATCTCTTACAGCATCTTATGCCTACACTAATTTTTAAATCAAGATCTAAAGAGGAAGTCCAGTTCATTTCATGGAGTATAATGAAAAAAGAAGTGACATGGACTATCTTCTCGATGAGACTGCGCCAATCTATTCCAAATCTTTGTTACTCCTTCCTAATTTATTTAATTTTTATTTTTAATTCCTTGTATTTGGATTTAATTTTTAATTAATGCAATATTTATACTCTTTAAATTATTGTTCTTTAATTTTATCGTAAGTTGATGCTAAGATATGATTAGCAGGTCGAACGTACCCGGTTTTAATTTTCTTTTATTTTTTTAATATTCGTTTACTCGATTTCAAATTACTTTTTTTCTTTTCTGAAATTAAAATTTTTAAATTATTAAAGACACTACATTCTCCATGGATTCAATCCGACTCGTTACTTATTATGTACTTTTATTTTATTTAGAAGTTTGATAATTAAACTAATAATCATGGTATTATAATGACAACATCGTGATATATCATAAATTAAAATAAAAAGATTTTTAAAAAAAGAAGAAAAAGAAGTTGGAAGTAGGGACGGTAATTTTTACCGACCCGGTGGATATCCGACCCGACCCTAATGGGATGGGTAAAATTCAACCCATTTAATTTATAAATGAATATGGATTATATAAAGAAAAACCCGACTCGGATTTGGATCGGGTATGGGTAATAGTACGCCCCGATCCAAATTCGATCCATTTATATATAAAAAAAGTTATGTTTATAAAATATTTAAGTAAATTGGATATGGGACAGATATACCCGACCCGACTCAACCCGATCCATTTAGGCTTTAAATAAACTATATTTTATGAGACTGGATATACCTGACCTGATCCGATTCAAACATGATTTTTTATACCCGACCTGACCCAACCTGAGACGGGTATGTGATGGAGAATTTTTTTGTGGGACGGGTATAGATTTTGGATTACCCGACCCAAACCCGACCCGTTGCCATCCCTAGTTGGAAGATATTTGATGACATTGAAAAGTCGGCCAGAAATAAAATCAAGAAGAAAATGTTATCTTAAGGAGACTTGGATGAAATGAAGGAATAATCATGTCCAAGCAGTGAGATTTAGTTACCTTTCAATCTCTCAAAGGGATTGATGACAGCCTTCATTAGTCAACGAGCAACTTCAGGACTTTGAAATTCTAAATCATCAAAATAGACATTCATGTCCACAAAAGCCTCGGGCTCTTCGGTAGCTCGAGCATTTCTTCCATTTCTTGAGGAACTTTATGGTGCTTTTTCTTGGTTGGTGTGAGCGCTGGGGTAGGAGAACTGATTAGCGAACTAATTGACCACCTTGGGGAGAAGGTTGCCAACGGTCTCGATATTGTTGGCAGGGATTCAATGATGGCAATGTCATCACTAGAGATGACCACCACTGCTTTTGTCTTTGCAATAATTGGAGCAGGAACAATTGGAGCTGACGAAGCTCCTCTTGCCAATGAGCTTGGAGTAGAACATGGCTTCTTCGAGGCTTGGGTGCCTGCCACAGGCTTTTCAGTAGGCCTCTTTCGAATGGCTGTCGGACCTTCTCAGCATCAAATCTCATTTCCTCTACAAAGAAGATGAAAATTGATTAAGTTATTTGGATTGAGATCTAAAGCGATGAAAATCTAAAGCTACGACTAGTTGCATAGGATATACCCAATCTAGTCACCATACTAACTCTAGCAAGGAAAAGATTTTGCTCACATAGTAGCTCCTTCAACTAAGGGACTTACATTCTTAATAATATCTCAAAATCTTCTTGTCGGTATTAAGAATTTTCTTACTATCATTAGGAGTTGGCTGGGACTCCCTCCACTCGATGCTAAAGCCCCAAGGTTGACTAGAAGATTAAAAAATAAGGTTTCCAACCATGAATAGCAGTTGAAAGATCCTTGATGAACTTCCAGCCATAGTGTGGTCCGATGAACCACCATCCTCGGCCATAAGGATGTCTCTTAATCATAAAGAGACTGCAAAATAAAAAAGCTCGATCCCAAGATCAAGGCATAAGACTAAAAAAGAATGGATAATCCAAAAAGTATTCGGGGTCAACTGTCCTAGGATGACTCTGTATAAGTTCAAGATTTTGACAATAAATGGGTGAAGAAGAAAATGAAGCCCTACCTTAAGATGCTGTGTATATATAGCTATGGAATTCGGAGAGGCCCTATCTACTTAGTCATCGAGCCCAAGAGTGTATACTTGGAAGTCCTAGAAAATTTTATAATAATTTCGCCAGCAAACTAATTCGGACTCGGTCAAGGTACCTCTAACTTAATTCGGGTGAAGGTCTTGGATATCCTTCTTCCATTTAGGTTCAGGACTCTTACAAGGTTCCTACAAAACATTCCCCTAGAAGTAAAAGCCTTGGCAACAACAAGATTTCTAAAGTTCAAACATTTGGGAGAGTTTTAAATGTCAGAAAGGAAAAATGTACAGATGGGAAACTATGGAAGTCCTCGGATTTCTAAAAAAAGCGGTTAAGGAAAGAAAAATCAGAGAAGAGACTGATCTTTGAAGGTCTCAAAGAAAAGAAAAACTTGAGGATGGAGAGACCCTAAGAAGAAAAGAGCTCTTAGGATGAAGAAAATTTAGAAAACCTTAAGAAGAAGAAAGTCCCTTTATACAGGCAGAAATGATGATGACGATTAAACCCTTAAGTGATTAGAGTCCGCTAGATCTTGGCACGTGGGTCAATCACATTCGAAGGAAGCATTAGCTTTGTACCATGCATCTCTTGTGATGTCAACACGTTGCCTCAATCCATGGGAACGACGAAGTTTCCATTCACGAGTCAACACATGTCAAAATGGAAGCGGCTAAATAAAAAGAAACAAAATCTCCTGAATGCTGCTCTTGCCATTAATAACCATCCTTTCAAAATGATGGCCTGCTATAAACCATCTCTAACAATGAAGTGATAAAGTATTCCTTTCTTTTACTTTCTCGAGGAGATATTGACAACCAGCATAAAGAGAGGAAATGGTAGAATTCGAGGACGTGCAGTTCATTGTTGTAATACTCTCTTCTTTCAAGGTGACAAAGTGTCGTACTAAATAATCGAATTTACTGGCTATTGAGAAGACAAGGCTGCCAATTAATGATGCCAAGCCCAAGCGATGTAGCACGAGAAGGTCGAATGTAGCTGCCATTAATAAATGAGGCCGATTAATTGTACCGATCAATCATATCACCTAATGCTTGGTCAAGTTATTGATTCCTAGAAGCAAGGTGTTTGAAAGATTTAAATCAGCTGACTCCCAAGTAAAATAACTAATTCGCAAAGTGTCGAAGCAGCATTGGCGACAAACTCTCGATGATGAAAGCCCATGCCAACCATCCAAAAACCGTCCGATTAAATGGGTAATAGTAGTAACAGCTATCACAACAAAAGGTTGTTATGCCAGCTACTATTAAAGTTGTTACCCTAACAAAATATTATTATAGCTAATGAAAGGAGATTATTTTCCAGCATAACCTGGTTACTACTAGAAATTATAAATATCGGTAAAAAAAAGAACCTACAAGGAGTAAGCCGTATAATGTGTCAGGAGATTTTACTATTTAATTTTTAAAATTTCTTATCTGTACCGCAAACTTTTCTCGCTTATTTAAGCATCCAAAGGTTTTCCAGCGGTCCTCCACCGGAGAATCCTCTTCAGTCTGGACTTATTTTATAGGTAAGGAAACACTTCGACGATGAAAAGCTATAAGCACCTACATCGTCGTTTAGCATACCACACTTTTTCATCTGGTCCAAGTGACTCACTAGAAGTCGTCTTGCTGGGAGTTTAGCGGCAACATGTGCCATCAGAAAACTTAAAAACTATACATGTTATTCATGCACAAAGCTGTAAATCTGTGCTTCTCGTTTATTTTTACATTGTATTTGCAACAGAAACATAATTTTTTTCTAAAAAAATGATCTACTTGGATTGACTGTAGATTTACATTCATCCAACCATATGAATTCCATGAATGATACCTAATTCACCTTTCCTCAAAATGGATTTCTGATCAGGATGCGACTTCCGTGAGTAGCCCTCCAGAATACAGAGGCGACGGAGTGTATTGCAGTTGTGGATATTCGAGACCTGATCATCCCCCGCTTTGGTTTAGGTCTTCTGCCATGATTGCCAAAAGTGGTGGCAAGAACGAAAGCAACATTGTTGCTCATTGTGCTTGGCTGAAGGTATGCTGCACAGCGAGGACTCATGATTGTGGTGTTAGTGCCTGTGGACTTGATTCAATGGCTTTGATATTGTCATGGAGGTCTCCCAAACTACCCAGCTTTTCAGAGAAAGGCAGGATTTGGAGGGGGTTGTCTGGTGGGGGGGGGGGGACGAGCCAGCGAAGCCGTCCTGCTGGCTAGAGATTCCATGCAGTCTAGAAGACAAAAAATTGACTCTCGTGATGTTTCCACACCCTTGACTTTATTAGAAGTCACTGGATTGGTTTGGATTCTGAGTTGGTGTCTGGTCTTGGAACTCGTGTGGGTTTCAGTTCTTCTGGGCTGTTTGGATTCTGTTTCATTGGCTGCTGACCCACAGATTGGTGAAATCTGAGAGCAAGATCTGGTCATGGAGGCTGATGGGCTGTGATGATTTGGGGGTTTTGGAACAGCTCCCTTTTGGTGAGGGTCAATGCCAATATTTCGATGCAAAATTAGTTTTGCCCTTTCTCCGTCAATAAAGACCGAGGATGTATGGCGGTACTTTGGAAAGATTTATTTTTTTCTTTTTGCGTTCGTTGGGTTTCTTGCCTGTATGGCGGTACTTTGGAAAGATTTATTTTTTTCTTTTTGCGTTCGTTGGGTTTCTTGCCCCACCCTAATTCCCTATGGACGTCCTTGTTTTTCTTAAAAAAATTAGCAATTTGTATTGGATCCTTTTTCGGTTTGCGAGAGCACTGATACCTCGTTCAACGCTGCAAACAGATAAGAATGGTGCAACAGTGTTCATAAGTACTATCTGGCCCACAGGCAGTCTAATACCTGGTGCTGTGGGTCGGTATTGGTTTGGGGCTCCGGCCGGTGGTATGGCAGTCAAGAATTGATGATGCCAAAAACTGAGGGATGGTGGTGTTTGGCAGATACCGCCGATGCTCTGCAGATCATAGAGTGGTCTCTCGGTGAATTGATGATGATCTGCAGCAATTTTTCTTCTCCAATCGACATCAATGAAAGCAGAAAAACTTTGATTTATAATGTGCTTTTGCCTGCATGCATGTGAGAACCCTCTTTCTTAGATGGCCTCTCGATAAGAGCACTAAAAGGTTAGTTTAAATATAGAAATAAAAATAGTATGGATAATATCTGACCGGATCTGATTTTATAAACTAATATTTATATTTATATATATATGATATATATATATATATATATATGAATAGATAACTATTCGATCCATATCTGAATATTTAATTCTGTTTGTAACTTTATATAACTTTATATATTATTTATTAATTTTTTAAAAAATATATAAGTATATTAACATGTTGTTAATTTGATTTATTCTTCACTTCATAATATCTTTCATTCAAATTATCATAAAGTTTAATAATCCGATCTGTATTCGTATTTTTAGTATTTAATTTATATCGGTATCCATTTAAAAAAAATATGGATATGAATTTTTGTATCTGGTTAATATCCATAATCATATTGTCAACTAAAATGAATATGAATATAGATATATCGGTATTCAATCCATATCAATAAGTTTCAGACCTACTTAAATATGGTTAAATGACAAAAGACTAATCTTTTGATGGCATTGGTTTTTAGGTTCCCCCGTTTTTTTCACTCTAGACTAGTTTGCTCTATGCAAAATTCGGATACAAATATTAACATGGTGATTGAAATAAAATCAAAATTCAAGTCCCATGAGATTATGACTGAATGAACGAGTGAAAAATATTTAAGGTATACTACCTTTTAACTCCTATTTGGAAGAGGAGAATACGAAAGAAAATAATAGGATAGGACAGAAAATTAATCTTTTTTTTAAAAAAATAAAAATAAAAAAATAAAGGGAAAACAAATTCTTCAGATTTGTAATTTTTTTTTCCAAATTAAGCGGAATTGAAGAAAAAAGAAATGAAATTAAGTTTTTTTTTTTTGATAAACCAAAAGGTGAGGAAGGAGTTAGATCCCGGGCGTGGCCACCCCCAATTCCAGCCAGGAAATGTTCGATATACGGCGCATATTAATTTTTCTGTAGCCGTTCCTCATCCGAAGGTAAGTACGTCAACCTGACTACCACTGCATCAGCCGAGTGAACGGGATTTATTATATATATCCCTAACTTTTTTACTACCACCCGTCAACAGGGGCTCCAGGGTACCCCTCACCGGTGGTTAAGTAAATTTTTTTATAATCCTTATGTTATCCCTCTAAAAATAAAAAAAACCTATACCATTTATTTTCTTTTCCGTTCTCCTTTGCTTTCAAACAAAAAAGAATAAAATTATATCTTTTATAAAAAAATATTTTTTCTCTCTTCTTTCCTTTCGCTTTTTTTTTGCTCATCAGTATTTTCTTTTCTTTTCTTCCCTGAACTCCCAAATTACTATCCTCAAAATTTTTTAGGAAACAGAATGATGACCTCCTAATGTTGAAACCACGGATACATGCATCCTCTTCATCAACTTTAATGCTACCTTAATCTTGATTCCCACTTTAGGAAACATAATATCTGCTCTGAGGCACCGGCTTCAGTTCCATGCATGCACCCTTCTTCTCTTTTCGCTCTATAAAACGAGGAAAATAGGAGGCTCTGTTGTTGAATAAGCCCACCCAAGCAATATGGGAACCATGATGGTCCACCTGCTACTGAAGTATTGGTTCGACAATGAAACGACCGGCCACGACGTCAGAGATATTGGCGAGGTGCAAATATGGAGTCCATCGGGCTCACCCTTCGTTCAAACCTTTCAAAAATCTCTTCGTTTTGTCCGGCCGGTCCACGTTCGCGTCGCTCGTCGTCGTTTGCTTCGTTGAGGAGTGCTCCACCTTGATTTCTCGAGCAGTTGAGTAGATGCAGCGGCCATGGCTATGATGTCGGAGAAATCCTGGGACGGATGGTGGGCCGCCGTGTGGAGAGGGAGTGGCCATATATATGACGAAGGTGTGGTACGCGACTTTCTGCATGCAAGGCGGAGGAGAGCTCGATGTCTAGTCTGGATGTTCATAAAAAGATTTTTTTCTTTTTTCCCCCTTTTCTCCTCTTTCATTCCCTTTTTGGTGTAATTACGCAGTGCCTGAAAGGCCAAAAGAGATATTGGAGGACGTCAGCCCATGGCATGCTTCTTGGGTCATGCTCTGGCCGTCTCCTCGTAGCGGGACCTCTCCGTCTTCTAGATGTGGGCAATCTCAGGGACAAGAGGGTCATCAGGATTGGGGTCTGTGAAGAGTGAGCAGATAGATAAGAAAACCTCCATGGATACTTGAGGATGTCAGATACCGCTATTGGAGTTGATGTTGGGAGGGGTAGCATTTTATGTGGCAGAGCATCGACAGATTTCAGCAGGAGATCCATGCTCGCCAATATTAATTGGCTTTCCTTTATAAATTCAAAATTTAGGCTTTGCATGACTTGTTATCGTGCTATATTTTATATATTTTTACAGTGGAGGCAAACAAGGACAAACCATGACCGGCAGAAGACTGGCATGGAGATTCAAAGCCGGCCCCCGGCTTCAAATTTGTCAGCCAGTACTCCAGAGTCATCTAGCAATTCAAAGAGATATAAGGTCCACCAGCTGGTTCGGAAACCGTGTCCCCTCTAATTTATAGAACAATTTCAATACAACATAAAAGCATATCACTTCTGACAGATTAACAAAACAGTCTTAATTTGTTGCTCGAATGCGAGCCAGGAGTCAAAGAAAAACAAAAGGAAATTATTGGTAGAGAAGTTAATACAAGATGGCTGACAGCATTTACCTCTAAATACATTTTTGATTGTCTTTGCAAGAAAAAGAAAAGATCGAAAACAAACAAGTAAATGATGTACATGTGCTCCGAAAGCATGTAGATTTATGGATCTGCGATTAGGATGCGACTGCTATGAACGAGTCTCCATAGTATAGAGGCGATGGAATGCATTGCAGTTGTAGCTATCCGAGACTTGATCTGCCCCCGCTTCGGTATAAGCCTTCTTCCGCCGGATTCCCGATGATTGGCGAAAGCAGTGGCCAGAACATCAGCAGCTTTGTTGCTCATCGTGCTTGGCCGGAGATCTGAGGAAGAGGTCTTGATGAGACTGGTGGCCGTGTGGAGGAGGCTAGCTAGTGACGGTCGTGGTGTTAATTGCTCGTGGACTTCACTCGATCGCTTCGGTCTTGGCTGGCCTATTTATAGAGCTCTCACCACAAACCGCGTTGAGATAATTAAATAACTACTGGGCGTGCATGCATATGGGGATTTGGAAGGGGGTAGTTATCTGGTGGGGGTACAGGCCAGCCAAGGTCTCCCGGCTGTACAAAGATTTGACCCTGGTGATGATTCCGCGCCCTTGACTTGGACCCAGAAAAACATTGAATCGGTTCTAATTCGAGGGAAATTAGATGGGTCCACGCGTATGGTGGCGTAGTCTATGAACTTGATGGCCTGTTAGGTGCCGTTTGGCATCTGTTTCGTCTGACCGCTGACCTATAAAAGTTGTGAAATCTGGGAGCTAGATGTGACCCTGATTAGCTGTCGTAGTTTGGTTGTTTTTGAACCATGCATGCTCTCCATCCCGGCTGACGTGGTACGTAAAATATATATCATGACAATATTCTAATGCAGCAAAACAGATATATATATATATATATATATTTTTTTTTTTTCCCTCAAAATAAAGAGGATGGCACATCATTGTTGAAGATGTAGGAGGGCACATGCATGGCAGCAACTTTCGGCAGTCTTTTGATAAGCATTAACCGAGGCTTGATTAATCTTGCCCCACTCTAGCTAGTCGCCACTTGCTTTATTTCTTATGATCAAAACCATCGTCCGCCACTAAAACAGCTGATGGATGGGCGCGGTTTCTTGTTTCATGCAACACTATTGTCAGGTTCTGGAATCTTTCTCACAGGATACTGATAAACCCTTACGCTATCCATAGCTGTGGCTTTAGTTTGAAATAATGTATCCTACGGTGGAGTTTTCTTCGGTCCAAAGTATTGGTGTGCTATTGTAGGGGAGGTGGCGCCTGCTATGATGAACAGTCGAAAAGCTCGATCGGTTTAGAATATTTAGAGATTAATGCTTCATGTTTGTAAATAAAATTTCATGTGAGGTCCACGGCATGCCTCGTCTTCATGTTACCTCTAGAGATTGATAGACACCTTGCTATACCTTGCTATAGATTCTCTCTTTTCAATAGTAACGAGAGCTAGAAATTAACCGGCCAAGCACTAGGCCCTACCTTTGTTTATCGGGCTTGGCAGATGATGGGAGGAACCTAGAAGAGACACCAAGACCAGGCTCTATTATTATTTTTATTTTTATTTTTATTTTTTTTTTTTTGGGGGGGGGGGGGGGGGGGGGGGTGGGGCTTCAAAATCCCATATATCAAACCAATCTACTAAATATACATCTATGTGAATTAGAAAAAAAAAAATCTAAAAAAGTTTTCAATGCAACGGTGCAGAAAGCTGTTCCTATATGATTAGTCATATATGTTGCTATCTAATCAAATGCACTAGTTGTCTCTTTAATTATAAACATGAATCATCTCGTAAGATAGTAGAAAAGCAGTCATATTTCAACAATTACATGGTATTGGTTTAATGAGAACAAGCTGCATGACGTCGGAAACCAGTCTATCCATGCAAATGAAGAAAAATGTAATGGTATTATTGGTATGAGGTGGCCATTTCTTGTATTCCCATGAGATGATTAATATACTTCGTGAGACTCGCTGTCATTGCCGAACGGCCAATATGGTCCAATTGTCCAAGGATGTATTTTGTGCATGCTAACATTGGGACAAAAAGCATAAGCATTTTTCTGGCAAAAAACTAAGCAGATCTAACTAAGGCTGCAAATAGGTCAGGTTGACCCGTGACCCGATCTGATCCATTTAGACCCAATTCAACCCGTTTTTATGGACCCGTGGATCCAAGTTGGGTCCTAAAATTAGACCGGTTCCATTTTCCGGGTCGGGTCTGAATTTGCTAAATTTGGACCCGAGCCGACCTGATTCAAACATGCTAATACTGTTAGAATTATATCTATTTGGACCTTTAAATGATAATTTAAAACTTGTATGGAACTAGTTATAATTATTTTTATTTCTTAATTTATTTTAAAAATAATATTATTTGTTATATATTTCATAGTTACTAATAGTTAGCTATGTAATAATTGAAATATAGTTGTCTATATTTTATTCGGATCATATTTAGATCCAAATTTTGTATATTAGAACCGGATTATTTATAGATCCGATCTAACCCGAATGACCCGTTGGGTTGAAAATTCTAATAGTGGACCCGACCCGACCCGACCCGATTTTCTAGTGGATAGGGTCTGGGTCTACTATTAGGACCCGATTAAAGAACCGGGTCGGATCGGGGTCACTCAAGACCTGATCCGACCCGACCCATTTGCATCCCTAGATCTAACAAATAAGACAACACCCGACAGTCCTTCTGAAAACCTAGAGCTTCTCGCCGTCCCATATGTCTTCTCTCTTGCATGCCTCATGCCCCAAAAATCCAAGTATGCCACGCACGGAGAATACCTCAATGTGCATCCCTTCTACAAATCCCGTGGAACACCCCATGGCACCAAGCCCTCCACTTAAAAGACCCTCAATGTGCATCTCTCTATAGCCCTTCACCGTGGCCTTCTTGAAATCCAAGAGGCTCTCTATGGTCCACACCCCCAAAGGCGTCCTCAAGTCCTCCCCTTCACAGTCTTCCTCATGGCCATGAGGAATCCTTGCGTGCTCCTCTTGGACCGTGAGCTAAGCCTCACGGTCACAAGCCTCAAACCATGGACGCCCCCAAGAGGGGGGCACTCCCTCCACGGCATTCTTTCTTCACGCAAACTGGAGTTCGCCTTTCCCATCGCACGCCCCACTTCTTAAATAGAGTAGGCGGTGAAATCCTCTTGGTCTTGGATGTCTTGACTCCTTGAATTTTGGGCTCAACAATTTCTTGATTTGTTAGGACTCAATGACATGGACGGTTAGGACTTATCTTGGACCAATAATAAACTGATTATGACACCTCACATGGTTAGAATTTCTAATCGGTTATAACCAACCAGCCAACTGGTTAACCTCCTAACCAACTTAACAAATATGGACCCAACCCCATAACCCAATTGGGTTATGTTATAATCTCTCAAAAAACTCTCCCCTAAGTCAAATGAGAAAACACTCAAACGTTTTCTCAAACTTAGAGCATCCCAACTGGAACACCTCCAGGAATCCACTTGGGACAGGCCCCCAAGATCCAGGGAGGCATCCCTGGAATACCTTCAGGAATTCACTTGGGACACGCCCCCAAGCTCCAAGGAGGCATCCCTGGAATACCTCCAGGAATTCACTTAGGACATGCCTCCAAGCTCCAAGGATTGCCTCCAGCATCCCTGCCATGGCCTCCCAAGTCTCTCCAAGGCTTGGAAGCACCATGCAAAACCCTACGAGGGCTTGAGATTGATCAGTTGTTTCATTTCTCAAACATAATGCAAACTGATGAAAATATGATTTATTATATCCCTGCAAATTGGGGCAATGGGATCTCAGGCTCTCCCTAATTTCATCTATTTTACCAAGAAATAATGCTGGAGTTCATACCTTCAGGGGATGGTGTTGGTGGATGTATATGAACAATGGCTACCTAAATGACTAGACCGAGTCTAGAGTTACACTCTATGTCTTTAAGATAATTTCGTCCCGCAATGGTGCTTACGGTTTTATGATGATTGTCTCCCAGGATACAACGGTCTTCTTCTGGTGAAAGCGGCACTACAATTCACCAGAAATTCGAACCAGGAATGCTTTTTTCTTTTTGTATGCACCATAGCTATACTCTATTTTTCAGAGTATGCAAATGCCTAAGAGACTTACGATGCACTATAGCTATACTCTATTTTTCAGAGTATGCAAATGCCTAAGAAAAGGAAGGAAAAAACTGGAATGAATGGGATGAAATGAATGAAGAATGGGACCTATTTATAGCCTTAAGGTGTCCCTTGGAAGCAACCTTCTGATTTCATCGAAGGGAGTTTCCGATATCTTTTCGTAGTGAGATATGCCTTTACGCGATCGATACGTTTCTTCAATCGCAATCGGACGCCATGATACGCTGATTCGTACCGTGATCTCTAGATCACGCGATTAGCATGCTTCTCAATGCATTGTTTCACGATCCGATAGCACCACTGATCTCAGAAGAAACGTTGATCCATGAACGGACGCATGATTACGCCTCCGAACGCGTGATCCGTTGTTTCGCAATTCTGAAATCCCGTCATCCGAGTCGACTCGAATTCCTCGAGTCGGCACCTTGATGCAGAGAGCGTTCTGGTCAAGTCGGCTCGATTCCCTTGAGTCGACTCATGCAGACTGCATGATACTATTCTATGAATCCGAGCCAGCTCGAACCACTTGAGTCGACTTGTCCAGACCGTGTATTCCCATTCTGCAGATCCGAGTCGACTTGAACCACTCGAGTCGACCCGGCCAGTCATCCGAGTCGGCTCCTATCAGAATCGAGCTGACTCGTCTCCCTGCAACCTTGATCTAGTGCAATCAATCTCGACCGTCTGATCTGTTTGATCAGGAAAAATTTAAAGGTCCTCAAGCTCCTCGCGACGATACATACGTGCGAAGTGCAAAGTGCGCCTACAAAGCACCCTTGTTGCCCGTCGCACATGCGCGTGATGCTTCGCATCACCCTCAAGCTCTCCACCTATGGTGAGCCTAGAAGTAAAAGCTTGGAAAAAGGTTTTCTTATAAATAGCCTTCTCTTTTTCCAATCTTTCCATGTGGGACTGAAAGTTTCCATCCCACAAGATAGTTTCCATCCCACATGATGGTTCCCTATCTCAAAGGATAATTTAGGAATAAAAAAATTCCTATTCACTTTTTCCAACAATTCCCTACATGAATGAAATTTTGGACCAAGATCAAAGATCAGTAAAGGCGATCCCTTACAAACATTGATTTTTAAATGCAAATGAATATGCAGACACTCAAAGAGAGAAGTAGAATGAAGTTGCATCAGGATAGGTAGCTTGTGGCTTTGAACCTTTCTTAGTATTTTGTTATCGAGTTTACTTACTAAAAGTGAACATGATATCTTGAACTTTTAGCATTTGATGTAAACTAAGACAATAACAATCACACAACTTCTTTCCGAGCATTTCTTTTGGTTCTCATGGTTGCGTTCATTTTGACCCTGAACAACTCCGGTCTCATGAGTGCTTTAGAGAATTAAAGCCTTTAAAATTCTTATAGAATTTGCCCAGTTCACACTCACATAGGTGATTCTTATTAAGAGTATCCTGCTATATCCCACATGATATTCATATCATAAGATCATTAAAAGCTATGCTTATCCTAGTACCTTTAGCAGGCAGCACTGATTATCATAGGAATGAGTAGGATTTTACATCCTTAGTGCTTCGTTGACCTCTTCATAATTTAGTTGTCCCTTTTAAACCTAGATCTTGGGATCTCCAATCAACTAAGTTAGGTATCCACTATGAAGATTTATTTATAGGCTTTAAATCCATTCCCCTCGATAAATAATTTACTTGATCTCTTGGTAAACCTTTTGTCAGTGGATCCATAAGGTTTTTCTTTGACTGAATATAGTCAATAGAGATAACTCCATTTTCAAGTAATTGCCTAATGGTATCATGTTTGTGACGTATACGCCTAGACTTACTATTATATATTTTATTCTGTGCTCTGCAAATAGCTGATTGATTATCACAATGGATACATATTGCAGACACAGGTTTTGACCAACATGGAATATCCTCCAAAAAATCTCGAAGCCATTCTGCTTCTTCTCCAACTTTATCTAAAGTTATAAACTCTGATTTCATAGTTGACTGGGCTATACAAGTTTATTTTGAGGATTTCCATGATACTGCACCTCCTCCTAAGGTGAACACATATCCACTAGTGGATTTAGTATCTTCTAAAGAAGATATCTAGTTAGCATCAATGTATCCTTCTAGTACAGCTAGATATGTTGTATAATGTAATTCAGAATTTAGGGTATATCGTAGATATCATAATACCCTTACTAGTGCTATCCAATGATTTGAACCTGGATTACTAGTAAATCTGCTTAACTTATTGACAGCATATGCTATGTCAGGACGGGTGCAATTCATGACATACATTAAACTACCAATTATACGTGAATATTCTAATTGTGATATAGTTTATCCAGTATGCTTAGCAAGATGTAGATTAATATCTACAGGTATTCTAAGCGGGCTGGTATCATACTCATTGAATTTATCTAATAATTTCTTAATATAATGAGATTGAGATAATATTATTCCATCAGACATTCTAGTGATTTTAATCCCTAGTATAAGTCTGCGATACCCATATCTTTCATATCAAAATGTTTGATCAATTTTCTTTGTTTGTTTAATCATATCAGTATCACTACCTATGATTAATAAATCATCTACGTATAAGCAGACTAACACATACCTTGTAGGTATGGTTTTGGCATACACACATTTATCACATTCATTGATTTTGAATTCATTGGACAACATGACATTGTCAAATTTTATATGCCATGATTTAGGTGCTTGTTTTAATCCATATAAGGATTTCACAAGTCTGCACACCTTCTTTTCTTTGCCTAGAACCACAAACCATTCAGGTTGTTCCATATAAATTTCTTCCTCTAATTCACCATTAAGGAAAGATGTTTTTACATCTATTTGATGTATTTCAAGATTGTTAATGGCTACAATAGCGATTAACATTCTTATGGATGTTATCCTTGTTACAGGTGAATAAGTATCAAAGAAGTCTAGACCTTCTTTTTGTTTAAAGCCTTTAGTTACTAATCTGGCTTTATACTTATCAATGATCATCAGCCTTTAACTTCTTTTTGAAATCCATTTACACCCCAAAGACTTCATACATGATGGTAAATCTACCAATTTCCAGGTATGATTATGCATGATGAACTTAATTTCGCTATTAATAGCTTCTTTCCAAAAGGGTGTTTCTGGTATAGACATTGCCTCTTTGAATGTCTGAGGTATATTTTCTATTATGTACGTAATGTAGTTAGGACCAAAAGGACCAAAAGATTTTGTAACTTTAGGTATCTTACTACGTCTAGGTTCATCTTCAGGATGTTTTTCCTGATGACTACTACTTGCCATATTATCATAAGTTCTTTTATTTGAACTTGTATCAGATATCCCTTTACAAGGGAATATCTCTTCAAAAAATGTTTCATTTCTTGATTCTATAATTGTATTTTTCTGTATATCAGATATATCTTATTTATATATAAGAAAGCGATATGCACTGCTGTTTTATGCATAACCAATGAAAATACAATCAACATTTTTAGATCCTATTTTGACCTTTTTGGGATCTGGAATAGCTACTTTAGCTAGACACCCCCACACTTTTAGGTAATTATAAGAAGGCTTTTTTTCTTTCCATAACTCATATGGAGTGATGTCCTTCTTCTTAAGAGGTATTTTGTTAAGAATATGATTAGCCGAGAGAATTGCTTCTCCCCATAAATTCTGTGGTGTACCAGAATTTATCAACATGGCATTCATCATTTCTTTCAATGTTCGATTTTTGTATTCAGCAATTCCATTAGATTGAGGTGAATAAGGAGCTGTAGTCTGATGAACAATGCTATGTTCTTGACAAAAGTCATTAAACAGTGCATCGTATTCACCATCTCTATTACTCCTTATAGCCTTGATCTTTTTACCAAGCTAATTTTCATTCTCATTCTTATAACATTTAAATATATCCGAAGCCTCATCTTTAGACTTTAGTAGATACACATAACAGTATCTTGTTGAATCATCAATAAATATTATAAAATACTTTTTACCTCCTCTAGATTGTATTGACTTCAAGTCACATAGATCACTGTGGATCAAATCTAGAGGTTCGGTATTCCTTTTTACTGAGTGGAATGGTGTTTTGGCTAGCTTAGCTTCAACACATATCTCACATTTATAATGTGGATCGATTTCATGATTAGGTAACAATTCTAAATTCATTAACTTCCGTAATGAATTAAAATTCACATGACCTAATCTATCATGCCATAGATAAGAGGAGTCAACCATATAAACAGAAGAAGAATCTTTATTCTTTTCAAGGTTGCGATGTACAGTCATTACATTCATCTTGAATAATCCATTATTCAAGTAACCTCTACCCAGAAAGATCCCTCCTTTAGTAAGTACAAATTTATCAGACTCAAATACCATCCTAAATCCATGTGTGCTTAGGAGGGAGCCTGATACCAAGTTCTTACGGATGTCATGAATCCATCGCCTCGGCCGCCAGATCCTCAGCGCGCTCGGCCCGACGGAGGGTCGCTGCCATACCCTTGTTGGAGACCTCGACGGCGTGGTTGGCGGCAGTGGCCCTCTCCTCAGCCTCCGCAGCCCTCTTTTTAGCGGCCGCCACCTTCTTTTCAACGAAGGTGGCCCGCTCCCTTGCTGCCTCAGTCTCGGCCCGGGGCTCTTTCAACCGGGTCCTCTTCGATTCGAGCTCCTTCTTTGCTCTGGCAGCGTCCGCAGCCTCAGCCGTGAGGCTCCTGATTTTGAGGTTGGCCTCCTGGGCCTCCCCGTTCTTCCAGCTTGTCTCAGCCCGCAGGGACTCAAGTTCGGTCAACTACTCCTTCTCCCCCTTCTCCCAATTCCGGTAGAAGTCCCGGATGAGGAGCAGATCCCTACCTTGCTGTATCGAAGAAAGCATGTTAATTATCAAGTGGAAAAGAAGCTCGAAAAAGACAGGGGCGAGAAAAAACTTACAGCATAGAGGTTGGCAAACGTCGAGCAGACGGTATCGCCCAAAAGCCTCCCGCTCCCGTCTCGCCGGTCGCATGACTGGATGGAGAAGTCCATCATCTGCTCGCCGAGGTTGGGATCCTTCATCAGAGAAACGTTCGGCCCCAGCTTGAAGGGGACCCTCCGGTAATCTCTGTCTTTGGTCCCCGCCTGCTCGAACCCTTCAGCAGCGGAGGGTGTCTTCGTTGCCGGCTGCGAGCTCAGCGCCGCCTGGGACCGCGGCAGGGGGGCCGGCCCTGCTTCCCTTGGCTCCCCTTCCTCGAGAACCACGACATCAGGGGAAGGGACCTCCGACATGACGGCAACAGCTATCGACCTAGCCTTAACAACCACCTCGGGCTCCGGCGCGGATCCCTGATTGTGCTACCCTGGAGTCGCCAGACGGGCTCGGCAGCCCTCTTTCACCTTCGCTCCACAATCGGTGCATCCGGCATGGCCTGCACCGGCAGCGGGCCTCCATCGATGCGAGCCCGCTTCGAAGTGGGCCCGCCGGCCTCATCAGCCTGCTCTCGCTCCTCGGAGAACGATAGCAGCTCGTCCATCGAGAACTTCATCTCTGCACCGCAAGAGACAAGGTCAGCCCTCGAAAAAAAAAAAAAGAAAAAAAAAATGAAGAGAGAAAAAGAAAGAAAAAGAACGAGATAAGGGTGGCCAAGTTAACTCACCCGACTCCTGCACCGAGCCGACTCCGGCCTCTCGAAGATTCTGCTCGGACAGCAGGACCTCCAGCGAAGGAATCTCTGCCGACCTAAGCAGCTCGTACACGTCGAGGTCGGTTGCTTCAATAGAAGAATTTCGATTGGGGACCGATCTGGGTCGCTCCAAACCCAGTCGATCCCTTCAACCGCAGCAAAAAAGTATCTACTCTTCCATCCTTTGATGGAAGAGGGAAGGACAAACCTTATGCCCCGAGGGCGGGAAGAAAGGGACCACCACCCCTCTTCGGTGGGGTGGCGTTTCAGGGTGAAAAAGGCCCTGAACAGAGAAAAACAGACAACAATCCCGTGGAAGTGGCAAAGGATGATGAAACAAAAGATCGTCCGGATAGCATTAGGGACCAACTGCCCGGGAACAAGGCGGTAGTTGGTTAGGAAGGATAGAAAGAAGGGATGAACAGGGAATCGGAGACCCCCGGCGAGGGCCTCCTCATAGAAGGCAATCCTACCCGGACCGCTGGATACGACGCGCTCCCCGGGATAAGGGACGGAGAGCTCAACTGACTCCAGGATGTCATATGCACCCCAGATGGCCACCAGGTCCTCACCGGTGATCGCCAAAGCAATCCCGCCAAGACCAGATGATCGGGAAGGCTCAGGAGCGCGAGCAGAAACAGAGGGAGGAGCAGGAAGAAGAGAAAGACGAGAGGGAGGAACTGACCCCGGCTCCCTAATCGTTACGGGCCCGTAGGAAGGTCTCCTACTAAACTCGTAGCACGCCGCCTCCCTCTCCTCGTCAGAAGAAGGAGTCCTCGGCCGAGAGGGTCCGACCTCGGATTGGCAAGAGGGATGGAAGTTCGGACCGAAGGAGTCCATTAGAGAAGAAGGGAAGGAAAGGGAAAGACCTAAGAAGTCCCTAAACGACGGGAAAAAGGAAGAAGGGGGTTCTAACCTGCTAAAGACCGGGAAGACGATGGCGACTAGAGGCAAGGAGGAAGAAGAATACTGCAATGTGTCGAGCGCGAAGACTTGGAAGAAAGTGGGTTTCGAAAAATCTCCCTTTTCTTTTCGAAGCAACCTGCACCGGCCGTACCGTTACAGCACCCACCAGGAGGCGCTCGCCACGTGTCGCCGATCGACGGGGCCAATACCTTGATCCAACTGCGGCCGCTCCAACTTCCGTGCCCGTCGTAACCACTCCCCAGATGCGGCCATGCGGCACCCCCGCATAGGCTCAAAGGACCGCCGTGTGAGGCGCCACCGATATCCACCATCATTGCACCGGATTCATCCACCTTTCCACGTCAGCACCGACATTACTCTCTTTGCCCCGGGCGCCGTGCACCAACGAGCCTCGGGAGTGGGGGGCAAATGATGTGACCATATGCTGCCATGGTACGGGCTTGTTGACGTGGAGTCTCCATCGAACCCCACGCCAGTCATCTGACCTGGGCCCCTCCGCCGGGCTGACTTCCCTCGGAGCAACGGGGATGCCCGTCGAGGTCGAGCTCAGTCCTCTGCCAGGTCGGTCCTCGCCAGGTCGGTCCTCGCCAGTTCAGTCCTCGCCAGGTCGGTCCTCGCCAAGTCGGGATGCCTAGGCCGGAGCCAGGCGCAAGTCCTCCGCCAGGTCGGTCCCTGCCAGAACGGGATGCCTAGGCCGGAGCCGGGCACAAGCCACCACCCAAAGCGGACCCCTCCGGATCGAGCCCTGTGGTCGAGAGTCGAGCTCAAGTCTCCTCCGCTACGAGGAGCTCCTCCGAGGTTGGATCCCTTGGGCTGGGCGGCGCCTCGCCCACCTCTGTCAGGTCGAGCTCACCCAAAGCTGAGCCCTGCTGGTCCGGAGTCGAGCTCAGCCCTCCGCCCAACCGAGCCATTCTGAGGCGAGCCCCCCGGAGCGGGGCTCCACCTTCCCAGCTTGGTCCCCTGCTCGGACAGAAACATCAACCTCCAAAGAAGCAGCGCCTTCTCTCCAAGGACGGTGGTGCACCTCCCGAAGACCGTACGAAAGCGCCTGCCATGCCGCAGTAAATGCCCACGTCCATCGCTCGCACCAAAGAAGAGGAAACCTCACATCAAGGTGCTATGCCTCCTAGCAATCCGCCATACCGCCATGGAGAAGGCCCAGATAGAGTATGCGAATCCCAAGGGCGACGACCCACCAATCGAGGCCTTGCCATGCTTCCAGAGGAGTGGCAGGCAAAAGGAATGTCAGAACCGCCGAAGCTTCCCCAGCTGACAGACAGGAGAGACGTCCCGTCTATGGCACGATACCTCATCGCACACGTCAGATAGCATGGGAAGATCCCAAGGCAAGCCAGGGTAAAAATCCAGCGAAAATAAGCCAAAGAGGTAGAACACATTCAATCCAACTCAGAGCAAAAAAAAGCAGAAGGGAAGGAGGCTACATGGGAGGACACCCTCTCCTCGACCATCACCTCTCCCAGCTCACCACTTCATTTCATACTACATTTTGACTCCTCCTAGCGTGGAGCTCATCCCGAGAGGCTCGATCAGGAGGATCTGTTCTCCTGGATCATCACTGACTTGACCGTCGGAGCGCCCCCACCGAAATCCCCGGCCCGGATCACTGACACTATTTCTTGCAAGTCCCGAGGCACCAGGGGCATTCCTAGCCGGCGGACGTGCGCGACGCTTCGACGCCATCAGCAGCTGCGGGCCACGACAATCTTGGACGGCAACACGTTTCTTCAATCACGATCGGACATCATGATACGCTGATTCGTACCGTGATCTCTAGATCATGTGATCAGTGCGTTTCTCAATATGTCATTTCACGATCCGATAGCACCACTGATCTCAGAAGATACGTTGATCCATGAACGGACGTATGATTACGTCTCCGAACGCGTGATCCGTTGTTTCGCGATTCTGAAATCCCGTCATCCGAGTTGGCTCGAATTTCTCGAGTCGGCTCCTTGCTGCAAAGAGCGTCCTGGTCGAGTCGGCTCGATTCCCTCGAGTCAACTCGTCCAGACCGCATGATACCGTTCTGTGGATCTGAGCCAGCTCGAACCACTCGAGTCGACTCGTCCAGACCGTATATTCCCGTTCTACGAATCCGAGTCGACTCCTAGTCATCCAAGTCGGCTCGTATTAGAACTGAGCCGACTCGTCTCCCTGCAACCTTGATCTAGTGCCAATCAATCCCGACTGTCTGATCTGTCGGCTCCTTGCTGCAGAGAGCGTCCTGGTCGAGTCGGCTCGATTCTCTCGAGTCGACTTGTCTAGACCGCATGATACCATTCTGTGGATCCGAGCTAGCTCGAACCACTTGAGTCGACTCGTCCAGACCGTGTATTTCGTTTTGCGGATCCGAGTCGACTCCTAGTCATCTAAGTCGGCTCCTATCAAAATCGAGCTGACTCGTCTCCCTGCAACCTTGATTTGGTGCCAATCAATCTCGACCGTTTGATCTGTTTGATCAGGAAAAATTTAAAGGCTCCTCAAGCTCTTCGCGACGATGCGTACGTGCGAAGTACGCCTACAAAGCGTCCATTACGCCTCAAGCTCTTCGCGATGTGCATACGTGCGAAGTACTCCTACAAAGAGCCCATTACGTCCTTGTCGCCCATCGCACACGCGCGAAGTAAGATGGAAGCATCACCCTCAAGCTCTTCATCTTTGGTGAGCCTAGAAGTAAGAGCTTGGAAAAATGTTTTCTTATAAAGAGCCATCTCCTTTTCCTATCTTTCCATGTGGAACTAAAAGTTTTCATGTGGGACTAAAAGTTTTCATCCCACATAATAGTTTATATTTCACAGGATGGCTTCCTATCTTAAAGGATAGTTTAGGAATAAAAAAAAAATTTATTCATTTTTTTCAACAGATGGACCGCATGTTACGGATATTCGAGCATCAAAAGGACAGCCCTTGATCCCGCCGGCCGGTGCAATGCCCATCCCACGGAGCCTTACACCGTGCAGGGAGATCAAAAACTCATGATGTGGGACACCCCTTTTTTGTTTAGGAATGGTGGCTCTGGCACATGGCGCAAAAAAAAGGCAATGGTTTTTAAACTCGTAAATATTAGTAGTGCACCGGGCGTGAGGTCGTCGAACGTTTGTGATGATGACGGCTTTGGCTGTCTCCCCCATACCGTCGGCCTGGATCTTCCAAGCGACGCCCCCCACGAAGGTCTTGATATACCGCCGTGTCCTTAGCGGCATTGCTGCCGTCCTTCTGGAGCCAGCAGCCAAGAAGAGGGGACAGGAATTACGACGATCGAGAGAAGATAGATGGGATACGCTGTGGATGATATAACATTTTATTATCGCTCTCGGTATATTCTTAGAGCCCTAGAGATTTCCACCCTTCTCTTTGGAATCCTGCCCAAGCTAGACCTGCTGCTTGTCCAGCTGGCCAAGTTCTTGTGCCGCTCTACTTCTCCCCCTCCTTCCCTCGTTCTCTTTCTCTTCGCCGGCTGGACGCCCGGTAAAAGCCTCCACCATCCAGATTCTTGCCCATATCCAATCAAGAGCTGTAATTTAATATTTTCTTAAATATAGAAATTGATTGGTGGCAGATCCAGAGAAACAAACTCCGTATATATATATATATATGGCTAATTGGTGATATGTTATCCAACAACCAAGAGCTTAATGGAGAATGAATACCCTTACTCCAAGGAGGATGACGGAGTTCGGAAGGAGGATAAAAGTTTGAAGATGAGGTAATATAATTCTACTAACAGAGCAATTATCTTATATTATTGAGTCTGGAGTCTAGTCGTAGGATCATGTCATGTGGAGCAAGCACTTCTCAATGCATGTAACTAGAGAGGATATATAAGGGTGCATATATATATAGCCTTCTGAATATCCCGTGAACAGTCATCTACGTACCTATTTGCTAGCTATCCATCATGTGATGGACGCACTGCATGCTACCACGCATTGCATGCACCGCAGAGGAGCCGCGTTCCTTAATTAATGAGTACTACGTACCGTGCATGCATGAAAAAGGATCGATATTTGTCTACGACCAAGGATTGGCCATGGCTTAGATCTAATATATAGTCCTCTTGAATCCTCAGTTCACTTTCGTTATGAATTATGAAATCGGACAGTCCCTACGGTGTGCATGCACCATGCAAAACTTGCTATTGCATGGAGCTGCAATCTAAGCTGCCGAATGCTTCTGAATTTCATCACCTCTAGATTTCTTGGGTCAAAACTTGCATGTTTGATTTTCATTCAAATTGGAAAGAACGAGACAGCCTTACAATTGATCAGAAATAAACCATTTGATTAACACCACAAATACCATTCTTCATTCATTCAGTCAGTGATTTGAGTAATTTTTTAGATAATTTATATTGTCTTCTCAGTTACCAACAAAGGGTGATCCAACACGAGAATCTCATCACCACTGGCCGGGGTCTGTCTTTCATTGTATATGGACAGGCTAATCCTGTGTTTCGAATCCATGACATCCAAATAATAGAACAGCCTTACCATCATATCAAAGCTCACCCTCTATTTATAATTATCTTATAATTTTATAATTATTTCTAAACAAAATTCTATATATGTTATTGTTTTAAAATCATGGTTTCTAAAAGATGAGACATTAATTTGCTATCTCTATTGGTGCATGGTGCATATTGTTACAACTTCATCTCGTTGGCCAAGACGAAATTAAGGTTAAAATCCTGGTTTCTAAAAGACGAGACATCTGCTAGCTATTTCTACTGGTGATCCATATTATTACAAATACATCTAGTTGGCCAAGATGAAATTAAGGCAGCGAACATATGAAAAGAATAAAAATAATTTTGAGATGTTGGCCATCACATATAGAAACTGGAATACCAAAATATTTTTGTTAAGGTGAAGCCAAATGAACTTCTTTTTAAGCATTAATATTAATATTAATTAATAAAAAGTCACACATTTAAAAAAGAAAAGAAAGACAGAAAAATCTTGTGCAATATATCGTAGTGTCATTTGATATATTAATTTGTAATTTTATATTGGATGAGATAACCAGGACTATATGCCAATACATCAACCCATGCACCATTGGCTGTGATCACACACCATCAAATATAATCTTATAGATGCATCAAATGACTTAGGAAGTGCAAGAACCCTGTATTAATCATGACAGACTTGGACTTGAAAGTGGGCATCAAGGTTGTCCTTCCATTCCCTAGACCACTTATAAACTATCTTATACTTTTTTATTTATTTAGCTGTTTGATATCTAATTTTCTTTAGATATAAATTTTACAAAATACCCAACATGGTTAATTTTCTGACATCAACATGGCTTGATTTTTTTCTGAATAAAATTGGGCCTGGTGGTGAAATAATTTAGATGCTCCTAAATTTCATGAACAACAAATCTTTTACAAGTTAACTACTTCATGCAAGAGTTTCGACTCCTCAAATCTTAATTCATCTCGTAAGGAAACACACCATGCACCTAGTATTACGTCATCATCCATATCACATGATATTACAGGAGCATGGCTATTTTCTCAACCTCAAATTAAACAATGAAAAGGCCCATATTCTCATTAACAACATTAACTGGACTTGTTTCCTCATCACCGTCGCTTCTTCCCTTGAGCATCTGATGATGCGAACATGGATCATAGATAGGTTTGACAGCTTCATTGTTCTTGTTCCTTAATCAGCTAACAACTTAATCAAGATACCTTACTACCTTCAAGTAAATCCTGTCATGCATTGCATGAGAGTGAGAGAGAGATGGCAAAATGGATCTCCATATCTAGTTTCTTTTTACATGAGGTAAACTTTCTATAAGATGGATCCACATGAAAGTCCAACTTCCGTTGGTCCATCCTCTATTCTATCCTTTTTCTTTTTTTTTTTTTTTTTTTTTTTTTGTTCTTAATACGAAATGGGGACCTTTGGCATATAAACCCCATCTAATTACACGCACTGATCTGGTTTTCTTCCATATTTTTCACAAGTCGATTTTTTCACAAGTCGGTCGGTGGAACACTAGTGGACTCGATGGCCTTAATTTCTTAGGAACTTGGTTTTCGTGCACCTGTAAAATTTATATTTGATCAACACGAACAACTTCTTTCTTCTCTTAGACTATATCAATTACATATGGATATGGGCCTTTTCTTCTTCCTCCTCTTTTCTTCTTGTTTTTTTGGGTAATCGGCGCCCCTTTTCTTTTTCACATACTTAACCATAAGAGTTGGATTCGCAAGAGATGGATTAACGATCATATTAGACGATTGATAGCCATCCATTGTTTAGCTTAGATCTGTCAAGTACTGATTAATAAAGTAACGCCATGAGCAAATATATAGAAGCCTTGATATTGCTTGCCTAAGGTGGTTTTGACTAAATTTTAATCTCATGTTGCACATGTAAAACTTTTTAACATTGATCATCGGAACATATAGAGCCATTTTTTCGACCGGAAAAAAGCATAAATGACCTTGCTTCTATATGTATGGGTGTATCCAATCTTGTGCAACTTAGTTGGCTTTATCAGCCTCAATTCCTGACAAGTGTCGCCCCCCCCCTCTCCCTCCACACATAGAGATAGATAGATATATATATATATATATATATATATATAGAGAGAGAGAGAGAGAGAGAGAGAGAGAGAGAGGGCTAACGAGTAACAACCGATTTCCTTAATTTCAAGTGACGTATGTCAACCATCAAGGAGGGCAGCAGCATTATGTTATTATCCCGTCAAATTATATTTCCATTACGTACAACTTAGCACCTAATTGTAATTTATAATTTAATTAGTCAGCAAGCTAACTAACTTTTTAAGTTGACTTTTGAAATGAAATTGGCAGGTGGAAAAGCATTTAAAGATGAGAAAGGATGCATATGACCAGTACATGGATAAGTTACTAAAGCTGGCATATGAAATTGCCTTTCAAAAAGACGAGTACCGATATGAAGAGGACGACTCGTAATCTTATTTAATCTTTATCGTCGCGGCCTCCAAAAGCTGTAGCTGAATTACCCCAACTGCTATCATCATATGTTTTTTTATATATGTGAAATCTTATAAACATAATAAAATATTGATATAATTAAGCATAATTTCAAGCTATTTCAAGCATATATACAAACCCTTGTACGTCATGGATAGTTTGTGTAATTAAATATGGTTGCATTTGAATAAATCGTTAATCAGTGGTGCGCATCCTAAACCGGTTCTCTACATCATTTTGGGGTGTAACTAACAATATGGACATATAGAACTTTGCAGGAATGGATGGCAGATTTTTAGCACACTGACCATTTTCATTATATGTTGAATACAAGCTTATTTTTCTTCTTTTTTCCGAAAGCATTATAATTTGGGTTCATGCACGCGCCCTGTTTTTCCCTCGTCATTATAAAAACATGCATCGAGGTTGCGTCCTTCAAGTTTGGATCCTCAAATTCAGGATCGAACTTTTTTTGGTGAGGTGCAAGCTAGAATGGGGTCCACTCGGCTCGATATATATATTTTGATGAGCTCTCTAATTAATTCTTGCTCCTTATCCCTCCACCTATCATAGTCTCCGCAAGCACATTATAATCATCATTTGGTTGAGGATGGTGTTATCTGAGTCCTCCAATTTGATGGATGAAGTGGGGAGGGGGGTTTGGAATCGGAGAGGGTACAGGCAAAAATGCTTTGAATTGGTGCAGAAATTGGGTTTGAAAAGGTTAACCGGTGCCTGAACAAATTAATTGTGGAGTGCTCTAGAGAAAAAAAGGATATTTATTTATAGAAAAATAAAATGACATCCTTGCAGTATCTTGTTTTCCTTTATATATATATATATATCCTTTTTGTTAACTAAAAAAAAGTTTTTGTCAAACTAAACACTAAAAATAATTTTTTTAAAATCCCTGAATTGAATTTGGTGAGAAAAAGGATCGGTTCGAAGTAATCTTGATTCAAACTGCATCAGATCTTGAAGAATCATGAACCATGTAATCTTATGCCGATTCACTAGAAATTATTCAAAGCCGAGCTAATAATATGCGGCTTAATTGGACTGAAATTAAGCAAGCTAATCCAGGCTACATGAAGTTAATCGCCGAGCCAACATTCATTGTTTCATAATCTGTGCTGAGCTAAAAAGTCAGCATGTTCGATCTTGATTTTGAATATGTTATATGCATTGGTATGAATGTCCCAGATATTATAAGTTCTCATGACAATGGCAGCCTGAAAGAAAGCCCTCATTCCCACATCATGAAGAGAATTTTCGTTTCTAGATAGAAAAACTAGTGATGCACGATATGAACCAGAAGTGCACTTAGCCGGCTAATGGCTACCGCCCATGAGCAACCGTAATAGGGTTTGCATTTTGTTAGGTTCCAGTTAGGTCCCTATCAATCCAAGGATTTGGAGATTAAAAACTTAATTCACTTAGAAGATAGCAGAATCTGCAACCATTGGTCTACGATAATGCACATTTTTTACTGCCCATTTGTTTTTACATTACATTCATCACTATTTGATGTTCCACTATTATATTAATTTTAGCTTTGGGATGTAATTGTGCTCAATCAGAACTCAGATCGATGATCTTTTTTGAGAAAATACGTAGCCTAGATATCATGCTATAAAAGGATCGGTCATTTTTTGCCAAATTGAAGCCTATCCTATCTAATAAATAGTTGTGACATTGGACCATCCCTTTAGGTGGTACACTTCACCCAATTATTTAAGGTCCATGTGTTAGAAGTGTAACACCCATAATTAAAAAAAAAAAAAAAAACAGAGAGTTTGTAGGCCACCGGCCCACCCGTTGGACCGACCCAGGCCAGGCGCGACGCAGAGGGCGTGCGGGCGAGCGGCAAGCGGGAGCGCGCGGGGCGCGTGACTCGCTGGCGATGCGTGGCGGGCAAGCGCGGGCAAGCGAGCGCACGGTGCACGGGCGACACGTGGCGCGAGCGCAGGCGACGCGCGAGCGGGCGCGCGCGAGGCGCGGCCCAGGCCCACGCGCGCGGGCGCTGGGCTCGGCCGGAAGCGGCCATCGCATGGGCGTTTCCCATGCGTTTCCCAGGCATTTCCAATCCCGTTTCTCACGGTACATGGCAGTCCATGGGATTTCTGAGCGATCTTGACTGTCCGATCGTCCGATCGAATGGCTGAGATTAATCCAAGAGAGTTTAGGCTTGATTAGGTGCTTTTGGATTCGGATTTGAACGCGGTTTGAAGCGTTGATGTCAAATCAGACGGCCAGGGAGATATTTTGATGGTTTTGTACATCTTAAGTTACGTTTAAGATGATTTTGGATTGGTTTTTCCCCTCTTTTTAACCAGGACGTCGATAGGAAGCAGGGAAGAGCCTGTAGAGAGCCAAGAAAAGAGGAGAAGAGAGAGAAAGAGAAAGGAAAAGAGGAGAGAAGAAGGAAGAAAGTAAAAGAGGAGAAGAGAGAGAAGGGGAGAGGGAAGGGATTTTGGTTTGGAAGATGAGGAAAGAGAAAATTAGGGATAACCTTCTTCCTCAAAAATTGTGAAACTAGAATTTGATCTGAATAAATTTATTTATTATTGTAGGAGATCAATCTTTTGAGCAGGAAGGATTTGGACGAATTTTGGGTATAGATTAATCCAGATATTTGGATTAGTGATTGAAGGTAAGGATTCTGGACATGATCACCGGTATATATATATATATATATATATATATATATATATATATATATATATATATATATATATTATTATTTATTTATTTACATGCATGGTTGCTTTCGGATAGCATGATTGATTTCCTGAAATATAAGTGGAGGATCTGTTATTATTGTTATTTATGTTTTAGTAATCTTTGGAATGGGTTGGACCGTGATATCGGCTGTTGGAAAATGACATGTTTTGACAAGATGATGTGAAAAGATAAGTATTAACAGTGTTTGGACTAACCATGCCACGGGATCGTGGAATTCTGAGGTAGCCTGAGCCATGGGCTTTGTACGTGAGCTAGCTTGACCACGAGTAATGGTCGATTGTGAAACTAGCCTGACCACGAGGAATGGTCGATGAGACTAGCCTGACCACGAATAAAAGGACGATTAACGGGCTTGTACAAGACTAGTTTGGCCATGGCTGATAGCAAATGGCAGATTATGAGATTACCAGTCATGGGTTGGAGCATGACCGTGGTTAGTCCAGTACCCTAAAGAAGAGGAAAAGTTAATGAAAACATTTAAATGAAATATATTGTCATGAAAGGTTTTGATATATGGTTGGTTTTTGGATTGCTTGACCGAAAAATTGATCGTTTTTCGTTATATGATTATGATCTTGCTGTTTTCGGTTTTTATATTAATACTGGTGTGATTGTAAGGGAACCTTACTGGGCTGTAGAGCTCACAACCCTATTTTCTTCTTTTACAGAGTTGTACAGATATTTGGCTTGGTGATGAATGAGGTTTTCTTAAAGTAAGTGACTCTTATGTACCCAGGCCTTATATAATCTCTAGGATAAAACCTAGGGTTTGTGCGGCCGGTCGCATGCCGATTCCGGTGCTGGATTCGGGACGTGACAAGAAGTCAGAATAACGATTACAGGTAATTAATTTTTTAACCAATATTTTTTGGTTTCTTCTTGTTTTTCCATATTTAATGGTGAGTTTTCTTTTTTTAGGTAAGATAAAGGGATAGGAGGTAAACCCAGTATAGCTACTCCTGAAAGCCCCCACCCAACTGAAAAGTGTTTAATACAAGGTGCTAAATTTTTACAGTTGCTCCCCATCCGAAGGTAAATATGTCAATCCAACATCACCAAGATGCCAGCTAGACAGTATAAAAACAAAAAAGATCCTAGTCCCTCATCCACTCCATCTGATACGAATTCTAGGATTAATTTTGGATTTAATCGAGTCAACCATGGCATCCATCCCCGAACTCATGCAAATGGGTGTGATGTAAGGTCCCATCAACTGGGCTATCGCCTAGGTGATATTAATAGTGACTTTATATATATATACATTCATCCCTTCTAGTCATGATAAATTATTTGTCCTATTTATTGCTTAGGGATGAGTACATGTCCCATTCCCAGGCCTGCTCAATGGAATTCCATATTCTATCTTTTGCACTACAAAAAGCACAGCCTGCCTGAATACCCCGATGCCATCTCATCTCATGAACATAGAGCTCTCATACAATCCTTTCTACCCTTCATGACAACTAAACCATGCATTTGGCATCCCATCACAATGCTCACCATTTATGAGATGACCGAGAGATCTCAGTTTCCAAGAAGGTTGACATGGTGGAAATCTCATCTTACACCATTCTCTACGGTATGAAAGATGTATTGCAGAGGATCTAAACTCACTCGAGGGTGACTGAAGGGAGAAAATGTTTGCAATTAGAATTTTTTCTTTTAATTAAGAAGATTAATTTTATAAGAAATATCTTTCTTTTTGTCTTCTCAAAAGAGTCCTGGAGGGGATGAGGAGCCTATTTTGTGTTTGTCTTGCTTTTATCTTCTCTAAGGAGTCCTGGAGCATGGTGAGCCTATTTTGTGTTTGTGCTTGTATCTCCTGATGGAAAAAATGCCTATAAATATACCCTGAAAGAAGTCTTGGAGAAGCCTTAAAAAAACCCACCCAGCACAAGAGAGAGAAAGAAAATAAAGGATTTCTGACTCGGCCCATAAGCCTTTCGGACCTGCAGCAAGCTAGCCCAACCATGTGGCCCAGTGGCGCGTGTGCATGTGCACGGCCCAACACTGCACGAGCACCAGCCCAGGCCCAGGAGGTGCATGCGCAGGCAAGCGCATGCAGGCAGGCATGTAGGCCAGCCCAAGTGCGAGTGATGGTTCCTTTCCTCTCTTTTCCTTTGTGTATGCCACACGAATTCTGACACGGGGCAATGTATCCATGGGTACGCATGACAGGCACTCGATCAAATGGCCACGAGCGATTTACGCAGGCAATCACTGATAGCACATGTTCCATGGAAGGATTGGATGGCCAGGCATGATTTCGAGCATGATTCACACAATTTGACCCGATTTGAACATGATTTTTAACATAATTGAGACTGACCGAAGGCCAACAAAGGCTCTGCAGTTACACACAAATTGAAAAACATACATAACTCTGATTTAGATGTAGTTTGAACTATTGGACTACTGGTAAGATGCTCTTCACGATAGAGGCCATAAATCTATAGGTAGAAGAGTAGGCTAAGTGTGAGAATCAAAAAATAGTAAAAGATTTTCAGAAAGCTTGCAGGGGCTGTGCGTTGAGAGCTTATACGATAAATTTTAGAATTTCTTGTTGAGAGATTTATATGGATTGAGAATGAAAGTTTTTAATCTTATAAATTTATTTTTTCATAGTGAAACTTTGCATATCCAATTAATTGTATCTTGTATTTTATTTCTCTTTTCTTCCTTCTCCTGCAACATCGACATCAATAATCATAATCCTAGAATGGATATCCATATTCTATATGAGCGATCCCCCGACGAGTAGTGTCATTGCAGTTGGTATCACAATAATTGGTATCAGAGATCTGGTTGTCCATAATTGATCGAGATCGAAGAAGATGGAGAGGACAGGCATAATTAAGTTTGAGATCGATCGATTTGACGAGAAAAGTAATTTCTTCCTTTGATAAGCGAGGATAAAAGATGTACTTATCCAGCAAAGACTGATCAATGCTCTCATGTATGAGGAGAGGCTAGCCATCAAGGAAGAGAAGATTTGGAAGCAATTTTAGATGCAGACGATGAGCATGATCTGCTTATATTTGATAGACGAGGTGGTAATCCATATACTAAATGAGACTTCTTGATGGCACTATGGAAAAAGCTCGAGGAGCTATACATGACGAAGTCTCCTACCAATATACGGTTCCTTTGGAAGTGGTACTACTAACTATGAATGATTAAGAAGCAGAGCATGTAGAGTACCTAAGCAACTTTCAGAAGATCTTTACCGATCTTCTCAATGTCAATAAAAAAATTGAGAAGAAGACCAAGGCACTGGTCTTGCTGTCATCCCTACCATAGTCCTTCAAGTCCTTAGTAAATGCTCTTCTAGTAGAAAGAGCACCATCAAGATGGAGGAGGTTATCTCAACGTTCCTACAGAATGAGACTCTCAAGCAAGAGAACCAAGCTTCGAGTTCAGGCAGGAACTTAACATTGACGGTTTCTAGAAAAGCAGGTGGTAGAAGGCATAGCAATAGAGGATTGCGAAGTGGATAGTTCAGGTCAAAGGATACAAGCAAAGTCAAATATTTTCGATGTGATGAGCTGGGGCATCATGTTAGAAATTGCTTGTAACTTAAAAATCGGATAAGGACTGTTGTGGTGGGATCGATAGTAGCGATGATAGATATATCAGTGATACATTTATGGTATTCGATAAGGCATCCTCTTCTTTCTAGTAAATTTTAAATTATGCATGTCTACATCACATATATTGTAAAGAAGAGCTATTTGACTCTTTGAAAGTGTAGAGAGGGTACTGTCCATTTGCTAGACGGATCGAGCTATGTAATCATAGGCATCGGGACAGTCAGCTTGAAGATGGATGATGGGATAACAAAAAAACTAAGCAAGGTCTGATGCATATCCATTTTTTTAAAAATCTATTTTTTCAGTAAACTGGACTCAAGCAACTACATGTAAAGAGCCGATGATGAAGTTCTGAAGGTTTTGCATGATAATAGGATTATTTTACAAGAGAAGAAACATGGAGGTCACTATTTTTTGATAGAGAGTGTAATATTAGGCTTGGGCTGAAGTCAGCAGGCCCAGCCGACTTCAACCCAAACTGAAAAAAAAAAAAAAAAAAAAAAAACGGGATGTTGGCTAAGAACCAAAAACAGGAGAGGAATTTTCTCCCTCTTTCGGCCGAAGTTTCCGCCGAGGGTCTCCGTGGGAGAGTCGTGAGAGGTGTGGGAGGTGGTCGGCGACGGGTCCGTGTGGGTTTGGGATTCGTTTGGTCGGTGGTAGAGTTTCAATCGGCGAGGGAACTATCGTTGATTTCCCTTTAAAAACTCCACACCGTCACCTCATCGAGCCCTACATGCATTTTTCCCTCTTCGACAAGCGACCGGGAGCTCTCCAACGCCGGCCGGTAAGTCCTTTCCTTTTATTTTCAATTTTTGGGAGGATTTTTGATGTTTTTCTTTCTTGGGTTTCCGTTTCAGTTTTGGGGCCATTAGTCGCCGGAGGTCGCGCCGCCGCCTGCTTCCAACCCGTCAGGGTCTTCCAGTGACCTCCTCCCATTGGCCACCGTTGGCGACCATGGGAGATTGGCTCGGTTTAGTCGGGGGGAAAGCATGGGGGTTCGGAAGAGAAGAAAAGAAAAGAGGAAGAAGGAAAGAAGAAAGAAAGAAAAGAAAAGAAAAAAAAAAGGTTTTGTACGGTCCAGGAAAAGAGAGAGAGAGAGAGAGAGAGAGAGAGAGAAAGAGAGGAGAGAGGAAGAAAAGAGAGAAAGTCAAGTGATTTTCTCGAGATTCATGAAAAATTGGGAAATTCAGATTTTTTAATTTAATTATTTATTTATGTAGAGAATCAGTCTCCTGAGCAGGAAGGTGTCGCGCAGATTTCGGGTACGGATTAGTTCAGGCTTGGATAGTTGGTTTTTGAGAGGTAAGGACTTCTAAACTTGATCACTCATAATATAAATATATTTTACATGACCTGATTTGATTCGAGCATATATTTAAATATTTTTCATGCATGGTTGTTTTCGGATAACATGATTTGATTTCCTGGGATACATAATAAGTTTGTTGTTAATGTTGTTTGTGTTCTATTTAATATATCATGTTTACCAAGTGATCTTTGAATGTGTTTGATCGTGATATCGATCGTTGAAAGGTGACATGTTCTGACTATATGAGATGAAATGATAAAGTGTTAAGTGAACCGGTATTTGGACTAGCCATGCCACGGCGGTACCGTGGTTTCTCAGTGTGCCTGTCACAGGCTGGAGCATGACAATTTGTGTGCCAGTCACAGGTTGGAGTGTGACAATAGTGTACCCGTCACAAGTTGGAGTGTGACAACAGTGTGCCAGTCATAGGCTGGAGTGTGACCGTGGCTAGTCCAGAATCCTAAAGATAATGGTTAAATAATAGAAATTCTAAAAGAAAAATGTAAAGTTTTCAAAGTTTTTGGTCATACATGAAATTTGAATTGTTTCACTACGTCACATGATATACTGGTGTTTTGCTGTTTTCATATATATATATATATATATTATTATTGGTGATCACATGAAAACCTTACTGAGATGTATAGCTCACTCTCTACTATTTATTTTTTTTTCAGAGACTCAGGATACATAGCGAGAATTGGGCTGGGCGTGAAACGGAGCTTCATAAATGTTGAGCTAGTTAGTTAGTTAGTTTTAGTTTCGGTTACTGATGTTTGTGAATCAGTAGACCAATTAATGATATCGACTCAAATAATGGATTGTACAATTGTTATTTGATTATTTATATAATATTAGTTTAATTTGATATGTTTGACTTTTGTGTACCTAGGCCTTGCATAATCCTAGGATAAAACCTAGGATTTGTACGGCTGGTCGCGTAACCGATTCCGGTACTGGATTCGGGGCGTGACAGAGTGGTATCAGAGCAAACCAGGTTTTAGGATCTTAGGATATAAGCTCATCGAGAGAGTGTATGTTGATTCATAGGTGAGGTAGATATTATGCCATGTTTTTTTTTTTGATCATCTGAGCGTTAGTTGTGTACTAATAATGACTGGTGTAGGATTTCTATGGCGCGTGGAAGTGGGCGTGGACGTGCTAGGAGGCCCACAAGATTTGCGGATTGATCAAATGCTTGGGATCCTATAGAGCAGCATGAGGATATTGGGGTTTTATCTGGTGATGAGGAACATCCACAAGAACCAACGCCCAGTCCCATGGACAATACTGGTGATGAGGAGCATCCACGGGAACCGGCGCTCAATCCTTTGGACAATACCCTGGAGACTGGGACTGCAGAAACAGGAACACCAAGAGGATCGGAGTTCAGCCTGGGAACCAGGTGGGTCTTCCTCAGCTATTGCAATATTTAGTGCAGCAACAAACTACTGCAAGAGCTGATACACTGAGATTAATGAAAGCACAACAGTAACAGCAACAATTCATACAGCAGCTATTATTACAGCAGCAATAGCCAGAAGTTAAAATTCCACAAGAATGACAAATTACTTTAATAGATTTCAAGAAGTATGTGCCACCGGTATTCAAGGGAACATCTGATCCCATTGAGGCAGAAGGTTGGCTGAAAGCCGTTGAGAAAGTTTTCCAAGCTTTGCAGTGTCCGGAAGGGGAGAAGGTTATATTCGCTACCTTTTTATTGCAAGATGAGGCAGCTGCTTGGTGGGAGTTATAGCTTGGAAAGCAAGGACCAACTGATGTGCTTTTTACATGGGCATATTTCAAAAAGATTTTCTATGAGAGGTACTTTTCTCAAAGTATTCGGGTACAAAAATTTCGAGAATTTGATCGCTTAGAGCAAGGTAACTTAACTGTTTCTTAGTATGCTGCAAAGTTTGAAGAATTGTCGAGATATGCTCCATCACTCTTAGCAGATGAAGGGATCTAGGCCAGGAAATTCGAAAATGGACTTAGAGATCGGATTCAGTATTAGGTGACTGCCTTTGAGCTGCCAACTTATAAAGAGGTCGTCAACAACGCATTGATTATAGAAAGGGGATTGGATGTAGCACAAGCTGAAAGAGAAAAAGCATTGAAGAAGAGATCCGGAATAAGAGGGTATCAAGGCCAATCCTATAAAGATACCAATACAAAAATAAGGAAGCTTGACAATGGTACTTCAGATGACAAGACTCAACCAAAGAGTGACGTCAAGTATTTTAAGTGTGGTGGTTCTCACTATTAGCGGGATTGTACATGGCCAAATGAATGGAAGTACCACAACTGTGGCAAACCGGGTCATAAGGTAGTTGTGTGTCCCTATGGTCAGGGGTCACAGCACCAAGTACCTTGTGGAAGACAGCAACTTGAAGGACAGCAGAAATCAGTAACTCAGGGACGGGTTTATGCACTCACCTAGCAGGATGCTAATGCATCAAATTCATTAGTGACAGATATGATCAGATTATTTTCTAGCAATGTTTATGTTCTATTTGATACTGGTGCCACCCACTCTTTCGTATCTGTTAGATCGGTTAGAGAAAGCAATGAGTTAACCCCGACACCTTTAGAATTTGAACTCTGTATTTCCATTCCTAGTGGGGATGTTTTTGTGATTAATCAAATCTGCAAGGAGTGTAGATTGAATATCGAAGGTAGGGAGATAGAAGCTGATTTGATAGTCATGGATATGAAAGATTTTGATGTAATCCTTGGAATGGATTGGCTAGCAGCATACCATGCTTCCATCAACTGTTTTGAGAAGATAGTGAAATTTCAGATTCCTGATCAGTCAGAGTTTTATTTTGAGGGTAACAAGTTAACCCTTATGAGGAGGGTAATTTCGGCTTTTATTGCCAGGCGACTCCTCAGGAAAGGTTGTGAATGATTTCTGGCAGCGGTGATAGATACTTGACAGCAGGAGCTTAAGTTGGAAGACATATTCATTGTGAAAGAATTTTCGGAGATCTTTCTCGATGATCTGCCAGGATTACCTCCTGATAGAAAGATTGAGTTTTCTATTGATGTTATACCAGGTACAGGTGCCATCTCCAAAGCTCCTTATAGAATGGCTCCGGCAGAATTAAAAGAACTTAAGGAGCAATTGCAAGAACTATTGGATAAAGGATTTATCAGACCTAGCGTATCTCCCTGGGGTGCTCCGGTCCTATTCGTAAAGAAGAAGGATGGAAGTTTTCGGCTCTGCATTGACTATCGGGAGTTGAACAAAGTGACCATAAGGAACGAATATCCCTTACCAAGAATTGATGATCTATCTGATCAATTACAGGGAGCACAGGTATTCTCAAAGATTGATCTTCGTTCAGGTTATCATCAATTGAAGATAAAGGCAAAGGATGTACCAAAGACAGCTTTTAGAACCAGATATGGACACTATGAATTTTTGGTTCTACCTTTTGGTTTGACAAATGCACCTGCAGTTTTCATGGATCTCATGAACCGAGTGTTTAGACCATATCTGGATAAATTTGTAGCAGTATTTATTGATGACATACTGATTTATTCAAGGAGTCTACAGGCACATGAGGAACACTTAAAAATAGTATTACAGATACTCAAGGAGGAGAAGTTGTATGCCAAGCTTAAAAAATGTGACTTTTGGTTGGACAGTATTTCTTTCCTTGGCCATGTCATTTTCTGAATTCCAGTATATAATTGCCAATGTTCTAAGAAGCAAGTTTACATATTTGATCAAAATCTGGACCCCATAGAATGACGTACGGCTGCTGTGAAGTAATTCAGCACAGCATCCGGGCATATCTGATATTAATACCAACCCATGGAACATATCTCAAAATAAGACCACTTTAGACGATCTCCTTCGACAATTTCAGCAAATCGATATGATTCACGACACGAGTTGCAATCTCGAGTGACATCTAGTTCTGGGCTCCCGACAGGCTGCTCGAAGCGAGGCCTTCGGTCCCCACGTCGCAGGGAGCCACGAATCCCTGAAAGGAAGCCCAATGGAGATGCCATCCCCGAGTCGAGAGGATAACGAGCCAACAAAGAGACAACTGGAGACAGGTGGATGCATGGAGCCCCCCTTTCTTTGCTCCCTCGCTTCACCTCTTCCCATGTGATTCACTTGATCCCACCTTGACGGACTTTCCCTCCTACCGGCCTCTTAGCTGTGGGCCAAGTCTCCGATCATAGCAAGCGATGTTTTCATCCTTTTCCGACGACAGGATGCAACGCCTAACGCGGCCGGTCCATGTTTACGTTGTTTCCTTCTTTGCTCCCGGTCACTGCAAAATTCTTCCAGACCTGCAATTCTAATAATAAATGCTTCATGGACGTTTGCTACAGACTCGACTCGGATGAATCCTTCCTTCCACTTGCCGAGTATTGGCCCTGGAAGCACCCATTTTATACGGTCTCGAGAAATTTATTGCCAATTAATTGTCGGTGTATGCTGGGAATTGAGCTGCACCACTTGTTCAGGTTCATCATTTTTGGATATAGATGATCCAGTAGGCTGACAAGAGCCACTGGTTGCCGCTGCCGACCATGGTGCAAAACAAAATCCTTGCTCGTGGATGAATCATGTGAAATTAATCTACAATACCAAGAAGATCGATCTTTTTAAAACCATTTTCAATTAATATTTGCTTACTGCTATATTAATTAAGGAGGATCGATGCACACCATTTTGGTCACTGCAAATAGGATCAGATATAATGCAGGAGCAAAATTTATCATATTAAAAAAGTATAGTTATATCCAGAATTTTTAAAAACCATGACTTGGTTATCCCATGTCCGATTAAAATAATTTTTTCTTTTTTTTAAATCAAGCAATTTTTCGAGATCTGCGATGCAATGCCATGCCCTATAAAAAGTAGCATCTCTAGCAAATAAACTAAACTACATTATTCGAAACTGTCCGGTCAAATTAAAGCTACAAATGGATCGGGTTGGCTCATGACACGACCCGATCCACTTAAAATTGATACGACTCGTGTTGAAGGATTCATGGGACTATGTCGGGTTCTAAAATTAAATCCGTTTTATTTTCTAAATCAGATCTGAATTTACTGAATTTGGAACTTACCCAATATGACCCGACCCAATCTACTTAATTTTATGGATCTTATGCTCAATTACCCGATCTAAATGACTTAGTTTTATAGTTTTCATGGTTTAATAAATACACGATCGTGTTGGACCAGCGGCGGCTCGACGCCCGCGCAACCCACGAAGGTCAAAAAAAAAAAACACATGCAGGGCCCAATAGAAGGAAACCCGGAAGGAGAAAAAATCTGCACGGATCTTAATACGATCGACGATCACGAGCAGCGTTGCAATCAAACTACGATTGGGAAAGCTACAGGACTCTGATTTAAATTCTGTTTGGACCGTTGAACTTCTGGTTAGATACTCTACACAGTGGAGGCTACAAATTCATGGACAAAGATACAGACAGAGGGAGGAGGATGAAAAAGTGGTAAGAGGTATCTTGTAAAGTGCTGATTGAGAGCTTGAGAGAAGGATTCGGAGTTTCTTGTTGAGAGATACTTGTACGGGATTGAGAGAGAGTTCAATCTGTAAGTTTATTTTTCATAGTGAAACCTTTTGCATGCCCGAAAAAATTATATTTATTATCTTTTCTTCTTTTTCTTGTAGTATCGACATCGACAATCGACAATCCTGTTCTGCTTCTGCAACAACCGGTATCAGAGTGAGTTGATACCGATCCCAACAGATTAGATTTAAACTACATGTCAATGGCAAGTCTTGGGTTTTTTATTGTAAATCGAAGTATGGCAACTTATAATTCATATATGTTTTGATGAATATATTGTATGCATAATTGGAATGTTAGAGGGCTTGGTAATATGCTTTCAACTATTTTGGAAGATCAATTATTAATAACATTTATAAAATGCATATTTCTTCTAAGTTAAACTGTTTAAAAGTTTTTTTTAGTTGCTGAAGAAGCGAGAAAGAAGGCATTTAGAAATGAATCTTCTCTCAATTAAACAAAAGAACTTAGAGAGAGAGAGAGAGAGAAAAAAGAAATGCGGTGAGAAGACTATATGAGATTATAGATCGTTAATATGATTAATAAATAGGTGTAGCAATAATTTGGGATCATAGACCTGAATTTTTCAAATTTGGTCTAGGTTATATATAGACCTGACATGACCTGAATGATCAATTGGGATAAAATTTTTATCTATAGATCCGATCTAATCTAACCTGATCTTTTATTGGATTGGATTTGGGTCTAATATTTGAATCTGATCAAGAAACTTGATAAGATTAGAATCATTCATGACCTAATCTGATCCAACCCATGTGCACCCTTAAGTCATACAAAAAAAATTTAGATAACATTTTGATTAGATATATCTTTCAATTTAAAAAAAAAATCAAACGGAGTGGCTAAAAGGGGAGTTGTTGTAAAAATTAAGTTTCATTTCCCGAAAATTTTTAGTTTTTTCAAATAAATTTCTACTACTTATGCCTATTTTAGGCAAAACTTTTAATTATTCAAGAAATAGCCTTGTCATTAAAATAGAGGTTGTGTATCTTAGTTTTAAATTAATTAATGAAAGAAAATGAGACTCAAGTCCTGTTTTTATAATTCTTCTTTCTTCTTTTATTTATTTTTTGAGAGGTTCGAGTTAAGTAGATTTTAAAAAAAATTCCTTCTTCTTAATTAGATCATATATAAAGAATAGTTCTATATAATATCATAACTTCAATTTTGTGCAACATTTTCTAGAATTGCTTCTTACTCTATTACCTACTAAAGATTTTGGTGCTTGCACCATAGACTTCAATTTCACTTGAACAATGTATAATAGTTGAATATCAGATTTCCACAAAGATAGTATCATTCATGTTGGACAATGTCCGGCTTTCTTTTAGATTAACACTAATCAATTATCATAAACAATGCCGCTCCTAAAGCATATCTATTTTTTTAAAAAAAAAAAAAAAAAACTCATGCTGAAATCATAGGAATTCTTATCTTTTGATGCAGGGCTCCCAACTTGTGGGTGCTGTTTGTGGACACCTTGCTGAAAGAATTGTTATTTCACAATGTCGAAGAACTTATTTTTTATAGTTCGATCGATCGATTCGGTTTTCCAATGGTTCACCATCGGCAAGACAGATGATGAGAGAAGCGAATCAGCGAGTTTCTTCCCTACAATGTTGAGCAGGGTCTCTTTCTTGTTTGGCTTTTCCACCACTAGCTATTTGATTGCATAAAAAACAAAGGAGAGTTGCTTTCTTACACTAAGATGCACGGTCTCTCGATCTGTGTTCGTTAACTTTGTCCAACGTCTAAAGTCAATTATATATATCGCATGTTTCTATTTTCTTTTAGATTAATTGTTAGGATAAGAAGATACAGCTCATGATTACTGGTAGCCGTGGACATGGGGTGGTACGTTTCAAATGCTTGGGCAACCCATACAATTAAGTTTGATAAAAGTTAATTTAATTATAAAACATCAGAATGACACGATAAACCCAAGCACTGATCTAGCAGTGGCCCATGCAGGTGAAGCATAGGCCAAAATGACATCGATCATAGCATCTAAACACCTAAGGGTATCTGAACTGCTCCATCAAATGGCATGTCTTGAACTACTATAACAAACTCCACTGCCATGTCAAATGTAAAACAGTCAAATCTCAAAAGAGAGATTCCTTTCTTTTACTTAAAAACTTTTCCGAAGAAGAAAATACAATAAATTAGCTTTCTTCTTTCTCGAAAGCTCTACATCTACAGAGCCTTCCTGTGACTTCACATGAGAAGATATATAAAACCAAAAGAGAAATTGTTCGGCCTTGCTATTACTGTAGGATGATTCAGCTTCTTTTTCTCCTGGTTTCCTCTCCACCCTTAATTATGAAGCCTGTCCCTGATAGAGCACAAGAAAATTAATAAACAAAAATCATAAGCAAATCAATCCATCCATCCATCCATCCATCCTAGCATTGCATATATATATATATATTATATATATATATATATATATATATATAACTATATATTTTGTAAAAGAAAACGATTGATCGAGGAACGAGGCCTATGATTGTGAGTGTGTTATTGGACTTACAATTGATTTTTTGCAGTGGAGAATTGCATCATAGATTGAGCTGTCAGCATTTCCACGGTACCATTCTATGCTTGAGAAGGCAGTTGTCATCCTTGGAGAATTCCCCACCGAATCCCTGCAGCTCCTCACCGGCGGCGGCTTTGGAGAAGTCAAGCTCAAACCTCTCACCTTCTTATACAATGGCATGAGAAAGCAAAAGTACTTCCATAGAATTTTCTTTGGAGATTTCGTACAATTCCTGAGGAAAGGAGACCTGAACTTTCCACTTCTCGAAGCAACGCTCTTGGATGAACATGAGATCATCGAAATCGGCGTGCTTTCAGCCGAATGGAAGAGCGAAGAAGAGTTTGAGGAAGTAGGCCTACTCTGAACCGTGTACAGGTACCTTGACTGGAATCGTTTGCTCCTAGAGAGCAGCACCCTTGATGAGTCCACTGACTTGGACCTGCTAAAATTGGGGCCACAAGACTCGTAGCCTACTTCGCTCTGAGGTTGGTTGTTAAGGTGGAGTGGCTGGAGGAGGCCATTAGAGAAGACCTGGTCTGCATGGACCAAGGCTGGAGATTGGGAGCTCGGGAGATTGAAGCTGAAGTCATGGGCATCGTTTGTCCAGCGCATCGAAAACAAGTCAGGATCCATTTCGATGAAGGAGCTGCCATCAAAGGAGTGGCGAAAGCTGCCATTGAGGGATTCGAAGGAGGGCTTGATGTTTATGAGCCACCCATAAGAGAAGCTATCACCGAAGAGCTGTTGAGAGGTCTCCATGAGGCCGCAAGAGTGAAGGTTTGGGAGCTTGATCAGGAAGACTATGGGGATTGTGAGGACGAAGAAGAAGGGGGGAGGTATGAAATAGAATGGCCTGATGAATGAGTACAAGAAAGAATGCATCACGGGGTTTCTTGATTCGTTAAATGACCATGATGCCCCTTCTCTTTATTTTTTTTAATGGTGAAATCAATCTTTTTAGGGAAGCGTTCATGCCTTGCTGAACTGAAAAGCCAAGAGATATAGAATTATTGTTAGGAAATGTTTGATTAATAAATACTACCCATCGGAGTTTACTTTTGCTTTAAAATAATTTCTTGGGTCAGCTTGCCCGCCTGGTGATTTCCAGAAAATGATCTGGGGTAGGTCCCCTTCAGGCCTTTAGTTTAACTCCAATTCTCCATGGGTGGCCATTAAATATCTGTGGATTGAAACTCAGACTAAAAATGTGGCCTTTATTTGGACAGGATTCAAGATTACTTGTCTAAAGTATGCTACCCAAATAATGACTTCTTAGTGCGCTAATGTTTTGATAATTAGTACTAACTGAATTGAAAGACAACGTCGGACACTAATTGTAAGTTAAATATGACTTGTGTGTCGCAAAAGCTAGCATGTGCAGACCATTTGCATGCCATTAATCTTGGGCTAGGTGCGAAAACAATTCCAGAGTGAATGATAGGATGTGATATCTTTTATTAAAGATGATGAGAGGCTAACCGGTGAAGAAATTATTAGATATTTTTGCAGGCCCCGAATTTTTTATTATTATTATTATTATTCAACTTGGCGGACACCTGCCCAGATTCTCTAATTTCTTTTATTCCCTTTCCCTGAAGTGGTAGACATGTTGGGACTAAATAATTCATTGTCAATGTTCATGCTGCCTGAGTACGCCTCTATTAATGAAAGATCCAAACTTTGATTTATAATTATCATCTCAAGACATGACTTGGGCGTCTTCCGGTCATCTTTTTAAGAAGTTTGCTGCCTTCCCAAGCATCTAAATACAAAATGGAGAAGTGGAATTAATATTGCACATAGCACGCATGATGAGGAATGGTAATATCTTGATCCCCAAAATCCAACCCCCCTACGATCTCCTCCTCCTGTATTCAATCTCCATTCCAATTTTGAATTTGGTTTCTAGTTACGATCCAACCATGTCAAGAGAATCCATTTCAATTTCGATCACGATTTCGATCGTGAACCAAATGTCTGTCTCCTAAAATACTTTAGAAGCATACTACGTACCGAAGATACATAAGGGCCGCATGTATTAATCCCATCTAAAAACGCTAGTAGGCCGAAGTATTAGTGCACGAAACTTAAACTTACTAGAGAAAGGAAAGTAATGAATGAAGCACCAGGCATGAACTCTACGGTTCGTGTATGATCAGCTCTATACCTTTTCCAGCATGATCTTCTGAGTTACAACCAGGGAAACTCTTAAAATATTCCATAATAAATGGGCCTGAAGCTGTGGCTATTTGCCTCGGTTTATTAGGGATCCACTGATGGATGAATCATATGAGTAATGCGTGAAAGGAAGCAGTTGATGTCAAGTTAAGGTGGCGTTTCGAAAGTATTTCTAAAATAAAATAAGAAATATCTACTCTTACAAAATTAAAAATATCTACTCTTACGTCAAGCGTGACTTCGAAATAACAAAGGATCTCATTATCTTATCGATAGCAACGTGAGGGATGACCTACCAACTGACGGGATGTCATATAACCGAAACAAGTTCATAAATCCCATTTTGAGACGCAACAAAGGATAGACTAAATCAAGGCAGTAAGCTGCCTCGAGGCTTCTAATTGAGCTGTCCCCGTCTCTCCACGAAAATGATTGTACTCTGTTTTCTTTTTTTTTTCTATCATGACCGATGTTGGAAAGAATGATTACTTTGCTAGTCGCTGATCATAAAATGGAAGGTAACCATCCTTCTTACTCTATCAGCTAAAAGAAGGCAACCTTCCTTGTGCCTGCTTCAATAGACATAAACATAAATTATCATACGAGTTCAAGGCTTCAGCAGCCAATTAGATAGAAGCTTAAAACTAAATTTATCATCTTCATACCTAACCATTGTCATGTCTTGATCAGTCTGTACTAATCAAATCATATGCTTCCCAAACACTTACCGTTAGGTCACCTTTCCTTTTCCTTCTCCTTTTCAGCCACTACATTGTTGCTCTTATTATTAAAACAAAAACCCATCAGAGTGTGACTTCCACAATCTCAAGAAACCTCAGTGCTGCAGGACATCCCATCTACATCTCTCCCCATCTCATCTCATCCAGTCGGAGAAGCTAAGGCCGACATTCAAGGTTACATAAAGGCGCTTTCAGATTTCAGCAGGGCATATGACACCGACAGGTACATTTTAATTAGAAACAGCCTTCGTAGATTTCAAAACAACCACTCACAAATTTTACCATGTTGCTAGCGAAGGTAAATAAGCCAAAAACAAGTACGACATGCAAGGGTTATGATGAAGCTCATGGAATATGAGGCTCTCTAAGCACCACGCACCCAGAAGAATCTCCACTGGTAATTCACAGGAGTGGAGATGAAATGAACAATATGATAGAAACAGAACATTCAGGAAAAAAAAACCAAGAAATTTAGAAGACGGCTATGAAAACTATGGAAATAACTGAAGCAAAGAAAAAAAATAGACAAATTTGTAGGGGAGAATGTAGATCATGCAAAGAGGAAGGAATGGTGTGCCAACCAAACCATGTTGTGATACAAGGAAAGAGACGATGCTGACATAGGGAGAAGAAATCACTCTTAAGTTCTGCAAATGAAAAAGCTGGTAGCACATCTTTTGGAGTCTTCTACATGTGATTAAAGCATATCAACATCAGTATGTTCCTTGACATCCTCTAGAAGAACAGTCCACAAATTCAAGGAGTGCTGTCTATTTGCAGTCTTGGTTTCTTCGAGCCACAGCCTTCTTCTTCCAGGGATTTCAGTTTATTCTTTATCGCAGCAATCTTGGCACTCCGGCTCATTTGTCCAGATGTGCTGTATGTAATGCTTGGCTTTTTTGCATCACAGGCAGTTTTGGGGGGATTTGCTGTCTCTCCCGAGTACTTCTCGCTGGCAAAACGGACAACCAATGGGCGCCCACAAGCTAACCTCCCGTTCATCTTTTCCTTTGCCAGTTGTGCTTCCTGCGTGCTCACTTCAAATGGAAAAAATGAGGTTATCGTATTGTAGGGGATAGGTTAGAGTTTGTTGCCTACCTCCCTGGTACTATACTGGATAAAAGCATAACCACGTGGCTCTCCACGTTTAGGACCATGCGTGTGCCACAAAAAATCCTCGGAGACAATTTTTCCAAATGGCGAGAACATTTTGATTACATTGGCCCTGAAAATGGTTGACAAGTTTTGATGATGAATAAGCACAAGCCAAGCAAAATGAACTAAAACTTAAGAAGAAGACATTAAGTACTTTTTTTCAAAAAAAAAAAAAAGAGAGCAGCATGATTATATCCTTACTCTGTGGTTCTTTGGTCAAGATTGCCAATGTACAGTCTGCTTTCACCTTTCTCATCGACCATACTTTTTGGGTCCTGCATTTCAATTGAGCGATTCAGCAATATGATAAAAGTGATATGGACACTTGGATTCTATGATGAGCCAACACTGTTGCACATGACATCGGCAGCACTCCTTAGTGACATGATCACCTAAAGAGTACATTATCATGAGACACCAAGCTCAGTGCTTAAATATCGAAGCAAAGCAAGATGGGCACCAAATGCAAGACCCCGAAATAACAAAGAAATTGTAGCCAAAATGAAATATATTGGTGGGGATGATTTGTCAGGTCCCTAATGTGGGGATTTAATGCTAAAGCAGAGTTTCTTTTCAACAAACCAAAGGCCAACCCTGCATGTTTCCTTGACAAAAGGGTCTTTTGCATATAACGATGCATCATAAATTTACAATTGTTATCCAGTTCTCTAATGATAATATCTTGCAGAGGAAGTGTTGCAAATCCACCAACCTGAACTCTTCTCCCATTTTTCCACCACCCCTGCTACCCAAAATAAACCATTTGCCAACAAACAAAGCCCCTACTACCATGTCTCCAATCAAACAATACTCTCTCAAATACTACCCCAGGTGGAGCCTTTTATAGACTTTCAATCATACAAAAAATGGTAGATGAAAGACGGGCAACTGAGAGGGGCTGTGGAGAGAATAAGATAATAGCAATTTAACCTTCCCTGAGAGAATTCTTTGGGCATTTGGGCTAATGATAGGTATCTTACTATGGAAGTCCCAGGTTTGGACCTATTTGCTGCTCATTACATGCACGCCCGCACACAGATTGTGAGAGGATGGGATTTGCAGGGCAGGTCTCTGCATTTGATCTAGATCACAACACCTGGCACACCTACCATTGGATATATTTCCATTTTCAAATGAATAGCAATTGCCTGAGTTCAAAGGCTAACCATGACTGCAGAATCAGTAGAAAACACAAGAAACATTATAAACAAGTGTGCTGTAATTTGGAAGCCAATAATCATAAAGTAACTTGATCCAAGTCCTTGCACATTCTTTACCAAAAGACAGAAAAGTCTGCAAATCAATTAACTTGTAGTTTAAACTTTTCGCAGCATATCATGTGACAACACCAAAAGCCACGGCAATAATGGAGCATTCTCCAAAGTTGACGTTGTAGCTGGCAAGATATGAGATGATGCTAATAGGAAGTTCATACATGTGTATGTTAATATAAATATGTTATACTGAAATCCATTGTAAGTTTTTGAAGTGATTAAGTTGCAATTATTACAACTTACTGAAAAAAGGCATTTTTGCATACCCTTAAAATATCTCAAATTACATGCATACCATTATAACTATCTGAAATTACATATATACCCATATAAATTTGCTATTTATATGTATAACGTTCTAAATTATTTCTTTTTATGCATATGCGCTTAACTCAATAAGGAAGACATGAAAAAAGAAATAATTTATAAGGATATATATGCAAATGGGAAATTTGCATGTGTATCCACACAACTTCAAATTAGGGGTGGCAATCTAGTCGGGTTGGATACAAGTCAAATCAGATATAAGATAGATCAAAAATCTATCAACCCAAACCTGACCTAGTTATTAAACATATCAAAAATTTAGATACACACCTAACCACTTTATTAAACAGGTAATCTAGCCTGATCCACAACATGTTGAAACAAATTAAACAGGTTAAATGGTTAAATATTGCCACCCCTACTTCAGAATTTATAAGAGTATACATGCAAAAAGAAATAACTATAAAGGTACACATGCAGATAGTAAAATTGCGAGGTATAGATGCAGATTTGGATATTTATAAGGATACATATGTAAAAAAAAAAAAATCCTAAAAAAACTATAGCATAGAATTATTCTATAATCTCGGTACAGCCCTCATATATTAATCAAGAATTCTTCCACAACGGTCCATGCATGTTGACATACTCTTGAGTGCCACTATATTGTAAATAAAACGAACAGATAATAGATCAAAATGGAAAATCGAAAATGTGAGCATGTCAGTTGAGCATATTAGAGATGTTGACGTCCAACTGCACATATGGCACATCTAGAAAGAGTCCACAAAAATGATAGCATAAAAGGAAGCTAACAACTTGCTCCAACAGGGTACAAGGTAGATAAATACCAGCTTGAAACAAATAACAAATACAACAGATGGCACTAATGGCCTCTATTAAGGAGTGGCAAGGATTGGGAAAAAATTTTGAAAAGGAATAACTAGATAAACATAATAAGAAAAGAATGTTTTAATGCTGACATTAACAAAATAAATAATACTTAACATAACTAAATGGAAACAAGGAAGCATGTTGCTGAGCATTTATTTCTCTTGAAATCTATTTATTTTTTATTTCTACACGTCTTTTTTTAGGAGGTCAACACCCATTATGTGGCATAGGTGTTATATCACGCACTAAACTTAATAGCATACCACTTCAATGATGTCAAGCTTTTTATCATTCTAGCATCGAGCTATTTTTCCACAAGGCCTCCCCTGCAATATTATCATTGCAATAGAGTTTAACCGCCAAGTTTGAGATGGATTGGTGTAGTTCCTCCATTCCTAGGATACCAGAATATCGAACCATGAATGAAGAAAAACATGAGAGAAAAGCCTATTGGCTAGTGATTGTGAGGCCCCAATTCTTGACTAGAAGGGACACCAAGGGTCTTTGCCCTTCAATCCCTTAGATAGATAGAGGGGAAGGTCAGAGCTTTTGGTTTATTCATGTTGTCGAATAGTTGAACAATGAAACTAGATGATGGATGCCTGATCGAATTGATCTGGTCGTGTAGAAACAAGGTTCAAATTTCTCAATCTGTTAGGATGCCTCAGCTACATACATCACTGTGCTTCCACATGACACCTATCATAATAATAAATGGCTCATCTTGTCGTGACCTTATCTTGGATTTTCAATACTTCTATTGCTCTATCCCCGCAGGGATAGAGAACCCGTCGCTATCTCGGCTATGCTACCGGAGGCTCTGGGAAAGTCGGTATAGGAGAGCACTCATCTTGGGATGGGCTTACTACTTAGATGATTTTAGTAATTATCCACTCCACACTTGGCTACCCAGTGTTTATCATGGGCACAGTAACTAGTACACCAGAGATGCATCCTTCCTGATCCTCTCATACTAGGGAAAGGTCCTCTCGGTGCTCTAATGCCCGCACCAGATATGGACTGAACTATCTCACGACATTCTGAACCGAGCTCACGTACTGCTTTAATGGGCGAACAAGCTCACGTACCGCTAAATGGGCGAACAGCCCAACCCTCTACCATTGATCAGGAGTTGTTTATGATGAGCCAACAAAAGAAATGTGGAGTTCTTGCTATTCATGATGATTATTGTTATTTTACAATGAAATAATGCTACAGATCCCATAAGTACTAAAATAAGGGCACAAAATTACTAATATATAAAGCCCTATTATACCACCTTTTAAACATGGATAGCACCAATAGTTATTTTTCTTACATGTATTCAATATCACCATCTAACTACTAGCAAAATTACTTTCTTCTCATCAGAACTTCGGATGTACATGACTTCAAGCTCTTTAACGAATCACAAATTCATCAAAATAATCATTATTTGTCTATAAGTCCATCAATTATATTGAATAAAAAAATAGTTTTTAGCATGACACTATCATCATGAGTGGAAGCTTCCACAAGTAAATGACTTCAAGCTCTTTAACTAAAGGGAAGCTTCCACAATATATCAGTGCCGTATTGAACAAAAAATCAGATATAAGCCCAGCTAAGTGAAAATCCAGGCAACAAATGAATGGATGCATTAACCAGATAAGAGATTTGGGGGGAAAAAATATTTTCTTTTTCTTACCTTGCTTATATGATTGTTTTTAACTTAAGTACAACTAGGACCTTCCTATATTAAGGCAGGGAAACTACAAGTACAAATCTGAATTCCTAGTGAATGCTTGGCTTCATTTGACACCAGGGGATAACACTCAAAAACTGATGCAACATTTATAAGGCCTCCTCTCATTACACCCAAGACACTCTTTGGAAGCTATTGTTTCCAATAATGATGCTTATGTGTCTACCATGTGCTGAGCAAACAATAATCAGAAAATGCTCAGATATTGATCTGACATACTCATATGGTTTTTCTTCAACCATCTACACACAGGCTTGAAATTGCTAAAAAGTCAAGCTTCCACAATATATTATCCTATAAGAAAGATACAAAGGCCCCATGATCCACAAGCATACAACTTGTAGAGTGAAATTTAACAGTCAAAGTAGAAAAAACAATGCTAAACCCATGATTTTGAAATAATGAAACTTTCTGCAATGCCTTCCTATCAAACGCTGCATCCCTTCTAAGTATTGTACCCTTCACTGTTCATGGAAATTACTGGTTTGAGCTGTTCTTCAGAAAAATCTAATCTAAACAATTATTCTATTAGTTCTATTTTGATCCCCAAAATTTAAAATATCGACAAAAACTCAGAGAATAAAACAGAACTTCTATGCTCCATGTTCCTAACATGCAATTTTTTTTTTTTCATAGTTTCTACCATGTGGCAGAATTAAGGCTTCATTCCTTATGGATGAAGAAACTATGCACTGAGGAATTCTACCATGATTTCAATTCAAGCTTCTCCAAAATCTTATTATCCTGCAAAAATTAAGTAAAAAACACAAGTTTTCCATTTATCATGCCACAACCAAAAACTAAGGTATGAAAAAAAGTATTGCCATATTGGTTGAGGGTTTCCATTAGGCAGATATCCTTCATAGCCAAAGATAATGACCAGCAAAGAAGATTATCAAAGACTTTCAGCAAGGCATTGTACATATTTGATACAGATAAATTATAATTTTTTATCATCTTCCACATCTCCAAAGTTGTAGGATCGTAACTCCATGAAGGATAAGTTTTTCCCCAAAAACTTGGAAGACTTCTCTGACCATGCTACATCAACATACTAAAATTATTGATCCAAACCAAAAACCTTAAAGAACAGTATTTTCTTCTTCCAAAAACTCCAAAAGACAGTGCTGCTGCATAAATACAAAACATCCAATAGTATACTAACCAGAACAATAGTCCAATATAGTAAAGAATGATATTGGGTCAACCAAGTAACTTGAGAGATTGAACTATTAAACTAGAAGGGTTTGAGGGAAACTCGGGCAAAGCTGTGGGGGTTAAAGTGTATTTTAAAATTTTAATTGTCTTATGTTGTTGAAATGTTCAATTGATCATTGGACTTGTCCATTTTCTTCCTATATGCCTCTCATATCGTTCTCAGATGACAAATTTGACTTATTTGCTCTCTTATTAAGGTTGAAATGTTCAATTGATCATTGGACCTAGCAGGAATGCTACACAGACCCTTGGCAGCCTGCATACCATAGGCACCTTCTAAAACATTGCAATCAAGGACTAATTCAAATTTAGAGAATTGAGCATAAATTGGTCAAAATGCAGAAAGCATATTACAAAAAAATAAAAATAAAAAGTTGTATCTACTATCCAGATCAACATAATCTAAGAAGATTTTAGAAATAAGGTTGAATAAAGTATATGTGCATTTCTTCATGCAATCAACTACTTGACAACAAGACTCTTAGACTAATTATAGTTCCTTTTTCACTCAACAGATAACTCTAACATAGGTCCAATTACTCCTAGATGCATTCTTAAAACCTTTCACAGATTATCTTGTCTTCTCAACACACCTCATCTTACACAAAAGACAAAGTAGGCCATCACACAATTGTGGAAATAACAAGTAAATTTCTGATCAATTGTCACTGAAGTTGATGTAATTCCTCTACTGCAAACTACCAGCTTAAGATACTCTACATGCGTGTATTGCTTAATGAATAAAACTTATGAAAGCATCATTCAAGGCTTTTCATATTCCATAATCCACAACCAAGACCAAGGGATCCTCTTATCTCAACTTACCATTCTCTCAGAATTTATTTCTTTTCTCACATTTTTATACAAGTACACCATATATGTATGGACGTTCTCAACAAAACCTTGATCTCTGCAGCTCCCTGGTTTCATTGTAAGGATCCAAATCTTTTAGTGCTCTGTGAATATTTTTTATACATTCTGCTAATAGCCTTTCAGGCATAAAAAATTTTATGATTTTCCGGTCTTTCTAACACAAATTTATCATTTGCCCCGATCAAATGGGGCGTTGATACATGTTTTGTACCCCACTTTTTTCACAAATTCCAACATAGTTGCTATTTCCCCTCCTAATTATGTCTCATCTCCACTAATTTTTCCCTCCACCTAAACAAGCACACATCTGAAACAAATAATTCATATTCGATGGCCATAATCCAAGACACCCTCTTGAAGAGAAAGATAAATTATCCACTATTTTTCTACTCTTTCCAACGCAATCAACCGAAAATCCCCACAGCACGACTGCATTTGATACAGCTTCCAGATTCCACCTTCGCCCTTGATATAACACAAAGTGATTCAAGAAAGGCATGCGCATCAAAACATACACGGCGCTTTCAACGCTATGCCTAATCGACAACAAGAATCCACACTTTCTACTATTACAGGCACCATACAATTTTGAAGGGACAGAAAAAGAAAATTGCACGCGATTTTCGATTCACACCGACATAAATCCGAAACAAACAAAGAGACCAAGATATAAACTAAAAACAATAAAACAGCGGGAGAAAGAGACGCATCAAGATGACGGTAGACGGGGAGGAAGAGGAACCAAGATAAGATCATGAGAGACAGAACCATAAGTACCTCCCCCAGACTGAAATTATACTGCCCAATTTCCTCCCGCTGAGGAAAGAAACGAGATCAGAGCAAAAAGCGAAATAGAGGAGCCCGCGGCGGTGGGGAGGATTGGCGAGGGTTTTGATTATTTGACATATTTGTCCGGATTTAAGGTACGAGTCACCCCTACCCTCCACCGAACCCAATTCGGAAACAGCTCCTTGGCTTGCCTTACAAACATTAAAAAGAAATACTTTGCCGGTCCGTCTGTTTGGGATACACGTATAAACGTTTCTCAAAAATTATTTATTAAAAAATATAATTAGATTAAAAAAATAGTTTTTATTATATTTAATTGGTAAGATATTTTTTAAAAAAATGATATTAAATAAAAAAAATTACTTCATTTGATTGAAAATAATTCGATCAATTTTATAAATATATATATATATATATCAACAATAATAATTTTATGCTAAAATAGTATTATCACATTCGATTAATTTTTATATAATGATTATAATTTTATAATTTTTTTATAATATCATTTATATTTTATTTATTTTATAATTTTTTATCGAATAATTTTAGGAAGAAGAGAGAATTTAATGTATGCCTTTGATTTAATTGGTAGATTAGAGAAAAAAACTATCATGAGATATTAAAATAAAAAAATATATTTTTAAGGAAATAGTAATTATGCCATAATAAGAAGACAGGAGAAAATAGCAAACCGGAAAGATCTTCCATGTACACGCAACCATTACGGATGAAATATTTATTTTATTTAATAGGCCTTTATAATCTTATAAGCCAATGAAATATCCTCCAATATAAGTGTTGTTGCATCTCTTCAAACTTAGTGAATTGGATGCATTGAGGTAGTTTTAGAGTTTTAGAAGTTTTAAGTAAATTGACCAATAACTTCTGGGATAGACTAGATCAATTCCTGGACTTGAAAAAGAAATCCTCATTGTTGAAGAAATGGATGAAATTATTCAGACCATCTGAACTTAAGGTAGTTTAAAAATGAAGAACAATAAGAAAAAAAAAGATAGAGTAATCATCACGATCCTCCTGAAAATCCCCTCAGCTTCTTATTTATAGAGTTTTAGAACCGAGTTAATCAGGCAGTTATAACTATTTGTGAGTCAGTTAAATTGTTAAATCAGTTGGACTGTTAGAAAGTCAGTTTGTGATATAGTTCATTAATTGATTTATTACATTTTTTGATAACCAGTTTATCAATCTTGCCATAATGGCTCTAACGGCTTAAAGAAATATGTTCCATATTGAATAAAATTATAGAATTCTAAATCTGACTCGGGTAAATAATTGGTATATATTCGATAAGTTATTGAGTATCCCATGCTTCGATAAGAGATCAGCTTCTGATTGATAGACGTCCTGCATCTTAAAAAGAGATCGACTCTGGCCAATAGATGTCATGCGCTTTAGGAAGAGATCGTTTCCTAGCTGATAGGTATCCTATGTCTTAAACAGATATCAGCTTTTGGTTGATAGGCAATTTGTGCCTTAGAAAGAGATATGTTCCTGACCAATAGGTGACCTATACTTTAGGAAGAGATCGACTCCTAGCCAATAGTCAACCTGTATCTTAGAAAAAAATCGAAAACTAGCTAGATACTTTTTTACTTATCAAAAATTGGTCATAATTTGTTCGGTAAAAATTTTGAAAGGCCATCTATCATATAACAATATATCCCGGAAAAAAATTATTTATGACCGGATCACCTTTATCCCTAGCTTCATGATTATTTTAAAAGCCAATCTTAATTTATACATCACCTTTCTATCATGATGCTGCATCCATTGTCAAATGGGGATGCTGCAGCCATTTAATAGTAGAGGCATGATGGTCTTGCAGATATCAAAATAATCATTAAACACAAAAAGAAAAAAAGTTATCCACATTTATTTCAAACATAAAATGTGATTTTTTTTGGGTTTCAAAATCTTGACTGATTTTAATAAAGAATATAATTCATGTTACAGTAGTGACCTATCCATTCGGCCCTGACACAGTATCCTTCCTGATGGCTGACGTGGCCACGTGCTCCGCACAGCATCCCCAAGTTTTCCATCAAAAGAAGACGGCGAACCCACTTATTCTAAGGGAGGGCCGACCTCAGCCAGGCCAAGTCGGCACCTCGGCCATCCCATTTCGGCTATGCGTGGGCCCAGCAGCTGGCCCAACTCAGCCCGTGCACCTCGGCCCGAGAAATCCCATGGCCAGGGTCAACGCTCGCGTGGAGTCCGCCCGCTCTGCTCCTGCGCCAAACGCGGCACGATCGCAGCACGCCAGCGGCTGGCTCAGCTCAGTCCGTCTACTTCGGCTCCGTCCGCTGGGGAGCAGCATGCGCTGGAACAAGGCTCCACCCAGCTCAGCCCATGCGACGACACCTTGGAAGCAACACAGCTCTGCACCGACCGCGGCATGCCCGCGGCACGACCACGCCCAAGCACCACGCCTCCATCCAGTCAAGCACGCCCGAGCTCGGTCGACTCCCCCCCCCACGTACCTCGGTCCGACGCGCCTCTGCCCAGTTCGGCACAGCTCCGGTCCGCCCGTGGCACAACTCCGCGGCACGACCAGCCAGCCCACTCTGGCAATGCATGGAGTCCAGTGCCATGACAGCACGATCGCGAGTCACCAGGGAGCGGCCAAGTCCGTTTCCACTGCACTTCGACCCTGTTCAACGCGGTGCTCTCTACCGCGTGGAGTCCGGTCCGGCGTAGCCTTGGCGATGCCACCACATGGAGTCCATCGGCTCCATCCGCTTCAGCCCACGAAGCTTTCCAGCTCAGCGCCCAGCCGGGCCGGCCCCGCGCACCTCTGTCCAATGTGGCCGGGGGTCCTGCACCAATTCATCTCCGCCCGCAGGGGTCCGGAGGCGTGCCCGCACCGGTCCGTCTGCTAGGGGACATGGTTATCACCCACATGCATGGAGCCTCGCACCTCGCCTTGATCAGCATGCATGGGAAGCCTCTACGGGCCTTCTCTCGGTCCGCGCGTCTGCATTGCAACTGGCATGTAAAGTCCAGTGCATCGCCCACTTCGGCACACTCCTCTCAGCCCGTGTGCTATACAGGAGCAGCATCCTGGTCGGTTCGGCACTTCGGCATCTCAGCTCGGTCCGACCACCGGGAGCATCACACAATTCAGCCCCATCCACATGGGCTCGGCATGCTTCCCAAGGAACCCCCTCCATGTAGGTCCTGTAGCACGCCGCCTGCGAAGGAGAACCACGTTGAAGCCTTCCAAGCCACTATTTACACCGATCAGGAAAGAGTGCCCCATCCGAGGCACTGCGCTTCTTCACCAACCTTCTGAACCTCCAAGAAGAGGAAGGTTCACTAACCCATCGTAGCCTCACAGGCCTATCCTAGCCTCACAGGCCTACGTCGAGGAGAGCACGCCTCCCCAAATGACAAGAGCCATCTCATAAGTAGGTAAGAGGGACCTCCGGCCCAGGTAAGAAAAAACTACCCATGCTCATTTACTAGCTCGGACCATTATTTTCCCAACACAGCTCCGGCTGTTCCTCCAACTGACTTGAGCGTCGGAGTGTCCCCACCGGAACCCCCGGCCGGGACTTTTTGCAGGTCTTCATCCGCAAGGAGCGACGAGGAAAAGGATTCCTCCCCACCGGAGAGGCCCATAGGATGACCAACATAGCTCTAAGCCCTCCTAATTCTAACAACGACCCCTCTGAACACGATGCCTCCGCCGGGTCCCATGATGGAGGGCCTGTTCTCCTGGATCGCCTCTGATCGGCGAACCTGATGACATCGACGGGAGTCCATTCACCTAGGCCACGTAAGAGCTGCAGGCCAGGACGATCTTGGCGACAACAGATTGGCGCGCCAAGAAGGGGGGCAGATCAATGCTCCTCAACAGGGTGGGACAACAGTTTCCACCTTTGTCCTTAGCCCCCGGGGGGCAGACCGGGGGCCCAGGGGTGGGGGCACGAGAGCTCCTCTCTCTCTCAGGGCTCCAAGAAACGGCCTTGAGAAAGAAAAAATCCCGAGCTGTGAAGGTGCATCATCATCCTTGGCAGGGCAATAGGCAGCAAGCCAAAGATGGAGCCACCTCCAGGCGGTGCCACCTTCCAGAAGCCCTATTCAACAAGAAAAGAGGACAAAAAGAAAGAGGAAAAGAACGAAGAAGAGAGGAAGAGAGGGAAGAAATTCATGCTCGTGGCCTCTTCAAATGCCCGTCACTTCTCAGGAGTCCAACTCTCCCATACAACAGGATCTCATTCCTCCCATGCAACGAAGCCTCATGCTTCCGTGCAACGAGGTCATCTCCTCCCATGCAACGGAGCTTCCTCCCATGCAATGGAGTTCCATGCTCCCATGCAACAGGATCTCATTCTTCCCATGCAACGAAGCCTCATGCTTCCGTGTAACGAGATCATCTCTTCCCATACAACGGAGCTTTCTCCCATGCAACAGAGTTCCATACTCCCATGCAACAGGATCTCATTCCTCCCATGCAACGAAGCCTTATGCTTCCGTGCAACAAGGTCTTCTCCTTCCATGCAACCAAGTTCTTTTCTCCCATGCAATGGAGTCTCATTCTCTCCTAAGATGGTGGTCGGCGAATTTAATTCTAGCCTTCTCAAGGAAGAAATATATCTTTATTTTATTCATACAACTGGAGCTTAACAGGTAACTCCTTCCCCCACTGTATTTGCAATGTGAAAAACTGTGTTCCAGTTTTACAGGAAAAGCTCCTGTACTACCATCAAGGGCAAGCACCACCGTCCATCTAGTCCGGCACCGCCACCGAGACTCCAATATCATCATCAAGCTCGGACTCCGGTCTGGCACCAAAGATCGATGACTTAAGACGCCCGGCACTCAAGCCTGGACTCCGGTCCGGCACCAAAGATCGGTGACTTAAGATGCCCGGCACTCAAGCCCGGACTCTGATCCGGTATCAAAGACCAAAAATCCCGGTACCTCAAGACCGAAAATTTCTGAAGCCCGACACCTCAAGACCGGAAACTCATGGAGCCCGGCACATCAAGACTGAAAACTCTTGAAGCCTGGCATCTCAAGACCGAAAACCCCGGCACCTCAAGACAGGAAATGCCAGAGGTCCCGTACCAAAGCCAAGAAGCTTCTGAAGCTCTGCGTTCAAGCCAAGAGTCAATCAAGCCTCTCAATGAAGCAAAGTTGAGGCCAAGTTCCTCAATGAAATAGAGCTTCTCAATGAAACAGAGTTGAAGCCAAGCTCCCTAATGAAACCGAGCTCCTCACCAAAGTCAATCTCTTTGACGAGACCGAGCTCCCTGTTGAGGTCAAACTTCCGTTGGAGATGAAGAAGACTAACCCCCACTATGGCTGAGGAAGGCAATGAACGAAGCACGATTCCCAAAAGGAGGAAGCAGTGAAGGCCCAGTCACTTCACGCACACCATACGAGACTGTGGAGTGGGATTTTGTCCTCCACTCCATGCAAACATGATGTAAAGGGTGATCATGTTCCTCCATACAACGTGGGCATTGAATGGTACAAAACTAATAAATGCATGCACCGACCTACTCCCCTATTGAGGATTTCCGCAATACCATCGTCACCAACCTTATCAAACATCCTCAGCCACCGGAATGCATGGGGCCGACCACTGTGGAAGCTTGTGATGACTGCATCTCCACCAACTGGGGCTTATGACAGCCGCTCATATTCCTCCAGCTCCCTCGCCTCTCTCAGGGTCGAGATGTCCTGGCCGAGGTCGAGCTCTTGCTCTTCCAGCTCCCTCGCCAGTTCCGGCTCCCTCAAGGTCGAGATGTCCTGGCCGAGGTCGAGCTCCTGCTCCTCAATCCTTCTAGCGGCTTCTGCACCCTCGCCAAGGGCCCTGAGGGGTGCCGTAAGCCTGGCCAAGTCAACCATGTGAACAATCATATATACGTGCACCCAAGTTATGCTCCTCACCAACTTCATCCTCCTCGGCACCACCTCCTATCCGACCAATGAGGAGTCAGACTGAAGCACTAGCACTATCACCATGCAACACCAACTAATCTTCGATCGAAGTACCTACAGGCAAGTGAGTTTCAACTGCGCTACTTTCTACTTTGATCTGCAGGCCACTCCGTGTTCATGAAGAGGACAGTCGCGACTCGGTGCCTTCATCTATTTTCTTAAAGTCCAACCATTTACGGCTCGCCTCTTAGCATGGCGAACCAGCGGCTCTGCCACCTCACAAAGGATGTAAGAATCCCTCCTCAATAATTAAAGTTCCTCTTTGGTGCAACTTTGTTCTTCACCAATACAGGAACTCGACCGTCCGACTCCAAGTCCGGCAAAGTTAAGAGCTGAAATCAAGTGAAGTCGAGCTGAAGTCAAGCTCCACACTGAGCCCCGCATCTACCGCTTGACTCTCAGTTCAGCTCTTGCCTTACTCATAGTCTGGAGATATCCGTGGAGACTCCAAGAAGTCCTGCCATCTATCGAGAAACTCACAGTTCGGCATCTGCTATATTCACAGTCCGGAGATGTCCATGGGAAGCTCTAGAGGTCCAACCGCTTACGGCTCACCTCCTAGCATGGCAAACCAACGACTTTGCCACCTCACGAAGGATGTAAGACTCCCACCTCAATAATTAAAGTTTCTCTTTGGTGCAACATTGTTCTTCACCAATACAGGAACTCGCCCGTCCGACTCCAAGTCTGGCGAAGTAAATACGGAAACTTTCGAAGCCCGACATCCAAAGCCAGGAAGCTTCTAAAGCCCTGCATTCAAGTTGCCTAGCTGAAATCAAGCTCCTATCCAAAGCCAAGCTTCTGCTCCTCGGACCTTCCAGCAGCTTCTACACCCTTATCAAAAGCTTTGAGGAGTGCTGTAAGCTCAACCATGTGCCTCGTCAGTTATGTGCATGACCAAGTTGTGCACCTCACTAACCTCTTCCTCCTCGGCATCACCTTCTGCCCGATCTATGAGGAGTCAAGCTGAAGCACTAGCATCATCATCATGCAACATCATCTCTCACCTGCCCAACCAACCTTTGGTCGAGGTACAGGCGGGCTCTTAAAGTCCCATGGTTGACCTCCGGTAGGTTGTGTTCCATCCAGCAATTGACTTCCTACAACCAGCACGAGGCCTGCTACAGCAAGGGGCCGAGTGGATAAAGCTACTCCCTTCATCCAAAATAATGGGAAGTAACGCCTTGGACTCAGAGAGTGGGAGCATCTGTTATAGTGGTGACCAATCCATTCGGCCCTGACACAACATCCTTCCTAGTGGCTGACGTGGCCACGTGCTTCGCACAGCATCCCCAAGTCTCCCATCAAAAGAAGATAGCAAACCCACTTATTCTAAGGGAGGGCCGACCTCGGCCAGGCCAGGTCGGCACCTTGGCCATCCCATTTCAGCTATGCATGGCCTAGCGGCTGGCCCAGCTCAGCACGTGCACCTCGGCTCGAGAAATCCCATGGCCAAGCTCAACGCCCGCAAGGAGTCCGCCCGCTCCGCTCCTACGCCACCCGCGGCATGACCGCGGCATGCCAGCGGCTGGCCCGGCTCAGTCCATCCACTTCGGCTCCATCCACTGGGGAGCAACATGCGCTGGGACAAGGCTCCCCCGCTCCACCAGCTTAGCCCATGCGATGGCACCCTGGAAGCAGCCCGCCCGAGCCAGTTCAGCAGTCCGGCATCTCGCCTCAATTCGGCTCCACCCTGCATGGCTTTGCCCGATGGGAGGCAGCCTAGCTCAGTCCACCTCGGCTCGTACCGGACCAGCTCGGCACATTGGGGGGCAGCATGACTCCGACGGCACAGCTCCGCACCGACCGCGACATGACCGCGCCCAGGCACCACGCCTTCGTCCAATCCGACATGCCCGAGCTCGGTCAACTCCCCCTCGCGTACCTCGGTCCGGCGCACCTCTGCCCAGTTCGGCACAGCTCCGATCCGCCTGTGGCACGACTCCGTGGCACGCCCAGCCAACCCACTTCGGCCATGCATGGAGTCCATTGCCATGGCAGCACGGCCACACGTCGCCAGGGAGCAGTCAAGTCTGTTTCCGCTCCACTTCAGCCTTGTTCAACACGGTGCTCTCTCCCGCGTGGAGTCCGGTCTGGCGCGACCTTGGCGATGCCACCGCATGGAGTCCGTCTGCTTCAACCCACGAAGCTTTCTGGCTTAGTGCCTAGCCGGGCCGACCCTGCGCACCTCGGTCCGGTGCGGTCGGGGGTCCTGCACCGATTCGTCTCCACCCGTAGGGGTCCGGAGGCTCGCCCGCACCGGTCCGTCCGCTGGGGGACAGGGTTTGCACCCACGTGCATGGAGCCTCGCACCTCACCTCGATCAGCATGCATGGAAAGCCTCTACGGGCCTTCTCTCGGTCCGCGCATCTGCATGGCAACTGGGACGTAAAGTTTAGTGCATCGCCCACTTCGGTACTCTCTTTTCAGCCCGTGTGTTATACAGGAGCAGCATCTTGGCCGGTTCGGCACTTCGGCATCTCAGCCCGGTCCGACCACCAGGAGCATCGCACAGTTAGCCCCATCCACGTGGGCTCGGCATGCTTCCCAAGGAACCCCCTCCACGTGGGTCCTGTAGCACGCCGCCTGCGAAGGAGGACCATGTTGAAGCCTTCCAAGCCACTATTTACACCGATCAGGAAAGAGTGCCCCATCCGAGGCACTGTGCTTCTTCACCAACCTTTTGAACCTCCCAGAAGATGAATGTTCACCAACCCATCGTAGCCTCACAGGCCTATCCTAGCCTCACAGGCCTACGTCGAGGAGAGTACGCCTCCCCAAATGACAGGAGCCATCTCATAAGTAGGTAAGATGGACCTCCGGCCCAGGTAAGAAAAAACTACCCACGTTCATTTACTGGCTCAGGCCATTATTTTTCCGACACAGCTCCGACTGTTCCTCCAACTGACTTGAGCGTCGGAGTGTCCTTGCCAGAACCCTCGGTCGGGACTTTTTGCAGGTCTTCATCTGTGAGGAGCGACGAGTAAAAGGATTCCTCCCCACCGGAGAGGTCCACAGGACGACCAACACAGCTCCAAGCCCTCCTAATTCTCACAACGACCCTTCCGAACATGGTATCTCCGCCGAGTCCCGTGATGGAGGGCCTGTTTTCCTGGATCGCCTCCGATCGACGAATCCGGTGATGTCATTGAGAGTCCATTCACCTAGGCCATGTAAGAGCTGCAGCCAGGACGATCTTAGCGACAACACTTCAGAAAATGTGATATTTGATAGATGTTTTGATTCAATCTAATGAAATGCTTAGGTTCAGGTTTCATCTTTGATTCTACATAAACTGCTCCCACATTCCGATGAAATGCAATTTTGGTTTCATTTATTAGAACAGAAAGAGAATGAGGAGTACATTTCATATTAAGTTCACCGTCGTGCGCTCAAATTCTATACAAAGAATAAATGAAAGAAAGAAAAGTTAAAAAACAAAATATTTTGTTGCCCGAGCAATGCAATATTTTTCGCGTTTGATGCGTCTTTTGGTTTTTTTGCTGGTTTCTCCCAACCTTTTGATCCTTTGGGCCTCTCTTCCTCGGATGCTTCAAGAAATTATAGGTTTGTGCTACTGGACAGCTTGGACTGTTATCCTGCCCAGATAACGGAGTCAAAAATTTTATTACAGCTATATTTGTTTTATATCCGCAACTCCAATACTACAGCTACATATCAGGAATCGACATCATCGCCGTTAAGTTCTCAACACGACGGAGGAGAACGGAAAGGATTACGGAAAAAGGTTTCATTTACTAGACTGCAATGCGTTCACCACAAAAAGGAATCAAGAGTGGGGGCCTAAGGATAAACATTCCCGCACCTGCTTACAAACAAGCAGAATTTTTTCTATAGAATCCTTCAGAAATTTTTCATAAATTTGGAAACTAGTTTATTATATGCTTTTCAACAAAGTTCAGAGGGATTTTGTCGATCCTGATTGAGTAGAAAAAATAGTTCTTCGTGTCATAAAGTGATCATCTTTTAGTCAAGGGTCTGTCATCTTCTAGATCCCAGTAAAGAATGAAATGCGGAAATTTTGCATGCTAATTTTCCATATGTTAGAAAAGAAAATATAAGAATATTTCAGCTTTGAGCTAGTTATATGCATCCAAGGGTCAATTTCAAGTAATTTCTTGGAAATTATCCAAAACAGTATATTGAGCATATTTGACATTATTCTGCCACTTCAACCTTATGGAGCAACTCTGGATTCTCTTTGAATTACTAGGAGGCAAGATTTCAGTGGATTGGTTTTTCAAAAAAAAAGAAATCTATTTATCAAACAGCAATCTGAGCCAACACAAAGTTCATTACATTTATATCTGACTGAACTAGATTATAAACAAAACCTAAACTTTATAACTTTCAAATTTCAAATTAATGGAGACAGAATTAAAGCATATCGGAGTATGAGCTAATAACGTAGCACCATTGACAACCGCAGGCCGCAGCCTAATTAATCTGCAACAAACAAAAAGTCACTTCTAATGATGTCAGTGCTTGTGAAGCACATTCCTGGACCACGAGCTTAAAGAAATGGGCATTTCTAAACATAGTTTCAGCTTTTTCTTTTTTTCTCAATACATGGGAATGGAACAAGATTTTTCTCCATACAAACACTTAGTAGCATCTTCAGGATAGTGCTGGAGTATTGTTTCCTCTTTTGATGTTTGCAAGAAACATACTACAGTAACAGTGTGCGAGAGAGATGCTGACATGATCTTAGAAAATATTCTATCATTTTCAGACAGCTGTCTGGAGCCAATGTAAGGTAATGCCAACAAAGTTATGTGCTACACATGAATCCTAAAACTTGATCCTACTGTACTCGTTTAAACATAATAGAATACAAGTGTATAAATTTCCACCAGGGAGATGATAACATGTCTCCAAGCCCTCCTGCGCACTGATTTCTCTTATCTCTACACTTCTCAAGGATATATACAGTTTATAATACTAGATCAGATTATAGTCTTGGTTGATGTCACAAACAAACTGTAAGATAGTCAACAGCGGGGTATCATGCACTATAGGCAAAACTGTATTTTCAGAAAAAGAAAAAAAAACAGCATGCATATGCTTTAATGACAGTCTATCATGACCAAAATATAAAAAATAAAATAAAATAAAATTGTGAATGCTTTAATCACTGTAAACAAATGCCAACAAGATTAGAAGCGTTAATGAAATCCCAAAAGGGAAACCACATAATGAACCCCAAAAAGAATTTGCACTCGGTAACTTGGTTACATGTCTTATATAAACAGGTTATAAATGTTTAAAATATAAAGTTTGTATGGTGGTAGAATTTAATTTTCTTGTAAGTAACCTGATATAAGGATACGCTCGTGATGAGTTTAGTTCCAGTTACCAAGATTGAAAATGGGCTGCAGAACATACTACAATATCATGAATGCCTGAAATCTTGAGAAGAAAGGTTGGTCTTTCAACCAGCAAGACTTCCAACTAAGGGATAATAAGATATATAAGATCAGTTTTGCTTTTAAACAGGAATCCCCAAGCCAAGAATTGTTTGCTATTGAGTCAATAATTTTTCATATGCCATGTTTCAGTTAATTTTTTTCCCATAACATCAGATATATTACCTAAGGAGTTCTGACTTTAATACTAGTATATGGATAACATGAAATGATTACTTTGATAATCAGTCACATAGCATCTAAATGAAGCATATGAACTAACTAAATTTTCAGTATGCAGCAATTGATTTTTCAAATGTTAGAACCAATTCAATTACTACTGACATTTAAACATTAAACATAATAAAATATTAAAGCAACATGAAAGAAAAATTCCCTTGGTCTATGATTACCATCCGAAGCAGTAAACTGCAATACTTTTTGGATCCTATTTGACATACACATCACCACTCAACCAAAGCTCATGAAAACATTGAATCAACTACCAGATTTTGTTTTTCTTTTTATGGAAATGACAGGCTAAAAGCCCACGATCAACTACCAAATGTTAACCATCATATGTGTCAACCATATATTAATCAATTCCGGTGACATACCCTCAAATTCCTTGGAACACAAACTACATGAGATCCTTTCAGTCGCCAGTTTATTTTCAAAAGGAATAGAGCTTTCTTAATTTGATTACAAGTTGATAAAATAAAATCTACAACCAACAAAACACCTGCACGTCATCACATTTTTAACTTATTTTGTGCCCACGCTTCATCTAAGCCAAGGAAAAAAAAAAGAATTTCATAAACACACCCATGCTTGGCAGGTGTAGTAGCAAGGTTAGGAATCTGGACTCTCGAAGAAGCAAGGTACAAACTTTGCCAATTTATCCTTTTGTAAAGAAATCTGTTAAATAAATTTTTAGGAAAAAAAATGTCTACAAAGAGCAAGGTCAACTGGCATTAATCCTAAATAATATTAAGAAAGCAGTTATCAGACAAGTATTTCATTTTTCATTAACATAACAGGGATAAGTAAGAAAATTGACTTCCCATGTTTTCTTCCACATGATATGTCTAACAGAACTTTTAAATTGAAAATTGATTTCCAAGTGAACTATAATCGCTAGTGTGCTCAAGGAGTACACCGTGTCACCAATATGTTGCACAACAAGCATCATAATATATCACCTTCCATTACAAAGAATAAAAAATGGCCTAGGAAACATTGTCAATCAGAACAATACAAAGGAGCTTGTCGTTCACATTTGAGAGGAAAAGATATGATATTTCATGAAAAGACACCAGCTTTGGTTCTAAATTTGCTTCATCAATCATCACCAAGATAATGAATGTTCCTAGCACTTATAGCCGTGTTAAGTCTATGTGATTTCACATCATAAAACAGCATCACACTAGCGAGCCTCGACTGTACACACCTGTCATGAGCTAGCTATCATCAAAGTTGTTAGAAATGGGAGCATCAGGATAATGACCTTGTGAAACTATTAGAAGGAACATAAATAGAACATTTGAGCAAGGATGTTGGCTTCTAATACTATAAATTAAAATATCCAAGCAACCAAAGAAATTAAGGAAAAAATAATTATGAAATAAAATAGAATAGTGACACAACATAACAACAGTTTCCAAGATTAATTAGTTCACTTGGCATCCATAATAATAAGTATTACAAGTATTCTTGAAATCTACAAAAGCCTGACTCAAATTAAGCATACAAAAGAACAATGCCAAAAAGATTTGAAAATATATTCATCAGAAGCAAATATAAATCATACCACCGACATAGTGGAAATAGCCTTCAATACTCATACGAATACTTTAAGCTCTTCATACAAGCTTCGTGGAAGAAATTCCACCATCCACACTGAAACTATTTCAATTATATTTTACAAAACCCTTCTTCTAATCATTCAAAAATAAAATTTACCCGATACCACCGGATTTCCCTTAGCCAATTTACCATCCAAAACATCGGTAGGCAATGGCGACCACGTCACAGGGTTCCTTGTCTCAGCGCGCCACCTCAACAACAACATAAATACAACAATCGACAAGCTCACAAAAGCAAATCCACATACAATTGAACGGAGAAATGCTCCAAAGCCTCTTCTTGCCGGACTTTCCCGGACCAAAATAATCGGAGACTCTCCATCGAGACTGCCCACTGTATTATTAATTTTCATAATTTCCAGCCCATTCAGCAATCCACTTATCCTCGAATGGCTGCTCTGCTTAGAAGGAACGATGCTTACACTTAAAAACTGCTCCAAACTATCTACACCAGCGACAAAGTCCACATAATGAGGTGAAGCCAGTAAGCCAGTGGCAGATGAGAGATCGAAATCTTCATAGGCCAAAAACCCATTAACATATACATTGAAATAGAGCTCATTGAGAGCTCGGCTAGCAATATCGCAGAAATGCAATCGGATAAGGTACCTGAAACCAGACCTCACCGCAAAAACCCATGTCATGTTAGAATTGGAATCTGAAATATCCGCACCATCAACTACTCTGGCAGTATTGTACACTTGATCGGGAGCTACTTCGCGACTCGCCCCACCATTCTGGTACATAATCCTTCCATTGAAAGCCACAGCTTTGGAAACAGAATCCGAATTCTTGAAGGCGGCATCGGGAACCCAAGTCCTCCAAAGAGTGTCGTTGAAAGGTGTGACCTTTGGGCCTCCAACGTTGAGCCGGTAGAGGGTTTCCATCGCCATCCTCGAGAGGCCATCAAATTTCTCAATTCGATCAGGATCTACCAACCTCGCGGTGTCGCCGATGAGATCCCCAGGAGCCGAGAGGACTTCAATTGCGTTGACGAAGGCAAAGGAGGATCTTTGCGCGGGAGCAAACGAGATCACGAGCTTCTCGGCATCAACCCTGAGGATATACTCCTTCAAGAGCGGAACGGACGTGCCGAAATAGGTCAAGAGAACGAAGCCAGAGGCGGAAACGTGGAAGAGGGCGGAGGATAGGTTGAAATCCCGCGAGGAGAGGGGGTCGAAATGGAGGCGGATGATATGAGTACCCTTCTGTTTGATCTGGAACTCGTAGGAGGAGCGGCGAGTGAAGACCCTGGCCGTCCGAGAGAGAAGGGAGGACGCCGGCAGAGACGCCGCCGAGACGGAAATCTTAGGGCCGGAGGAGCGGAGGAGGGCGGCGGCGGAGTCGGGGAGGAAGATGCGGCGGTCGTCGAGGGTGGTGGCGGAGGTCGCTCCACACGCGATGAGGTGGTTATCGGCGGGGAAGAAGCGGGCCGAGGAGAGGGCGCAGAGTAGAGAGAAATGGAGGAAAGAAAGGAGGAAGAGGGGGATCCGAGGATTCCCCATGGGAATGTATGAAGAGATGGGTGTCGAGAATTGCTCGACCACAGATCGAAGAGAGAGACGAGGAATAAGCTGTGCCCATATTTTGTTGGTAAGAAGTTAAGAACCGTTGTTCTCGGGGGACAGTAGACCGGGTCCGGGTGACAGTTGTAACGCACCACGAGCGAGGGCGGAATCCGGGGACAGTTGCAGCGCACCACGAGCGACCGAGGAAGGACGTGCTATCCACCGGGAACATTGTATGCCTGATAACGCGCAATCGGGAAATGGTGAAACCCAAGGGCTACGGTGGCGTGCTATCCACCGTGGGATTTGGCGTGAACCATTTGGACCCGGTCAGTAATGATTTGACCATGGAGGGACAATCACAGGTGGTGGTCGGAATGCGTCATGGATGCCAAATGGCTCGCCGAGGAGTTCCGAGGCTAACTAGTTTAAACACGCGCGATGCACGTGACAAGATGTATGTATGTATAATGTATATATATTTTTTGGAAGCCACTTTATAAATTATTTTAAATGCAACCACTTCATTTTATCAGGCATACAATGGGTCCAGCCGTCCAAGTGAGTAAAATGTTCGATAAATCAGTTTATTTTATTAGGAATACGATCGGCCTAGGTGAGTAAAATGTTCAATAAATCAGGATATCGGTGCAAATTTTTCTCACATTATTTACAAAATTTTTATATTACAAAAAATAACATAATAAATTTGAAGAGTCGATCCAATCTAGTGCGTACTCTTTTAGTTTAGTGAAATTATTTTAATTGACAATCTCAATAAGTAATAAAAAAGATTTTTTTTTATAGTAAGTACCTTGACATGTTCTAAATAAATTATCAAATACACATTCATTCCGAGAGAGAGAGAGAGAGAGAGAGAGAGAGAGAGAGGAGGCTAGGCCTCCCATTTTTGTTTTATATATATATATATATATATATATATATATATATATATATATATATATATATATATATATATACATTTACCGATTCAATTTAGGTTATCTTCAAAGTCATGGTTAAAAAAACTAATTTTAAAGATAATCAAGAATGAACTTTAAATTTTAAAATTTTATAATGATTGATAGAGAGGGATGGTGACGAGGAGGTCATCGAAAAAGTGGGGTGACCGGAGGGTAGGGGTGCTTGGGAGGAAGAGAGAGCCGATTAGATTAGGATGGGAGAGTTTGGAGGGACGGTGGTTTAAGAGAAAAAATTTGCAGGTTGGATCTATAAATTTAATTTGGCTACTTGATATGTAACGGTCAAAAATATTTGTGGACTCAATCCAATTTGCAAACCGACCTTCTAGAAATATAACTATATTTAAAACGGTGATATTTTGAGAAATAAAATTTAAAATAATGTTATTTAAAAAAATTCTGAGATGCAACGTTGAATATAGTAAAACAAGGATAAATGTAAATGGAATTTTATAATATATCAGAACGGTTACGGTATGCAAAATGAGACGTCTGTCAATCAATGTTTCTCTTTTCTTTGAAATATTTCAGGTGCGTTTTGCCTTTGCTGGGGTAGTACAGATAAGCCGGGTTGGCAGAGCCAGCTGGCACATGCCACGATCACGTAAAGTTGGATGGACCATTGGCCTGCAAGTACAGGGACAGGCATAATACTTGCGGGACCGGAAATAAACTTTAATAGGAAGCGCATGATTGGAGTTGCGCTTTTCCAACCAACCTCTAAGCAAAGTATCTGGAAGTTTTTTTTTAAAATAATATTTTTTTAAAAAATAATTATCAAAATAGGTTTGGTAAAATTTATTTACCGATTTAGGTGGAGCGGCTGACGTGGACGGATTCGTCCTTGGGAAGGACGAATTCACAACTGAATTCGTCCTTCCAAAGGACGAATTCAGTTGAACTGAATTCGTCCTTCCAAAGGACGAACTCAGCTCAACTAAATTCCTTCTCCCATGGGACGAATTCAGTTCAACTCTCCTATTTTTTTTCTGGATTCCGGGTGAAGTTGGCAAGGGCGACTTCAGCCCAAAATGCCCAAAACATGGACCATTATCGAGTTCCACATTTCGTACTTCTGTGACTTGACGCTACTAGCTATGAGTTGGTGAACACCTTTAAGGGCTTTACTCCAAGCTCCCTGATAAGTTTCAGTCATGTGAACAGGGTCTCATACTCAAATTAGTTGTTGGTTGCCTTGAATAGAAAATGCAAGGCATACTTGATGACCACCTATTCAAAGTTCATCAAGATCATTCCGGCTCCACTACCTCGAGAATTTCAGGTGCCATCCACGTAAAGGATCCAAGCTAGGTCCACATTGGACAACTCAGCAAGTTGCTTACCGGGTACCTCCACATGTTTATCATCGGTCCATGTGCACTCGACCAAGAAGTTCAATAAGACATGCACCTTCACATATGACCTCGGGTGATAAGAGATATCAAAGTTATCGAGCTTGATTGTCCATTTCACCAGTCGCACAAAGGTGTCAAGTTGATGTAGGATAGCCTTTAGGAGTTGGTCGATTAGGATGATGACATGATGAGCTTGAAAGTAGGCCCTGAGATGCTAAGCATAAACAATTAGAGCAAAAATGATTTTTTTGGATTTAGAATACCTAGTTTCCACATGATGAGTTATTGAAGGCCTCTTCCAAGTCAACAACATGGTCAGCCTCTCTAAATGTTAGATGTATGCCCTGAAAGCCATGTTGGCTTGACACATTTTTAAAAACACCCATGAAAATTTATATAAATGTATCAATATTTTATTATAAAAAATAAAAAATTAATAAAAAAATTACAGGACCGATAGGTGGATCGATGGTCACTGGTAGCAGGACTGGCAATCGAGATGGTGACAGGACCGATGATCAGATCCTGGTGGTAGCCGGACTGGCAATCGGGATGGTGATCGGACTCGGCCGAAGCCGGTGGCCCCTTGCTCCCTCGCCAGGTGGCCCCTGAGACGGTCACTCTCGTCGTTCTCTAACTTGACCGTCGAAGCTCCCTCGCCGGGACCCCCGGCCAGGGCCTCTGACCTTGTATTACAGGACTGAGAGCCATGAGACCTCATTACGAGACAGTCTAATCAAATCAGTGGCTCTGAAGCCACATGCGCGGTGGCGAGATCGGCAACACAAATAAATAATGCTTGTCTATTTTAGGCCAGAACACATATAAACACATATGTAAATAAACACTTATATAAATAATTCTTATATAAATTAACAAGAAAATATGAATTACAATAAATTCTAAAATAAATGACTAATCGGTCCCACATGGTGGCCGTCTCCTAGTGCGTGCAAGCTGTATACGACGACGGATCGGAGGTGGCTGATGCTGCTCTGTCTCATGCTCTATATCGTGTGATGCCTGATATGCAGCATGCTGTACATCATGTGATGCCTGCTGTGCAGATGTATGATGTGATGACGATGCTCCATGTCCGGAATAATCATGCTGCCAGCCCATGAAATCCGGTGCAGTAGTATAATCAAAATGTGATACCACATCCAAAGTAGTTGTGAACTCGTGCATCGGATGTGGAGAGGTGCTATGTCGTCTCGTACCTCATCTGTGATGAGCTGACGGAAGTGCTCCGGATGAAGATGCAAATGGATAATAAGGCGAAGGAGCCTCGTCCTCCCTGTCTCCCTCCTGATAAAACTCATGGAGTGGAATCCGTGCATGCTCGCCAAGAGTATGGAGGGCAGAGTGACATATATCCTGTATATCCGGGGAGGTCGCACGCTCAAGTATCGTCGCAAAACTACTACCCTGTAAATAAAAAAATTAATTAGTTTGACAAAATTTAAACGTATATTATAATTTAAATAATAAAATTTAAATTACTTACCATGTAATCATATACTGCACCATTGCGACTGATGAATCGACGAGTGATCCTACGATACCACTGCATATAAGGATCGTGATAATCCATGGTACCATCGAATGGATCGCCATGTATAATATAGTCATGACGACTCATCCATAACTGTATATAATCCCGATGAACGGTGGACCAATCCTGATCAGATCGTCCTCTCATATCACTACGATGTAGTGCAGACAACGTATCAAACTGATCTGGCACGAGCTGTCGCATCCCGAACTGGCGCATCACTCTATCGGGTAAATGCCACTCTACTATATAAAAACATACTAGTGGCACTCTACTACACCAGATCTCCTGACCCTGTAGACAGTAGTCTGGTAACTGTGCAATCATTGCGGCACTATATGGCTGCCATATGACCTGTTTATAAATAATTTAAAGTATAATTTATTAAACAAGAACAAATTAAACAAGACAATCATTATCAAAAATTCAATTTTTATTACCTCATCGGGTCGCAGTCGATCAAGTAAATAACGATACGAAGAGACCACATGCATAGGTACCTGTGTGACAGAAAAAAGATCTCTCCATCTACAAAATAAATTAATTAAATTAATTAATTAAAATAATATATATCATACATGGCATAAAAATATTATGTAAATTCTAAACTCACCTCATCCCTAATGGTCCCTGTGGTAAACCGGCTCCATCATCATCAAAATCGATCATCGGATCTGGAGCCTGTCGAAGTAATCTGTGGGGTGCAATAATCGGAATTCTATCCCATGCCCATAACTGTAGTAGCAACAGCGGACCAGCAATATCAGTAACATCTCTGTGGCTCGCCCTGCACATCTCTCTATACAACCAAGCGAGTCCAGCGCTACCCCAACTATACTGTCCGGCCGTCTCGAAATCCGCTAATAAAGGTAGAAATAATAGATGCATGTTGTTCCCAGATTTATCCATAAAAAGGCACCCACCCATCAACTGTAAAATATATGCTCGAGCATAGCACTGAATGGCTGCCTCATCTGCATCGAATGCTAAATCCTGGAAGTGCTCGGTAAGCCAGACCAAGCTAAGTCGAGATCCATGCAATCTATCATCCGGTGGGACGACCCCTAATAACTCAAGACAAAGCTGCCTCCAGTCTACCCGTGTACTACCCGTCACTGGTAGACCATCTACTGGCAAACCTAGCTGAACAGCAACATCCTGTAGGGTGATGGTCGCCTCTCCATGCGGAAAATGAAAAGTATGTGTCTCCGGACGCCACCGCTCGACGAGAGCAGTGATCAAATGCCAGTCCAATCTAATAAATCCAACACGTGCTAGACCGTAGAATCTGGACTGCATCAGCAATGGCAAAATACGACGATCGAGCGGTATCGATCTGCGCATAACCATCTCTCGACGTCGACAGTGCAAAACAACATCCTGTCCCTCCCATACCAAGGATGATCTATGTGAAGGCTGACCATGTAGTACACTACTATCAGAAGGACCAGGATCCATAACTGCGATAACTCAAAGAAAATCAATCACAAAGCCCATTTAATGCATAGTAAGGACATCAATCCATATACAAGCTATAAACATCAGACAATAAAACATAGCCATATATTACAATCCATCAAATAAAATACAAAGCAATCACAAGATTAGCCTAATACATTACAATCCATAAAGCTATAAACATTTGTAAAATATGACTGATATAATTTAACTAATTTGCTTGTAGAAGCCTTGGACATGACCGCCTATCATGTCCTTCTTCTTTACAGATTGTACACTTGCGTTTGTTGCCGGCTTCTCTTATATCCATATCATTTCTGATCCTCGTGGATCGTGGCCTACCTTTCTGTCGTAGCCTATTTGCATCATGTATAATGATACCGTGTTCATTTTGTTGGGGCCAATATTCTTCATGAGGAATTGGTTGAAATTGTGGCATATAAGTTCGATGATAATCGTGTAATGTATAGTACCGATCAATGTATATTTTAAAATCAATGGCAACATGTGCACAAGAAGCCATGACGTGAGAACAAGGTAAATGAAAATATTGCCACTTCTGACATGTACATGTCTGCTGGGAAAGATGAACAACCTACAGCATAAAAAATCATAATTCAGCATATACACAACGTAATAACATATTTTCAATGATACATAAAGATCGTAAATACCTGTGTATTATCACCCTTGTTCATGTTCGGTCCACGTCTAGCAGTTTGGACTTGGAACAAGCCAGTTGCTCTATCAAATCGGGTAATGGTATGCGATGTCGCTTTGGCTTGGTTGGAGATGACATGTCCCGTAACAAAAGGAGTAAACCTTTCATTTCTGTCCATTGCCTCTATTGCTTGGACACGTCGGCCTTCAAAATATGACACAAGGCGAAAGAAAGTCAACTGTTCTAATCCATTAAAATAAGTTTTATTGATGCTTTGTTGGAGATCATAGTATATCTTACTACTAGATATAATAGAATTTATGGGACCACACATAATAGGGGATTGACTCGATCAAATGATTGATGCATCCTTTTCGAATTGTAGCAGACTTGGAACAACTTTCTAAGAGTTAGTAAGAGGAGGATCTAATTGCAAATATTGCAAAGCTAATTTGATTTGATCAAATTAGATTTCTAATCCTAGTTGAATTTAATTAGATTTAATTTGATTGGATTTTGGTCTAGTTCAAATCTAATTGGGTTTACTAGTCTTGATTGGATTAGGATTTAATTTCTAATAGGTTAGGACTAAACCTAATTTGAAACGGGTTAGAAATCATTGAGTCCCACTTAGCTGGAGCTCTCTCTCCTTGATCTACACCTAAGAGGAATGGTGCTAATAGTAGGAAGAACAATCAAATATTTATACAATCAAATATTTATAAATTTAAAAAAAATATTTACCTTGAATCCGGATAATAAAATATGGAAGAACAAGATCTAGATCATCCAACAAAAAGCCAATATTCAGATCTACACAAAAAAAAATAAATATTAATCAAAATAAAATTTAAATACTAAAAAAATAAAAAATAAATAAAAAAAAAACTTACCGGAAAGGATGAGGAAGAGTGATCTTCAATATTTCTGACCCCACAAGAAGATAAAACAAAAAAAATAAATAATAAATCGGAGATGGGAGGGACCACCGGAAAGGAAACAAAAAAAAAAAAATGGAGGAGGAAGAACAGCCGAAAAAAAAAAAAAGGGAAGGCATGAAAAAGGGTTGCTGTGAGAATTCGTCTTTCCAAACGACGAATTCTCAGGCGAATTCGTCGTTTGGAAAGACGAATTCGTCTTACCACAGCTAAAAACCAAAGCCACGTGTCGATCGGTAAGCCTCCCGATCGACACGTGTCAAAGCCCAGAGGCTTAAAATCGGCTTTTGAAAAGACAAATTCAAATTCGTCTTTTCAAAAGCCGATTTTACTTGTTTCAGTCTGTGAGAATTCGTCTTTTCAAACGACGAATTCTCAGGCGAATTCGTCGTTTGAAAAGACGAATTCGTCCAGACGGTAGAGACCTAAAATCGGCTTTTGAAAAGATGAATTCAAATTCGTCTTTTCAAAAGCTGATTTTAGACTGTCAATTTTGGTCTGGGTGAATTCGTCTTTGGAAAAGACGAATTCATTTTAGAATTCGTCTTTTCCAAAGACGAATTCGGCCACGCGTCCACCCTGCTGGCCACGTGTCATTTTTTTTTTTTTCCCGAACTTTTTGCCACGTGCCACCTAGATCCGTAAATATTTTACGGATTACCTATTTTTATAATTAAGTTTTTTTTTTATATTATTTTAAAAAAAAACTCAGTATCGTGCTCCCCTAAGATTTTCCATACAGTGATTTCGTTTCTACGATAGCCCTGCTGTACTATACATTGAAAAACATGCTTAGAATTTGTTTATCATGCTTTCGAAGCTTTCTTTAATGGTAACGATGAAAGTAGGTGATTCGAGCGGGAAGGAGGGGCCGAGTTCAGGTGATGGTAAACGTATTTGGATGAGAATTGTTCAGGAGTCAGAAAAAAATTTATTTTGGTTCTCTTTAAAACTACCATCGGAGGACTTGGAGTAACTGCAGGTATACTTTACGAAAGTGCTTGAGCTGCCGGAGATGGAGCTTGAGGAGGCGAGAAGGGAATGATCCGGACTGGCGATGATCGTCTGGAGCTAGCTTGGGTCGGAGGGTTTTCGCGAACTCTATGGCTAGGAAAATCCGTTCAAGGGCGAATTTGTCTTATGAACCGAAAGTCATTCTGCTGGCTAAAGATCACCTAGTGGTCCGGCTGAAGACGAAAAGGGAGTGTGCCATTATCCATACCGGTGGACCATGGTTTGCCGGAGGCCAGCTACTTGCAATGGAGGACTGGAAGCCTGATTTTGTGCCGGAGTAGAGGAGGATTCAAAAAGTTGTTGTGTGGATGAGAATGCCGAGGCTACCGTTGGAGTTCTGGAAGCCGGCATCGATGATAGCGGTGGTGGAGGAGGCGGGTAAACCTATCTCTGTGGATGGATTTACAGATCATTTAAAAAAGGCTAGTTACGCTCGGGTGAAGGTGAAGTTGGATGCTGCCAAGCCAGTCAAGCTGGGGGTGCTCATCAAAAGTAAATCAAAAATTTTTTTGCAACATCTTGTTTATGAAAATATGCATGTCCTCTGTTTTAATTGGGGAAAAATTGGGCACAAAGAAAGTGATTGTAATACTGGTATTGTGGAGGAGCTGGGAGGAAGGAAGGAATGGGTGTTCAGCGAAGGGGGATCGGAGGTGTTGACTGGGAAGGGCTATGTTAGGAACATGGTGGCTGAGGGAAGATGTCGACCGAAGTTCAGGCCCTGGCTGCTTACAACTCGTAGTCGGCTGCTTCGACCGGTACGATCTCCAGTGAAGGAAAGGAAGGAGGGCGATGGGGGAAGGGTTGCTGGCAGATCCTCCTCGGATCTTCCCTCCTCTTCTCCCTCCAGAACCTCTCCCACGTCGGGGACGTCGACTCCTAGCTCACCGTCGACTCGGATGGCTAGCAGAGTCGAGCAAGGTGGCACGGCGATGCTCCTTAGAGGTGAGCTTGGATGAAGCTTTGGGAGACGGTGCCTCGCGGGCCCCTGGCTTTGGGCCGTTGGGCGGGCTGGGGGATCGAATGGAGGTGGGCCTTTCGGACTCTGGCCCAGTGGACCTCGTGATGGTGGGCCTGGGCTCTGGTGCTTTGAAGAGGGGTCGAAGCCCACCGTCCTCCCCACTTACCAGTCCAAGAGGCTCTACCCCAATGATCATCAAGCCGACGTTGGTGGAGCCTGCTCCCTCACCTCCAGCTAGACTGAAGGTGCGGGTAGCGGTGTTGGCGTCCCCCCTGCGGTTAAGGTGAGTTCTACTGAATCTTGTATGAAAGGGCTCATGGGGGGTAAAGGCACTTTATCGGTTCCTCTGCCTGTGAATGCTGTTTCTTCTGCTGTTAGGCGTGAGGGTGGATCTAGGGAGAGTGGTGGTGGGAGATCTAGGGGTGTAGGTAAAGGGAAAAAGGTGTTTACGGGTTGGGCTGAGGTTGTGAAGAAGGGCTCTGTGGCTCGGGATGTTGACCAGGGGTCTGCTCTACCACCTGGGATTGGGACGAGGGTGGGAGGAAAGGTTGGTGGTGTGGCGAAAGGGAAGGTGATGGATGCGGGTGTGGCAGAGGAAGGGGAGAAGGGAGGCGGGCTAGTAGGGGACTCTCAGGGGCGGGCTCAGGGGTTAGCTTGACAGTTTGGGACGGTGCCTTGGGCGTGCAATAGGAAACTCCAGGCGGGAGGTTTGTCTACCTTGATTGTGACCAATAGCTCTACTCTGGATGCTGGTCAGGCTGCAAGGGAGGTAGTTCCTGTGCGTATCAGGGTGGACCAGAAAACTTCGATAAATGATGATGTTGTGAAACAGGTGAAGGTGGCTCTATTTATGGAGTCAGTGGAGGCTGTGCATGGGGGAGGGGGCCCTATTGCTATTATGGATGCTATAACTGGGAAGACCCTTGGGGAGGGTTCTTCTATGGGTTAGGATTTTCTGTATGAGGATCTTATCTTGGAATGCTAGAGGGGCAGGGAAACCTTCTTTTGATACCTCTTTTCATAGAATGAGTTTTTTAAATCATCCTGATGTTTGTTTGATTATGGAAACCCGTCTGGCTGGACCTTCATTGTAGAGGATTCGGTGCTATCTTCCCAAGGATTGGGAGCTATATGCTATTGATGTTAGGGGGTTATTAGGAGGGATAGTGGTCGCTTGGGATAGGAGTGTCGCCAGGATTGATGTTTTTCATAAGTATGCACAAAATGTGATTATGATAATCACTAAAAACAATGGTCCTTCTAGGATCCTTTCTAGAGTCTATGCCAGCACTTGTTATAAGGAAAGGAGGTATCTCTGGAATGAAGTATCCCAGTTGATCAATCATGGGTTCCCAACTGTTGTTGTTGGGGATTTTAATTGTATCACAAAAGTGGAGGAGAAGAGAGGGGGTGTCCCCTTTTTCTAGAATGTGGCAACCAGGGAATTAAGTCATTTTTTGGATTCCAATGGTTTGGTGGACCTAGGATTTGTGGGTACTAGGTTTACCTGGTGTAATAACAAATCTGGTATGGCCAAGGTCTGTAAAAAGCTTGACAGAGCTATGGCTATCACGGGTTGGCTTCAGCTGTACCCCAAATTCATGGTACGGCATCTGGACAGGGTGGCTTCTGATCATTATCCTCTTCTCTTGACCACCACTCCTTCTCCTATTCATTCATCGTTCAGGTTTGAAAGAATTTGGCTTTCTTATCATAATTCTTGGGAGGTTGTTAGGGAGGTTTGGAGAATTCCAATCAGGGATAATGCACAGTACCTGATTACCCTATATTAGAACTTCTCAAGCATCGATTGAGGAGGTGGAACAAGGAGGAGGTGGATAATATTTTTACTAGATTGGTTGAGATGGAGAAGGTTATCCATGATTTCCAGAGTAAGGAGGATAGGGAGGGTGGCTTGAATGATGAAGACCTATTCTCTTTGCGTGCTGGGTTGGCTTCTTACAATTCTCTGTTGGCTCAGCAGGAAACTATGTGGAGGCAGAAATCCAGGATTCAGTGGTTGGCTCAGGGAGACAGAAACTCTCATTTCTTCCACCAAGCCACTCTTGTCAGGAGGCACAAAAATTGGATTGTAGCATTTAAGTCCGATGATGGTCACTGGATTGAGGATGATGAGGGCATCTTGCAGGAGGTTGTTTCTTTCTTCAGGTCTAGATGGAGGTCCCAGGATGCTGATTCTCTTTATTTCCAGGGTTATACTCCTGAGAGGTTTGTATTCCAGGACCAGAATGCTGGACTTCTTGCTCCAGTTTCTGAGGACGAGGTTAGAGAGGTGCTCTGGTCTTTGGCTGAGGATAAAGCTCCAGGTCCTGATGCGTTTGCCCCATTGTTCTTTCGGAGATATTGGGGAATCATTAGAGCTGATGTTATTTCTATTGTACAATTCTTTTTCCTTACAGGTTTGATGCAGGATAAGTGGAAGCAGACTTATTTTACTCTTATTCCTGAGCGTCCTCAGCCTTCTCATCCTTGTTACTTCAGACATATTAGTTTGTGTGGTACATTATACAAGATTTGTGCTAAGCTACTGGCCAGCAGAATGAAGTCTATTCTCCCGAATATCATCTCTTCGGAGCAGGGAGCTTTTGTTGGGGGTCGGGGCATTTTTGATAATGTCCTGCTGGCCCAGGAATTTATGCACGATAAGCGAAGGGCTCTGGCTAGGTCTGCTCTGATGGCCATCAAGTTGGATATGGAAAGAGTCTATGACCGGGTGCGGTGGAGCTTTATGGAGTGGTCGTTATATGACTTTGGTTTCCATTCACTCTGGATTTCCAAGATTATGGCGTGCATCACGTGCCCGTCTTTTGCTGTTCTTATTAATGGTTCTCCTTCGGAGTTTTTTCATTCTACTATTGGTCTCCGACAAGGTTGTCCTCTATCTTTCTATCTGTTCATTATTACTGCTGATGCTCTCTCGCAAGCGTTGCAAGATGATGTTAGGGGCTCGATAATCCATCCCTTCTTTGCAGCCCCAACGGTAGTCCCGATCTCGCATCTTCTTTTTGTAGATGACTGCTTACTTCTAGGCATGGCATCTGAGTCTACGGCTCGGGGGTTCAGGAGAGTTATTATGGATTATTGCCTTGCATTTGGTTAGAGGGTCAATCTGGAGAAGTCGGAGGTCCACTTTTCTCCAAAAATTGCAGCCCGCAGCCGCAGTCTGATTATCTCTATCCTGGGAATTGGAGAGAAGGACGGTCCCATCCGATATCTGGGTGTCCATATTTCTGGCGACCTCCTCCGTAGAGCCGACTCTCATGTTTTAGTGCAGGCTGTGTAGGATAGGGTGGAAGGATGGCAGGGCAGGGCAGGGCTCTATTAGCTATGGGTAGACTTACCTTGATCAGATCGGTACTGACATCCTTACCTATCTACCTCTTAGCTAATACTGTTATTCCAAAGCTTATGGTGGACAAGGTTGAGCAGATTCTTCGAGCTTTCCTATGGTAGTCGAATGCTGCGCCCAGAGGTATCAATTTGGTGGGTTGGTTGTCGGTGTGCCAGCTTATTCGGGATGGTGGACTCGGCATCCACTCTTTTGCTAGTAGGAGAGAGGCTCTGTTAGCTAGCTCGTCATACTACCAGACTATTTTTAAACCCTAACAGTCTGTGGGCTTCCTTCATACGAGCGAGATATGATATCCAATCTCTTAATGTGGATGATTTTTTGCCCTCCTCTTGAGGGTCGGCTATCTGGAGGGAGATCAGGAGGAGGACTCCGGAGGTCATAGACTTTATGAGATGAATGGTAGGTGATGGGAGATCAATTAGAGTCTTCTCTGATGTATGGATCTTTGATATCTCTCTTCATAGATGGCCCACTTTCATTTCCCCTGACTTGCCGGCTTCTAGTGTGGTCGACGATTTCATCATCTCAGGGATGCAGACCTGGGATTCTATGCTGCTCTCTCGGTATATTGGGGATGCCCTGAAGGATTGGATACTATCTATTGCTTTACCGGTATCGCCTTGTTCGGATACTAGAGTCTAGGGGCCTACTTCTTCCTCCTCCGTTCCGTTGTTGGACCTTTACTCCATTTACCGTTTGGCGCAGCAGAGGAGTGTCAAAGCTGGTTTGGATTTAGTCTCTTCCTGTGCACCCGCGGGTGCATCTTTTTATCTGGAAGGTGGCTAGGCGCCGTCTCCCTACGAGATCCTTTTTCAGCACTTGTGGGGTCCATCTTCATCCCTCGAGCTTGTTTTGCATAGCTCTGGAGGAGTCCTTGGACCACACTCTTTTTCTGTGCTTGAGAGCTTGGCGCGTGTGGTCCTTGGCGGGTTGTAGATCCTTCCTGTACTCGGGCGATGATGTGGTTGACACCTTCCTTCACACCCTTCGCTCTCCTTCCATCACTGTTTCTCGGAGTTTTATACCTTATCTAGCTTACCACCTATGGATCACCCAGAATGCTATGGTCTTTAAGTCTGATACTTGTTCGACCAGATTCATTGTTGAAAGAGCTAGGGCTCAGGACATGGAGTATCATGGTATGATGGTAGCATCGTCTGAGATCTGGGGCTCCGGTTCAGCTCTTCGAGTGCCTTGCCGGGTTCTGGTTTCTTGGGAGCCCCCTCCTTTGGATTATGCTACTGTCAACTTTGATGGGAGTGTCAGAAAGTCTATTGCTGGAGCTGCTTTTGTCATTCGGTCCTCTGGAGCAAGCTTTCTCGCAGCGGGGGGCACCCATCTCGTGAAGCAGACTGTCCCCCTAGTGGAGCTTTATGGAGCTTGAGCGGGCATCAGGTATGCCAGGAGGTTCCTCCACCTGGATCGCCTCGTTATCGAATGCGACTCCTTGACAGTTATTTCTTGGATCCAGAGTGCTCTCAGAGAGACTCCCTCCTTACCTCTCTTACGGGACATAGCTCTGTTGCTCCGTGGTTGTACTGGGCTTATTATCCATCATGTCTATCGGGAAGCCAACTCGGCTGACTGGGTGGTTTCCTTTGTTGCCTTTCATTCTGGAGAGTTTATTTGCTCATTTTTTCATGACATGCATGTACAGTTTAGAGATATTTTGTTAGCTGACAGTTTGGATTGTACCTTTTTCAAAACTGTTTTTTAATATATCCGATTTATCAAAAAAAAATCTTGCTCCGTTGCTCTCCTTCACTTTTTGTTTTTGTCTTTCATTTTATTTTTATTATTTTTATTTTTTTTAAATAAAACGGTTGATTTGTATGCTCTGGTATATATAAATATATTTAAAAAATTAAAAAAAAAAATTCATTAAATCCATCAAGACAGTCCTGACGTCGATTCACAAAACATCAATGAAATGCTCGATGAGATAAGACACTATCCGATCAAAAGCGATCAACAGCTAGTCAGCTTGTTCACGCTATGGTAGATATATCCGTGGAAAAGAATGAGATCCTCTCCCTCTCCCTCTTCCTCTACCAGATATTCTACAAAAGCAAGCCGGCAATCAAAATTTCTACCACCATGTCTCAATCTAATCGATCATCATCACCCTCCATTAAAATAAAGTGAGCCCCAGGATGCATCTTAATCACATACTTGCTCGAGCATATTTTTGGCTGAAAAATCCATGAATAAAATAAAAAATAAAAAAATAGTTCGAAAATAAAATCAAAAAATAATATAATAAAATAATTCTGAAATTCCTGTTGACGGGTGGTAGTGAAAAAGTTAGGGATATATATAATAAATTCCGTTCACTCGACTGATGCCAGTGGTAGTCAGGTTGACGTACTCATCTTCGGGTGGGAAACGACAGAGAAAAAATTAATATGCGCCGTATATCGAACATTCCTTGGCTGGAATTGGAAGACTGTCTGGGGGTGGCCACGTCCGAAGTCTAACTCCTCCCCCTGTATTGTTTCATAAAAAAAAAAAAAAAAAAACAATTCCAGCATATTGGATATATCACTTCTCCCCTTACTCGTACATATATATATATATATATTTTTTCTGGCTGGGATTGGGAGACTTTCTAGGGGTGGCCACGTCCAAGGTCTAACTCCTCCCTCTGTATTGTTTCATAAAAAAAAAATAATAATAATAATTCCAGCATATTGGATATGTCACTTCTTCCCTTACTCGTATATATATATATATATATATATATATATATATATATATATATATATATATATATATATATATATATATATATATATATATATATATATAATCAATTAAATAGAGTGAATGATGTAGGGACCTTCTTTGGAGGGACACAAGGCATGCTATGGAAGTCGCGGTTAGTCAAATGCTTACAGGCCAAAAAGTGCGTGTTGGGGTCCGGGGTGATCAATTCTTAGTCTTTTTAATTAATCCTTGATTTTAAAGAGATGGTGGAGATTCCATACATTGAATACGGAAATTGAACATAGGGGAAGATAATACATAATATAAGAAGGATGCCAGCTCCAAAAATTAGTAACAACCTCAAATCAGCACCTAGTGCTTGGAAGAATAATTTGAAGCTTTGCCACCTTTTTAGTATACAAAATATAATTAGTGAGAGATGGTAGCCATGTAGGCTCATGTGTGGCGCACCCAAAGCCTAGGGAGCCACACAGGTTTGGGGGCTTAAGCTTATAAGTCCCCAGGGCCTCAGAGTCATGTTTGGGTCAAGAAAATTTGATCCAAGGATTAGGATTTTCATATGTGACTTGTTGAGGGGAGTTTTTTAGAGATTGTATCATAACCCAGTTGGGTTATTAGGTTTTATTTTAGGTCCATAGGTGTAGCCTATTTCTCTTGATTGGTGAAAGGGGCTAATTAGTTAATTGGATAGGTGGTTAGGGAATTTGTTGGCTAGCCCAACCATCTAGAATTGTAACTAATTATGTTGGGCCAAGACCAAGATCAAGGAAGCCTATGTGAAGAAAGACCGTACCTTATGTGGAAGACCGTATCCTCATATGCGTTGGAAAAAGAGAGGCCACGATCTTTTCTGGAGAAGGGCGTACGTGAAGGGAGGAGGCCACGATTTTTCTCCTGGAAAAAGTCTCTCACGGACGTGAGAGAAGGAAGAGCATATCTTCCCCTTTGTTCGGTTGTTGGGCGTTCTTGGATTGAGGAAGGGAGCAATTTCCAGAGTCTGTAACAGAGACTAGGGCTTCTTTTTCAAGTAATAAAGAACGATCTCTTATTTTTCTCCTGATATTTTATTGTCTTCTCTATTTTGTGCATGGTTTTGGTTCTTGATTCCAAGAAATAGTTTGTGCCGATTATTTTTCCGTATTTCTTCAAGAAGTCAGTTGCTTTCTATTTATTTCACGGAGAGTTAAGATCCCAACAAGTGGTATCAGAGCGAGGTTAGTCCGTGAGAAGGATTCAAGGAGGCATCTCTCTCTAGTTCATTTCCAAGAGGGGTTTCATCCCAAGATCTTGAGTTTAAGTTGGTTTTCACGTGGTATTTAGGGTTTCATCCCAGGATCCCTTTACGATATTTCTCAATCTTGATTTTGAGTTGGTTTTTGTGGCCTGATCAACCATGAGTACTAGCAACAAGGTGGAGTTTGAGAAGTTCAGTGGAAAGGAAAGTTTTACCATGTGGAAAGTTAGGGTTGAGGATATGTTAGTGCAGAATTCCCTGGATCTGGCTTTGGAGGAAAAGCCTGAGGAGATGGCGGAACGGGAGTGGCTGTCATTACAGAAGAAGGCGTGTGCAGCCATCAGAGGGTGTTTGGCTGATATGGCACTGTACAGCATCTTGGAGGAGAAGACACCAAAGGGTCTTTGGTCAAAGTTGCACGCCCTGTACATGGAGAAGAACATGTGCAACAAGATAATGTTGAAGAAGCAGTTTATAGCCTTCGGATGCAGGAAGGTGGAGATGTACTTCTTCATATTCAGAGATATGGCCAGGTCTGCAATGATTTGCTGACCCTTGGAGTGAAGATGGAGAAAGAGGATAGGTCTCTACTCTTGCTATGCTCGTTGCCGAGTTCATTCGACCCACTTGTCACCATTTTGCTGTATGGGAAGGAGACACTGGTTTATGAAGAAATTGTGTCAGTGCTTAGGTCCAGTGAGTAGAGGGAAAAGATGACAACGGATGGAGCACCTCAGGAGGGACTCTCGGTTAGAGAGAGGACCAGGAGAGGGAGGGATGGCAGCAGGCGCAGGGGGCGGTCAAAGTCCTGGAAAGGCAAGAGAGAGTTCAGATGCTTCAAGTGCAATCAGGTTGGGCACATAAAGAGGAACTGCCCTCTTTGAAAGAAGCAACAAGGCGCGAAGAGTGATAAGGAATCTGTGAGCACAGTGGCTGATTTGGGGTCTGAGAAGGATCTCATGGTTGTTTCGGATCTGCACCAAAAGGCGGTGGACAGTTGGATCCTTGATTCTGCATGCTCACATCACTACACACCGCATCGGTCTTGGTTCGCTGACTATGCCAAAACCGATGAGGGGACTGTAACACTTGGGGACAACCATCTTTGCAAGGTGGCTGGAGTCGGTACAGTCAAAGTAAGGATGTTTGATGGGGTTGTGCGGATACTCACATATGTGAAGCACGTCCCACAGTTGAAGAAGAACCTGGTGTCGCTGGGGTACCTAGAGAGAAGCGGTTTTAGCTTCAGTTGCCATTCCGGGAGTGGTGTCCTGAATATCATGAGAGGTGCCATGGTAGTGATGAAAGGGAAAAGGATGGATAATAATTTATATTAACTTGAAGGGTCCGTAGAGAGTGGTGGATCTGACACAGCAGCAGCAGCAGCACAGGATCAGTAGGGTTTGTACCGGTCGTGGCATTATCGCCTTGGCCACATGGGAGAACGCGGTATAAAGGAGCTGATGAAGGATGCATGGATTCTAGACCTGGATACAGGTGTTGCAGAGGTATGTGAGCCATGCCAGATGGGGAAGCAACACCGGGTGAAGTTCTCCACAAGTTTAGCTCGCAACGGAGGGCCCTTGGACCTAGTGCACATGGATGTTTGGGGTCCGGCTCCGGTTTCGGGGAGAAATGGAGCTAAGTATTTCATGTCGCTGATTGATGGCTTTTCGAGAAGAGTGTGGATATTTTTCTTGAGGGAGAAGTCAGAAGTCTTCACCAAGTTCAAAGCCTGGTTGGCAGAGATGGAGAAGGAGAAGGGGCGACATGTGAAGGTTGTGCGGTCAGATAATGGTGGAGAGTTTACAAGCAAGGAGTTCCTGAGATTTTGCCAGGATGGTGGGATCAGGAGGCAATTTTCGGTAGCCAGGACTCCTCAGCAGAATGGAGTGGCCGAGCGAATGAATAGGACTCTCACGGAGAAAGCGAGGTGTATGAGGTTGCAGGTAGGGTTACCCAAGGTGTTTTGGATCGATACAGTTGATACAGCAGTCTACTTGGTGAATCGGTCTCCTCATACAAAGCTTAATGGGAGGGTTCCAGAGGAGCTATGGTCCGGAAGAAAGGTGGAGCTTGGTCATCTTAGAGTATTTGGGTGCACTGCATTTGTGCACATTGATCCCAGTCAGCGAAGCAAGTTGGATGCCAAGGCCCGGAAGATGGTGTTCATTGGATATCCGCGAGGAGTCAAAGGATACAGGCTATGGGATCCTTTGGAGAAGAAGGCTATGATCAGCCGAGATATGATCTTTGATGAAGATTCAGTCCTTAGAAGGCAGAAGGAGGTGGAGGTTCAGCAGGAGGTCCAATCGGACGCGGTTGGGCAGGATGCATCTCAGCAGGGTGCAACTGAGCAACAACTGACCTCATATACAATTTTTCCTTTTACAGATATATCGAGAGGATCTCAGATTCAGGTGGAGCACTCTTCAGTGGTGCCTCAATGTGTAGAGAGCAGCGAGATGCATGCTCATGGCCTAGATGAGCAGGGGGAGGAGCCACCTCCCAGTCCAGGCATCGGAATCGCATTACATAAGCCTAGGCGGATCGTGAGGCAGCCAATACAATATCGTTTTGATGAAACCATGTCGTATGCTTTGGTGGCTGCTAGTAGTGGACCGGAGACCTACGAGGAGGCGGTGGCAAGCCAGGATCGTGATAGGTGGGTCCAAGCCATGTAGAGGAGGTGCAATCTCTACATAAAAATAAGACTTGGTAGTTTGTGGCACTGCCAAGTGGAAAGAAACCTATTGGTTGCAAATGGGTGTATCAATACAAGGAAGGAATCTCAGAGAAGGAAGGGCCAAGGTACAAGGCCAGGTTGGTGGCCAAAGGATACTCCCAGAAGGAAGGCATTGACTACAATGAGGTGTTCTCACCTGTGGTTCGACATACATCTATCAGATTGTTGTTGAGTATTGTAGCGGTGCAGGACTTGGAGCTAGAGCAAATGGATGTTAGGACGGCCTTCCTCCATGGGGATTTGGAGGAGGAAATATATATGGAACAGCCACAGGGGTTCGAGGAGCCAGGGTCAGAAGGAAAGGTATGTCTTTTGCAAAGATCATTGTATGGATTGAAACAGTCACCGAGGCAGTGGTACCTACGGTTTGATGCATATGTGAGGAGCATTGGCATGACCAGATGTGAGTATGATCCCTGTGTGTATGTTAGAATTCTTGAAGATAACTCTAGATTGTACCTACTTTTATATGTGGATGATATGTTAATAGCATGCAAAAGTAGAGGAGTTGTAGAGGACCTAAAGGCAGTTTTGTCATATGAATTTGAAATGAAGGATTTGGGTCCTGCTACAAGGATACTAGGGATGGAGATCTTCAGGGACAGAGCCAGAAGGATGCTTCATTTGTCTCAGGGGAATTACATCAAGAGAGTCTTATAGAGATTCAACATGGATGGTGAGAAACCGGCAGCATTGCCTCTGCCGGTCATGTTAAGCTCTCTAAGTTGATATCACCCAGGACTGAGGTGGAGGCCGAGGAGATGACAAGAATACCATATGCTTCAGGAGTTGAGAGTCTGATGTATGCAATGGTGTGTAGTAGGCTAGATCTCGGGCATGCAGTTAGCCAGGTCAGCAGGTTTATGGCTAATCCAGGCAGAGAGCATTGGAGAGCACTGAAAGGTATCTTCAGATACTTAGTGGGCATAGCTGGAGTTGGCATTTGCTACAGGCGCCGTAGCGTAGAGGACAACTCTAGGGTGTTCATGGAGGCTCAGGACAGGATGCTTGGGTTTGTGGATGCTGATTATGGTGGTGATTTGGACATGAGACATTCCACTACAGGTATGTGTTTATGATGAATGGTGGTCCAATCTCATGGAGGTCAAGTCTACAGGCGATTACAGCATTGTATACTATAGAGTCAGAGTACATTGGTATTTCTGAGGCAGCCAAGGAAGCTATGTGGCTGAAGGGACTTGCATTGGAGATGGGCATTGCACAGGGAGCAATCAAGATTTTTTCGGATAGCCAGAGTGCATTGTGTTTGGTCCAGAATCCGGTCTATCATGCTAGGACCAAACATATTGACATCAGGTACCACAGAATTCGGGAGCTGGTGGAAGATGGTGAAGTGGAGCTCGCCAAGGTGTCTACTGCAGAGAACATGGCTGATGCACTTACCAAGGTTCTTCCAAGGAATAGCTTCTTCAGATGTGGAGCTCAGATGAGATTGATGGACCGGGGAGAGCTTACTGGAGCTTTGGAGCGCCAAGGAGGAGATTATAGGCTCATGTGTGGCGCACCCAAAGCCCAGGAGAGCCACACAGGTTTGGGGGCTTAGGCTTATAAGTCCCCAGGGCCCCAGAGTCATGTTTGGGTCAAGGGGATTTGATCCAAGGATTAGGATTTTCATGTGACTTGTTTGGGGGAGTTTTTTAGAGATTGTATCATAACCCAGTTGGTTTATGAGGTTTTATTTTAGGTCCAGAGATGTAGCCTATTTCTCTTGATTGGTGAAAGGGGCTAATTAGTTAATTGGGTAGGTGGTTAGGGAATTTGTTGGCTATCCCAACCATCCAGGATTGCAACTAATTATGTTGGACCAAGACCAAGATCAAGGAAGCCCAAGTGAAGAAAAACCGCACCCCATGTGGAAGACCGTATGCTAATGTGCGTTGGAAAAAGAGAGGTCACAGTTTTTTCTGGAGAAGGGCGTGCGTGAAGGGAGGAGGCCACGATTTTTCTCATGGAAAAAGTCTCTCACGGACGTGAGAGAAGGAAGAGCGTATCTTCCCCTTTGTTCGGTTGTTGGGTATTCCTGGATTGAGGAAGGGAGCGGTTTCCAGAGTCTGTAACAGAGGCTGGGGCTTCTTTTTCAAGTAATAAAAAACGATCTCTTATATTTCTCCTGATATTTTATTGTCTTCTCTATTCTGTGCATGGTTTTGGTTCTTGATTCCAAGAAATAGTTTGTACCGATTATTTTTCCGTATTTTTTCAAGAAATCGGTTGCTTTCTATTTATCTCATGGAGAGTTAAGATTCCAACAAGCCAAACAGCCTTACAGTAATCAAGACCATCGGATTGGCAATCCCAGGCTTATTCCTCCTTCCACGAAGCCGAACATATCCGTGCAGGAATTCATGCCAAGGAGAAATAGTCACAAGCTATAGCCAAAAGGAGGAACCAAGATAGTGACAAGCCAAGGAGAAACCAATGAAGGATTCAAAAATGGTTAGCCTAATATTTCCGCATACAAAGAAACCACTATGAACGTACCAGAAAAATTAATTAATGACCTTCAAAATAGTGACAAGCCAAGGAGAAACGATTATGAAGGATCCAAAAATGGTTAACCTAATTTTTCCACGGACAGAGAAGTTAGACTGCAACTTATCGAACCCCCGTTTGACTAGTCACCTCCTGCGAGAGCCGGATAGAAACACCTTCCTTCTTTTTATCAGAGAGAATGGAATTCCAACTCTCTACAAAGGAAAATACTTTGATCGAGAACTTTGCTATGGGAGTTTGCTTCGAATCGAAAGAGTTAGCAATCCATTCCTTCCTTTCCAAATACAACAACACGCCACGAAAACAAGAGTCTCATCCTGGTTTTTCGCTATTCTTTTTGGTAGGTCATTTCTTTAGCTAATCCAATTAAAGCTTATTCATGGAGTCTGCAAAACCAATAATTTGAAAAAGCTCTCGAGTGATCTTCTTCCTTATTGGTAAGTGGTCTGTTGATTCATCCTCTCGGCCACACAGGGGGCGGTGAGAGTCCTGCATGTCGATAGATCGTTGAAAACTTTAATTTTCTCCTGAACGAGAATTCTCTAGTTTTATCTTTGCAAATATGGATATTTATCTTCCCATAGCTAAAGAACCTATATCAAACTTTCACCAAGGAAGGTGGTACCGTGTTTTTACTCCATCTCCACGTAACTTTGTCCGGTGAAGAAGGGAGATCGGGTGAACTAACTAGCTAGTGCCAAAAGTTGTCCAAGTTGCTCTTCTTCTCGATCTCGAGTTAAAGATGGGGGAAAATGAAAGAGTTTTCTTTTATAATCCATGCCCATATCGTTGCATGGTGGCCCGGGGCACTCTCTCAAAACAGATCTGTTCTAGCCAGTGGGCTAAACTTGTAATATATAATCTATATTCAGTAAAATTTGGGTTGGCTAATACCCAAATTTACTTGTTATTAAAATAATAATAAAAAAAAGGACGGTGGTAATCATGAGATTTAATTTACTTGTAACTAGAGTCATGGGCAGTTGAACTGGCAGGACATGTACCAGGTTCGGTAAGATAGATCTATGAGAGGCTTGAAAAGGCCTGGACATTTTATTGGAGGCGAAGAGGTGGATTCTTTGGTTAGTCTTCGTGGTTGAAAAGGATGGCGGAGGGCGCGCGGGCGGACATATTGACTGATAATGGGTGGATGCTACCATTTTCAAAAGTTCGAAAAGAATCCAGATGAACAAATTCCCACTAAGGTTTAGACAGCCGCTGTCAAGAATATTTCGCGCTTGCTGAGATGAAATAATAAGATTATAATTGTTATTAGTTTTTGTTACTAGTTTCTCTTGTCGAGTTGGAAGCAACGATCGATATTGGAGGATGAGCTAGACATTTAATTACTTAAGAGGGCGATCTAGGTGCATGGATGGCGATGGAGAATTTTATATATATATATATATATATATATAGCTTAATCTCTCAAATTCTAGAATTCAATCATAGATAGCTTAATCCAATTGCTAAGAAATTGGGTACCTTTGGTTTGCTTGAAATTAAAATCATAATCAAAATTAGATTTAAAATAAAAATTTGTTTATCAAGAAAGTATAAAAATTGGGTTCCGGAGGATCGGAATATTCTAATTCCATCTTGAAATCGACATGCAAATGAAAATCCATCCAACAAAATTGCTGGATTTTTATTTTTATTTGAAGTCAAATTCTGTTCATCTAAACATGCCCTTGTCACTTTAATATGCTAACACCATTAATATTTAAACTATTAATAATTAATAGAAATTAAATATCAATATATACATATGCACGCGCAAAAGTCTAATGATGTGATCATTTGTTGAAAAAACTAAAAAAAAAAAAAAAAATCAAGCTAGAGGTGAGCAAGTGATGTAGATGATTATAATTGTAAACATTCCATCACTCTATTATTGGTGTAGGTGAATGCAGGGTGCGATGGTTTAGACGTTCGCGGCTAATTAAAAATAATAACATCTGGATTTCATTTTCGTTGGACACGCCAGTATATAGCACGATAATTGAGACAAAGTTCAAAGATACATAGGAGACGGAACTTTATTTTATGCGGTCTAAGGTAGGTGGAACCGTGGAAGCGAGACGTAAGCAGCCATTAACACCATATGATGTTTGACCCTGAATGGCAAGTTCCACGCTAAAGTCTTCCCTTTTGTGCGGCACTATCTCAAATTTTTCCAGGTGGGACATCTCTGCTTTTAAAGGGCCGCGTTGTTTTCTTTTTTCTTTCTTTTTTTAGGGATTAAAAAGGAGGCTAAGAAGGCCTCCACCTAGTTATTATTAAATATTAAAAATATATATAAAAGATAAGTTATCAGGAAGAAAAAAGTTGGAAGAAAATATATCCATCGGTTCTTAAAAATCATAGAAAGCATTTAGACCTTAGCAGAGATAAATAAAATAAAATAAAATAAAATAAAATAAAAGAATCACGATCCATGGACCGAGAGGGGCCATCCACGGTCTAGATGAGATGAGTTTTTGAAATAAAGTAATGAACAAACGAGCGTGCTGTTTCCTTATGAAACAGACCAAATAAAAATAAAAGACTGGGTTAAAATTTCACCTAAATCTTTGGTTAGCATGGAACCGGGGAACCATCTTTTCTTTAGATGTTCATTCGCGAAGAGCCTTTAGCTTAGTTGAATTTGACAGGGAGGCCGGCTGGATTCCATGATCTATTATTGATTGATCGGGAATGGAAGAACAGAAAGGTGATGGCTAATGGTGTCGGTATTTAGCTTGCTGCGGCGGTGTGTTAGAAAAATTTGGAACGAGACGAATGCGCGTATATTTCTCGACAGAAAAAGGTACGCGGTTTTCTGCTTTGCAAAAGATTATGAAAGCCTTTCATAGCCGGGTCCATATTTGCTCTTCCAAGGACCACCCTTTGCACCTGACCACGTGGAGAAGATGAGTCGTCGGCTCTTCCTGACAGCAATTCACTGGTCCACCATTTTCCCTCCCGTGCACGGATGCAATGTGGAACTCCTAAAACTTGCATATTCTTACACCGCTTCTTCAGTAATAAACGGGGGTAGCAGCCTGCTACCTCCTATTTCCATTTTTTTTTTTTAAAAAAAAAAAAAAAAAAATCACCTAGACGATAATGAGACGGATCATGATAACAAGAACTTTTTACTGCACTTTAAGTATGCGGTGATGGAAGTGGGGCACTTCCCCACTAATTTATCATAATTAACCGAGTGAAAAATCGCTTCAGTCTACTATCATAAGTAGAGGTACGGATATTAGACATTTCGAGTCACTCAAGAGGTCTCGGAGACCCAAAACCCCCCCCCCCCCCCTCATCCTACTAATTTCATCGGCAAATTTATTCCTTGGAAGTAGTTACACATAGTACAAAGGACCGGTTAAACTTCCAGGAAAGAAGTTCTGAAATCCTTAGAAGAAGATAAAGATTATAGGAAATGAAAGGGAATGCGGTGGTGGATTGATAGCAGTGCTGTCATGGAAACCTATAATTTCACTGATATTGTCCTGGACTGGAAGGACATAACTAATAAACTGCCACGGGAAACCAATCCCATGTTCATCTTCCTTCACCGGTGATCAACTGGGAGAAGACGTTGGTCGTCGTTATGTCTGGTTGGCTTTCGCTTTCACTCGTCTTCGTCGTTCCATCACCTACTTCATCGATCGAGATACTGGTCGAGGATGCTCCAACTACTGCCACCGGAATCTGCGAGTCCGTATTGACACTATCCTCGAAGGGCTCCCTCTTCTTCAACTGCGTCTCCTGTAGCTGGAGAGCATACTCCAAGTTCCAGAGCACATCACCCATTGCAGGCCGATCGACGCCGTACTCGGCGAGGCACTTCTCCGCTATTTCGCCAAACTTCCTCAGGGAATTCGTGTTGATCTTCCCCTCCAGCCTCGGGTCGATGATCTTCTCGAGCTGGCCATTCTGATACCAATGTAGCGCCCACTCCGCCAGGTTGAGCTGGTCCCTCGACAGTCTGTGGTCGATCACCGGCCTCGCGCACAGCACCTCGAAGAGCAGCACCCCAAAAGAATACACATCAGACTTGTCCGTGAGCTTCTGGACCTTGAAGTACTCGGGATCCAGGTACCCAAACGTTCCCTTGACCCCGGTGCTAACATGAGTTTCCCCGAAGGAAGGCCCCAACCGTGAGAGCCCGAAGTCAGAGACCTTGGCCAGGTAGTTCTCCCCGAGCAGGATGTTGGTGGACTTCACGTCTCGGTGGATGATGTTGTGCGAGTAACCTGTGTGCAGGTAGTGGAGGCCCCTGGCTGCGCCGATGCATATCTCCAGCCTCTGCTTCCACGAAAGGCACGGCAAGTCGGAGCCATACAAGTATGTCCTCAGCGGCCCTTTCTCCATGTGTTCGTAGACCAGGATCATCTCGGACCGCTCGTCGCAGTACCCGATCAGGGACACAAGATGGCGGTGGCGGATTTGAGAAAGGACAATGATCTCCGTCTGGAATTCTGGGTATCCCTGCTTCGATCCCCGCATTCCTCGCTTCACTGCAACGATGGTGCCATCCGACAGGGTTCCCCGGTAGACCTTACCGAATCCACCCGTACCGATAACGAGCTTCTCATCAAAATCGTTTGTCGCCGCTTTGATTTCGGCGAGGGGAATGTGGAGACCCAGATTGAAGTTGGGGGAGCCGTTTGGTCCTGTTCCGTCGGTGAGCTTGCTCGAAAGGCCACTGGAATCGACAACGCCAGCCCGGTACGGCGACCACGAGACAGGACTCTCGTTTGGCTTGGGTACCGGCTTTGGCCGACGTCTCTTACACAACACCACCAACGCGATGATGGCTGAGATAATGAGCAGAGCACCAACAATGGATGGAATCAGAACAGCCAGAGAAACGCTATTCTTCCCATTGCGCCTAGGGACCGAGACAGGGTTGAAGGTTCCGTTGAGGCTGCCGACGCTGTTGTTCACCTTCATGATCTCGAGCCCGTTCAGTATGGCGTCGGCCGTCTCCGGGTTGGTCTTGCTAAGTGACCGGCCGATGCTAACACTGAGGACCCGCTGCGAGGTCGCACCGTCCAAGGTGTAGTCCCGATAGAAAGCTTCCGCAACGTTATTCGTGTAGTCGGCTGGATGGAGATTTTCGAAGGCAAATTCGTCGCCGACGTAGACGTTGAAGTAGAAGCCTAACGTGTACGCCTTTGTCACAATATCACAGAAATGCATCCGGATAAAATAAGTGTAGCCTGGAGTGACCGGGAATCTCCAGGTTAGGTTGAAGTTGAAATCGGGGTTAGCGTTCACCAAAGAGCTTTTGTTCATCGATCGCGCCGTGGCGTAGACGAACGGGGGTGCGACTTCAGGGGCATCTAGATCAGAGTACGTGATGCTCTGGCTGCTGTCCTTCAGCGATAACTCCTTGGATAAGAAGTAGTCGTCGTCGGGAATCCAGGTTCTCCAGAGGGTGTCATTAGCCGGAGTGACTTTTTTGCCTCCCACGTTGATCCTGTAGACGGTTTCCAGGGCCTGATCCTGTTTTTGGTCGATAGTCTGACTAAGGATGGTGGGTGCCGTGAAGACCTCGATAGCATTAACGAAGGCCAGGGAAGATGCACCGGAATTAGAATTGGGGGTGAAGGTAATGATGAGCTCGCCGGTGTCCACCCAGAGCAGGTACTCCTTGATGATGGGGGCTGGGGTGTTTGGGACGGCGAAGTCGGCGAGGAGGAGGAAACGGTCGAGGGTGGAGACGTTGAAGCGGGCGGCGGCGAGGTCGCGGTTTTGGGCGGAGAAGGGGAAGAAGTGGAGGCGGAGGAAATGGAAGCCCTGGGAGTCGAGATTGAATTGATAACTGGAGGGCTCCGTGAAAGCCCTGGCAGCAGCGTAGAGAGAGGGGGAGTTGGAGGCTGTGTTGGGGTTGGAGAGGGGGATGGACTTGGACTTGGACATGAGGAACTTCGAGTCGGGAGTAAAGTCGCGAGAGGGGGTGTCGGAGGTGAGGCTGATGGTGGAGGTCGAGCCGCAGGCGAGAAAGTAGGAATTGTTGGGGGTGAAGGCAGAGGAGGATAAGCGGAAGAACAAGGAGAGAGTGGTTATTCCTAGCAGCAGCTCCATCACCGGTGGCATGGAGAGGTGCGGCCGATGGCCAGACACCAAAGCCAGCGCGTGAAGCAGGGAAATAAGTGGATGGAAGGTAGCGGGTGGGAGGGTGTGGAAATGGAGGCAGTCCACCAAGAGAAAAAGAATGAGAGAGTGGTAACTTGATCCGCGTCGACACGAGATATTTTGGAGCGGTATCATTATCCGTGCTCGTAGGATTTTATCTTCCGTAACGTGTGGTTATTCCATGGACCACGCAAGTCCACGGTCTACGTTTACTCATCTACGAGGAGATCCACCGAGGATCTAGCCATCGGACGTCTAGGATGTAATCGTAATGGTGACCTTGCTTTCATATCGTTCACATCACGGCACTTGGCATTTGTACGTAACTTGGGCGGGACCTACCATGCGACTAGCAGCGAGGCTTTGCGCATCACTTTCGGGGTCACGGGTGACAAAGTGACGATTAACAAGAGCATGTGAGGTAGCTGATATGGTGGGTAATGATCATCCAATTAAAATTTTTAATATTATATAATTAAAAAATAAAAATTATTTTTATTTTTACTTCATAGATATTTTTTAAAAAAATTAAAAATACTGAAAAAAAAGATTTTTTTTTATATATTTTTTAATAAATATTTATAGGACCAATGCCGTTTGAAATATATTTAAGAAATTAGTATAGTTTCCTGTGCATCGTGGCAATATGAGGAACCGCATGTTAGGTGCTGTTACGGTCGTTACAGTGACGTGGCATGTCTCAGATTCTACCAGGCGTGATTCGAGCCACGTGGAATTTTTTCGGCAGAACGGGGACGGTCCAGCAAGGTCAGATGTGGATCCACCTCGACCGAAGTCGAGGTCGGGTCGGGCCAATCTGCTCCTTCGCCAGGTGTCCGCCCAGGAGGGGTCCACCTCGGTCGAAGTCGAGCGCCTCTCTGCAGGCGGCCCCTTCCTCCCTCGTCAGGTGGCGACCTGAGACGGTGCCACCTCGACCGAGGTCGAGCCGGGCCCTCTGCTGCTCCTTCGCCAGGTGTCCGCCCTGGAGGGGTCCACCTCGGCCGAAGTCGAGCGCCTCTCTGCCGCTCCACCAGGTGTCCGCCCAGGAGGTGTCCATCTCGGCCGAAGCCGGCGGCCCCTTCCTCCCTCGCCGGGTGGCGCCCCGAGACGGTGCCACCTCGGCCGAGGTCGAGCCGGGCCCTCTGCCGCTCCGCCAGATGTCCGCCCAGGAGGGGTCCACCTCGGCCGAAGTCGAGCGCATCTCTGCCGCTCCGCCAGGTGTCCGCCCAGGAGGGGTCCACCTCGGCCGAAGTCGAGCGCCTCTCTGCCGCTCCGCCAGGTGTCCGCCCAGGAGGTGTCCACCTCGGCCGAAGCCAGCGGCCCCTTCCTCCCTTGCCGGGTGGTGCCCTGAGACGGTGCCGCCTCGGCCGAGGTCGAGCCGGGCCCACTGCTGCTCCTTCACCAGGTGTCTGCCCTGGAGGGGTCCACCTCGGTCGAAGTCGAGCGCCTCTCTACCGCTCCGCCAAGTATCCGCCCAGGATGTGTCCACCTCGGCCGAAGCCGGCGGCCCCCTTCCTCCCTCGTCGGGTGGCGCCCTGAGAAGGTGCCACCTCGGCCGAGGTCGAGCTGGGCCCTCTGCTGCTCCTTCACCAGGTGTCCGCCCAGGAGGGGTCCACCTCGGCCGAAGTCGAGCGCCTCTATGCCGCTCCGCCAGGTGTCCGCCCAAGAGGGGTCCACCTCGGCCGAAGTTGGCGGCCCCTTCCTCCCTCGCCGGACGGCACCCTGAGATGGTGCCACCTCGTCCAAGGTCGAGCCAGGCCCTCTGCTGCTCCTTCACCAGATGTCCGCCCATGAGGGGCCCACCTCGGTCGAAGTCGAGCGCCCCGCGTGGTGAGGCCGCCGAGGAGCAAAAGCACGAGTTCCGAGACTGTCCCTCGAGCAGCGCGCGCCGCACCCCGAGAAGAGTGACGGTACGGTCGACAGCGACGCGCGAAACCTCGTTTACATCGGCCCGACAGGTTCCGCAGCCGAGAAGCAAAATCCTGGCAGGACAGGACCGGGTAACGGGCGTTGTTGGCGCATAGGAAAGAGAGCGCTCGCGTTCGGCCCCCAAGATTTGGCCAGCATCCTCCCCCCACCCTTTCCTCGCTAGGTTCGGCAAGCAAGACAAGGAGGCCGCCGGGTTCTTAGGCCCAAAGGGGAAAGGGGGAAGAGAGGGAGGGAAGGAGGTGAAAGCGAGAGGGAGCCTCCCAGGGGCGGGAAGCCGGAGGCAGCGTGATGGATAAAAGGATGGGAAGAGCGGACGACTAGGTAAGAGGAAAAAAGGGCTGGGAAAAGGAGAGACACCGAGAGTAGGATCCAAGATCCCGAGAGGGACCCTTGGCGCAAGCATGGTAAAGGAACCTTGCCCAATTTCTACTCTTCCTGAGACCTTCTTTACAAAGATAATCTCCAAGCCTGGGACTCCTTCAAGGGCCCACCTTGGAGACTCTGTTCCATCTCGCCGTTTTCTAACTTGACCGTCAGAGCACCCTCATCGGGATCCCTGGCCAGGATTTCTGACCTTGTCTTGCAGGATCGCGAGTCCGGAGACCTCGGGGCGAGACGGCCTGATCAAGTCACCAGCTCTGAAGCTACAGGCGTGGCAGTGAGATCGGCAACAGATTGGCGCGCCAGGTAGGGGGGCAGGACAATACCCCCAGTGCGAGCTAGCTCTCCGTGGGACGAAGCGCGCTCCGGCTATGGTGGTCACATGCGGGCGCAAAGCATCCACCAGCCGAGTAGGAGAGGTCCCCTCCCATCAGGGGCCACGCAGCCCGGAGAGGGAGCTTCCTGCTCCCCCTCCTCTTCCACCGCAGCCGACCTCGGTGGACGGACCTTTTGCAGCTGTCATCCAACAGCTGCAAACCCTGATTACAGCAGTTTGGCAGCTACAGCATCAGCAGCACTCCTTGGCCACGCAGCCCCAGCCAGGGACCCCCGCAGCTCGAGTCGCGGGGCCGCGCAGAAGCCTGTGCTCTATCCATGGCAGGCCATCCCAGTCGCGGGCAGCCTCCAACCCCCACGGGAGCCACCAGACTCCCGCGAAGAGAAATTACTCCGGTTAGGCAGATCGCGAGAGTCAATCCCCGACCGATGATGCTGAGACGGCGCGCCGCAGCAGGCGGCATCGGGGCAAAGCCCCCCGCCGAGACCGATCGGCGCCCCCTTCACCAGCGGCCTCGGTGGAAGATTCCACTAACGAGGCCATCAAGCGCCAGGCCAAGAGGCGCCTGGAGGAGCATGAGCGCAAACTGGCGGAGTTCGCCCGTTGATTTGCCGATCTGCAGAACTCCTCGACGGACCCGGCGGGATACGACTCCCGATCCAAGAGGAGCCAGTTCCAAGCCAGTTCCGCATGCCTCAGGTCGATCCTTACGACGGGACCACCGACCCTTTGGACCATCTGAAGAGCTACAAGGCTCTTATTAGGGTCCAGGGGGCCACGGATGCTCTTTTGTGCATCGCTTTCCGTGCTACCCTCCGGAAGGCTGCTCGAGTCTGGTTCACCCGCCTTGAGCGGGGATCCATTTGCTCCTTCCATCAATTGGAGGGAAGGTTTGTGGCGCACTTCGATGCTTGTCGGAAGGTGCCGAGAGAGGTGGACTGCCTCTTCTCCATCCGCTTGCAGGACCAGGAGCTGCTTCGGGACTACATTACCCGCTTCAAGACCGCTGCCCTGGAAATCTACAGTCTGGACGAGCCCGTTGCCATGCTGGCATTAAAGCGCGGGCTCAAGACGTCCCGCATGGCTTATTCCCTGGACAAGAAACCCCCTAGGACATACTTCGAGCTCCTCCTCCGTGTCCATAAGTACATCCGAGCGGAGGAGGCTGATTGCACCCGCTGAGAGCTGGACGGGAGGACCTTGAAGAAGCCGGCCTCGAGAGATGTTCCAAGGACCTGGAGGCCCGGGCCACCTGCTGACCCCCATCCAAATTCGAAGCCGAAGGGCGGAGTCCCCCCGGAGCAAAGTTTCACCCCTCTCCTTGATCCCAGAACGAAGATCCTCATGGAGATTGAGGGCGAGCACTATCTCCGCCGACCTCCACCTCAGAACCCGAGGAGCACCCGCGATAAGTCAAAGTACTGCCAGTTCCATCGCGAGCACCGACATGACATGGAGGAGTGTCGCAATCTGAAGCGGGAAATCGAGGAGCTGATCAAAAGAGACTACCTCAGGAAGTTCATGAGGAACGAAGCTCTGGCGGAGGGACAGCTGCTTGCGGCCCTCCCCCGGTCCCCGCGATCGATAATCGCCCGACGGAGAAGCCGGTGGGCATGATCTCTTGTGAAATCGGGCGGGCGGCAAAGAAGGCCCGGGAGGTGGGAGACCCGGAGAATGTAACCCCTTTTGAGAAGGGGAATGAAAACAAGAATGTAAATAATGATGCTGTGGTGGTCGAGATGACCATCGCAAAGCATCCTGTACATCGCATTATAGTAGATAGTGGAAGCTCTACTGATATACTTTTTTATGACGCTTTCTCCCGAATGAACCTGTCTCATGATCAGCTAAGGCCGGTGCACACCCCTCTTGTGGGCTTTACCGGGGACTCGGTGGGGGTCGAGGGGGAGATTACACTCCCTGTCACCGCTGGATCCCCACCTCGGTAGACAACAGTCATGATGACGTTCACCGTCGTCAAGCTCCCTTCGCCTTATAATGCGATCCTCGGTCGCCCGGGGCTCAACCAGCTGGATGCCATGATCTCTACAAGGCGGTTGCTGGTGCAATTCCCCACGGCCTCTGGGCCTGGGTTGGTGAGGGGGACGACTCAGCCAGTCCAGCATTGCCTTCAAACAGTCCCGGGTGCCCGAGGTGCCGGGCTCGGCCCCGACGTCGACGACCTCGACTTAAGGGAGAAGGAACCCAGGGGAGGACCCGTAGAGCGTCTGTTGGCATATCCTCTCGATTCGGACTCTCACAAAACCGTGCAGGTGGGGGCCCAGCTCCTGGAGGAGGAACGGGCTCGCCTACTAGATTTCCTCCGCACGAATGCGGATGTGTTTGCATGGTCCACGGCCAACATGCCGGGCATCCCACCTGAAGTCATCACCCACAGGCTGAACGTGGATCCGAGGTGCCGCCCGATCCGCCAGAAGAAGAGGAGCTTCGCCACAAAAAGGCAGAGGGCCATCAACGAAGAGGTGGAGAAGCTCATCGCCGCCGGTTTCGTGCGGGAAGTACAATATCCCAGCTGGTTGGCGAATGTGGTCATGGTAAAGAAGAGTAGTGGCAAGTGGAGGATCTGTGTGGACTACACCGACCTCAACCGAGCCTGCCCGAAGGACAGCTTCCCTCTTCCGAAGATTGACCAGCTAGTGGACACCACTTCGGGGCATCGCCTCCTCTCTTTCATGGATGCCTTCTCCGGGTACAACCAGATTCGAATGCTCCCAAAGGACGAAGAGCACACCGCCTTCATCACTACTGCGGAACTTACTGTTACAAGATGATGCCATTTGGCCTCAAGAACGCCGGGGCCACGTACCAGCGACTGGTCAACAAAGTCTTCAAGGATCAGATCGACCGCAACAGGCAGGTGTACGTGGATGATATGCTGGTAATGAGCAAGCCCCTCTCGGATCATGTTGGCGACCTGGCGGAGACCTTCGGCAACCTCCGACTTCATCAGATGAAGCTAAACCCGGCGAAGTGCGCCTTCGGTGTCTCCGCCGAGAAATTCCTGGGGTTCATGGTGACCCAAAGAGGGATAGAGGCCAACCCGGAAAAGGTCCAGGCCATCTTGGACATGGAGCAACCTGCCTCCAAGAAGCAAGTGCAGCGGCTCACCGGCCGGATAGCTGCTCTGAGTCGGTTTATCTCGAGGTCGGCCGACCGCTGCTGGCCATTCTTCAAAGTGCTGAGAAAGGTGAGCGACTTCACCTGGACCGAGGGGTGCCAGGAGGCGTTTGACGACCTAAAGAAGACGCTTACATCGCCCTCATTGCTTTCCAAGCCCGAGGAAGGAGAGGAGCTCGTCCTCTACCTGGCGTCCACCCCGGAGGCCGTCAGCTCGGTCTTGGTTCAGACCGACGACCAGGGAGTACAGAGGCCGGTGTACTACACAAGCAAACTCCTTCGCGATGCGAAGCTCAAGTATTCCCGGCCCGAAAAGCTCATTTTTGTGTTAATAGTGTCTGCTCAGCGTCTCAGGCCCTATTTTCAAGCACATCCCATTGCCATCCTGACTGATCAACCACTGAAAGCGATACTCAGCCGACCCGAAACGTCCGGGCGATTGGCGAAGTGGGCACTCAAGCTCAGCGAGTTTGATATCGCTTATTGACCAAGCTCGGCCATGAAGGCGCAGGTGCTCGCCGACTTCTTGGTCGAGTGCGCAGGCCTGGGCAAGGGGACAGAAGAGGACCCTCTACACCAGCAATTGAAACCAGGACCCGAGGAGGACGCGTGGATCCTTCACGTGGATGGAGCTTCGAACTCCGGTGGGAGCGGAGCCAGTCTCATTCTCGCCAACGGCGATGGGGTCATCGCCGAATGTGCACTCCGTTTCCTGTTCGCCATAACTAACAACCAGGCGGAGTACGAGGCACTCCTCGCCGGGCTTAGAGTGTCCCGCGAGTTGGGCATTGCCAACCTCAAGGCCTTCACCGATTCCCAGCTGGTGGCCGGACAGATCTACGGAGAGTATGGTGCGCACAGCCCTCAAATGGAGAAATACCTGGAGCTCGTGAGAACGAGCACAGCCGGGTTTCAGTGCTTCAGCATCTCCCACATACCCCGCGGGGAGAATGCTCCGTGGACGCTCTCTCCTGGCTGGCAACCCTGCCGGACTCGTTGCTGGGCCGCGCTCATGTTGAGCGACTCAAGGCCCCGAGTTACGAGACCCCTGTGGAGGTCCATCAGGTCAGCCAAGAGCCCGACTGGATGGGCAACTACGCCGAGTACATTACCAGCGGCACCTTGCCGGAAGACCGCGCAGCGGCCCGTCTTATCAAAAAGAAGGCCGCGCGGTTCATCCTCATGGATGGGCAGCTGTATCGGAGGTCCTACTCCTTTCCCCTCCTCAAATGCTTGAGACCCGCGAAGGCCGCACTCGTACTCCAGGAAATCCACGAGGGCATCTGCGGGAACCACGTGGGGGGCAGAACGCTAGCATATAAGGCCCTCCGCCAAGGTTATTTCTGGGAGACGATGAAGGAGGATGCCGCTGACTTCGTAAAGAGATGTGACCGGTGCCAGCGGCACGCCGTGGTGCAGCGGCAGCCCTCTGCTCCGCTTTCCCTGCTCTCGGCCCCGTGGCCGTTCGCCCAATGGGGGATGGATCTCTTAGGACCCTTTCTCCCGGCATCCGGACAGCGGAGGTTTCTGATCGTGGTCATCGACTACTTCACGAAGTGGGTCGAGGCCGAACCCCTGGCACGGATCACGGAGGCAAACGTCGCCAAGTTTCTCTGGAAGTCAACCATTTTCCGTTTCGGCCTCCCCATACCATAATCACCGATAATGGACGTCAGTTCGACTATCGGGAGTTTGAAGAATTTGTAGCGACCTCGGCATCCACCATCGTTTCACCTCGGTGGCGCATCCACGGACAAATGGAGAAGCCGAGGTGATGAATAGGACCATCTTGCAAGGCCTCCGGACGAGGCTAGATCAAGCCAAGGGTAGGTGGACAGAAGAGCTCCCGAGCATCCTATGGGCGTACCACATCACCCCGAGGACGGCCACCGACAAGACCCCGTTCAACCTCGTCTTCAGGGCCGAGACGGTTATCCCGATTGAGCTCAGCCTACCCACCCTGCACGTAGAGCAATACGACGAAGTGGAGAACCCTGCCAGGATGATGCTGAACTTGGACCTCCTTGAGGAGACAAGGGACAAGGCCCGAGTCCGAATGGCGGTGTACAGGCAGCGGGTGGCCAGGTACTACAACTCCAGGGTGCGACCGAAGTCCTTTCGCCCAGGAGATCTGGTGCTCCGGCGTGCTGAAGCTTCCCAGCCATGGGAGTGCGGGAAGCTCTCCACGAACTGGGAGGGTCCGTACAGGGTTGCGGAAGTTCTCCCTCACGGGGCCTATTACCTGGTGGAGTTAGGAGGGTCCAGGTTCCCTCGATCCTGGAATGCCTCGAACCTGAGGATGTATTACCAATGTTGTAAGGTTCCTCAAACTCCTGCAATAAAACTCATTTACTTCAAATTATTCTTCTCACCTCGTAGGAAGAGAGACACTTAGCTCTGGGGTCGGCAACACGGCTGTGGTCGAAGACCCAAGGAGGCGGGAAGTCCGGGACTTCGGTCCGGAAGGCGGGGCAGAGCCAAGCTCGCCCACGCGATCACGAAGAACAGCCCGGCAAGCTCGAAGGACTCGCGCAGAGCCTGCTCTATCAGCGCCCGGCCCGGAAGCTTCAAACTTCGATCTGAATGTTGGGCGGGACTTGGTTTGCCCGCAAGCTCAGCCCGGAGCAAACCACAGGTCTTACTCTCGGCACTTGAAACCAACACTCGGTCTCAGCAAAAAAAAAAAAAAAAAGAGAGAGAGAGAGAGAGAGAAAACACAGAGCAGACAAGGTTGGGACTTGGTAAAAAAGGGATTATTCATTAACTTGAAAAAGGTTTACAATGAAAGAGTCCCGACAGGCCAGAAGTCCTCAAAAAAAAAAAAGAGAAAGAAAAGGAGTACAAGTGGGAGCTAATTTGGCGCGGTGGCACTCTCCTCAGGAGGGGGTGCGCCCTCTCCTGCGCCGTCGACGGGTGGCTGCTCGGAGGGCTGCGCTGAAGTTGTGGCCGCGTCGCCTGCTGCAGCTGGAGCCTCGCCGCTGGGCTCCTGCCTCCTCCCGCCGAGGACCACCCTGCTGAGGTCGAGCTCGGGGTAGAAGGAGCCTACCTTCTCCCGGCACACCTGGAACCCCTTCAGGAAGGAGTCCACGGCGGCCTCCCGAACCTCCGCGATGTACTCGTCGGAGGCCCGGAACTTCGGGATGGCCTCCTGCGCCTCCCGTTTTGAAGCTTCCAATAGGCCGTTGATGTAGGAGCTCCGCTTTTTGGCTGCGCTCATCTCCCTCCTAGCCTCATCCACCCGGTGCTCCAGCGACTGGGACTGAGCTCGGAGGCGAGCCTTCTCCGCGGCATCCTCTTCCACGCGGCGCTGGTTGGAGATCCTCTCCTCGGACAGAGAGGTCTCCAGTTCTTTGATGCGCCCCTCGGCGTGCGCCATGTCGGATTGAAGGGCCTGGTTGTTCCCCCACAGCTCGACCCCCTTTTCCATGAGGTCCTTCACGATGGCTGCGAGTTTGCCGAGCTTCTCCTCCTTCTCGGCATCCTTCTTGGCGTACCCTGCAATGAAATTCCTCAACAGTAGTACGTCGGTCCCGATCTGCACCAGAGAGAGAAGTCAGTCAGAATCCAACTGGAACTTTAAAAGAGAGGGTTCCGAGTCCGAAACTTACCGTGAAGAGCTGCGGAAGGATCCCGAGAAAGGCGTTGGTGTAGTCCCGGCCGCCCCTCAGTCGGCGATCCCGGGAGGTGCAGGCGAACTCCATGACCCTCTCCGCAAGGTCCTGGTCATGGATCAAGGAGCACCGGCTTGTGAGAGTCGGCGACGGGATGGACAGATCGGCGGCGGCAGGAGCGACCGTCCCCCCGGGTGGAATTGCCACCGGCGGGGCAGCTGGAGCCACCGGCGGCACCGTCGGAGCAGCGGTGGGTGCGGGCGCTGCCTGGGAGGGAGCTGGCCCTCCCTCCTCTGCGGCCCCATCAGGACTGATAACAGGAGCATCGGCGGCCCGGGCCCGAGGTGGCCTGGGTGCGGGAGCTGCCACTACTGGACCGGGGGTGGGTGTCGGCGCGGCCTCCCGGCTCGCCTCAGTGCGAGCCTTCTTCGCCGCGGGCTCATCTCCCTCGGCAGCATTTCTCTGAGTGCCACCCTCCAGGAGGTTTTCTAGTGAAAACTTCATACCTGCAAGAGATCGGAGGTCGGTCAGCTCAGTTAAAAAGAGAAAGGGAGAAAGAGGGAAGGTGCGAAGCAGAGAAGAAGGCTGAGCCTCACCCAGCTCCCGGATGGGACTAATCCCCGCCTCGAACAAGTTCTTTTCCGAGAGCAGAACGTCGAGCGTTGGGACCGCGTCGCTCAGCAGCAAGTAATAAGCCTCCTGGTCCGCCGGCTCGACTTGGGAGTTCCGGTTCGGGGACCGATCCGGCTCGCTCCAGGCCCAGTCGACGTCCTCGACCGATGCTAAAAAGAACCAGTTCTTCCAACCCTTAATGGAGGAAGGGAGGTCGAACCGGAGGCACCTAGGCCGAGGTGAAATGTACCACCAGCCTTCATCGGTGGAATAACGCTTCAGGATAAAAAGAGCCCTGAAGAGAGAGTAACGGGCAACGAACCCATGAAAGTGGCAGAAAACAATGAAAGCGAAGATGACCCGGATGGCGTTCGGAGCCAACTAGGCCGGGACCAGGCGGTAATGGCTAAGAAAGGAGAGAAAGAAAGGGTGGAGGGGGAACCGAAGACCCCCAAGGAGGAAGTCCACATAGAAGGCTATTCAGCCGGGACCGCTTAAGGTGACGCGATCCTCGGGCCGCGGGAGAGAAAGATGGATCGACCCCGGGATGCCATAGACTTCCCGGAGCAAAGAATGGTCACCTTCGATCATCGATGAAACGTGACCGGAGGGACCAGCAGAAGAAAGGGCAGGAGGAGGAAGAGAAGAGATGGGATGCGCAGAGATTACGGAGGGGGACCTAGGACCCATATGGACACCTATGGTTACACTCCCAGGTTGGAGCCGCCTGCGAACCTCCTCCGGGATCACCTCCGCTTCCGAGGATGAAGACGATGGAGTCCTCGGCCGGGACGGACCGGCCTCGTCCGGATTAGACGAAACATGGCGAAGACGCGCCATGGGGAAGGAAGTGGTGAAGAGAGATCGCTAAGGGAAGGGGACGGAGGACGGAGGCAGACGAAGGCACTCACCGAAACCCACTGTGCAAATGAAGCGGCAACCCGGGGGAGTGAAGGATAGCCTGCTGCAATCACCGGCGAAGCGCGAGAAAGGGAAAGGGCCTCGTTCCGGAAAGTTCCCCTCCTTTTCAAATTCGATAGACAGCGGCCGTACCTTTCATTCTGTTCTGGACCACTAGATGGATGCCGTGTGGATACACGTCCGACATCGACGCTTCGGTTACGGGGAAATGGCCTCTTTTTCGAAGCGACGCATTAAGTACAGCCGGAGGGGCGACGCGTGGCAACCCCTCATAGGGCCTTGGGCGCAACGAGGAACGGCAACGAGGATCATGGCAATCATGGTGCAAGATCTTCGCCTTCCCCACGTCATCTCCGCATTAAATCCCCACGTTCCATGACGCCTCAACGGAACGGGGGATGGGGGGCAACTGTTACGGCCGTTACAGTGACGTGGCATGTCTCAGATTCCGCCAGGCGTGATTCGAGCCATGTGGAATTTTTTCGACAGAACGAGGACGGTCCAGCAAGGTTGGATGTGGGTCCACCTCGACCGAAGTCGAGGTCGGGCGGGGCCAACCTGCTCCTTCGGCCGAGGTCGGGCAGGGCCAACCTGCTCCTTTGCAGGTGTCCGCCCAGGAGGGGTCCACCTCGGCCAAAGTCGAGCGCCTCTCTGCCGGCGGCCCCTTCCTCCCTCGCCGAGTGGCGCCTTGAGACGGTGCCACCTCGGTCGAGGTCGAGCCGGGCCCTCTGCTGCTCCTTCGCTGGGTGTCCGCCCAGGAGGGGTCCATGCGACCAAAGTCGAGCGCCTCTCTGCCGCTCTGCCAGGTGTCCGCCCAGGAGGTGTCCACCTCGGTCGAAGCCGGCGGCCCCTTCCTCCCTCACCGGGTGGAGCCCTGAGACGGTGCCACCTCGGCCGAGGTCGAGCCGGGTCCTCTGCTGCTCCTTCGCCAAGTGTCCGCCCAGGAGGGGTCCACCTCGGTCGAAGTCGAGCGCCTCTCTGCCGCTCCGCCAGGTGTCCGCCCAGGAGGTGTCCACCTCGGCCGAAGCCGGTGGCCCCTTCCTCCCTCGCCGGGTGGCGCCCTGAGATGGTTCCGCCTCGGTCGAGGTCGAGCTGGGCCCTCTGCTGCTCCTTCGCCAGGTGTCCGCCCTGGAGGGGTCCACCTTGACCGAAGTCGAGCGCCTCTCTACCGCTCCGCCAGGTGTCCGCCCAGGAGGTGTCCACCTCGGTCGAAGCCGGTGGCCCCCTTCCTCCCTCGCCGGGTGGTGCCCTGAGACGGTGCCACCTCGGCCGAGGTCGAGCCGGGCCCTATGCTGCTCCGTCGCCAAGTGTCCGCCCAGGAGGGATCCACCTCGATCGAAGTCGAGCGCCTTTATGCCGCTCCGCCAGGTGTCCGTCCAGGAGGTGTCCACCTCGGCCGAAGCCGGCGGCCCCTTCCTCCCTCGCCGGGTGGCGCCCTGAGACGGTGCCACCTCGGCCGAGGTTGAGCCGGGCCCTCTGCTGCTCCTTCACCAGATGTCCGCCCAGGAGGGGCCCGCCTCGGCCGAAGTCGAGCACCCCGCATGGTGAGGTCGCTGAGGAGCAAAAGCACGAGTTCCGAGACCGCCCCTCGAGCAGCGCGCGCCGCACCCCGAGAAGAGTGACGGTACGGTCGACAGCAACGCGCGAAACCTCGTTTACATCGGCCCGACAGGTTCCGCAGCCGAGAAGCAAAATCCTGGCAGGACAGGACCCGGTAACGGGCGTTGTCGGCGCCTGGGAAAGAGAGCGCTCGCGCTCGGCCCCCAAGATCTGGCCAGCATCCTCCCCCCACCCTTTCCTCGCTAGGTTCGGCAAGCAAGACAAGGAGGCCACCGGGTTCTTAGGCCCAAAGGGGAAAGGGGGAAGAGAGGGAGGGAAGGAGGTGAAAGCGAGAGGGAGCTTCCTAGGGGCGGGAAGCCGGAGGCAGCGTGATGGATAAAAAGATGGGAAGAGCGGACGACTAGGTAAGAGGAAAAAAGGGCTGGGAAAAGGAGAGACACCGAGAGTAGGATCCAAGATCCCGAGAGGGACCCTTGGCGCAAGCATGGTGAAGGAACCTGACCCAATTTCCACTCTTCCTGAGACCTTCTTTACAAAGATAATCTCCAAGCATGGGACTCCTTCAGGGGCCCACCTTGGAGGCTCTGTTCCATCTCGTCGTTTTCTAACTTGACCGTCGGAGCCCCCTCGCCGGGATCCCCGGCCAGGGTTTCTAACCTTGTCTTGCAGGATCGCGAGCCCGGAGACCTCGAGGTGAGACAGCCTGATCAAGTCACCAGCTCTGAAGCTACAAGCGCGGCGGTGAGATCGGCAACAAGTGCAATCAACGATTTCAAATTTTAAATTTTAATACAATTTAAAATTTCAAAATAAAGATATAAAAATATTTAAAATAATATAATAAATTAAAAAAATTAAAAAAATATAAATATTAAGAGGAGTTGTAAGTACAATCTATGGCTTCATCTTAAATAAAACTACATGTCACACCTACGGCTTCACCTTATTACTGTACCTTCATTTTTCAAATAAAATATTTATAAAAATTAAAAAATTAAAAAAATACATAAGTAAAGTCATAAATTGTTATCTTAATAATAAAAAAATTATTAATATTATAAAATAAAATTTAATATAATATATAATAAATAATATAAATAATATATTATATTATAAAATATATATTATATTAAAAAATATAATAAATATAATAAATATTGATGGGGACCCAAGAGCATCCATTAGTTTGTTTGGTTGATCAAGTCAGAGAGGAGAGCCGCTGGACCTCACTTCAAGCCCCTCCCGAAGCAAAGAAGGAAGGTCAAGTGGATAAACACGAATCCCTTGATTCATGCCAAGCAACTAAGAAAAGATGCGGTCCCCCCAAGCCCAAAAGAGCAGGTGTTTAGCACCCCACATGGTTCCCCCCTTGATCCCCCTCTTCTTTCCTTATTTTTCTTGAGTTTTTTTGGAAATTGTATAAAACCTTCCATGTTTGCAATCAACAAACCAGGAAGGATTATGGTGCATCATATTTTCTTTACTTGCTTCCTAAATAATTGGTCCATATATAAGGACCCCTTTTTTGTATTGAAAAAGAGGAATGAAGATGAATTTTTAGAAGAATGATTCTTCGTTCGCCCCCTCATAGGGAGGGTGAGAGGCCCAATATTGTTGCTTTCGTTTTTTGAAAATCTCGACCTCCGTAAGAGAGTGGGTGTGAGATCCGTTATTGTCTTTGTTCTGCGGAACATCGAGAGGTGTGAGGCCCTCGTTTGTCTTTGTCCTTCGAGACATCGAGGGATGTGGGGCCCTAGTTATCCAACTATCCAAAAAAAAAATAGTGGTACCCTAATCTAGGTGACTTCTAGGCTCACCAACGATCCCACCCCTTATCGGCCCCACGCCATTTTTTGGTATCAGAGCCCAGAGGATTAGGGTATTCTATATCTTTTCCTTTTTTCTCTATTCTCATTATTCCCGCTATCCCGACCTTATTCCTCCTTTATTCCGATCTTGTTCCCATCATCTTCCTCCTAAATTGCCCGAATAACCCCAGAACCCCTGCCTTGCCCCAAATCCCACCATGCTCCAAGATCCCCCTCCCCAGCCCCAATCAAAACCGCAACCCTAACCCCAATCCCAATCACCGGCCAGGGAAGAAGAAGCCGCCACACCGCCTTCGTCGCCCCCGGACACCCCGACACCTCTGTTCATCTCACCGGCACCTCTGTTCATCCCCGTCGATGACCCTGCTACCGCGAACACCCGATCATCCCGACCGGAAACATCGCCTCCACTCCTCTAATCGACGCCTCCAAAGCCATCGACCGCGGCCGATGCATCGCCCGAACCCGAGCGCCACCTTCCCTGGCTCCTCCTCCATCCTCCTGTCCAGATCTCCGCACGCGATGTCGCACAACACCATCGCCCAAATCTAGACGATCCTGCTCTTGCCCAAGCCGTCCATCCTCTTTCGCCCATCATCTGCCTCCCCTGTTCCATCCTCCTGCTGCCCGTCCTCCTTCGCCCGACCGGCCATCTCCCAGCCCTAGACCGATGCCTCCACTACTGTTTGAGCCACCCCTCCCTTCCGCCACCATCCGACGACCGTGCTCCCACCGAACTTCCTTCCCTTCGACGATCGATACCCTCTAAGGCCACCGACGGTCGTTTCTCCCCTGCTCCGTTCTAGCCTTCGGTCTGTGGAGAAATGAGACATGCACGAACGTGAAGAACTGCACACTCCTCAAAGCACATGGATCTCAAAGTGGCCCAAATATGGTGAAGTAAGGATCTCAAAGTTGCACCAATTTCAAAACTGCACGATTCCTGGTGCAATCAAAAAAAAAATCATCAAGCGCTGCATAGACTTCAAATAATGGGTTTCAGTTCTACCCAAGTCATCTTCAAACTCGACGGAGTCAAATTCTCCCTACTCTAGGGGAATGATGGGGACCGGAGAGCATCCATTAGTTTATTTGGTTGATCAAGTCAAAGAGGAGAGCTGCTGGACCTCACTTCAAGCCCCTCCTGAAGCAAAGAAGGAAGGTCAAGTGGATAAACAAAAATCCCTTGATTCATGCCAAGCAACTAAGGAAAGATGTGGTCCCCCCAAGCCCAAAAGATCAGGTGTTTGGCACCCCACATGGTTCCCCCTTTGGTCCCCCTCTTCTTTCCTTATCTTTCTTGAGTTTTTTTGGAAATTGTATAAAACCTTCCATGTTTTCAATCAGCAAACCAGGAAGGATTGTTGTGTGATGTAGCTGGAAGCTGACGCGCTGATGTGTACTCTATGACAGATGCCATGTCAGAAGTCTGCCATAGTGGACACCCCATCTTGGGCTCTTTTGGCCGAGCCGAGTTCCTCCAGATCAACGAGGCGGCCCGCCAAAGCCGAGCTCCGTCATCCGCTAGGTCGGCACCCTCGAGCTCGGGGCGCCTAGGACGGAGCTGAGTGACCTCCCTCACCAGATCGAGCTCCTCCAAGACTGAGACCCCCAGGCCGGAGTCGAGCTGAGCCCTCCTCCGCTGGGTCCAGCCCCTCCGAGGCCGAATCCCTTAAGCCGGAGTCGAGCTCGGCCCTCCTCCGCCAGGTCGAGCCTCCCGGGTCAAAGCCGAGTCCCAGCTCTTCAGTTCGGCAACCAACCCGGACAATGCCGCTGGCCACCAAAGGAGCGGAGCCGTCTCCCCAGATCGCTGGCGGGCCACCTGAGGACCACGAAAAAGCACCTATCAAATCATAATAGCTGCCAGCGGATGCCACTTCCAGTAAGAGAGGGAGGAATCCCCCCCAATTAAGATACTGCCAGGCTTCCCGAAATGGAGCAACCGGAAGGAATGTCAGAACGCCCCATAGTTTCCTCATCACCAACTAGGAAAGATGTTCCATCCACGGCATGAAATACCGCCACACGTCCCTGATGGTATGGATCAAAAGAGATGTCCCGTCCACAGCATGGAATGCCGCCACAAGCATCTGACAACACCGGGGAGATCCCGAGGTAGACATTTGATAATCGTCCAGACTTAAGAAAACCTTCGACACGCTCCAAAGTAAGTAAGCAAACACAACCACCAAGTGTCCAGGGGGAGAAGGGAAAGGAGGCCACACAGGAGGACCTATCCACCGCGGCCGTTATCTTTCCCAGCACACTTGCACTCCTATCCGGATCCCACTTTCACACCACTCACTCTTCCTAGCGTGGAGTCCATCAAGAGGGGCTCGACCAGGAGGATCTGTTCCCCTGGGTCATCACTGACTTGACCGTCAGAGTGCCCCCATCGAAATCCCCGGCCCGGGTCACTAACCTCATTTTTGCAGGTTCTAGGGAGCATGACATCCCAAGAGTACTGGAGGGGCGATCCGACCTCGACAGCAGCTACAGGCCACGACGATCTTGGCGGCAATATGGTGCAACATATTTTCTTTACTTGCTTCCTAAGTAATTGGTCCCTATATAAGGACCCCTCTCTTGTATTGAAAAAGAGGAATGAAGATGAGTTTTTAGAATAGTGATTCTTTGTTCGCCCCTGCATGGGGAGGGTGAGAGGCCCAATATTGTTGCCTTCGTTCTTTAAGAATGTCGACCTCCATGAGGGAGTGGGTGTGAGACCCGTTATTTCCTTTGTTTTGCGGAACATCGAGGGGTGTAAGGCCCTAGTTTGCCTTTGTCCTTCGGGACATCGAGGGGTGTGAGGCCCTAGTTATCCAACTATCCAAAAAAAATAGTGGTACCCTAATTTAGGTGACTTCTAGGCTCACCAACGATCCCACCCCTTATCGGTCCCACATCAAATATTTGATAATATAATATAAAATTTATAATTCAGCCGGGCCAATCCAGTCGTCAATCTACCTGTCAAGCCGGTGCCAGTCCGGTTGCCAGTCCATCTATCAGGTTAGTGCCAGTCCAGTCGCTAACCTAGTGCTAATCTAGTCACTAGTTTGATCGCTAGTCCGGTACCAGTCCGATTGCCAGTCTGGTTTCCTGCCTGGTGCTAATTTGGTCGTTAGTCTGGTCGCCAGTCCAATCACTAAGTGGTACCAGTCTGACAACCAAACTGGCACCAACTTGACCAGACTAGCGACCAAACAGGCACCGAGCTGGTGGCCAAACTAGTACCGACCTGACGGGCGAACTGATGACTGGACTGGCACCAAACTAGCAGCTGGACTAACATCGGACTAGAATAAGATTGGCGACCAAACTAGCACCGGCTTGGTGACCGAACTAGCACCGGGTAGGAGACCGGACTGGTACCGGGCTGACGATCGGATAGATACCAAACTGGTGGTTGGACTAGCGACTGGACTAGCACCGAGCTGGCGGTCGGACTGGCACTGACCTAATAGGCAGACTGGTGACTAGACTAGCACCGACCTGACAGCCGGACTGGCACTAACAAAATTATAAATTTTATATTATATTATAAAATATTTATTAATTTTATGCTATGATATATAATATATTATTTATATTATTTATTATGTATTATAATAAAATTTATTTTATAATATTAATATTTTATATTATTATCAAGGTAACTGATATGTCTACATCGCTGACGTGAAATGTATATCAGATTCAGCTGGATGCCGCCAGTGCCACGTGGATTTTTCTTTCAAAATTCCTCCTCCTTCGCTAGGTGGCACTCCGAGACGGGTCCACCTCGGTCGAAGTCGAGCCCCTCTCTACCACTCCGCCAGGTGTCCACCCAGGAGGGGTAAACCTCGGCCGAAGCTGGCGGCCCCTTGCTCCCTCGCTATGTGGCACCCCAACCAAGACTGGTCCACCTTTACCATGGTCGAGCCGGGCCCTCCTGCTCCTTCGCCAGGTAGCGCCCTAAGACGGGTCCACCTCGACCGAAGTCGAGCATCTCTCTACCACTCCGCCAGGTGTCCACACATGAGGGGTCCACCTCGACCGAAGCTGGCGGCCCCTTGCTCCCTCGCCAGGTGGCACCCCAAGATGGGTCCGCCTCTATCGAGGTTGAGCCGGGCCCTTTAGCTCCTTCGCCAGGTGGCACCCCAAGACGGGTCCACCTCGATCGAAGTCGAGCACCTCTCTGCCACTCCGCCAGGTGTCCACCCAAGAGGGGTCCACCTCGTTCGAAGCTGGTGGCCCCTTGCTCCCTCGTCAGGTGGCACCCCAAGATGGGTCCACCTTTGCTGAGGTCGAGCCGGGCCCTCCTGCTCCTTCGTCAGGTGGCGCCCCAAGATAGGTCCACTTCGGCCGAAGTCGAGCACCTCTCTACCACTCTGCCAGGTGTCCACCCATGAGGGGTCCACCTCGGCCGAAGCTGGCGGCCCCTTGCTCCCTCGCCATGTGACATCTCAAGACGGGTCCACCTCGGCCAAGGTCGGGCACCTCTCTGCCACTCCGCCAGGTGTCCACCCAGGAGGGGTCCACCTCGACAGAAGCTGGCGACCCCTTGCTCCCTCGCCAGGTGGCACCCCAAGATGGGTCCACCTTTACCGAGGTCGAGTCAGGCCCTCCTGCTTCTTCGCCGGGTGGCGCCCCAAGACGGATCGACCTCGGTCGAAGTCGAGCACCTCTTTGCCACTCCGCCAGGTGTCCACCCAGGAGGGGTCCACCTCGGTCGAAGCTGGCGGCCCCTTGCTCCCTCGCCTGGTGGCACCCCAAGACGGGTCCACCTCTACGGAGGTCGAGCCGGGCCCTCCTGCTCCTTCGCCAGGTGGCGCCTTAAGACGGGTCCACCTCGGTCGAAGTCGAGCACATCTCTGCCACTCCGCCAGGTATCCACCCAGGAGGGGTCCACCTCGGCTGAAGCTGGCGGCCCCTTGCTCCCTCACTAGGTGGCACCCCAAGACAGGTCCACCTCTGTCGAGGTCGAGCCGAGCCCTCCTGCTCCTTCGCCAGGTGGCGCCCCAAGACGGGTCCACCTCTGTCGAGGTCGAGCACCTCTCTGCCACTCCGCCAGGTGTCCACCCAGGAGGGGTCCATCTCGGTCGATGCTGGCAGCCCCTGCTCCTCTACTATGTGGCACTCCCTAACGGGTCTACCTCGGTCGAAGTCAGCTCTACTCTGCAAAGCCTCAGGGACGCAGAGACACGGGCCACGAGATCGCCACTAGAGTCGGCATGCACCGTGCCCCGTACGAGGCGCCAGTACGTCCTACAGTGATACACGAAACCTCATTTATATCAGTTAAATAAGGCCCCGCAACCGAGGAATGAAATCCTTGCGGGCAGGAGCCTGAAATGGTTAGAAGCCCGCCGTCAACTCCCTGAAAGGAGAGCTCCCGCGCTCAGCCCAAGGCCTCACCAGTCTTCCCCTTTCGTGACACACGGTGGACGAGACGGGCCGGCCACTTAACTCCCGGACTTTAAGGAGAAAGGGAAGATCGAGAGATCTCCGGGAGCCTCCGGGAGGGGACGTGGGCTGGAGGCGGTCCGGTGGTATAAGAGGGACGGAGAAAGCGGACGGAAGGGTAAATCGTAAAGAGGGGAGAACGTCGAGAGAATGATCCGGGGACCCCCAAGAAGTCCTCAAGAGTGAGCTCGGTGAACCCACCGCAAGAAGCCGGGCTTTAACTCCTTTCTTCCCCACGCTTCTTTCATCGACATCTCCTCTAAGCACGAAAATCCTGCGGGAACCCGCCTTAGAGGTCCTATTCCATCTTGCCGCTCTCTAACTTGACCGTCAGAGTGCCCCCGCCAGAATTCCCGGCCCGAGTATCTGACTTTGTTTTGCAGGTCCGGAAGCTTGGAGATCTCGAGTTGAGAGAGTCCGAGAACCGGCGCCAGCTCACGAGCTACAAGCCACTTCGGTAAGATCAGCAACACTAACAATTTATGACTTTGCTTATATATTTTTTATTTTTTTTATTTTTTAAAAATTTTTTATTTAAAAAATGAGGGAGCAAGAATAAGATGAAGTTGTAGATGAGATCTATGACTTCTCTTAATTTTTATTATTATATTATATTATATTATTTTAATTTTTTTAATAATTTTATTTCGAAATTTGAAGTCATAGATTGAAACTGCGATTTCTTGATATCGTCGCCGTACATACGAAACTATGCTATTTCGTAAATATATATCAATATATTCCACACGGCAATTGTTCCACAAATATTTATTAAAAAATATTATTTAAAAAATAAAAAATAATAGATGCATATATTGCATTTAAATACCGTACAAGACCGACAAACCCGTCAATTTTATGGGATGGATCAATGGATTTTTCTAAATATTATTTTTTTAAAAAATATTGATGAAACTTGTGTAACTTTATATATATTTACATATTTGGGATAGTTTGATTGAGATGGCAGCTTCGTGTGGAATCACAGGTTGAATCTACAGTTTTAATTTAGTTGAAACCATGAATGATGTTGAGATTAGCTGCAAGAAATTTTTTATAACTGAATTTTGTTGACATGGATACTTATAAATATAGATAAGACGGGATCTTCAAGACTCAGCAACCGTTTGAGAAAAATGCTGACATCCAAAATATTTTTAAGAATCCCCATCTGCTAGCGGGAATTGTTATTGACTTAAATATCGGGTTCCCATCGAAAAATTTCAGGTTAGAAATTTGTTTTGCAGGTGCTCTTGACGACCGGCAAGTGAATCCTGATGATCAAGGTTGGTCACCTGAGCTCAGCATCAATAGCTATGATACTCTTTAATATTTTTATTATAAAAAATATTTAATTTTTTTTATATTATTATTTTTTTTAAAAAAAATATTTTTCTCGTTTTCTTTATATGCGAACCGGCCATGGTTGCTTCCCCTCTTTTACCCGCGTAGATTTTTCACAGCCTCCTTGGCCGTCACCCATGGCTCGTTGCCCTCCCTCGCCTCCATTGCCCGCTGCTTGTCACCCAGCCACACCCGGCCCTCTCTCCGGTCCATGGCTTCTCTACTCTATCCTACCTCGCCTACAATGAAAGCTGCATCCTCAATCCGGGCACCATCCACAGTGATGATGCCGATGAAATAAATTTTAATTAAAAAAATTAACCCACCTATTTAAAGTAATTATAAACTTTAAAATATTTATCATACCAGCTACACATATTGATTTTCAATCGATTGAAATCCAAACAACCTATTTTTAATTAATAATTAAAAATAAATAAATATTAAAATATTAAAATAATTTTTTAAAGTATCGTAGCAAAATTTAAAAATTAAGCATTAGCGAAATGACCGATGTTGGTCGCCTGGGCCTCTGACCGGTGATTTTCAGGACTTCTCCGGAGGTTTTTCCGGACTGTCATCCATATGCGCGTTAACTCAGCAATCTTTTTCCGGTAAAAGAGAAAATATCTCTATGCGATTTAAAACACCCTAAAAAAAACTGTTTATAAGAAAACAACGTGACTGTTTACGTGCACGATGCATATCGTAAGTCACCGTGCCGGCATGTCTCTTGCACGTCATGTTAATTATAATATTACATGCTTTTTTTTGATAAACACCAACGTCAGCTTTCAAGTTGCCCTTTCCTATTAATTTTATAATTCACGAACCAATAAAACCTGAGATATCACCAGCTAAAGCTAATGGATTCGAAATGTAGGTTTTCTGCCAGACTCGACGAGCATACGTCCGCGACTTCATGGCGCATCTTAGTGGGGCCGCTGGCCAGGACCCCAACATTCGAGCCATCATACTCCAACAACATCTCTGCAAGTACCCACCAGATCCATGTCGTTAGCTCCCAACACAAACAATGAGGAAGCTATCTATCATTAGTTAATCTCTCTTAAAATTAATAACGATGGAAACGTAAAACGTGATCATAGACAGTCAGGTAAAAAAAAAATTTTAAAAAAAAAAAAAAAAATGAGGTGGAGGTTTATATACTTACTCTTGAATTCAGGCCTTGCACCATAGTGCACGTTGGTAGCTTTGACAACAGACTCCAGAGGGACGCTCTCGAGCTCTCTTTCAGCATCATAAAACCATGAGCTGGGTGTCGTTGCCGGGCTCGGTGCATCCATATTCTGGACTTGCTTCGCTTCCATGGCGCTTCCCCTCTTATTCCATAGAACTGCTGCACTTGCTGCTGCTACTATACTGAAACAAATGAACAACAAGTTCAACAGAGCCCTTGCAGAGGAGGAGTAGATCGCATTGGAGTTGTGGTCGATTGGATAGATGTAGTAACGGGTGAGGATGCCGATGAGCACGAGAAACGCAACGAAAGAGGACGACACTATTGCTCCCAACCAAAACCAGCTATTGGGGCCGAGGACAGGAGAGATGGGCACGTCCGAAGCGATGGGCTCGAACCATACCGTTCGAATGATCTTTCCGGCACCATCGGCTGGAGCTTTTTCTCTCGTGATGAAAGCTTCCACCCGGAGCTGCAGGCGGGAGAGGTCGGAGACATCGCCGGATGCTGGGAGAAGGAGATCGAGCATGGTGAGGTCGGCCGAGGTCTTGAAGGCACAGATGAGGAGAACGCTTGGAGTTGGGCTGTCGAGATTCGTGCTCCGGTGGATGAGCTCTCGGAAAATCGAGACGAAGGGGGTTATTCCACTACCACCGCTCACCATTATTAAGGAATCATACCTTCGACGATCAGAAATTTTCATGTTAGTGATGATATCTCTATCAGCACCATGCTGCATATATATATATATTCTTTATACAAATTAAGCTAGCTTGCATACCTTAGGAAGTCCATCGAAGTAGGACCGTAAGGCCCTTCAATTGAAATATCCAAGCGATCGTTGGGACAGGGCGAGGAGAGTTTTTGGTACAACTTCTGCGTCCAGCTTCCTTCTGTCTTGATGATGATGCTGAGCTTGTCTGGTTCCAGGTTACTGTTGGAAGTTACGGTGAAGGGGTGCCACTGAAGCGATGAAATGGTCGGGACATTGATGAACACCGAGCTTATAGGGTTGTAACTAAATCCTAAAAAAGGGGAAAAATTTGCGATGATCAACACCGTAAGAGAGGCAAGATGGTTATAATTAATATTCCAGAAGAAAAAGAAATCTATGCATGCAATGGAGAAGCCAATCACCGTACCGGGGCTCTTTGAGAAGTTGAGCTCGAGTGTTTCGGATGGTAAAAGGCGCGCAGAAATCAGCCTGACCTTGTTTCTCGATTGCAGGAAGCGCAAAAACCTATCGACCATGAAGAGATAGATGCCGGGAAGAATGGTGAAGAAATTGTTGATCCCCACATGGAATAGGTAGAAAAATAGGAGAAGGATGTAGAGCTGATGGGCGTATAAGAAGAGCTCGAACATCTTACGCCTGATGCGAGGGAACGTTGTTGCCCACATTACTAATCCAGTTACCAAAGCTATCTCTCCAGCTAAATTTGCTATCCCGACTTTTTCCCATTTCAGCATCTGCAACCAATTACAAACATCTCGGTACCTTCCCTTTTTCTTTTTCTTTTTTTTAGTCCAGAAAGCACCGCTACTTCCATTTCTATATATATACGAGCAGCTACGATGCTGAATAGTTAATTTTATTTTTATACTATTTCAATTCTTAAAACATCGGTTACTGTATTGAATATAGCTATATTTTAGTATGGTGGGAGAATTCTAATAAAAGTCTCATCAAATAACATAAATATGCGGAGTCATTTTCTAAGGGATGCGAGAAGTCAATGCGTCATTTACGGATTATTTCTTTGACTTCTGCGAAAAAAAATATTATAACTTCATATTTTATAAAAAAAATAATATATAATTTTATATTTTATGAGGAGAATATTATAGGAAAATTATTAAATCAATATAAAAAGATAGCGTATATAAATTCTATGTATTGGGGTCATATATCGGATGAAGTTCATCCGTATCTCCTGGAATTAATTAATTCCAAATAGTCATTTCAAGTCCTGTATATACGATATCTCTTATTGTTATGGTCATGAATTGGACTTATGCAATAATATTTTTGAAGGATCATATTGCATCTATATAATAATTTTTAAAGGCCCTTAAATGAATATATATATATATATATTACTTTCTATTTCATCTACTTTTCTCATTAACTGTTACTTATCGCCCTCCTGGCGTCGCATTATATATTCTGTCTCGCCTAAATTTTAGTTAGATAAACATAAAGGAGATGGGCCATGCTACCACAAATCTCCTGCATGCATGTGGTCCAAAAATTAATTATTTCAGAAAAAAAGGAAGCGTATGCAGATGTTCAATTATATATCATGTAGAGAGAAAAAAAAACATTCTAGTATTGTTTGCATGATCAGTTTTTCTTCGTTATGAGACTACCTCATCAATTTGGTTGGTGGTAGCCCAATATACAACAAAACACGTTCCATGCGAAGTGAAAAGAATCATGGCAGTGTGCCCGAGCCAAACATGATACTTGATGCAGGACTCCGAGTTAAGGCCGACGAGTGGCAGGAGCGAAGACAATCGTGTTACCGGGAAGAAGAGGAAAGCACAGCAGAGATTCCCAACAAGCGCTAGACGTACGGCTGCAGTGCCCAACTTGGATTGCCACCTGCGAGCATTTACCACATCGATCCCAAGTAAGATTATAATATATACAGTGGTAATTAATTAATATTTAAAACAATTGAATGCCTGTTAGTATATATATATATATATTGAGTGGTAACTAGCTAGAATGTGGTGGCAATTAATTAATTAGAACAAATTGATGATTGCCAGTCTCGAGTGGTAATTAATTAATTAAAACAAATTAATGAATGCTTGATAATATTGAGTGGTAACAAAACTCACAATTTCTCGCCTTTATTAGGAACGCCGTGAAGGCCGGAGAAACCAACGCTGAGGTACATGGAGAAGTACCAGATAAGGAGTGCCAAAAACATGAAGCAAAAGGATAACTCTATACCCGAAACTATTCCGAGAGGCCACCTCACAACCACAGGTTTCTTCCAAACTGCTAGTCGGCGAGTGAAACTACTACCTCTGCAATCACAAAGTTTTGCAAGACAAGAGAAATATCTAATCAATTGATCATTGAAGCATAATTTATATATCCATCAGACCTTCCCAACAAATATTAATGAGACCCTGCAAAATTAATTCTCTCTCTTTTATAACTCAATGCAGTGTCCCTGCCAAGTCAGCAATAATGGATAAATGAACACATTTTAGTTTCTACCAAAGCGTACCACCATTATTATCGAATCTTACCTTGGAATCCTTATGCTTCCCTTTACCTGCAGGTGGAGATGGATGCACCCAAGAACAGAAATTAATAAGATGGGAAATGTGAAAATTAACATGTTGGTCCCTGAAGTCGAACGAACACATGATATTAATAAAGACTTAAACTTCAGAGAGGGAAGAAAAAAAGTGGCCAGCACGACAGCTCCAGAACTAAAGCACGTAATACACGACAATAACCTTGTATTCCGAAATAAGTAGAGCTGGTATATGCCCGGAGCTTTGGCAACCAGTTGTATTTGTAAATTCTTGTCGGCACCATGATCCACAGCATCAACCACCCCACAAACACCAAACCCATCACCAGCTTCATCGCTTTTAGGACCACCCCAATCTCCTCATGGTGAGAACGAGAACCCCCAACTACGTCTCTGTCCATATCTTCTTCTTAAAATCTCCGCTTATTCTTTCCAGGCCCCGTCCCCGCATGAATGGCTCCTTTATAGGAGCGAAGGAGATAAAATAGGAAGAATCATGGAACCGGAAGGCAGGCATGGTTCACGTCCCGATCCATCCACCTGCGTTGCTTTGCACACCATTCAGAGGTCAACACTTGCACTGCCACCTCTAATGATTGGCACGGTTTATCGTATTCAGCCGATTGCATTCCGCTGATTGTTTTCAGATGTTTGCATTCGGTATATTATAAACAGGATAGGCACGGCTGGTTAGCACGGCTGATTGTGTTCACACTCGCCCATGCTGCCTTCGCTGCTTCATAAATCTTTTTATTTTATGATCTCTTTTAGACAGTGTTTGGTTGGTAAAAAGTTATTTTGAGAATAAAAATTTGTATTCTTCAAGAATATTTTATTCTTGTTATTATTCTCGATTTCTATTTGGATGAAAATCCGGTATTCCACCTTATTCCAGTGTAATTAATGCAGTATTATTCTAAATAGTATTCGGATGAGATAGAAATAAACGGAAGGAATTTTCTAAAATTTCAAAAATACCCCTACTCAAATGTTAATATAAAATAAATTATAAAATTCTTTTTTAATTTTATATTTAAATAAATATATTATTATATTAATAATAATTTAATAATATGATCTATTAAAATTATGTTATGCTAATTAATTCATTTGTATAATCTATTATAATGGATTAAAATAATAAATTAAATTATTTTATATTATTTAATTTATTATTATAATATATTAAAATTATGTTATACTAATTAATTTATTAGTATGATATATTAAAATAATTAAATATATTATTTTATATTATTTAATTTATTATTATGATATATTAAAATTATGTTATACTAATTAATTTATTAGTATGATATATTAAAATAATTAAAAAAATATTTCATACTAATTAATTTTTAGAAATTTCGAAAATATTCTTGAAATAAGAAAAGTAAGAATAGGATTATTCCATGGAGACACATGAAATAGTAATTCAAAAATTACCGGTAGGGAGAGGAATAACTTATTTTTGTTATCCTCCCTCGATTTTTACATCGTTTGACGAAATAAGAGGGATAAAAATTTTATTCTTCCTCTTATTCCGTTTTCAAACACAGTCTTAGAATATATTATACAGTGCTGTAGGTACCATTCAATACATGATGGATGACTGGATGTCCCTTGTGCTTGTATATACGGTTATTTATTGTATGATGGATGGTGTGCAATATACTGTACGCACCATCCATTACTTGATGGATGACTGTATGTTATTTGTGCTTGCACGCAGCTATTCATTGTACGATAAATAGTGCGTGCAATGTACCGTATGGCACGGTGCATCGCTTGTGCCGTGTTTTTTTTTTTATGCATTTTTTTTTTTTCCCATTCTAACCTTTGTTTGGTTGCTACGTGATGGTGACCGTAGAATTGAAGGGGGCAAGATTCATGAGGGACTCTTAGATCATCCATCTTTATTTAATTCGCTGCGATCGGTTAACTTTTCGCTCATTTTATGGATCTGACAAGCGCGTGCCCTGACGCGTGGGCGAGAAGGGAGAGGTGCGGCGGGGGCGGGCCAGCCACGTGCCCGCCGCCCCACGCACGCTGCGAGCGCGGGGCCCGGTCGGGCCAACTCGTGCTAGTGCGCCGAGTGGAGTGGGTCCGTAAGGTACACGTTCTTGGTTATGCTGTCCATCCAAACCCAGGAATTTTTTTTTAAAATAATATTTTTTAAATAAAAAATTATTAAAATAGATGTTTCAGGATATATTTATCGAAGTAGGTATTTTTCGTCGACGTGACGATGATGGGGCATCTAAGTTCGATTTTTCAAAAAACGAAATTGAATTCATCTTTTGAAAAGATGAAATTCTTATAAATCAATATTTTTTTATTTAATTTTAAAATTTAATTTGACACATAATTAAATGACGCGATGTTGAATTCGTCTCTTGGAAAGACGAATTCAGTTCATCTTTCCAACTAACGAATTCAAAATCAAATTTCTTTTTTATAATTTTATAAATATTATTATTATTTTTTAAAAAATTAATAAATAAATAATAAATAAAAAATTATTATTAGTTAAAATCAAGGTGGATTTTGAGAAGTATGATGGCAAAGAAAACTTTGCTCTATGATAGCAAAGGGTAAAAGATTTGCTAGTTCAATAGAGGATCTACAAGGTCTTGGTTAAAGAAAGACCGAAAAAGATCAATGTTGAACATTGAAAAGAGTTAGAAGAGATTGCTTTCAACACCACAAGGATGTGTCTGGCAGATTAGGTTTTTCCTGAGGTATGTTCAGAGACGACTATAAAGGATCTTTGGACGAGATTGGAAAACACATACATGGGAAAGAACATGACGAACAAGCTATAGTTGAAGAAGCATCTGTATAGTCTAAGGATGCCTGAAGGAGGAGATCTTGTTGCTTATATTTAGATATTCAACCAAGTGTGTTATAAGATTATGAGTCTGGATGTGAAGATTGATGAGGAGGATAGGGCATTGTTGCTACTGTGTTCTCTCCCGGGATCGTATGATGGTCTTATAACAACCTTGGTGTATGGGAAGGAAATCCTGAACTATGAAGAGATTGTTGGAGTGCTAAGGTTAAATGAGCAAAGAAAGAAGATCTGCAAAGAAAATCCTAACTCAAAGGTACTTGCTATAAATGAAAGGCAGGGAAGATCTAAGAAAAGAATTAGGGAGAAGTCAAAGGATAGATCCCAGTCTCTAAGCAGTCAAAAGGGATGGAAGTGTTATAAGTGTCACCAGCCAGGTCATCTGAAGAGAAATTATCCTTTATGGAAGTCAGGAAAATGAAAAGCCAACATAAGTGGTGCGAATGCGTATGAAGGCAGTGGTGAAGATATACTGGTAGCTTCAGATGGGTCTATAGATTTGGATAATTCATGGACATTGGATTCGGCATGCTCTTATCACTATACCTCACATATGGAGTGGTTTGATACCGATGACAAAACAGATGGAGGGAGTATAAACCTTGGTGATGATCATCCTTGTAAGGTGGTTGGAGTTGGCACTATTAGGATGAGGATGTACGATAGAGTGATAAGAACTCTATCAAATGTCAAATATGTTCCAGAACTGAAAAAAAATTTGATTTCTTTTGGCTACTTGGAGAAGCAAGGTTATGGTTTTAGTTGCAATCCAGGTAGTGGATGCTTGAGGATTATCATGGGAGCCTTAGTGGTGATGAAGGGAATAAGACTGAGCAATAATTTGTACAAGATGAAAGGCTCGGTGGTAAATGATAGTGCAGAGGTGCTTGTAGCGGCACAGGAGGAGCAGCTGTTATATAAACTGTGGCACTATCGGATGAGTCACCTGAGTGACCGAGGGCTCACGAGTTAAGCAGAAGAGAAAAGATTCTAGTTCTGAAGAAAGATGAAAATGATCTGTGTGAGCCATGCATTTTTGGTAAACAGTATAAGGTGAAATTTGCTGTTAGTACCAAGCCAAGTGATGGAGTGTTGGATTTGGTGCACTCCGATGTATGGGGGCCAGCTCCAGTATCAGTTAGAGGTGGGGCAAGATATTTTGTCACCTTCATTGATGATTACTCAAGGAAGGTGTGGCTTTATCTGATAAGAAAAAAATTAGAGGTGTTTGCCCAATTCAAGGCCTGGAGAGCTGAGGTAGAAAAGGAGACAGGAAGACATGTGAAGTACTTTCGGTTTGACAATAGAGGGAAGTACTCAAGTAAAGAGTTCAGGAGTTATTGTAAGGAGAATGGAATCAAATGCCATTACACAGTAAGAATGATCCCTCAACAAAATGGTATTGCGAAGAGAATGAACCGAACACTATTGGAGAAGGCTAGGAGTATGAGACTGCAAACATCACTTCCGATAACTTTTTGGGGTGATGCTATAACCATTTCATATTTTCTTGTTAATAGGTCCCCTCACTACAAACTGAATGGAGGATTCCCAGAAAAGGTTTGGAGTAGAAAGAAGGTGGAGCTTGGCCATCTCAAAGTTTTTGGTTATCCGGCCTATGCACATGTGGAGGCAACCGAGAGAAGCAAGTTGGACCCTAAATCAAAGAAGATGATCTTCATCAGGTATCCACAAGGAGTCAAAGGATATCTAATGTGGGATCCTCAGTCTCAAAGGATAGTAATTAGTAGAGATATCATTTTTGATGAGAGGAGTATCTTGGATAGATCGGGGAGTACGGATGGAGGTGCAGCTACAAAGGTGAATTATAGTGATCATCCTTTACAGGTGGGAGATAGGCCTTCTACTTCTACCGGCAAGGGTGTTTCAGTTGAGATGGAGTTAGGCAGGGGATATTCTCCAATAGTGAAGGATTAGCAAGAAGAGCCAGCTATACAGGTAGAGGTGCAGGAAGAGTCACACTTGACAGACTTGCAGGACAGTACAAGGGAAGTGGCATTACATAAATCTCAGCGCACGATCCGGAAGCCGGCGTGGTATAGCATGGATGAGACTATTTGTTATGCTTTCATCTCTGTTAATGGAGATCCATAAATATTTAAGGAGGCCATGAAAAGTTCTGATAAAGAATCATGGATGCAAGGCATGATAGAAGAGATGGAATCTCTCAGGAGGAATAAAACATGGCAACTGATGGATCTACCTGAAGATGCTCGAGTAATTGGCTCAAAATAGAAGTTCATAAAGAAGATAGTACCTTCAGAATAAGGTGGAGTAAGGTACAAGACAAGGGTGGTAGCAAAAGGTGTTCACTTCGAATGGGAGCTCACTTTGGATAGGAGCTCAACTTCAGTCAGGAGCTCGATCTCGGTTGGGAGCTTATCTCGGACGGGAACTCGACCTTGGATAGGAGCTTACTTTAGATGGGAGCTCACCTCTGATGGGAGCTCGACCTCGGTTGGGAGCTCATCTCGGACGGGAACTCGACCTCGGATGGGAGCTTACTTTGGATGGGAGCTCGACCTCAGCTAGCAGCTCGACCTTGGACGGGAGCTCGACCTCAACTGGGAAATCGCCTCGATTGCGAGCTCGACTTCAGCCAGGAGCTCAACCTCGATCAGGAGCTCAACCTCGGACAGGAGCTCGCCTCGGGTGGGAGCTCGACCTCTGACGGGCCAGGTGGTGCTTTCTGCCATCTCACCACCTAGCTATATCTGTCATGGGCGCCATGTCAGCAACTCACCACATCAATAGCCATAGAGGGGTCATATATCGATAAATGTATGAAGATGACTATGATGCAATGTTAGTAGTTTTAGCAAACATGATTTGAACTAAATATATTGTTCATTCAGGACATACACATACGTGGCCACATGAGATGTACTTAGTCTGGAAGTCATTTTTAAAAGAACATATATATATATGTGGCTGGATCGCTGACGTGGGGTGGGGAGACTGACGTGGAGCCCTCATCGGATGCCACAGGGGATTCCCATCATGATCCCCTTCGCCGGGTTGAGCTCCCCGGGAGCAACGGGGCCGCCCGTCGAAGCTGGGCTCCGTCCTCCGCCAGGTCGATCCCCGCCAAATCGGGATGCCTAGGCCGGAGCCGAGTACAAGCCCCTCCCCAAGACGGACCCCTCGAGGTCGGGCCCTGTGGTCAGGAGTCGAGCTCAAGTCTCCTCCGGCACGAGGAGCCCCTTCGAGGTCGGGTCCCCTGGGCTGGCGGCACCTCGCCCACCTCCGCCAGCTCAAGCTCGTTCGAAGCTGAGTCCCACTGGCCCGGAGTCGAGCTCGGCCCTCCTCCGCCGAGCCAAGCCGCCTCGAGGCGGGTCCACTGGAGGCGGGCCCCACCTTTCCAGCTTGGTCCCCAACTCAAATCGATGCACCAACCACCAAGGGAGCAGCACCTCCCCTCCGAGGACAATGGCGGGCCTCCCGAGGATCGTACAACAGCACCCGCCACGCCGCCATTAATATCCACGTCCATCATTCATACCAGAAAGAAAGGAAACTCACATCAAGGCACCATGCCCTCCACCGACCTGCCGTACGACCAAGAAAAAGACCAAACTGGAGAGCGCGAGTCCCGAGGATGGCGGCTCGCCAACCGAGGCTCCGCCAGGCTCCCGGGAGAGGGGCAAACAGAAAGAATGTCAGAAGCGTATAGAAGCTTTCCTAGTTGCCTAACAGAAGAGGCGTCCCGTCTACGGCACGATACCTCGTCGCACATGTTTGATAGCATGGGAAGATCCCGAGGCAAGCCAAAGTAAAAGATCCAGCCAGAATAAGCCAAAGGGAGGTAACCAAAGCAAGCCCAAGGAGGGGGAAGAGAGGCCAGACAAGGGGAATGACCACCTTGGCCACCACCTCTCTCCCACTTCACTCTCATTTTTCCATACACACTACACTCACTCTTCCTAGTATAGAGCTCATCCAAAGGGGCTCGACCAGGAGGATCTGTTCTCCTGGACCGTCACTGACTTGACCGTCGGAGCGCCCCCGCCGGAATCTCCGGCCCGGGTCACTGACGTTGTTTTTTGCAAGCCCCGAGGCACCGGAGACATCCCCAGCAGGCGGGCATGCGACCCCCGACACCATCAGTAGCTACGGGCCACGACGATTCGGGCGGCAACAATATTAAATATATTTTTATATAAAAGAAGATAAATAAGTAAATAATCAATGTTGTCTAAGTGAAAGAATATTGGAAATTCTCATAAGATGAACTTTCATTGATTATGGATTGATATTAATTTTAATTTTATTTCAAAATACGGGCTAAATTATTATTTGAATAAAAGAGTCCATAATTTTGTGATCATATTATTATTTGGATATAATTATCTTAGTTTAATGATATAATAAATTTTAGTATAGGCCTAATTTGATTAATGAATTTTATGACCGGTTGATCCGTTGACATTACTAACTGAGCTGAGTTACCGATCCACTCATATATGTATTTGCCCGTGTAAATCTTAGTACATAAATTTTATTTTATATTTCTAATAGGGCACCTATCTAATTAAGGAGCAGGCACAAGGAAGAGAATGGCAGGAAAATCTAGAATTCTATTATTATTATTATTATTATTATTAGGATTCTGCAACAAAAGATCGTAAATTTCTGGACTTTCAAAATATGCCTGATTCAACTTTTTATTTAATTTATTATTTTATATTCTAATTTTTTTAGGTACGATCTAAAATAAATCCAATATACATCATCATCCCCAGCTAAAGCTGATGGATTCAAAGTGCAAATTTTTAGCACGTCCTGGTGAACAGGCGGCAGCAACATCGTGGCGCAGAATACTTGGGCCACTCGCCATGACTCCGATGTTTGAGCCATGAAGCTCCGACAGCATCTCTGCAGTCCCAAAACACGGCAATAATAATGTCAAAATGATAACAAGGTTTCGTCTCTAGTATCCAAAACACACGCAGTTCTGCTTGTGCGCTCTGGGTTCTGTTCGAATGGTAACAATTAGGAGCAGTTCAAGAGAAAATCTTACTCTTGAAATTAGGCCTTTCCCCATAATGTAACCTGGTAGCTTTGACAATGGACTCCCGAGGGACACTCTCCAGCTCTCGATCTCCATTACAAAAGTACGAGCCAGGTGATGTCCCCGACATCGATGCATCCATATTCAGAATTTTCTTTGCCTCCGTAGTGCTTCTTCTCTTGTTCCACAAAACGGCTGCACTAGCTGTGATAGCTATGCACGCACATACGAACAACATGTTGAAGGAGGACTTTGCAGCAGAGGAGAACATCCTGCCTCTATGTTCGATTGGATATATGTAGTAACGGGTGAGGATGCCAATGAGCACAAGGAAGGCAACAAAAGAAGATGAGACTATTGCACCCAACCAAAGCCAACCGTTGGGCCCGAGAATAGGGGCAATGGGGAGGTCCGAAGAGAATGGCTTGAAGCAAACTGTTTGGATTTCCTTCGGAGCATCAGAAGGAGGAAGTTTCTCTCTCGTGATGAAGGCGTCTATCCTTAGCTGCAGGCGGGAAAGGCCAGAGGCATTGCAAGAGATAGGGAGGAGGAGATCAAGCATAGTGAGATCGGCAGATGTCTTGAAGGCACAAATCAGGTAAACACTCGGTATGGGGCTGTCGAGAGCTGTGCTCCGATATATGAGCTCCCTAATTATGGATATAAATGGGGTAATTCCACTGCCACCACTCACCATTACTAAGGAATCGTACCTGCAAACAGAATGCTTTCATTGGTTATCTGTATCAATTAATTTTCTTCGACAAGTTACCGGGCAGACCTCAGGAAGTTCATTGAAGCAGGACCATATGGGCCTTCAACCGAGACATCAAGGCGGTCGAGAGGAGTGGGTGAAGAGAGTGTATGATATAGCTTGTGGGTCCAACTTCCTTCTTTCTTGATGATGACACCGAGTCTATCGGGTTCCAAGTTGCTGTTGGAGCTCACAGTAAAAGGGTGCCATTGAAGCGATGAAATACTTGGTACTTGTACAAATACTATGCTCAGTGGGTTATAGATACACCCTACAGAAACGAATGGATGTGAAATTTGCAACATAATTTTGAATGCAAGTGAAATAATATCCTTGGGGAAAAAAGGTTATTTACTCGCTAGCCATTTACCTGGGCTCTTGGCAAAGTTCAGCTCTAGTGTTTCGGATGGTAGGAGGCGTGCAGAAACCAACCTGACCCTGCTTCGTGACTGTAAAAATCGCAAGTATCGGTCCACCATGAAGAGGTAGACACCGGGAAGAATATAGCAGATAAATGAGAACCCAACGTGAAATACGTAGAAGACGAGGAAGAGGATGTAGAGCTGATGAGTGTAGAAGAAGAGCTCGAACATCTTGCGTCGAATGCAAGGGAAAGTTGTTGCCCACATGAGCAGTCCAGCAAGCAGAGATATTTCTCCTGCCAAATTGGATTCTCCAACTTTCTCCCATGTCAGCATCTGGAAGCATGGTTAGCTTATAAGATTACGAAATAAACAATAAGGTTGATAATATATTTTCGTCCACCAACCGGAGACAAACACAAAGAGTCGTTTCTTCTGTTGGATTCGGAATAGGAAAGGGCTGAAACAAAGTAACCCTCTCTCCCCTATGATCTTCATTTTGGTGTGCAGGTTCGGAAGGACTCATACATGGCATCGGACCTTCAGAGATTGCTGGTCAATTCCACTGTACTCAATTTGCAAACGACACTTCGATATTTTGCAGCGACAAATAAGAATCATCTAAATGCTCTTAAATTCATTCCCTGCTCTTATGAGCTACTTAAATGCTTAAAGACAGCAAGGGGTTTGCTTAAAGATTCATTATAAAAAAATCTCAACTGATCGGCCTAAACAAAGCTAAGTGGAATTTACTGTCAGAGAAGATTACAAAGAAACTTGGAGGGTGGAAGAAAAAAACTCTCACTTTGGCAGGAAGGCTCATGCTAGTTAACTCGGTGCTAATATCAATTCCTATCTTCTGGATGGCTGTTTCTTACTTACCGAGGTGCCTGCTTCAAAGTATTAACAAGATATGTAGAGATTTTCTCTGGTTTGATCAAGACCAAGGCAGCAAAGTCAAGTACCTGGCTAGCTGGACCCAGGTTTGTCGGCCAAAGATCCAAGGAGGCTTGGGAATATCCAATCTCACGACTTTTAAACCAAACTCTCCTCCTCTAGTGGCTGGGAAAAATATATCAAGATCGATCAAAACCTTGGCAACAACTAATTTTTAGATTGTATTACCAGCACAAGCCGATGTCCATCTTTTCTAAGAGTCTTCGGAGGATAGCTTCTCCATTCTGGAAGGGTGTTCTCAGGGTCTTAAAGTTGTTCAGAGAAATCTCCATCTCGCTAGTGCGGAATGGATGGTCGACTTCTTTCTAGCATGACTATTGGATGGGCAGTTCTCCGCCAAGGTTCCAATACCCAGACTTGTTCCTAATGGCCCTTGATCAGACCGAGTGTTAAAGATTTCCTATCTCGGAATAACTGCATACAAAAGCTTCAGATTTCCTAAGACATTTGCAGCGGGGGTTGTATTCCGAGAGCTTGTTCAGAAACTTAATCGGGTAACCCTCACGAGAGATGAAGATAGTGGGGTATGGAAATGATGTTCGTCCGCAGCCTTTTCAGTAAAGCACTGCTATGCCTTCCTTATGCACGGTGGTATAATCTCTCTGTTTGGAAAGTGATTTGGAGACTTCCAATTCTGGGGAAAATCAAAATTTTTAATTGGCTTTGTTATCATGCAAAGATTCTTACAATACCTTACTTCGGAAAGGTGTAAAAGCGAACTGCCTTTGTCGACTACGTTATGAGGAGGAGGAAATAGTTAATCACTTGATATTTGTTCGCAGCTTTGCCAAAAGATTCTGGAGTAGTTTTCTTCAAAATTTTAACATTATTAATCTACCTTCAGATGTTCACGGTGCTTCGAATGAATGGAGACTTCAAATCCGAGTGAAGAAGTTAGCTCCAGCATTAGAGAGTTCGACAGCAATTGGATGTTGGGTATCATGGAAGGAAAGAAATAACAGAAGATTCAACTATGAAGCCAAGGTTTTGAATGAAACAAACAAAACTACTGTTTTCCTGTTCCAGAGTTGGACCATGCATGCAATACAGTAGCAGCCCAGGGGCCACCCTGGGTCATTTAATGAATAAAATGGAAACGGCCAACTCTACAGTAGCGAATACATTTTCTGAAGAGTGAGATCGGTGAAGTGAACGCATAGCGAGGGGCAAGCATCTGGACCAGGTAAAAAAGTGGCCATGCATTTTATATGCGGTCTTTGCACAAAAAAAAAAAAAAAAAAAAAAAAAAAGAAAGGTGGGTTAACGTGGGGTTTTGGTTTGAAGGGGTTCGAGTTCGACATTCTGGACGAGGGATGAGAATGCCACTTCTCATGTAGTTTTGTGAGTGAGAGACTCTTTTTTCATATCACTCTCAATACTTTAATCATGTACTTGAACTTGAAATAGATTGGGGAAACTCTCCTTTTGGTCTGTTTTTTTTTTAATCTAATGAGGAAGTGACCCACTTCCATCATCCGTAACTCAAATAATAATAATAATAATAATAATAATAATTCAGCCGAGACTCTTAGATCATACACCACATGATCTAAGCGCGCATGGTCCCCTTTTTTTTTTTTTTTTTTTTTGATCGAATGATCTAAGCATAGTCAAGTAGTCCTTAGGGAGTAGGATCTGCTCTTGTATATTTACCTACTATTTTTCTAGAAAAATATCTTGACTACTAGTTCTCCTTGTTCTAAGCAAACGCAGTAGCCTCTTTCTTTTTATTCTCTTGCGTACAAATTAACACCGTGACCGACCCCGAACGGTGAAGCAGCACTAACGAGATGATATCAACGAGGGAAGAATATAGAGACAAATTATTGCAACAAACAATATAGTTAGTTAAGCTCGACGCCAAATGATTATCATCTTAGGAAGATGCATATATTCCGCCATGGCTAATTAGCAATGAAATGCTAGGAAGCCGATCAAAAATATGGAGATACTATGTATGGTAGCGAAGAAAAAACGACGCTGGTATAAGATTGCATTGTTGGTGATTAATTCCTTAATTGCATAGCATTGAAAGGAAAAAAAAGCATCTAAAAACTCTAGCGTTGAGAGTACCTGAGATAAGTTGTTGGTGGCCGCCCATAAGATGAGAAAACAAACACCATGGGCTGCGAAGAGAAGCATGACAATGTGTCCAATCCATAAGTGGTACCTGATGCTGGACTCGGATGTAAGGCCGACAAGCGGCAACAAAGAAGACCCTCGAATTACCGGGATGAAGAGGAAAGCGCAAGCGATATTCCCAACCAGCCCGAGCCGCACACCTACGGTTGCCAGATAAGTCTGCCACCTACAAAATGTAGAGAAATTCTTTGTACAAGAAATACCCATCAACAGATAGAAATTAACTGGTATTGATTCCAGTGGATGGAAGCAGCGGGTCTCTTACGAGTACTCCACACCCTCAGCCTTGAGGTCCGCCAAGCTGACACTTATATAGTTGGAGAAGGCCCAGATGAGGAGTGCCAGAAACATCAAGCTGAAGGCTAGCTCTGTCGCCGAAACAATTCCCAGAGGCCCCTTCACGAGCACTGGCTTTCTCCATGCTTCAAAGCGATGTCCTGAGCTACCACTGTGATCAATATGGTGGAAAATATTTAACACCATTGGCTACGTCACATCTCACCTCCTAAACAGAAGTCGAATTATTTTGGACTGCCAATGCAGCTATATGTCCCTTCCAAAGGTTCTGAAGCATCGATAGCACATTAGCCTCTTTATTCTTGCATTCTGTCTTTTATTTATTTATTTATTTATTTATTTGTTTTATACTAAATCCACCTGGTGGTGGGAGGAGAAACTCTCCCCCTCTTCCCGTTTTCCTTCAAAAAGAAAATACGGCCAAATAGGAGTTTGATTCGTCCTGAAACATGGTGTAGCAGAGCTCTTCTCCTAGGTGATTCATCAACAAAGTCGACCACAAAGCTAAGGGAGAAAGGCCAAAAAAGACATGCGAAACTACCCGTACCTGTCTGCGTTCCCACTTTTCTGCTCCAAGTGAAGGCAAATGCAACCAACAACAGCAATAAAGAGTATGGGGAATGTAAAGATCAGCATGTTGGTCCCTGCAAAACCACGGACACATCAAATACTGGCCAAGTTGAAGATTAACACACGATAGCAAAACCACAAACATCATGATCCATAACCTTGTCTTCCAAAGTAAGTAGACATGGTTTCTGAGACGAGCTTGGGTTGCCAGGTCTTCCTATAGGTGCTTGTAGGCAGCACAACCCACATCATTAGCCACCCCGCGAACACCAGACCAAGCAGGAGTTTCGGTGGAAACATCCTCTTCCCAACCTTGGGAGAAGATGGCCCTTCCATTGTCCTGGCTTTCTTAGGTAGGGAAGAAGATGACCCTTCCATTGCCTGACCTTCTCTGCTTCCAACTCTCTCCTTTATATGCCGTCTATATACTTTTTTTATTCCGAGACCCGGATTTTGGGAGACGTCTTTCTTCCCCCTGTTGCCGTCTAAATACACTGCATGTTCTTTTGGAGTGACCGGATCCTACAATATCTGAGCCCACTTTATAAATGGTAAAAACTGTCATATATATATATATATGGCAAGAGTCACAAATATGTTGGTGCCAAAATAGTCAACCACAATCCCGCTGTCCGGGACTCTCCATGCTTGGAACAAATTTTCCCGCTGATGATGAGTTTTTTTTTTAAATGATACTTTTTTAAAATAAAATTATCAAAATAGGGTCCTCTAATCAATTTTATCGAAATAATGTTTTTTTTTTGCCATGTGTCAGTGTTTTAAAAAAAAAAATTTGCCCCAAAAAAAGGGGGAGATTGAACTTCCCATGACCTGCGTCTTCAAAGAGAAGACGCAACCTCAGTTCTTCGAAGCCAAGAGCTTCAACCAAAACAAAAAAAAATAAATAAGGTGTTGTCCCCCCACCCCCTCCACCGCCCCCCCCCCCCCCCCCCCCCCCCCCGTTCCTTTCTCTCTGATTTGTGGTCCCCATGTTCTCCTTATCCAGGTGCGGTCAGATTTGTTGCTATCCATTTTATAGTTTTTTTATAGTAAATAGTATGTATAATTTTATTTAATTTTAAATTTTTGAAATGATAATTTTTTTTTTTTTTTTTTTTGTAGGAATTAGTATCTCGTTACCTCTTCTCCGATAGTATATTGTTGCTACTATTTGAATTTTATTACTCAAGAATTTTGTTAATAATAGTCATGCTAAATTTTTTTGGAATGATATGATAATTTTTATTAATGGACACGTGAGATCTCATAAAAAGAAAATTTTTTATTTTTTTTAGATATGTATATCTATAAATAATTGTCAAAAAATATTATTTCTATTTTTACAACACAAGACCATCATGTTGATGGATTTGGGATAGACTGGGCTTATTTTATATAATTTTTAAATATTTTATAGATATTTGTTGATATAAATAAGGCTAAATAAAAATGATAATATAGTATTTTTTAAAAAATAATTTAAGAAATCTTAGATTCATATATTTTGAGAATTGATAGTAAGTTCATAAATTAATTATAAATTAAAAAAATGATAAATAATATATTTGAGAATTATACTGTAATTTGTAAAAAATATATCATAATATTTATAAAAAGTAGTAGTTGTAATTATTCAAATAAAAATAATAAAAAAATTATTTTTGTAATAAATAAAAATTTAGACCGGATTGTTAGAAAAATATATGTTAATAAATTTTTCATATAAATATAGGTGATATTCTTAAAAAAAGATTACTATCAAAGAAATAAAAAGTATTTTTTTAAAAAAAATATACTAGAGATTTTAAAGAACATATATTAATTAATAATAGATTACAAATTAATTAGAAAATGAATAATAATCATCGATTAATTAATAATAGATTAAAAAACTAATTGTAGTTAAAAATGAGTTATAAATATTAAATTTAAAAATTATATGATAATATATAAATAATATTGGATAATATTTATGGAGAGTAATAGTTGTGATTATTCAAATAATATTAGTAATAAAAATATTTTAAGATAATAACTTAAAAATAAATTTTTTATAATATAAATTGTATTATAAGCCCTAGTTAAATTTAAAAGATTATATTAAAAAAATATAAGGGAAGCTGTAAACAAAAATATTTTTATAAGAAATAAAATTTTTGGCTATATTATTAAAAAAATATAGGTTAATAAATTTTAAAAAAATATAGGTTAATAAATTTTAAAAAAATATAGGTGATATTCTTAAAAAGAAGATTACTATAAAAGTAATAAAAAGTATGATTTTTTTGAAAAATATACTAGAAACTTTAAGTAATATATATTAATTAATAATAGATTACCAAATTAGTTAGAAATTAAATAGTAATTATAGATTAAAAAATTAATTATAGTTTAAAAAATGAGTAGTAAATATTAAATTTAGAAATTATATGATAATATATAAAAAATTGCATAATATTTATGAAGAGTAGTAGTTGTGATTATTTAAATAATATTAGTAATAGAAAAATTTTAAGGTAATCGCTTAGAAATAATTTTTTTTTACAATATTAATTATATTATAAAAAAATATATTAAAAATTATAAGGAAAGTTGTAAGAAATTATTTTTAGGTCATGATAAAAAATTTCAATCCGGGGTTAGAGCTAGTGGTTGGGGTGAATTTTTAATGTTTATATAATTTTAATATAGATATGCAACATTCATATTTGTAATTTTTAATGTTTATGATATATTATTATTGGTATAGTTGTAATACGTAAATACATATAAAAGTGATTAATGAATTATTTTTAGAAACTTGCATTGCATAGAATCATAGATCCATCGATTGATTGATGTGCATATTCTACATATCTATACATTTATATAATTTTATATCGATACCTAGAATTATGTACATTAGTTAATTGATTATCTAATTTAGACAGTTTAAAAATTATAATTAATTTTATAGATTAGTTGATGGTAATCAAATGGTATGTAATTGGAATTGTTAGGAATTTCGGATAGCATTTTCCTTTAGTTCTCTTTGCACATAAATATTTGTGTAAGAAGAACTGAGGAAAAATGTTGCCAATTTTTTTTTTCAATTTTAATTATATATCATTTGATTATTGTTGACTGATCTATAAAATTGATTACAATTTCTGAATAGGATATGACCCATATCTATTAGTTGGTGATATGATGCATATTTTATATATGTCATTTTTAACTTCATATTTTTATATATATTCAGAAATATGATATAATAGTTTTTTTAATATTATGTGTCTTTTAGCTTCTCGTTGTATGCTTGTCATGCTATAAATAATTATATATAGAAAGCATATTTGTAGATATATAGATTTTCTATTTTGAATGTCAGCATGTTTAATATTTTTATAAATTTTATTAACATTATATTTAATTTATTGAAAATAGCATGTTTTAACAAATATTCATTTATTTATTTTGTAGTGAGAAATGGGAGAATTTATCACATCGTTATGTTATATTAATGATTGTATCGTTAATGAAGAATTTGGTATTGAATACAATCGAGAACCAGAAAAAGTAATTAGAATTAAATATGGAATGATATATGATGAATTACAGAACAAGTTAATAGTATCTTCCGTATTGATAGGACAAGGTATAAATTGTTGATTATATATAGATATCCACAACTTGTGCAATCGATATTAGTGAAGTATGAACCTGTTCGATCGCCGATGATGAAGACATAGAGATAATATTTTTTATTATTGGTGCACATCAATGTTTATTAGGTACGGAGTTGTATGTAGATATACAATCTATTGAAGATGCTCGACCCATTTATGAATCAAATGAATATGAAGAGGTTATTCGAAATTTAACAACAACTAGTATCAGTGAACATGTTGTTTCTACTCGTAGTCCAAATATTTATGACAATCCTTAAGTAAATACTGCTTCCATATATATCGAGGATCACATTCATACAATAAAAAGTGATATTCCAGAGAGTATTATCATGAATGCTTCATTGTACACAATTGCTAATGATACAACACATGTAAGTAATGAACTTTTTAATCAAGATGATGTTCCTAACGAAAATGATATTGATCATGAAGGTCAGGAAGCTGGCCCTTCTCATGCTGTATAAAGTTTATATGACACTGCTGTACCAAACCATACTGTATTTGAGACTTCTTCGATAACATTTACTTAGTTCAATTGGAAAGTTGCTGTTGGCGTGGAGTCCCTGGATCGGCCGGTCGGAGCCGCTGCGTCGTAGGACCACTCCCTGGTTCACCTGCAAAACAGGTCCCTTGCCAGAGTTGTTCCGACGGGGGACACTCCGATGCCAAGTCAATGACGGATTCCAGCCACAGAATGGAGAAGGTGTCGTGAGTCAGAGAGAAAAAGGCTCTTGGAGACTGTAAGTGCATGTGAGCATGAATGTTCGCGTATCTCTCGAACCATCCTTCTTACCCTTATTTAAAAGAGGGCCTCCGGCCTGTGACCCGCCCTTTTTCTGGTGATCATGGGGAGCCAATTTCTTCCATGATTGGCGATCGTGGGTTGTCATTGAGTGGTTCTGGCCAGATCGGAGGCGTGACAGCAGGAGTTGCGCGCCATGATCATGGCATGATGAGTGTCGATTGTAACCGTTGGTTACAGTTATCTTTCTAGACCAAATTGTGGTCCAAGCTTTGGATTTTCCCTTGCGTGGGCCGAAGACTTGGTATTTTTCCAGGACCGGAGATCGTGTCTACGACGGGGACCGAAGTACGTGCCTTCGAAAGTCGATGAGAAGTTCGGTCTTCGGTCAAGATCGAAGACGTTATCCGAAGGACCGGCATTCGGATGTTGTGGTCCGATGTGAAGCCTTGGGTTGCCTGCAGTTGGCCTGTCCCTTGCTTGGTCCGAAGTCCGTAGTCCAGAGAGAGAGGACTTCGACCAGTCGAACCGGAGTCCGATTGGTAGCCGAACCGGGATATCCCAACAGTTGCTAATGTGTTCATGTACTATTCCCTTCAAGAACCATCTTTTGTCTGGGAAGGTGGTCAAGAGTTATGCAAAGGATTTCATTTTGCAGACAAAGCTGAATTACAAACTATTGTGAAGCAGTATTCAATTGATAGATATCATGAATTCAAGATTGTTGAGTCAAATCTAAATTTATAGAATATGAAATACAAGAATAAAGAGTCAGGATGTCAATGGAAGCTCAGAGCAATTAAATGAAATGATTACTTCGAGATATCACAATATTGTGGTCCCTATACATGCATATATGTGGTGATGTCTTAGGATTATTCTGGATTGAACTCTACTTTAATTGTCAATGAAATACATGGTCTGCTCAAAAAAGTACCTATAATTGCCATTGCAGGACTTAGTGTGGTCATAAAGAATAAATTCAATTACACTACTACTTATAAAAAGTTATGGAAAGTAAACCAAAAAGCAATAGCTATGGTGTTTAGTGATTGAGACAAATCATATGAATTACTGCATAAGTGGTTGCATGTAGTAGAGAAATTTAATCCCAAGAACTGGGATGAAATTTATTAGCACTCCAACCGGTCATCCAGCATGTACTCAATTTGATCGGGTCTTCTGGGCTTTTGCACCGTTAATTGAAGGGTTCAAGTTGTATGGAAAATATAGACATAAATTATTGCTTACAACTACTATTAATGGAAATAATAATTTTTTTTCATTATCTTTTGTTATTGTTGATGAAGAGTCTTCCGTTTATGGGATTGGTTTTTTTTTTGTCTGCAAACATTTGTTATCCCATGATAGAAAATTTGCTTAATTTCTGATCTGCATCCCGGCATACTGGTCGCAGTACAAAATGAGCACCAAGGTTGGCATCAACTGAATGCATATCATATATACTGCTTACGTCATGTGGAAAGCAATCTCTATACCATATTTAGGGATTCCAAATCAAGGGATATGGTAAAAAAGGTTGGAATGCAAACACAGATTAGAAAATTTGAGAAATTTATGAAAAATATCGAGAAATTGAAACCAGAAGCTATTTAATGGTTGAGCGATATTCAATTAGATAAATGGATATGTGCATATGATGGTAGCCAAAGATATGAGATAATGACAACCAATCTATCAGAGTATTTTAATGGAATTCTTAAAAATACTCGATTCCTGCCTGTAACTACATTGGCACAGTTAACATTCTTCCAACTTGTATCATACTTTGATGGTCAATGTGCCCAGGTAGTTGATGCACTTGATAGGAACGAAAGATTTACTCTATTCATTACGGATCATGTAATTGCCAAACAAGCTAAAGCTACATCCCACATAGTTACAAGATTTGATAGAGCTAGTGGTATATTTCAAATCCAAACTATAATGCATGGTTCATATATGAACAAAGGCAACAACACTCAGGTATAGCTTTAAAGATAAAAAAATTATTACATCTTTGTATTATCTACTTTCTAATATATCAATTATTAAATTTTGTAATGCAGATTGTTCGACTATCGGATCGTACATATACATGTCAAAAATGGTAGTGCAACCATTTACCTTATTCACATATCATGGTTGCTTGTGCACGTATTTCAATTAATTTTTATAGATATATTGACCGATGCTATAGTTTAAATGATTATCATTAATCTTATGCACCTTAATTTTAACCCATTCCTTACCAAGCGTATTGGTCACAGCTTGGTCAAGATATTACCATTATACCAGATAAAACACGGTTATGGAAAAAAAGTAGGCCACGCTCTACCAGAATTAGGAAGGATATGGATTTGAGAAAAAGTGGTAACAAACAGAGATGCATGATCTGTCGAGAGAAAGAACATGATAAAAAGTCATGTTGAATAACTAGAAATGCAGATTAGTGCTATCATCGAAAGGTAATTATATAGTTCATCCAAATCCATTTTTACACGTAACAAATTTATTGTATATGACATGTGTCAAAATTTTCATATTACATTTTTAACATTGAACATCGTTTGATCTATCAGGATTGGATTTTGTTGCATCATGAATAATAGACTTCAGATTTCATTGCTACATGTTACTGGAATTATATTAAATCTATATGAAGGCCATCATACTTCATTGATCCTGAAACTGGTTTCCTAACAAATTCAAGATGTATTTTTTTCATATTTTTACATGTATTGTTGTTTGTTGACTTGGATTGTTGTTGTTATTCAGGTTTTGTATTTTAATAGTTTAATACATGATGATATAATGTAATCTAGTTATATATTCATGTACGTGTCTATTATATGTTAGTATTATGCATTTTGTTTTTCAAAGGTGTTAATGATTGTTAAGTAGATTTTCTTAATTACAATTAAATCAAACCTTTGTATATATGTGCATATTTTTATAGATATGGATCCAGGGATAGTAGACCATTCTGTGTTGTATGATCAGGACAGTCATCATTCCGGATTGATATGGGATGGCCAGGAGATAGGTTTCCTTCAGTGTCGATATAAGGAGCTTGTTATATGTAGGTCAACACCACTAGATAGACGTATAGTACCATACTTACAGTAGGCCATATTTTATGGACTAGCACATATAGGCTACATATAGTTGGATTGGCATTTGATTACGGCACTCATAGAGTGGTAGTGTCCAGAGACTCATACATTCCATCTACCATATGAAGAGTACACCATCATACTACAAGACATTGCCATCTAGTTAGATTTACCTGTTGATGGATTACCGGTCATAGGCAGCACACAAATCGATTGACATCAGCTTTGTCACCATTTATTAGGAGTCATTCTACCGCATGGTCGACTCCAGGGATCACGATTGAGTCTAGTATGGCTAGCAGAGTAGTTTCACGAGTTATCCCATGATGCTGATGAGATAACGATACAGCGACATGCTAGAGCTTATATATTACAGTTTATGGGTGATTATTTATTTATGGATATGTCAATGAAGGGGATACATCTCATGTTCTTACCCCTACTACATGATTTTGAGATGGCTAGACATTATAGTTGGGGTGGTGCAGGCTTAGCATGGTTGTATAGACATATGTGCAGCAAGAGAGATGCCCATGATATTGCTGGACCATTGATATTGCTACAGCTCTGGGCATGGGATAGATTTCCAAGTATGGCACCATGTAGATTATTCCGACCAATTATAGATCCTATAATTGATTTAGATTATGGTGGAGCTGAATTACCACAGGATCCCTTGGGGATGAGGTAAGCATCAAAATTTATTATTATTTTTTATTGAAATTTATTTGTTATGTTAACCATGTAATCTTTATTATCTATAGATGGAGAGATCATTTTTCGGTTAAAGAGGTGTCAACATACGTTGTCTCTTCATATAAATTATATCTTGATCACCTGAGACCGGAGCAGGTAATAAGTAAAATTAAATATTTTTATTATTATTATTATCTTTTACATCTTATTATTTAAAATTATGATTTACAGGTGATATGATAGCCACATCTCCTGACCTGACATTCTTGCCCATCTACCTGATTATTGTATACACGGTCAGGATATATGGTGTACCTGAATACCACTTATTTATTTTCACATCGTAGAGTTGCACTTCGCTGATAGAGTGTCACAACAGTTTGGGATCCGCAGTCTATACCATATCAGTGTGATATAGATGCTGTACTGCACCATATCAATCTCAGAGGACGAGCCGATCAAGACTGGTTCTTCACTCATCAGCATTTTATATAGTTTTGGGAGAGCTATCGAGACCATATTTTAGATGGACCTCCTGTTGATGGTATCATGGATTATCATGATCCATACATGCAGTGGTACCGTCGCATCACTAGGCGGTTTATCGATCGTACTAGTACGATGCATGATTACTTGGTAAGCATTTAAATTATTTTATTAAATATTCTTCAAGTTGAACATTATGTTTTATATTACAATTACATATATATTTCAGAGCGATGGGATGGTCATGATTCAACAGCTTGCTCAGCCATTCTATATCCATGCCATTCCAGTCCATCGTGGATATATGTGATACCATCCTTCATACTGTCCATGTGTAGACTTGTATCCAATTACAAGGATTTGCTCATGACGAAGACAGAGAGGACAATATTCCTGCACATTTCTCCTACGCATCAGCATCACGAGCAGCTCTTGTACCTCAGCATTCACGACGTACTTGCCGATATAGTACCTCTCCGTATCTGATGCCTAAGTTCACTCCCTACTTATCTGAGAGCAGTTATCTACACGAGGATGTCAGACAGTTCACATATATGAATGATGTTGCAGCACATTTCGACTATATTGTCATGTTGGAGTAAATGATGCATCAGGGATACTCAGTCCATAAGAAAGAATTTATCAGTAAGGAATCGACATAAGAGGGTGCTACACATGAGCCAGTTCACACTGAGATAAAGCTTCTGATGGGATATCAGGGACCGAGTGAACCAGAATCTTCACATCATCGAAGCAACCTCCACATAGGAGGAGATGGTCATCATGTGAAACTTAGGATATATTTTTACTTTTATTTATGTATTACATTTATGTGTAGACCATATTATTTTAGGGTTCTGGCATTACAATGAATTTTATATTTATGTATTATATTTACCATTGAATGTTAAATACTATGTTCATGTATTATCATAAATTAAATTATTAGGTTTTTATTTAAATGTTGAGCATATGCTTAGGTACACGCAACTAAGTATTCATATACTCATTACATTATTATTTAATTATAAATATCTTAAAATATTTTATAATTATATATATTATTATAATTTTTTCTGTAATATTATAATTTTAAATTTTTAAATGTTAATATCTAGTTAAATATTTTTTTATGGTAAATATAACTAAGTGATTTTATATTATACTATTAATTAATCATGCTCACCTTAAAATTTATAAATTTTATCAATATTTATAAAAAATGATAATTATATTTAAAAAGTTCATATGATTACTGTTGTCACCTAGATCGCCGTAGCCCATAATTGCGGTGGGATTCGGTTGGAACTGCCCTCTTCCAGGGATGTCGGGCTCTTCGCCCTCGCGGCCAGTCATTCCTGTAAAAAAGAGGAGATCCAAGCCAGGAATTCCAATGAGGTCACTCCAACGGTCAAGTCAGTAAGATAACCAAGGGGAACGAACCCTCTATTATGTAGGCGAGTAGTGCCCCCGAGTAGAGGGAGAGAAAAGAACAAACCCTATGGGGAGTCGTTCACCGCTCCTACCCTTTGCCTTTGCTTACTCTTTGTTTCTTTCTTGATTCGCTCCCTTGTCATGAAGGTCCCTCTTACCATTATATAGGAATAGATTCTACCATACCGAGCCTGGAGCCTCGATTAGATGCTTCTTCCCGAGCATCCCCTATTGGAGGGGCACAAACTCGTCAAAGCCTCTGTTGGACAGGGTCCGAGATTCCTGGAAGAAGGTCTTCGTGCAAAGGGCGCAGTCAGCGTGCTGCAGAGCCTGCCCCCTGTGGAGCGATCTCCTGTGGAAGGTGCAGGTGGCACGGTACAGAGTTTGAAGCCATGGCTGAGTGCTCCCACTTGCAAGGGGTGCAGGTGGTGTATACAGGGCCTAGAGCCATGACAAAGCATTCCTCCTGAAAACTTGATCTCGGATGAGACAGGTGGCGTTTTGCTGGAAGCTCATCTCAGATGGAAGCTCGACCTTGGACGGGATAGGTAGCGTTCTGCCGGGAGCTCATCTCGAACAGGGGCTCGACTTCGACCAGGCGCTCACCTCGATGGGAGCTCGACCTCAACCGAGAGCTCACCTCGGACGGAACAGGTGGCGCTCTCTGCCACCTATGTTATTATTTAATCATAAAAATCTTTAAAATATTAATATTTTTGATATTATTACAAATCTTTTTAATTCATAGTATATTTTTAATTTTTGAAATATATTTATTTAAATAATTTTTATAATAATATTTTTTTCTTTATTTTAATTATTTTTAATTTTTAAAGTTTTAGATTTTATGTTTTTTTAAATTTTTGATCAATTACTTGAAAATGCTGGTTGAACTGCATTTTTAATCGATTTTTTTTTGGTGCCTAACTAAAGACGTAGGTTAAACCGGCGTCTTTAGTCAGAAAATGCAAGTCCGCATCCCCATTCGCCCTCCACGTGGTAAAAAAAAATTTAAAAATGGTAATACACAGGACTATGTTATTTTGATAAAATTATTTAAAAATATCATATTTTGATATTTTTATTTTTAAAATATATTATTTAAAAAAATTTCAGTGATGATGGTACATTGAAAAGTAAGAGGAGGGACATACAGAAATCATAACCCGATTCAGAGAAAAATTGTAAAAAAACCGTCCAATATTAAATCGGCTCATCCTCTCTGTTATTATCAAGATTTTATTTAACGCTTTCACAATAGAGAATTAGTGTAATTCGTTCATGAAAGCTTCATTGGAGTTATTGAAGTGTTTCTTAGAAAAAACGTACAAGGAAACAAAGACAGAACGGAATAGCCAACACACAACTGGTATGGAATAAATTCAATTTTTTTTGAAAAAATAAATTCAATAGTTTCTATGAAAATTTTATCAAATCCGACGTTTTCTATTATACTATTTAGTAATTTGATAATTTTTTATTCAGCATGAAGGGAAGGGGGTTAAAAAAAAAAAAAAAAAAAAAAAGAGATACTCTTTGACTTTGTTTCGATGGATTTTTTAAAAATAATATTTTTTTATAAATATTTATAAAAATAAAGTTCTTTGAACTATACTTATGAAATTAATATAGTTTTGATTACATGGATGCCAACCCAGGAACCACATGTTAAACATGAGACTTCAAATTTTGAAATAAAAATATAAAAAATAATTAAAATAATATAATAAAATAAAAAAAATAAAAAAAGCTCCAAGTTGTATCCTTGGCTTCATCTCCTTATTCCTGCATCTTTCTTTTCTAAATAAAAAAATTAAATTTTTTTTTAAAAAAAATTAAAATATATATAAGTAAAATCATAAGCTATTACCTTGATAGTATTGTAAAATATTAATATTATAAAATAAAAGTCATTATAATATATAATATAAATATTATAATAAATATATTATAATATATTAAATTATATAATATATATTATATTATAAAATATAATAAATATAATAAATATTTTATAATATAATATAAAATTTATAATTTAATCGGTATCAGTCCGATCACCAGGTCGCTGCCAGTCTAATTGCCTGGTCGCTGCTAATATAGTCACTAGTCCGGCCACCAAGTCGATGCAAGTCCAGTTGCCAGTCCGACAGTTGGAGATTCGATCCAGTTTTGCCACCAGGTCAATGCTAGTCCGGTCGCTAAATAGATAACTGTCCGGCTATCAGGCCAGTGCCAATTCGGTTACCAGTCTAACAACCAGGCAGGTACCAGTTCAATCGCCAGGTCGGTATCAGTCCGGCCACCAGTTCGATCGGCAAGTCGATGCCAGTTCGGTGACCGAACTAGCAACCAGATTGGCACCGACCTGGCAACCGAATTAGCACCGACCTGGTAATTGGACTGGCACCATCTAGTAGCCGGACTGGCGACCGAACTAGCACTGGTCTGCTGGCAAGACTGGATCGGGTCTCTGGCGGCTGGACCAAGCTAGCGACCGGACTAGCACCAGCCTGATGGCAAGACTGGTGATTAGACTGGCATCGACCTAGTAGCTAGACTGGTGATCGGATTGGCACCGGCCTAGTGGGTGGACGATGGTAAGACTGGATTGAGTCTCTGACGGTTAGACTAGCGACCGGACTAGCACCGGCCTGGTGGCCAGACTGGCATCAGCCTATCGAGTAGACTGACGACTAGACTTACACTAAACTAGCGACTAAACTAGTGACCGAGCTGGCACCGGCTAAATTATAATTTTTATATTATATTATAACATATTTATTATATTTATTATATTTTATAATATAATATATAATTTATAATTAAATATATTATAATATATTTATTATAATATTTATATTATTTATTATATATTATAATGAATTTTATTTTATAACATTAATATTTTATAATATTATTAAGGTAACAACTTATGATTTTACTTATATATATATTTTAATTTTTTAAATTTTTTTGTTAAAAAAGGGAGGTGCAGGAATAAAGTGAAGCCACAAGTGCGACCTATGACTTCTTTTTTATTTTTTTATTTTATTATATTATTTTAATTATTTTTTATATTTTTTTGAAATTTGAAGCTATAGGTTCAATATGCGATTTCTAAGTTGGCATTCACGTAATCGAAACTATGTTAGTTTTATAAATATAGCTCAAAGGACTTTATTTTCATAAATATTTTTTAAAAAAAATTCTTGTTTTGATATTCTTCATTAGAAAAAGAAAAGGGAATGAAAAAAAGAGAGGAAAAGAGAGGAGGGATGTCAACCTTGTTTGGATAGCCCTAATAAGAGAAAAGAAATAAAAAAAAGATAAATATTTTAAAATTTTAAAAGGATCGTGTCTCTTTTCCTTCCAATTCCTTCAAATGGAGAGAATTAGAAAACTAGTTTAATGAAGAGAAAGGGAGGAAAAGGGTATCATTTCCTTTCCTTTATACTTTATTTGGATAGCCTTCATAAGGAAAAAGAAAGAAAAAAAAAAAGAAAAAGGAAGAGGAACATCATCCTTGTTTAGATAGTCCTCATAAGAGAAAGAAAAACGAGAAATTTTCTTTTCCTTATTTGGATATTAACTTTTGAGGAAGAATAAAGGAAAGGATGCCCCTCTCCTTTCCTTTCTTTTCATTAAACCAGTTTTCTAATTCTCCCAATTTGAAAGAATTGGGAAGAGAAAGGACACGAGATAAACAAAGGACAAAAATACCCATACTCAAATGATGTTTTCCTTTTTCTTTTCCTGATATTCTATTTTACTTTTATTGTTCTTCTGCTCTTCTGCGTGAACCAGAGATGACATCCATCACTCATCTCCTTATCTCTCATTGACAAAATTACGTAGAAGATTAGTTGCTCAATTTTTTGCTTCTTTTTTCTACTGATATTATCATTTTTTGCCTACAAAAATCTTGAAACATGTGAAAAGGGTATGATGTAGGGGGAAGCCCTATACCCAAGATCTTGAAAATGACAAGACCAAGAATGGTCCAACCAAACTAGCCCCGAGATGAACGAGGAGCCATATCCAACTATCTCGAATTTTAGTACCTAGATCTACAACACTCCAAGAAAGGATGAAATGGATAAGACGTCTGGGTAGACCAGACGAGCGAAGGAGAAAACCTAGCCATTCCCTTGGAAGAAAAGTGTTGGAAAAAATACGCTCAGTACTACCAACGGTAACCTTGACATACAGCATACTCGATTCATAGGACATGGTTCTCTCCGGAACTAAAGATTTGACTCTACTTCGATACTTACGTCTGGCCCTCCTAGTTTTTGGTAGGCTTAGACCAGACGATCCTAACAAATGGTCTGTCAGGTTACCAACTAATCCTAGGCGTAGATATATGTCCCCATTTACCTTCAATATGTTAGGGACCTAGCTTTCCAAATCCCAAGTTCTTTAGAACCTCGATTGCAAAAGATCATCTAACCTACCAAACCCTGATGCAAAGCCCCGACTCAGTTGGCCATTCTTGTAAAAACATTTATCGAAGGACCAAAGCTGGAATCTATCAACACTCACTCTAAGGGACCCTCCGCAATAAATAAATTGTCAAATCCAGTATCCAGAGCAATTCTCGACCATTAAAGAGGCATGGCCTCCCTCTAGACCATATTTCTTGAAGATATTAAGGACAATAGTGGGAAGGTGCAGGGGACAAGACTCTCCATTAATGGAAGGACACCTCGAGTAGATAAGGATGATCCCCATCTAAAAATCTAAATGATATGTCTAGGAGTCCATCATTCTCCATCCGCCTACTGCCATATTGAATTATCTCTATATTATCCCTAAGATCAGCTATAAAAAGGGGGGGAACTCTTAACGAACACCACTCAAGTGGTGCTTTTCCTGCAAATTCCTCTCTTTTACTCTTCCCTTACCTCACACACTTGCACTTATTCTCCCTGATTGATCTGGAATACTTGACCATCGAAGGGCCTTCACCGAAAACTATTTCGATCAGGGCTTTCTTTGCAGGTATAGCCACTCCCCATCTCCTCTCTAGCTCACTCCGATGATTGAGCATATTCCAGCACTATTAGATAGAGGAAGGGCTTGAATCTTTGCCCATTATTCAAAAAGTAATTTTTAAGTAATTTTCACTGTATATCGCATGACTCTAAAAGGTGTATCTATCCGATGCTCAAGCACTGCCACTTCTCAACAGGACAGCTAAGCTAGAAACTCAGCTCTAAATGTTCAAGTTGGCCCCCTTCTGCAGAAGATTAACCTGATGCCCTAGAGAAGCTCGCCCAGCAAGTACATAAGTTAGCTACTATCATTCGAGTGATGCAACATACCATGGTACCTGCGATGCCAACGGCGGCACCTTCACCTGGAGCAAGACCAGCCCTGCCATCACAAACCTCGATAGCTTTGGGATTGGCATGCCTGGAGCCATGACAAGTCTCATTCCCTCCAAACAATGGTCAGGGGGAACCAGTTCCTCCTGTAGCCTAATAAAGTCCTGGATAGGTAAGAAGGCATTCCCCTTTTATCCCAATTGAATACAGGGTCTACACCAACTCATCTACCTCAACTCCCTGCAACACACTCAACTAGAGATGCTAAGGTAAATCGTAAGCTTTTGGAGATAAATCAAAGTCTTGAAGTCCTATGAGGCTTAGCACCTTCCAAAAATGATGATCTTGGTTTCACTATCGAGCCATCTTTTGAAGCCCGTATTCTACAAGACTGCTACCTAAGTATTTTAAAATGCTACAACTAAAGAATATGATGGCTTAGTAGATCCAGTAGACCACCTATGAGAATTTAAGATCGTGATGCTCTTGCACGAGCTATTGAAGCAGTATTGTATTATGCCTTTCCTTCAACCCTTAAGAAATCGGTGCGATATTGGTATTCTAACCTGAAACTTAACCCTGTTCACTCTTTCAATAAGTTAAATTAGTCCTTCGTCTCACATTTCACTAGTTGGTGGAAGTCATGTCGAAGTCCTGACTCCTAGATCCATGTTAAGCAAAGAGAGAGAGAACCCCTCAGGTCCTACGTGGATTGATTCAATGAAGTGGCCCTTAAGGCCTATAACCTTGACCATACAATCGCCATGACTGCCATGAAGTGTGGCCTCCTCCATAGTCCCTTTCTTTTTTCTTTAGAAAAGAAATCTCCGATAAACTTTCCGATATGCTTATTAGGGCCAAGAAGTACATCTGAGTGAAGGAGGCATATGGAGCTCATGTTCCACCCATCGCTCCACCTTCATCGACTTTTGCACCTGCTCCAACACCTAAAGAATGACCTCCAACCCTCGAATTCCCCCTCGAGGAAGGAAGACTGAGGAAAAGGTCCAAAATGCTAGTGGCCTCCCAAACATAGGTGAGCATCCCTTAAAGATTTGGCATCTCCACAGTCCAGAAAGGTCGAGTGCCTTGCAACCATGAAGGCTTGATCAATATACTACTTTAAATGCCCCGCGTGCTTAGATTTTGATGCAAATTCGGGGGCAATTACCTGAAGCCAAGAAGATTCAATAGAAATCTTAATGAAGGAATCAAAATAGATACTACCTCTATCACCGAGCTCATGGCCATGATATGGAAGAATGCATATAGCTCCAGGATGAAATTGAGAAGTTCATCCATCGTGGTAGGCTGAATCGGTTCCTCCGTGATCAAGGAGAAGATGCCCCGATCCCTCATCTACCCGAACCACCTCCCTAGGTGGAAGAGCCCATGGATCGACCAATCAAGAATGATATTAATATGATTACCAGAGGACCAGCGAAAGACATTAGAACCAACAATCCAGGCAAGAATTGCACCGAAGTTATAACTTTCACTTCAATCGATGTAAGAGGAATTCAATATCCCAATCATGATCCTATTATAGTAAATCTTAATATTGATGACTGTAATATCCAGCATGTACTTGTGGATAGTAGATGCTCGGTATATATTTTATTTTATGATATCTTTTTGAGGATGTGTATCTCCCTACAATGATTTAGAAAGGTAGATGCATCGATAACTAGGTTTTCGAAAAAATTGATCCCAGCTAAAGGCATCATCACTCTGCTCGTGATAGCATGAAGTGTCTCTCAGTGCTCACAAATACATCTTACCTTCATAATTATAAAGACACCCTCTGCATATGATGTTATATTCGGTCGACCAAGATTAAATGTACTACGGCTTGTAGTATCTATCCACTACCTATTGATGAGGTTTCCTACAACCCGAGGAGTGGGAGAGGTGCACAGAAATCATGCTTTGGCAAAATAATGCTACTTGATGGCCCATCAAGTTGGACATCCCAATCCCCTGGATAGCCTTCCAATCGAAGGATTGGATACTAAGGACGAACTAATCAAAGAACGAGGAAAGCCTATGGAGGATCTTGTAATAATCCCCCTGCACAATAGGGATCCCGGCATGTTGTTCAAATAGGCTCAATACTAAATGAAGGCGAAAAATAAAAATCGATAGTCTTCCTATAGAAGAATGCCGACGTCTTCGCCTGGATACCTATAGATATGCCCAACATTGATCGAGAGGTAATGACACATCACCTAATGGGAGATCCGAATCATTGCCCTATGAAATAGAAGAGAAGTTTCATGCCAAACTGCTAAAGAGCCATGGCAAAAGAGGTACAGAAACTTATCGGTGCATAATTTATTATGGAAGTTAACTATCCCGAATGGCTGGCCAATATAGTATTAGTAAAGAAAGTCAATGAAAAATGATGAATGTGTGTAGATTTCATGAATCTCAATAAGGCCTACCTTAAGGCAATTATCCTCTCCCCGCATCGGTCAACTAGTGGATACGATAACCATGAACTCCTAACTTTCATAGATGCCTTTTCAAGATACAACCAGATCCAGATGGCACCTGAAGATGAGAAGACTTTTTTTATCACTATCTAGGGTTATTTTGCTACAGGATAATGTCATTCGGTTTAAAAATACTAGGGTAACTTACTAGGATTGGTGAACAAAATCTTCAAGAACCAAATTAGTCGGAATATGGAAATTTGTATCGACGATATGTTGGTCAAAAGCAGAGCCTAATAGAATCATGTAGAAGATCTCAAGAAAACTTTGACCATATTGCATCAATACTGAATAAAGTTAAACCTTGCTAAGTGTACATTTGGAATAACCTCAAGGAAGTTTCTTAGGTTTATAGTATCCGACCGAGAAATCGAAGCCAACTCGGAGAAAATTTTAGCCTTGATGCAAATGGTCACACCAAAATCTATGAAGTAGGTCCAAAGGCTTACCAGATAGATTGCCACTTTAAGTTTGTTTCTAAGTCAACCGAACGATGCTTGGCTTTCTTTTAGATATTGAAAAAGCCGAAGGGCTTTGAGTGGACTAAGAAATGTCAAAAGGCATTCAAAGAACTTAAACTTATCTCGATGCACCGTCACTCCTTAGCAAGTCAAAGGAAGGAGAACTGTATTTGTACCTTGCAGCCTCCCCCATCGCTATCGGCTCCATCCTTGTTCGACAAGAAGATTGGATATAGAAACCGGCGTATTATGTAAGTCGGGTCTTGTAAAATACCAAAATCAGATATATCCGGCTAAAAAAACTCATCTTTGCTTTGGTAGTCTCAGCCAAGAAGCTTTGGCCATATTTTCAGGCTCATACCATTGTGATCCTCACAGATCAATCATTAAGGATGATCCTACATTGACCCAACACCTTGGACAAGATGGCCAAATAGGCACTGGAACTCTTCAGTTTGATTTGGTATTCCAACCAAGACCTTCCATCAAGGTGCAAGTACTAGCCGATTTCTTTACTGAATGCACTATTCCCAAAAAGAAACTAAGGGAGGAAGACTTAATGCCTCAAGACATCGAACAACAATAGATGCTATATGTAGATTGAGTCTCAAATAACAATGGTTCCGAAGCAAGGCTCCTACTCATTAGTCCAGAAGGGTGGGATATTCAATATGCCCTTCACTTTGGATTTCCTTCCACTAACAATGAAGCTAAATATAAAACCTTGATTACCCTCACCATCACCAAAGAAATGGGGGTTAAGCACCTCAAAGCTCATAGCAATTCTTGGCTAGTAGTAAGTCACATCTCGAATGAATATGAAGCCCAAGAACAGGATATGAAGCAATACCTCCAGAAGGTCAGGAAAATAACTCAAACCTTCTACAATTTTAATATCCAGCAGATCCTTAGGAAAGAAAATGCTCGGGCCAACATTCTATCCAAGCTCGCGACATCCGTGCCAAATAGCCTATGTGTGTAAGTCTTTTTTTTTAAATATTGAAAGAACCCAGCATTAATAAGCCTACATCGGTACTCCATATAAATGCTGAACCTTGCTGGATGGATCCATTCATCCGGTATCTCCATGATGGAAGTCTCCTAGAAGATAGGGAATAAGCTCTCAAGACCCGTAATCAAGCCTTAAATTCATCCTTCATGAAGGTAAGCTTTACAAGAGAGGGTTCTCCTAGCCTCTATTGCAATGCTTACATCCCTTCGAAGCCGAGTTGCCCTCCTAGAAGTTTATGATGGAATTTGTAGCAATCACTTAGGAAACTGGGCACTGTCCCTCAAGATTCTAAGATAAGAATATTATTCGTCTATTACGGAGCAAGATGCAAAGGATATGGTCTAGAAGTGTAACCAATGCCAATGCCACTCCAATATACAATGATTATCGGCTGCTCGCACATATCTTTAAGCGTGCCATGGCCTTTTTCTCAATAGGATAGGATATTTTGGGATCATTTTCTTTAGCCACCAAAGGATGAAAGTTTTTGCTCATGGCCATTGATTATTTTACCAAGTAGATCGAAGCCAAACCACTTACCAAAATAACCGATGCTAGAGTAAAAGACTTTATATGGAAGTCACTTATATGCCACTTTGGACTATCCTGAATCATTATAACTGATAATGGTCGCCAACTTAGCGACTCTAAGCTAGCCAGATTCTGTTAGGACTTAGGCATGACCCAATCCTTCACATCAGTCACTCACCCCCAGCCAATGGGAAGGCCGAAATAGCTAATCGCATCGTTTTGAAAGATGGTGGGTAGATGAACTATATCATATCCTTTGGGCCTACCGAACCACGTAAAGGATCCTAATGGATGAGACACCCTTCAATCTCACCTATGGAACCGAAGCCATTATCCCATTAAAACTCAAACTCCCGTCCCTGAGAATAAATAATTTTAAAGAAAATAGCAACCAAGAATGACTTCGAGGAAACTTGGACTTGATAGAATAAGCACGAGAACGTGTGGCCATAAAAATGGCCGCATACCAAAGGAGGGTCACTCATTACCATAATACTCGGGTCCGAGGCAAGTTCTTCAGGATAGAAAACTTGGTCCTGAGGCGGGCAGAAGTATCCTAACCAACTCATCAAAGGAAACACTTTCCTAACTGGGAGGGACCGTATCAAGTAAAAGAAATCATTTACCCCAATACTTACCGCCTGGTGCAATTAGATGGGACCCTCCTACCCAAACCATGGAACTCTAAAAATTTATAGGTGTATTATCAGTAATATTCACTTTCAATGTTGTATTTTTTTAATAAAAAAATTACAAAGCCAAATTAGCTACTACATTGAAAGCCTCAGAAGGAAGATTGCTCCCTGGATTCTACTAACTAGAGTACAAGGCCTTCATAAATATGAAGAAAATGGCCATAGAACCAGTATTCCACCGCTAATGAGCGCATGACATCATACTCAAGGCATATGAGAAATAATTTTTCTTACACCAAAATCCCCAAAATACATGCATTTTCCACACTCGATAATAACACCCCGTGGGAGATCCCTTTCGAAATGCATGTAAGGACATAGAAAATTGTCAACAAGGTTGCACTGTAGTAGAGAAGTACACCATGCAGATGAGTGAAATCAAAAGATGGCATACTTTTACCTTTGTTGCATGGTGTTAAAGCAATACAAAAGCCCCCTCCAGCCAGCCAGTGAACAAGAGAGGGAGAACCCATGCAAATCAAAAGGCCCCTCTTTGTTATAAGAAGGAAAGGAAGAAGAACATCCTGGAAAACACCAACTACTCATTATCGACGGTCTAGGTTCCTAGAGAGTGATCTCGGCCTTTCCTTTGTTCCCGACGCCCGTTGATATTGGGTGGAGAAGGGAGTCGGGCGAGGAAGCTCATAAGGAGAGACCACCCTCTAGTCTCATACCCACGTCTATAGGGGTAGCAGCACCACAGCTAAGCCATCAGCCATTTCCAACACCTCCCATGCTAAAGAAGATGGCTCTTGCAACACCACTGATGCTACTCAGGCACCTTTCTCTGGCCATATTTGAAGGAAAGCCATGCATTAGCCGCCAAGGCATTGCTAGGAAAAATTCGTGGCGACGTTGGGAGGGGAACCTCCCAAGGTTCCCAATTTATAGGGATGCTGAACTAAGGCTAGACGATTGGGTGACCTACCGGCAATTAATAAGTACTTCCTCCCATCATTAAAAAAAATACTTAGGAAGATCATGCGACAGATTCTAAAGAAGAAAGCTCGCACCTCATTGCTTGAAATAAGTACCAAATCTAGCAGAGCTCCAGATCGGATGACATCCATACCAGCTCTTGACTCGAGAGATTTGACCAGGATTACCAAGATCTGGTATTATTTGTCAACTATACCTTCTGTACATTATGTAGAAAAAAAATAAGCTAGAGTACCTGTCGCAATGTCTTGAAAGCTTTTGACCAGGATAAGAAAAATTCAATGCCTGAAAGTTGTTGGCTAAGCCAGCATTAGAAAGTCTTCAGCTTGACATCTAACTCCCGAAAACCTTTGGCTAGAACAAGAAAAATTCAAAGCCTAAAAGTCTTTGGTTGAGCTAGCATTGGAAAGCCTTCGGCTTGACACTCAATTCCCGAAAGCCTTTAGCCGAGACAAGAAGAATTCAATGCTCGAAAATCTTTGACTGGGCTAGCATCAAAAAGTCTTCGGACCAATGCCCAACTTTCAAAAGTTTTTGACCGGGACAAGAAAAATTCAATGCCCAAAAGCCTTTGGCTGAGCCAACATTGGAAAGCCTTCAGCTGATGCCCAACTCTAGAAAGCCTTTAGCCGGGACAAGAATAATTCAATACCTAAAGTCTTTAATCTGGCCAGCATCGGAAAGTCTTTGATAAGATTTCTAACTTTCAAAAGCCTTTGGCTAGGACAAGAAAAACTCAATGCTTGAAAGCCTTTAGCCAAGCCACTGTCGGAAAACCTTCGAACCAATACCCAACTCCCGAAAGCCTTTGACCAGGACAAAAAAAATTTAATGCCCGAAAGCCTATGACCGGGCTAGCATTGAAAAGCCTTCGGCCCAATGCCTAACTCCCAAAAATCTTTAACCGGGACAAGAAAAACTTAATGCCAAAAAGTCTTTGGTCGGGCCAGTGTCGGAAAGCCTTTGGCCCGATGCCCAACTCCTGAAAGTCTTTGACCAGACAAGAAAAATTCAATGCCTGAAAGTTTTTGGCTGGGCTAGCATCGGAAAGCCTTTGGTTCGATACCCAACTTTCGAAAGCCTTTGATCGGGATAAGAAAAATTCAATGCTCGAAAGTCTTTAGCCGAGCCAGCATCAGAAAGCCTTCAGCCTGATACCCAGCTTCTGAAAGCCTTTGATGATGGGGACATCGGCCCAGAATCTGAAGCATCCCAGATCAAACCTGAAGCCCAGCCTAGCCTAAAACCCAGAAGCCAGCCTAGAACCTAAAGCCCAGCCCAAACCCAGGGGGCCCAAGATCCTGAAGTCGATGCAGCCCAAATCTTGATGCAGCACAAATCCCGAAGTACATAATAGGATAAATATATTTTTATGGGTGTACGAGGGATTGGGGTATCTTAAAATTTTAGGATTAGTTTTATCGTTGTTTTAGATATTATCTCGATTGTTTGAAAGTTTGTTTTAGGATTTACTTTATCCCTAGTTGGATTAGTTTATTTTTAAAATAAGTAGTTTGAATTTGTTAGGGATATCTGATCAGGATATCGGATATCTTAGATTAGTCTATTTGAGATGTTTGTTCATGAATAAAAATTAGCGAGCGAAGATGAAGAATATTTGAGAAAAGTGCCTGGGTGTTCCCGACTGCTCCCCTCTCTCCTTCTTCTTTCCCTCCGGCTCTTCTCTCTTCTGGTTCTTCCCTTCTCCTGATTATTCTCTCTCTAAGTTCTTCTTCTTTCTTCCTGGGCTTTCTTTCCTCTCTCTGGTGCTTCTCTGGTGCTTCTTCTCTATTTTATTTCTCTATCCCCTGTCTTCAACTAGATCCAATCGAAGCAACCATGACTCCCGTGTTCCATCGCCTCTCTATCCTCGGCAACCCGCCCTGGCCTTCGCACTGATCCTCCGACATCATCGATCGGAACCCCTATGCATAGATCTTCATGCAACACCTCCCACCTAGAAGATAAGTCCACCGCAGCCTCCACTGCACATATCTCCCAGATCCGCCCGACCACCGTCTCCCCGGAACTGCCCTCATCAACGAGCAGAAATCCTCTCCACCCCGATTCCATGGAAAGATCCCTGAACCCAACATCTCCATTGCGGACCACCCATCCGTTCCTCCGATCGATGCCCATCTTCCTTCCGATCCCCATCTCCAATCGGCATCCCCTCCTCCGAGTCTGGCCAACATTTGCACCTCCATCCGTGCAAACACCACCCGGCCGCCTCCAGGTCCATCGACCTCACCGGAGAGCCAACCGCCGAAGCCCCAAGTCTCCGACACCTCCGTACGGTCTTCCTCCACCCGTCGGCCATGTCATCCAGATGTCTGTGCCGTTCCACCCTCCAAGCTGTGCCAGTCACCGGAACAAGCCATTGCCGCCGGTGCCGCCACCTGCCTCCCATCGCCGGGCTGGTGAAGACCACCGGTTTCGTCGAAATCGTGATGAAGTCCACCGGTCTCCTCTGTCCCTGGTTCCCGTCCATGGGGATGGAGCATCCCGCATGAACATGAAAGCATGGGAATATCGCACGATCCTCAGAGCATAACCGGCCCCTCTTGGCCGACTTTAGAGGAAGCGTAGGAAAAAGAAAGAAGAAGAAAAGAAGAAAAAAACCGTGAGAAAAAAAAAGTGGAAAGAAAGAGAAAAAAAATGAAAGGGAAAATATGAAAAAAAAGGGTTTTTATTTGAATAAAAAAATGAAAAAATAATTTGGTTTTGGTTTAGCCTAGCCTAGGGTCGTTTCCTAATGACCAACGATCCATTTTTCTTTGGAATAAACATTGATTCGGGCTCGTGTCCTGCATCATTTGATCAGGATAAGAAAAATTCAATACCCAAAATTCTTTGACCAGGACAGCATCAGAAAGCTTTCAACCCGACGCCCAATTCTCGAAAGTCTTTGATTAGGACAAAAAAAATCAATGCTCAAAAGCCTTTGGTTGGGCCAGCATTAGAAAACCTTCGGTCTAACGTCCAACTTCCAAAAGCCTTTGACCGGGACAAGAAGAATTCAATGCCCGAAGCCTTTAACTAGGCCAGCATAGGAAAGCCTTCGACCCGAAGCCCAACTTTCGAAAACCTTTGATCAGGACAAGAAAAATTTAATGCTTGACAGCCTTTGGCCGAGCCACCATCAAAAAGCCTTCGGCCCAATGCCTAACTCCCAAAAGCCTTTGGCTTGGACAAAAAAAATTCAATGCCCAAAATTCTTTGGCTGAGTCAATATCGGAAAGCCTTCGGCTCGACGCTCGACTCCCAGAAGCCTTTAGCCGAGACAAGAAAAACTAACTACCTAAGAGCCTTTAGCCAAGCTAGCATCAATAAATCCCTAGAAGCTAGGGGTCAGATCCCGAGCGGAGTCTTGAAGCAAACAACCAAAGGAGCAATATCATAAAGCCTTTCTTGCTAAGAAGCCATATTAACACTGCCATGGCTGATGATGAGAACAATGCTGAACATTTTCTACCCATTGAATGATCCTGATATATAACTTATACCAAACAAGAAAGAACCAACCCAGTTAGTATTTGACATTGGACAACTTGCTACGATACCAACCCTTTATGCCAGGGCGCTGCCTAAGAATGGTGATAATAATATGCATAGTTATATGACAATAATGGGTTCAAGTTTTAACTGATGACCGATGGACTCTAAGTTTCATAATATCAGTAATGGTGCTAGAAAATTAATTGCAATCAAGCATACCAAGTCATAATAATTGAAAAGAAAGAGAGCTAAAATTGTTCTATTGACAATATAATGGAGGCCCGAAGGTCTTACAAAATGGTCACCTCCGTAAAGTTGATCAGCGACACAACGAAAGAAAAGAAAATATACTAGTAAAAATCTAAGGAGGATGGAATATTGCCACTTCATTTGGTCCTCACTGCTCCAAAGGCCAGTGCACCTTTGGCCGAAGCATCCACATCCAGTTCATCCTCATTCAAAAAGTCGAGGTTGAGATCCGGGAATCGTTTGAGAATTCTCCTCCAAGTGTCATCTATACCTTCAGCAAAGACAGGCTAGGCAAAAATCAACTTCTCCTGGTGGCATTCTTCAAAATTTTTATAAACTTCCACTGCGTGTCATTTAGCTTCATCCCTTTACGCCTTATGATCGACATTTTCCCATTGCGCAGTCTCAAGAGCCTCCTCCCATGAAAGCTTTTCTTTTAATTGACCTTGCTCAGCCTCATGATGCTTAAGCTGGTCTTGGCCTTCTTCTGGCTGGCCTCCATCTCCTTTAAGTATGCCATCATCTCGTTCTTCTTCTTCTCTTTGGCCTACCAGTGGCCTTTCAAATTATAATAGTCCCTAATGAAGTGACACATCTACATAACTGTAATATCTAGGCTTTGGGCTGAAGTCGGCAGGCCCAGCCAACTTCAACCCAAATTGGGAAAAAAAAATTGGTGTCGGAACAAGAGAGGAGTGCTCGCCTTATCCGCCCGGGGTTTTCGCCAAAAAAATCGAGGGAGGAGTCGTGAGGAGAGAGGGAGGTGGTCGGTGATGAAGTTGGGATGGATTGGAACTCAAATCGGGCGGAGTTTGCTTCCCAAACGACGAGGGGAACCATCAATTTTTCTCTTTAAAATCTCCCATCGTCGCCAAACCAAGCCTTCAAACCCCTTCCCGAGCTGTTCTTCTTCCTCTCCGGTGAGTGACCGATAGTTCCTCAGTACTGGTCGGTAAGTTTTTTCTTTGTTTAATATTTTTTTGGATGGATTAGTGGGATTTTTGGAGTTGGTTTGATTCGATTTGGATTTTGGGGGTTGCTCACCACCGGTGGCTGTGCCGCTGTCCGCCTCCGTCCGTCGAGCTCCCCTTCCCGGAGACCACCTTCCTTGGTCATTGATAGCCGAGGGAAGGCCGGTTTGGTCGGGCCGAGGGAGAAGCAGGGTGGGTTCGGGGAGAAGAGAAAAGAAGAGAAGAAAGAGAGGAAGAGGAAAAAAAAGAGAAGGAAATGGAGAGGTTCTGTTCGGTTCAAAAAAAAAAATGAGGAGAGAGAAAGATGAGAGAGAAATAAAAGAGAGAGGAGAGAGAAAGAGGGGGAATAAAATTTAAAATAATAATAATTACTATTATTATAGGAGAGGGAATCGAGGGGAGAACTGTCTTTTTCGAAATACGTGAAGCTAGGGTTTTGAATTGAATAAAAATTATTTATTATTGTAGGGATTCAGCCTTCTGAGCAAGAAAATAATGAGCAAACCCCGGATATGGATTAATATCGGTTATACTAGGAATAGCTTTTGAAGGTAAGGAATTTCTGGATTGATCACCCATTTATATTTGTATTTTACGTGACCTGATTTTGATCCGAGCATATATGTACATTTGCATGCATGAATGTTTTCGCATAGCATGGTTTGATTCTCGTGATAAATAATTATTTGTTGTTATTATTGCATGTGTTTTTAATATACCATGTTTATCAAATAATTTTTGAATGGGTTGGATCATGATACCGTTGTTGAAAATCCGTAAAAGACATGTTTTGACTATATGAGGTGAAATGATAAAGAGTTAAGAGAAAATGGTATTTGGACTAGCCATGCCATGACGATATCGTGGTTACTCAATGTGCCAGTCATAGACTGGAGTGTGACAAATTATGTACCATTCACAGGCGAGATTGTGACAACTTTGTATGCCAGTCACAGGTGAGAGTGTGATAACAATGACAGTCACAGGCTGGAGTGTGATAACAGTGTGTCAGTCACAGGTTGGAGTGTGACCGTGGCTAATCCAAAACCCTAAAGATAAAGGTTAATTAATGAAAACTCTAAAGAAAAACTTAATATTATCAAAGTTTTGTCATACATGATATTTGGGTTGCATGACTACATGATGTGATATATTAGTATATTTTTATTTATCCAGAAAATTATATAATTAATGGTGATCATATGGAAACCTTACCGGGCTGTAAAGCTCACTCCATATTTCTTGTTTTTTTTTCAGAGACTCAAGATGCATAATAAGGATTGGACTGGGCATAAGACGGAACATCAAAATTTAGCTTTATTTAGTTAGTTAGTTATTTCGGTTGCTGATTCTTAGTATGGATCAGTGGACCATTTAGTAGCTTTGATTTGGAATTAAAGAATTATTTAGTTATATTATTTGTTTAAATAATATTAGTTTATTTGAAGTGAATTTTTGAATGAATGAAAATTGTGTACCTAGGCCTGGCACGATTTCTAGGACAAACTTAGGGTTGTGCGGCTGGTCACGTAGCTGATTCCGGTGCTAGATTCGGGGCGTGACAATAATAATTGGATCAGTAGCAAGTAGTTGGATAACTAAAATCGAATCAACAAAGTAAAAAATAAGCTCACCTTCAAGGCTATCCAAATCACATTCTTATGGTGTTGGCGGCTCCCCTCCTCGATGACATGCTCTACATTGATAGGATGGATGAATTCCTCAATAAGTTCTATACATGCACATGTTGACACTCTACGAGTCTCTAGATCTTCATGCACGAGCAAGTAATTTAGCTATAGAACTTTATATATGAACAATAAGAAGGATGAGAGCTAATATGTAAAAATATGAAAAATTACAAGAATGAACTAAGGAAACCATGAAATACATTTATGGACGGATGTATGGCCGGATGGGTTTCCTCTTTAGTACCCGTTTCCTCGTAGCGGGGGCCTGATAAATCTAACTTGATCGGAATCCAATTAAACTCCCATCACGAGCCAGAAGAAACGGGTGAACTTCATGAACGCGCCTTTCCATCTTCGGCATTGCCAACGCTGACTTGTTTAAACTCGCGTCGCGAGATTTGGGGAACCTGCGGCGACCTCGTCGGAGCTCTGCCCGGAAAACAAAACGAGAGCGGCACTGAGCACCAGCTGCCCCGCTACGGACTTGCCGTTCCGTCGTTCCCACGGTCAGTGTTCTCCCCGTCTCCATCTCCCCTCGCTCCATTTATTCTCTCCCTATTCCCTCACGCTCCATAAAGGGGGAAAGATCGAGAAGAAAGGCGATAGGGAAGAGGCGGAAAGAGCTGGAGGGAGGGTTTTAGCGTGGAACCTTAATTCTAAATGTTTGTTTGGTTTCTTTCTTTCTTTCTTTCTTGAAATAAAATCAAGATTTATGGCAGATCATGAGGAGAGTAAGTGATAATTTGACTTGGCGGAGGAAGATTTAGAAGATGTCTATTTCCTTATTGATCTGTATGGTATTTTGATTTCCTCGTTAATTAGATGTTTTTGCGCATTGTTAATAGGTTGCTTATGTAGGTTTTAAATTGTGATACGACTCTTGGACAACTTTTTGATCATGAATTTGATGAAATCAACGCGAATCATCAGAGATTCCTTTCAATTTTGGACATGGATCGGATCAAAGATGGTTTTATTAAGTTTTTGTTGATGCTGCTGCCAAAAAGATGCATGATTTTTTATTGTTTATGGACATGATACGAGCGGATAAAAAATTGTCCAATGAACCCTTCTTGATACTCTTTCCATTTTTTTTTTTTTTAGGTCTCCTTACATCTGGTTAACACTGTTAACTCAAACCGATGACCTTCATTACTTGGTTTTCATGTTCATATTGCCAAGATTATCTCGAATTGGTTTCTGTATGCATGATATTATTGTTGCTCAAAGTTTAGGAAAAAAGGTTTTGCAGCATTCCCTGATCCTTCTTAGCCTGGAACTTATTAATGGTTCTTTTTTCCCCCAAATTTGAATGGTTTAGGATTACATTAAGTGAGAGTAATGTTGTGATTTTTAATGTAGAAAATCAGAAAGAAATTACATTTGTAATCAATATGGAAGAAAACTTTGCTAATATTCTATAAAATTGCAGATATTTGATATACTATAAATTTCTAAACAGTACTTTGATAATGTAATTGTGGCAAGGATATCAATGTTTTATTGGCATATAACTCACTAAATGAATGTTTTGGGCCATGCCTTTTGCAAATGCACTGTTACACACTGTTGAGCATTGAAGACATTCTTTAAGTGATATTTGACATCTCATTAAGGGTAATCTTCTTTTTCTTACCTTAGGTTAATTTTCTGCTCTTTTTTTTTTAATTAATGAGGAGATCACATGATCACAAATATACATATTATATATTTTGCTTTTTCCTCCTTTGTTCTTTTAGTTTTTTTGTCTTTTAGGATCTTTGATCCCATCTTTGTCATTTTCTAGTCCTTTTTTATTTTGGACCTTGGATCCAAATATCATGATAATTGAGCTGGAGCACCAGCCTTGCATTGATTGCTTCTGCTTTGGGTTGTATTGCTTCTTCAGTTCTTATATATTCATTGTCTCATGGAGACAAAAGGAGGAAAAAAAAATCCAAAAATATTGCTTGTTTCTGCCTTGGGCTATGTCAAGGTTTTCTGTCTCCTTTTCTTTGCTTGCAATTATATTTATTGTTGACTATACTAGAGATGCACATATTGATTTTTGAATTTGCCCATATTTCCGACACTCACATGCAAAGGGAGGCTATGTGATTTTTGAAATTCATTATTATAACCTTTTTTTTCGAGTCTTATGACCTTTTTGAAGACAATCATTTCTGGTAGCATATACTCCCTTAATTCTATGATCAACTTGAATGATAGGCTGTTTGCATCATAATTGTGATCCACATGGTCAACCTTGATGCTGACCTAGCGAAATGGGGATTTTCCTAATGGTCACATCCCCTTGCTTAGCATCAAGAAGTTCTGAATTTGATTGTTAGATGGTGCATCCCCCAAAATTTGGACTTGTACAATTATGGTATTGGTGGATCTCTCTCCCTCTCTCTCTCAAAAAAAAAAAAAAAAAATGATATTGACCTACATCCAATAGTTTTTTGGGAAAACCTATATTTATGTAGGTTTCTCTTAGCTAAGTTGATGGGCGAAAAAATTCAAATATCTAAAGAGAAGCTATTGGAATGCTTGCTGAACCTTCTCATTCTGGTTCAGTTTGTAAAATTTTTGTCAGTTCAGTGAGCATGTTTTTCTGTTGTAAAGTCCTCTAGAGATGTAAACAGCACTGGCATTTGTGTAATGATTTGGACTAGCAAGGTAAGTGATATGAAAAGTTTCTTCCAGCCAAAGGTTCTTGTTGAACTTCATTGCAGGTGTTAGTCTAGTTTGGGGCAAATTGTTCTGTGAGTGATAGTCTTATCTATATAAATATTCCTTCATTGTATTGCACTCCTCGATTATCATCTAAACTTGTAATAGTTATGCTGTTCTACAATGACCTCCTCTAGTAGTACAGGAGGTAATAGATGTTGAGAAAATAATAGTGCATTGGTCTGAGCTTGATTGCAAGCTTATCATATAGGGCTAAAATAAACAATCTTTTTGCTGGCCCAAACATATGACTGATAAATGTTCTCACAAATAGGGCAAACTAACATTTGCAGATCAAGCCACATATACATATGGGACAAGAATTTGGATTATTCATGTATCAAGATGCATAGACAACTAAGAACATCCTTTTCCTTATGGCAATGACCTAGTAATAGTTAATATGTTATTAAGAAAAAAGAACATAAAACTTACACAACAGTTCGATTTCATTTCTTGTCCACTAAAGTAGCTTAGATCTTCTTTATTCCTTGCAATAACCTCCTTCAGTCCTAAAGTTTTATAACATAAGTTGAGTCCACAAACTCTACTCATTTTTTATGAATGTTGTACTAAACTATATTTTGTGTTTTGTTGGTGGCTCCCTATCATCACTTTTTTGCGTGATGTTTGATCTATTTTATCTCTCTCTCTCTCTCTCTCTCTCTCTCTCTCTCTCTCTCTCTCTCTCACTCATTCACTTGCTCACTTTTCTTGGTGTTCTTGTGACATTTTTTTGATGACTAAAGTCATTAATATTTCAAAACCTCTAGCCTCTGTATGTTCATGGACAGATGATTGGCTGTCATGTTTAATTGAACTTGCTCTGTTACTTGAATCATTACATACATGCTTGTGCTATTCAGCCTATCAGACCACCTTTTAATGTTCTTGTTAGTTTTCTAATGTTCAACTTTAAAGATGCAGGAAACTTTAGGTTATCGTTAAGACAACGTGAAAACCAGATCACATCCTGCTTTTGGAATATCTAAGACATGAAGGCTTCTTCCTGAGTAATTTTTAATATAGTTAGTAGTACAAAGTCACTGGATTTGAAACAGCAATTAGTTCTGTCTGGAGTTGCAGGTTTCTCAAATATTGGGTTGCAAACTTGCAATACTAGAAATAAGATGACAAAAACTACTAAGTTTGTAGTGAAGAAGAACACAACTCTTAGACAAATGATGGAACCTTAATTGACATGATAAATTCCATATATGTGTAGTTGACTTTATAAGTTGTTTGTCACTCATTTCTAATGAGGGTCCTTTCTGCAAATGCAAGCCTTCTAAAACTAATTCAAACAAAAGTAGCCAAAAGGCCCAAAACCTGGATGCTTCTCCCCATGATCGGACCATTAAAATTGGTTCTCCATCACTTGGGATTTATATCAATAATTTTAGAGCCTTTTCTAACTTGTTCATTTTAAGCTTTTTCTTTCCTCATTTTACTACCGTTCACTAGGTCATCTTTAATTAGGGGCGGCAGTCGTGTCGGGTCAGATATAAACGGGTTGGGTCAAAAAAGACTCAACCCGAACCCGACCTATTTATTAAATAGGTCAGATTTTAAAACCTGGACCCGACCTATTTGTTAAACAAGTTACCCGACTCGACCTGTTTACAATCCATTTACAACTAGATTAAAAAAATCAAAAATCAACCTGTTTACAACCTGTTTGAAACCCGCTTAAAAAAAGAAAAAAGATAGAGAGGTTTACCTCAGTACAATCCATCCTCATCCTCATTGCCTTTGCCTCTGCTCCCACTTCCTCCACCACATCCGAAGTGGCTAAGAACCGGACCTCCTCCCTCCTCACCGAGAACCAGGATCGCCCGCTCCTTGGCCGAGAACCAGACTCCCACTTCAACCATACTACCACATCCGCTCGCTTCTTGGCTAAAAATAATACAAAATAAATAAATAAATGTAGGTTTGATTACAACTAGGTTCCTGTTAAAAATCAAGAAAACAGCTAGGAGAAAAAAGAAGACATGGTGCAAAAGTAAGAAGAAAGATTCCCTTACCCACCTCGGCCTCAAGATTTTCGCTGCCCATGCCGTATCTTGCCTGGCTGTCCACTTCAAGATTTACTGTAGAACTACCAAGTCAACAATGCCATGAATTCTATTGCCTCAGGAGACGGAATGTCTCTAAGAAATGGTTAGACCTAAAAAATCCAACGAATGCAAACATCTTCATCGCAATGCATAGCCCCTTGGATTCAAATTCTCACAGTGATCAGGATCAATCTCTTAATTAACCCACAACTTTAATTTAAAAAAATCTTCCAAGAACTGCCATTCACTGATCTGCGACCAACTGAGGCATGGATCAGCGCAGCATCTGGATGTGGTGGGGATGGATGGCAGGGGAGGGGAGGGAATAATGCTTTGGCGGTGGGGACAAAGGGTGGGGGAGGGGAGGGAGGTCTCAAGAGAAGAGGGAGTTGGGAGCCGGGAGGATTCGATTGACCAAAAAAAAAGAAAAAGCATCCGGTGGCCGCCTGTGGACTTCTGCACGAGGTCTATCCTCTGACAGATTTGAAAGGAAAAAAGGGAACGAAAACTGCGAGAATTTTTTTTTTTAAAACTTTAAACTAGTCAATGGTCATATATATGTGTGTATATATATATATATATATATATATATATATATATAATAATAATATAATTTTAAAAAAATTATAAATAGGCTGTAGAGGTTGAAAATTTTAAACCCAAACCCGATCTATTTAATAAATGGGTTAAACGGGTTGACATGTTTACGACCCAAACCTATTTAAGCTCAACCTAAACCTGTTTAAGGTTGAACACAGGTCGGGTTGGTGTATCAGATCATATTTTGCCATTCCTATCCTCAATTCCTCATTCCCCTTATGGCTATGTGCCCACTACCAATAGGCTCTTCATTACATGGCACCATGATTTTGACAACCTTGTCAAGCACATTACTATTGCATCTGTCAGAGCAGTTGAGGACATCAGCACCACACTTCTTCCTTTTCTACCTTCACGTGTTCCCTGCAATAGAGCCAAAACAGTAAAATAACCATTATAAAATATTTTCTTGCAGATACTGAATAAGGAATAATTTTTGTTTATAGCCTTTGTCAAAGGATGAAGTACCAGTTTCACTGAGGCACCACACCATACTTGTAAGGAACCGGTATTAGGTGTTTCCCTTGGTATCTTATGGTACTAACACATGGTAATTGGTGTCACAGCTGTAGTTTCGGCACCGACTACCAAATTCTATGTCCTTTTGGTACTGTACTAGTGTCCCCAATTGGTATGGATGCCAATATGGTTCTTCTGCCTTGGTCTCCGTGCTTATATTCTAACTGAAATTACATTAACCACAATTTAATCTGATTTGATTAGATCCAACCTCTGAAGTTTATAACAATTATTTGAACGGAGGTAACATCCTCTTTTCTCATTATTATCTTATAAGCAAACTCCTCTCTCCTCTCTCTCCCTCCCCCCCTCTCTTATAGAGCAATATAACCAGTCAGCCCTACATGATCAACAACAGATAATAACTTATACTAATTATTCTTATTTGTAAGAGTGACCCTGGCCTTATGGTAACAAAGAACATTCAGGGCACATTTGGTTGACATCAGTGGTCTTAGCCATCGCTTCAAGTTATCCACTTAACGTTAACACTGAATAAGTCTTCCGAGTTCTGATAGATGATTCAGGGATGCAATTATATAACTGCTAGAAAATTCAACAATGCAGACACATTTTTTAGGCTGCTTGTCTTATATATGTTTTTTGTTTCATATATTGCAATATGCCTATCTTTTTATGACATGGCTTTCCTTTTGCTTGCAGAATGACTCTTGCAAGATGATGTTCAGTCTCATAAGGAGGTTGCATTCTTGGTGATGAATGATTTGTAAAGTTGGCTTTCATAAAATTTAACCATGTCTGGAGTCAGTACAATCTTACGTGGTTCATTCCATGCTGCCATTGGTCCTTTTAGGACAAGATCTATTTTTCCATATACTTCTTGCCTTAACGTTTCAAGATTCAGCACCCATTATCTTTCAAAAGCATCAGGACTTTTTCCTTCTAACAATCACAAGGCAGTAGATTGGCCTTTGCAGCATGTGTATAAGAGAAAGGACAGAGTATTGCCTCTTTCATCTCTTGCAGAAGCTCGAAGTTATAAAATCGACTCTCCTTGGACAGATTTAAACAGATCTTTGGGTAGCAGTCGGTTGAAAAAAAATATGTTGCAGTCTCAGTGCAATGCATTCCCATTGTTCTTACATGTGAGTGATGGTTATCGAGCATACTCATCACATGCTGGAGACAAACAAGATGGTCTCCAAAATGTTGTTACAGATACTGCTATTGCAAAAGCTTTGGATGATAAAACTACTGATTCCATAGACAATGAGTGGGTTGATATGTTGAATCATGTTCGTCAATCGGTAGTAGATGCTGCTGTCAATGCAGAAAACAAGGCCAAGGAGTTATCTGATCAAATCACTTCTTTCATACAGCAGTTGAATGATTCACATCCATATCTAGAAAAGGTGATTGTTCCAGTGGGAGGGACTTTGTCTGCAACAATATTGGCTTGGTTTGTCATGCCTAGGATTTTAAGGCAACTTCACAAATGTGCATCTCGAAGTCCTCTTGCATTATTATCAAAGAGATTAACTAATGAACAAGCTTCTTATGAGAAAAGCCTATGGGGTGCTCTAGAAGACCCTGCAAGATATCTTGTTACTTTCATGGCATTTTCTCAGCTGTACGATGCTCCCCACAATCACTACTTCATGATTATTAATCCTCCTTTGAAGCTCTTTTTTTTGTAATTCTTATTCTGTCAAGTTATTTATTATATGTAGAAGTACAAAACTTTTTCCATGCATTGAATAAATTTAATTTTTAAGCTTCATCTGATTGCTATTTAGCATGATGTTAGCATAATTTGCCAGCTTTTCCATAAGTTGTATCACAATTAATGATATTAGGCCCCTCTAGAATAATTTTGTGCAGGTCTATAAATTTGCATGCCATCTGCTGCCAAATGTTTCGGTATCGAGATTTCCTCATGCTAATACCTTGAATTGGGAGGAAACTGATATTGAAATGGCATATATCATCAAATTGTTAATGTTATTATTATTGGAATATTTATATCCTTTTGTACTATTGAGATTTCCTTTCTGCTTAGAAATTAAAATACATTAAAAATTCAAATCCAGGCTGTAGAATGAATTAAATGGATGTCCTCACATGCCTCCTGAAAAATCTATTAGCAATTGATTGTTATATGCATGAATGAGTTCTTTTAATAACACCTGCATTTGCTGTCAATTTAAGACTACTGTTCCGGAAAATATCTTTTTGCATAGAATTTAATATAGAAATTTAGAACAATAAACCACAAGAAATATCTTTGGTGTGCCTACTAAAAATCTGCTGGCAATTGACCAACATATGCATTAAATTATCTGCATAACTGTCAACTTAATGGGTCTTTTTCCTCGGCTATTCTATGAAATGCATGCACACCATGCTGTTGAATAAAGGGAAAAAATCTTCACTTTGTGTGGATCCTATATTTCCTGTTGGGTTCTGAATAGTTTATTTTTATTGATCCCTTGTCTGCTTCTTTTTTCTGCAGAGGTATGATGATTGCACCAACTACTGAACAATATCTTTCACAAGCATGGAGGGGTGCAGCTGTTCTTTCTTTTGTGTGGTTTCTTCATAGGTGGAAAACCAATTTTTTCACCAGTGCTTTGGTGAGTCAAGCCATGGTAGGGCTTGAGCGCGACAAATTATTAACACTGGAGAAATTGTCATCCATAGGCCTTATTGTACTGGGAGTAATGGCTTTAGCTGAGGCTTGTGGTGTGGCTGTTCAATCAATTTTAACTGTTGGTGGCATAGGAGGTATGCCAAATTGGCAATTGGATAACATGCTATAGTTTATTTCTTCATGTCATCAAAATAATCTCTTACCAATATCAGCATACCCCTTGGGTTCATAATCCTCATTCAAGATAGGCCGCCATTGTTTGCATGTGATGTTGGAGAGAGTTGGACCACAATGATAGTGACAGTAGATTTGCTATACTTCATCTAGTAGTATCTCTGGTCAATAGGTTGTGTATCAGGACATAATTGTTTTTCTTGTAAAGGTGTATCTTTGGGTTACTTCTTTTGCTAGTTTATCAACTAAACAAGAAAAGTATTACTAGCATAAGTCCTGCAAATTAGTCATGTTTTTTTAAAATGAACTTGTGATTCTTGCTCCTGATTCTTTTAGATGTATATCCTGTTGTTCATTACTCTTTTAACCTCTATATGATCAAAGAGTTATCTGTCCTTGTTGCAGGTGTGGCTACTGCTTTTGCTGCTAGAGACATCCTTGGAAACCTGCTCAGTGGGCTTTTTTTGCAATTCTCAAAGCCTTTTTCAGTGGGAGATCAGATAAAAGTATTATAAATTCTAAAATTTGCCTTCTCATCGTACTTAAGTAGAATTTAATTCTATTATGAGATCATCAACATGTGTACTGAAAAAGGTTTAATTTATTTAGCTATTTTATTTTTTTTCTAAGAAAAGGGAGTAGATTTTTATCCCAGCATGCTCTTTTGGTTATCTTAAGTTTAATTTATTTTGTCTTAGGAGTTTTTGGGATGGTTATGATATTCTTTCTTTTTCTTATCATGTAATTCATCCTGATTTCCAAATCTCGCTTGGCTGGTGGTCTGAAGTTCTAGGTTATCAATAGAGATTGCCATTTTAGTTACAGGTTTGATTGGTTGAGTCCTTGACTGGTTAAATTGTAGTTTGAAAAGATTGAATCCTTTATATGTGGGACTCTGTACATATTCTTTTTTCGTTGAAGTTCTTTCCTTTCCTTAATTTTATCCTTTCTTTTACAAGTGATTCCTTGGTAGTTGACTTTTTTCAAGACATGGTAAGAGCCTATACTTGTCTCTTTGGTACTTGTTTCTTTGGTGGGAAGGGTTTATTTTCAGTGTTAGCCCTTTCTCATTATGGAAAGGGGATCCTTTCCTTCCTTCTAATATGATATGATGGTGATACCTCCCCATCGTATATTCCAGTTTTTGAGCGATGAAACAAAGATTTTATCTGTCCTTCATTGTGTTTCTCCTTCAGCTCTAGATGCAACTTAGTAGTAAATTTTGGTGGGATTAGGACTACAAGTGGATTGGATTAGCTCACTTTTGACCGATCCAAAACTAATCTGGTCCAACCCAAACCAAGTCATTTGCATTGGGCTTGGTTTCAACAACATGACCTGTTTGAGATATTAATTAGGTTTGGATCCTTAAGTTCTCAATCTAAACCTGAATAGACCCAAACAATCCAAAACTAGTGTACTATATGTTTCAGATCCCTCCTTGAATATAAGAAATTAATCTTCTTTTCATGATATAATTTGTCAATAATATGCATTGTTGATTATAATTATGCGTGGTTAACAGCCAATCTGTAGAATATTATTTTTGATAATATTTAAATGGTGTTTATTAGTATATTATTGCATAATATGTTTATGATATAATTAGACAATCAATTTTTATATGTTCATTGTGATTTATGTTTGGACTATTTTGGACAGATTTGACTTAAAAAATCTGATGGATTGATAAAATCAATATTAAATCCAATCCAGTTGAACCCGAGGAGAATTAAATTAGGTTTGATTTCAATCTTTTGACCTGATTCAGATGTAGATTGGATTTGGGTTGTGCCCATCTCCTATCCAACCTGAGCTGCTTGCAGCCTTAGGTGGGATGACTGACTTTTTATCCAATTCATCAATTTTTTTTGTTTTCTTAGTTTTTCCCTCTTTTGACTTAACCTATGGAAAGATTAAAATACAACTATCGTTGGGCCAAACCACAATGTTGCCTAATCTCACTTTATGTCTTGCCTCGTCCATTGATAGCTAACTGTAACCATACTAAGGCAAACTGAAATAAATTACAGCAAATCCACTGTTTAAATTAATCTTGCTTCAGTTTCCTTTGAATTTCTAAGCAAATCTTAGTTCCAAAATCCTATAAAATCTGGCTTGTACATCAATATCACCTTCAGGTTTTGGAGGTACATAGTTTAGGAATTCTTTGTCCACTGGTTGTGACCATGTTTCCCTTTCAAATGATCTTCCATCAAGTTTGCATTCCATATGCTTTATGTTGGTACAGCTCCAAATTTTTAACTCCAAGACTCCACTTCAAGGCTAACTCCTAGTAATTGATTATCACCGCATCATTTCTCAAACAATATAAGCCATGTCATTTGTTCTTAAACATCTATCATCAACATGCCCGAAATAGAGGGCTGTCATGTTAGTGATGATCCTTGCCAAAAAAAATTTATGTATGCAAAAATAATAGAACATGTACCTTAATATTGTAACAAAACTTTCTTTTCTATTTCTTTTAATAATTTGGGAATTTCAGTATGGCTAACTTCTTTGTATACATCCTAGATCATGCAATTTTGTTTGTAAGTCTCTGCAAAATCAAGTCGGAAGAAAAGATACTGGAAGGAATTGGATTCATTTCATAACTTGAGCTTCTTTATAGGTAGCTGTTGTTTCAATAATAACTTTCTACTTTTTTCATTCAGGCTTGAGACCAACATTGAAGGTGTTTATTGGGCATTGGGCTTGGTGCACTAATATGAGCACCTAGGATGCTTCCATGTACTAGGAAGAGGCAATTGATCAAATAGGGTACTTATCACATGAAATATTTTTGAAAGAAAAAGAAAACATTGGATTGGGCACCTATTCTAAAATGTACGGTTGCAATCTACATGCACACATCAATGTGCCACTTTGGTGTTGAGAATCTAATGCCTTTTTCCCCCTCACGGTTGTCACCTTTTTCCCCTCGCACAAGTGTCAGAGATTTAAGTTTGAGAGAAAACAAATCGGAGCCCAAAAGCTAGGAATTTCTGTTGCTCTCTCCTTTTCCATAAAAATCACTTTTTAGTCTTAATCAGTTGATTAAATAGACTTTGCAAATTAGGAGAAGTAGATTGAGATAATAGATATCACCTAGAGAAAATTTGGAAAAATATCAATATAAAAGTAGTACTCTCCACCTTTTCTTTCCCCTTTGCTTTTTTCCTTATCTCTATCTTTTTCTCTTCTTTTTGCCCTTATTATTTCTAAGCTGTTTTGTCATATGTTGAATGTCCTGTAGACACTGATAATAGCAGGGAGTCTATAAAAGATCTGTTAGAAACATCTTTAACCTTATTTGGTTGGAGTCTATTTGGGGCATGTTTTTGGAACCATATCGAACTATCCGGCTTGGCCCGTACCAAACCATACCGAGACTGAATCGAAGTGATTCAGTTCTAGATTTTGATCCAGGCTTTGAATTGACCGAAACCATGCTGGACCATTCTTGCAGTTTGGCTTGGTTCCAATAATTTTTTTTTTGTTTTAAGGTGGTTAGGATGAGAAGAGAAAGCCGAGACTTCTTTTCTCCTCTTTTGACTTGTTTTTATAGTGAAAAAATGCAGAAAAAAATGTGGAGAAATCAAAGATTAATTATAGGAAAGCTTTTTTTTACTTTATTTTTGCAAAAGTCTATAAATATCTTGTTTCGTTCATGTAAATTTTTTGAAGTACTTGATTTTGGATAACCAATTTATCAAAAATTTCAATAATATCCTAATCTAAATCTACCAAACATAATTGATTTCATATTCTGTCATATTTTTAAGTTAATTTTTATTGAACTAAAACTTATTGCTTAATTCTTCGGGACAACATTGATAAAAATCAATGTCTCGTGTAGAAGAATTTGCAATAGTTTGTTGTTTATTTTTATTAAAAATTTCTAATAGACTTATCAAAATTTGTAAATTTTTTTACATAGAAAATACTTGTTTGCGTAGGCTTGCTTGCTTAAATTGGCCAATAGATGCTCATAAATATTCTAGCTTGGCCATTATTTTAGGAAATGAATGTACTACCATGTCTATTATTTGAAAATGAAGAAAAACACAACTATGATTATATAAAGATAGAAAGACATCAATACATTTGAAAAAAGAACAGCATAAAAAAAAAAATATTTAGCCATTTCATATTATAATAGTATATGTAATAATATATGTCATAATAATCTTGATTCACAATGATTCAGCTATGACTATCATATGAAAGTTGAGGAAATGATGTTATATAAAAATAGAAAGGCATCAAGATATTTGGAAAAACAAGTAATCATATTAACAATTTCATATCATAATAGACATTTTAAAAACAAGTAACCATATTTTTTCTATTACTATCATATAAAAATGAAGGAAAGTACGTTATATAAAGATAGAAAAGAATCAATACATTTAGAAAAAAAAATCAGTATAATAAAAAATCATATTAGCCATTTCATACCATAATAATATATTTCATAATAATCATCCATAATTCAAGAAATTCAGCTATGGCTATTATGAAAATGGAAGAAAGCATGTTATATAAGGATAGTAAGGTATCAAGATATTTGAGGAAATAAGTAACCACATTAGCCATTTCATACCATAATAAATATTTGAAAAAACAAGTAACCATATTTTTTCTTGTGCTATCATATAAAAATAAAGTACATTATATAAAAATGGAAAGGTATCAATACATTTAGAAAGAAAGGGGACATCACGAGAAAAAATCATATTAGCCATTTCATATCATAATAGTATATTTCTAGTAATCATCCTTGATTCAAGATGGTTCAACTATAGCTATTATATGAAAATGAAGGAAAGGAGGAAAGCACATTATATAAAGACGGAAAGACATTAAGACATTTGAAAAAACAAGTAATCACATTAGCTATTTCATACCATAATATATATTTGAAAAAATAAGTAATTTTTTTTTTTTGTGCTATCATATAAAAATGGAGGAAAATACGTTATATAAAGATGAAAAGCTATTAACATATTAGGAAAAAAAGATAGCATAAGAAAAAATTATATTAGCCATTTCATACCATAATAGTATATTTCATAGTAATCATCCATTATTTAGATTGATTCAGCTATGGCTATTATATGAAAATAAAGGAATGTTCGTTATATAAAGATAGAAAGGATCAAAACATTTTGGAAAAACACTTCACAAGATAGAAAGATATTAATTTAGATTTATAATCATTCAAGAAATTTTTAAAAAATGATTACATACTTAAAAATAATAATAATAAAAAATAAAGAAAGAAAAAAATTAATATACTGGTTTGACTGGCATGCCTATCCATATCGTGTATCGGTATGGTTTCAAACTAGTATCGTACCATACCGGCCAGTGACCCATAAGGATATAGGTACCGGTTTAGAAAACCTTGATTTGGGATCTCTTTTTTTTTTATGCCAATTAGTACACGAAGCATGGTTTTATCATAATTGAGTTTTGCTCAAGTTTTTCATCTTTATTTGGAGGTGCAATCCTTTCAAGAGATTTATTATTCTCATGATACAACTGCAACTTGTCATAAATCACTAATAACATTTTCTTTCTAGTCTTGCCCTGCATAACTCATTATGTTCTTTTCCTTGATGTCAAGTTAACATCAGATTGCTTACCATATCTGAATCAGACTTTTCATCAATAGCCATGCTTAGTTCTTTAACTAATCCATTCTTTTATCTCCTTTCATCCTAATTCAAAACTGAACTCCAGATGCCCTGAAATCTGACATGTTTTTTCTTCGTCCCCTTTCTGATCGCTTCTGTCAAACCTGACTTAGTATTGTCTCAGGATAGGAAACTGACACTCTCAAAACATCAGTTATGTGCAAACCTTAACTATCTTTTCCCCAAATCTATTCGTCCTAACCTTCATTTGTCCTAGAGATCTTCAGTTGGACTTCGATGCCCTCTTAATCATTCTTTCCTGTTAAGGTTTATATCATCTGTCAGGATGAGCAAATTTCAGACTGTTGTTGTAACTTCCATTCCAACAAGGAGAAATCACAAAAAAATGATTAAAAGGCTTTTTACTGCACCATGTTACAGTTTAACCATTTTATCTTGGATATTTGCTGGTTTTGATTTGGAAGATGTGAACATTTGCTCTGGATTAAAATTATGAATACACTCTAGAAGAGGGGGGAAAATCAAAGCCACATATGTTCATTCTGCACAGAGTACTCAGTCATAGCGCTCACTATCAACTTTTAGAAACAGAATTTAAGCAAATAATTAAATATTTTGTCTCACATGTTATGAACTGTTCCCAAACATATATGAGTTAAAAATCATGCTGAAGGCTTCTAACTTTTGAGAGATTCCAAGTCTGAGCAGCTGCACCTGCATTGAAGTTTAGTTTTGGAAGTTTCTACTGACAAAAAGTTCTGTGACTAGGTTTTTGCAATATGTGCAATCGGTAAGATCTATGGCAGATCTGGAAGCACACATTTTTTTTTCAGGCTCATATAGATTTTATATATATAGGCTTCACCTGCTTGCCTGTATCATTACCAATATAGGCAGATGAGTGAGGTATATTTTGGGTTACCATGCATGGAATTTGTGGGAGCGTGCATCAACCGTTTTATGCAGGCATTCATATATGAATTTTTTCTGTTCTTAAACTTTGACCTTCTGTTGAAGCAATGATGTACAGACAAAGGGATGGAATACACGAGGATGCATTGAACTTTGGTCAAACCACTGGTCCTTTACCTGCCTTGGATTTGTTAGCTACAAATTCCACCTCACCTCCCATATGATACTATGAAACAACTAATAAATGGAAACTCCATGAAATTGAACCTGGTGTTGTATATGAGCATGATATAGTTTACTGTGTGTATGCACATAAATTGTGTGTTTAGCTGCAAATTATCTTTTTCTTTTTCAATACTAGTCAGTGGGAATTGTCGATGTTGCATTTAGTTGATGGTATGTTGTTAAATTTGTTTGTCACATTAAACTGTCAGTTACATGTATTGAGTTTTGGTTTCTCCCTCTGATTTGTTTGTGTTTGGAGTTTTTCAGGCTGGATCCATAGAAGGACAAGTGATGGAAATGGGGCTTACTACTACATCTTTATTAAATCCTGAAAAGTTTCCTGTCATAGTTCCAAACTCCTTATTTTCCAGTCAGGTGTGTAATATAATTGCCCTTGCTTCCAGACATGCTTTTATTCGTTTGGTCTTTTGAAAATTGAGCTTAACTGATTGTTAGTTAGGTTCATAATATTCCAATTGTCTCGTCTTAGTTCTTCACATAGTTTTATTCTTCAACTGTCATATAAAACATAAGTATACAAAATTATTAAATGAAAAATCGTCATCTGCGCCCTCCAATGTTCTCTCTCCGAAAAATAAACTTTGCCTTATTTAGCTACAAAGGTATGCATTTGGGTGATAAGTTGAGCAATAATGGATTAATTGATGGACTGTTCAAGCAACTTGGACTAGATTGACTGAGATAATATATCACAGAAGATCACCTTATTTCTCCCTGATATGAACTAACAATCCAATTGCTTTAAATGCATAATTATTAGGTTTATAACCACTCCTATTCGTGGACACCATCTTAGAGAATTGGACATGAGTTATAATATGCCAATCTTGCCAATTCAGGGCAACTTTGTATGTCATCTTGATTTTGCTTAAATTTTGCAAGGGTATTTGAGTTGTCTGATATGTTTCTCTTTCAAAGACCTTTTAAATTGGATTTTTGTTATGTATGCAACATCTGTCAAGCTATGGTGAACTCATTGATAAGCTTTTTAATTTTAATCCTGCCACTTTATTCCCAATGTCTTTGTTCTTTTTTAGTTCCTGTTCTGTAAATGGACTCCAATTCTTCATTCATTACCACCAAGTTTAGTACGCCGTCAACAAATGTATCATGATTGTTCTTCTTAGGGTTTCCTGCAAGCTTCTGTTTCTTTAGAGGACAGAAATTATGGGTTTTAATTTTAAGAATTGCATATCATGCCACACGACCATTTGGAGTTTTTAACATTATTAAGCAAGCAGGTAAAATGTGATTCATTTTACCCATGCATAGATTGCAGTAATCAAAATGGTTGTGGCCAATGACCAGTTGTTACTTCTACTAGCAAATCATGCACTTAGAAATCAATAGTTATTTCATGTACTTGTATGCCAAATAGCTTTCTTAAACATAAAAGTTACGTTTTCCCCAGTTGTTCCATTATGTGATTTCTTCTTGTGGGTTAACTTTAGCATTAGTGAAAACGGAAGGCATCCCTATTCCTTCTCAAAGGACTCCACTTCTTCCATCTTCATCAAGCACTCTATATATATACTGGTCTCCTTCTTTACATCATCACCATTATTTAATTTCATGAGGCCCAAATCATTTTCAACTTAATCAAGCTGGGCAGGTCTCCTTCTTTACATCATCACCATTATTTAACTTCATGGGGCCCAGATCATTTTCAACTTTATCAAACAGGGCAAACCTTTTAGGATCTCATCAATCTTCTAATGTTAATGTTCTATTCAGTAGGAAAACTTCTATTACATATGCTCTGTGTAGTATAAGCCCAAAAGATTGCGGGCTGTAAAAACTGGCTTAAGGTTGTATTTTTTCTCACTAGACAGTTTTCTGACAAACGGAGCCTTTGTTAGAAACAACTAAAGTAGGACACATGGTGCTCGTGCTTGTAAGTTGTGACAGTACGTTATCATGCTGGAACCTAGCAAGACTCCTATGGAATTGTACCTAAGTTTGGGCTGGAAGATTTACATCTAGCACACTAAGTACACCTCTTTGTTTATTTACTTTATATGTTAGACTAAGTTTAACTATTATAAATTGGTATTTTTTTAATATGTTAAATGTAATATTTAACTAATGCATAGAATTTTATGTCATAAGTCATCCTACATGTTTGGGGTGTTCATTTCCTCTATTAGAATAAAATTTGACCAGCCCTTCTCCACAATTTATGAGCATGTGGATAACATAGTTAAGGGAAGTAACATACAAACTAGCATACCACAGCTACATCCACTTGTTATTATCACAAAGAAATTCAGAGCTGATGGCAAAATTATAGAGAACTTTTTTAACACAACACTTTGTAGGTGTTGTTCACATACTGCCAAGTTTATTGCAATCTCATATGATTACAAGGTACTGCGTTATGTAGTTCATGTACTCGAGTAGGCTTTGAAGGTTTCTTATTTTAGGAACAATCCTATCTAGCCAATGCTCAAGAAAAAGCATGGACCCATGGACCTTATGGTGGTTTAAACCTCCTCAATTCATAGCCCCATAAAATCAAATGCTAAGAATTTTAAAGCATCCCCATCCCAAGTCCCTGTAGTTCTGTTTTATAGAAATTAGTCATGCCCAGTTTTTCTTCTGACTCATAATTAGCTTTTTTTGCTTGATTTCATCAGACTTCCCAGCTAGAATAATTAAATTCTAACTAATTCTTCTTCCTGGCTAGAGACCTACTTTTACCTTGCAGTGTTCTTCAATCCCCATGAAAATCAACACACTTTCTGAAGGAAGTTATAATTGTTCTCTCCCACAAATTGTGATCTTGGATTAGCGTATAATCTGTTACAGATCATTTTCATGTTCGGGTTCAGGTTCAAGTCAGGCACAGAGCTTGTACTGAAGTCACCAAAATCACATATCATACCAAGTGTTGCAGTTGTCATGCCTGAACTTGTGGTGACAATTGGCAAAGATACGAAAATCTTTTTTATTAACTCATAAATGACAAAATTATAAAGTGTTCTTCTTTACCTTTATTAGGCCTTCTCGCTGCCACTCCAAGTATTCAGCACAAGGTTTTCTCCATAAAACTCATCCATCACTCACTCTCCAAGACTACCATTTAATCATTGTTCCTTCTTCACTCCATGCTATATGAGCATGGCTAAGCTCATATATACGATTATGAAACCCAGTCATATACCAACTTTCTTCCATTTATCATTTAGAGACTACTTCAGATTATATGACTGCCCATTCATCATCATCTATTACAATAATTTAATGATCTAGGACCTCATCCAGAAAAGCTTGCCGGAAGGTATTATTTGGATTCCTTGGTCCTGTATAAGTATCCAAAATCTTTCTAGTGAATAATTGATGTGGAACTAAATACATACCCGTATAGGTCCTCACATACTCCTATTTAAGTCATAGTGTCCTGACCAGGCTAAGGGGTCCAAATCCATGCATCCATTCATGAATATCACGACGAGCCCATAGTCAGTCCAATGAACCCATGCTGTAACATCCCCAGTCCACATAGTCTGTTGACCGGGTTGGCTCTAATATCATTTGTAATGATCTAGGACCTCATCCAAAAAGACTAGCCGGAAGGTATTATTTGGATTTCTTGATCTGTACAAGTATCCAAGTTCTTTCCAGCAAATAATTGATGTGGAACTAAATACATGCTCGCATGGGTGCTCATAATAATGAATCAACAAAGTTCTAAGAAAACTGTTATACCCAATCGGCTCACCACCAAACCGGACCGCTACTCTTGGAGAGATCCGACCGGATTGTTCTTCTGAAGCTCTGACGGACGTTCTCCTTCGGAAGTCCGACCCACTGAAGTAGAGGTCTGAACGACCCACTTCTGTTGAGGTCCGGCCCACGTACTCCTGTTGAAGCTCCGACGGACGCTCTCCTTTGAAAGTACGACCCACTGAAGTAGAGGTCCGAACGATCCACTTCTGCCGAGGTCCGGCCGGCCCACTTGTTCCTGCTGAAGCTCCGACGGATGTTCTCCTTCAGAGGCCTGACCCACTAAAGTAGAGGTCCGAACGACCCACTTCTGCTGAGGTCCGGTCAACCTGCTCCTGTCCAAGCTCCGACGGATGCTCCCCTTCGGAGGTCCGACTGACCGTCCCTAGTCGAGATCCGACCAACCCACTTCAAGGATCCAGGAGACTCCAGAAGCCTCTTCTAGCTGGTATCAAAAATCTGTTATAACAGAATTCTGCCACATCAGCACTACACTATTTCCATGATGTTGTCCCATCTTGGCGCCATGTGGCCACTCTCCGGATTCTCCTAGGGGCAGATCAGTCTTTCTCGGCTTCTCCCTGACGGATTTTGGACTGTTCCGCACCTATATAAGGTAATCCGGGGGGCACAGGGCGGTAAGCAGGCTAACACAGACACTCTTCCTTCCCCATACGCTGTATCTTTGATTCCTCTATTCTGTTGCCCTCAAGCTCCCGCTAACTTAAGCATCGGAGTGTCCCTCGCTGGAACACCACCGGCCCTTGGGGATTTTGTTGCAAGAACTGGGAGGAGAGCGCTCTAGCCCAGTCGTCCGAGCCTAGTCCGGGAGAAGTTGCACCAATCGGACAATCCTGCATGGACTGAAGACCCGACAACCGCCCGAACGGCGACCGGGGAGACTCCATTCAACCTGACCTACGGAAGTGAAGTAGTCATCTTCGTGGAAGTCTCTTTGCAATCCCTACGGATTGATCATTTCGCCGAGCCGACCAACTCAAAGCAACGGATGGCTGACCTAGATCTACTTGAAGAGATCAAGCTCCAGACAAGCTTAAAGATGGCGACCTACCGTCAGAAGATGGCCAGATATTACAACTCACGAGTCAAGGCTCGAATTTTCCGGGTCGGAGATCTGGTTTTGCGAATGACAGAAATATCAAGACCGACCAAGCAAGGAAAACTCTCTTCCAAATTGGGAAGGCCCTTATCGAGTCGTTGAAGTTATTCGAGCCGGAACCTACCGACTCGAGCATTTGGACGGACGACAAGTGGCGCATCCGTGGAATGTAGACAACCTTCGCAAGTATTATTAATAAAGGCCACAACTTCTTTCATGAAGCACTTCCGAAAGACCGACTCCGGTCAGCAAAGGCTCAAGGACAGCCTACTTCCGAAAGTTCGACTCCGGTCGGCAAAGGCTTTAGGGCAGCCCACTTTCGAAAAACCGATTCCGGTCGGTAAAGACTCTAGGGCAGCCCACTTCCGAAAGTCCGACTTCGGTCGACAAAAGCTCTATGGCAGCCCACTTCCGAAAGTCTGGCTCCGGTCGGCAAAGACTCTAGGGCAGTCCACTTTCGAAAGTCCGACTTCGGTCGACAAAGGCTCTAGGGCATCCCACTTCCGAAAGTCCGGCTCCGGTCGGCAAAGGCTTTAGGACAGCCCACTTCCGAAAGTCCGGCTCCTGTCGGCAAAGGCTCTAGGGCAGCCCACTTCTGAAAGTCCGGCTCTGGTCAGCAAAGGCACTTCCGAAAGTCCGGCTCTGGTCGGCAAAGGCTCTAGGTAGCCCACTTTCGAAAGACCGACTCCAGTCGGCAAAGGCTCTAGGGCAGCCCACTTCCGAAAGTCCGACTCCAGTCGGCAAAGGCTTTAGGGCAGCCCACTTCCGAAAGACCGGCTCCGGTCGGCAAAGCCTCTAGGGCAGCCCACTTTCGAAAGTCCGGCTCCGGTCGGCAAAGGCTCTAGGACAGCCCACTTTCGAAAGTCTGACTCCGGTCGACAAAGGCTCTAGGATAGCCCACTTTCAAAAGTTCGACTCCGGTCGACATCAGCTTCAAAACGATCCACGTGGAGATCTGGCTTCGGGTTCGGACGAGCCGACGGACCAACACTTAGAAAAATTCCTAAGTATCTTGGTTTGGACTGAGCTACTGTCCGGCAGCTACCTCAGGGGTCTTCGGGTTCGGACGAGCCGATGGACCAACACTTAGAAAGATTCCTAAGTATCTTGGTCCGAACTGAGCTACTGTCCGGTAGCTACTTCAGAAGGTCCGACCGTACGTTCAGACGAGCCGACGGACCCACACTTAGAAAGATTTCTAAGCTATTGGTTTTGGACTAAGCTACCATTCGGCAACTACTTCGAAGAGCTTACGGTCCTACCAAGCCGATCGGCAACACTTAGAAATATTTTCAAAAAGAAGAGCTTCTGTCAATCCAACCGACCCACATACACATTGAGATGCGACAAAAAAATTCTATTATATTATAAAAGTTCTTTACAAAGAGGAAGGTCGGACCTTTACAAACAACTCAGGTCTGACCCATTGAAGGTACAACCGGGACTTCGGCTCCGGCCCCATCCGGTACAGTCGAAGCTCCCACTGGGATATCCACCGCCTCCACGACGGCTCCGAACTGGACATCCGATCCGGCCTCTACGCCGGTTCGGTCTGGGGTCGACCCCTCCGTCAGATGGACCCGCCTCTTCAGTGCCTTCCTCTTCTACCCGCTTCGGCAGCTGTAGAAAGGCGAAGTCGAGCTTCGGGAAGGCGGCACTGACCTTCCCCAGGCACTCTTCGTACCCGTAGTCGAAGCTGTACGAGCCAGCCTCGTTCATTTCCTGCTTAAAGTCTTCGGAGGCCTTATATTCCTTTATGGTTGCTTCGGCCGCCGTCACCATCAACTCTCAGGTTTACTTCAACAAACCCTTATATCTTTCCGCCCTAGTGGCCCCTCAAACGCCTTTCGGATTTGACTAGGCGTCCCCTCTCTTCAGCCAACCGGCGAGCTAGGGACTTCACCCTCTGCCTCTTGCTTTTCAGCTTGGCCTTCCGGTTAGCCTGCCGAGCCAGCAAGTCTTCCATCTGCTTCTTTTGAGCCTCTGCCTCGGTTCGCAGAGTAGATAGCTCTTCTTCCCCGTAGAATGGATAACTCCGCTCTGGTAGCCGTCAGCACTACTTTCGCGGCGTCTCTGGCCGCCTCGGCTACCTCGGCCCTCTTGGTCGAGTGCTCCTTCAAGTCCAGCAGCTCGCCCAGGCCGTCGTCCATTAGTAGCATGTCTTGAAGGAGCTGCCAACAGCAAGATAATGTTAGTGATTTGCAGACAATAAAGCAAAGGCTAAGGGCTCGGATACGGGTGACTTACCCCTAACATATGATGAAGGGAACTCCTAGCGGCCTCGTTTACCGACCGTCGATCGACGTCCGTGATGGCCCTTTTGAGCAGGCCTTTGACCCCCTCGGCATCGTGAATGTCGCGCCATTTCTGACGCTCCCCATCATTGACTTCGCCGGCCTCCCCCTATCAGCCGCTTGTCCTTCAGCCACTTTTTCCCCTCCGACCTTGGGGGAAACCTCCTCGATTAGCTCAATGTGGGATGAGACCAGAATTGTCTCTGGATCAGTCGGGGATGATTGGCCTTCTCCTGTCCGGGCAGCCAACTGCCCGATCGAAGATGAGCGCTCTGCCACCTTTGCCGCTAGGCATTCCGACAACGGCACGTCATCATCGTCGGACTCTATGGAAACAACGGTGGCGGTTTGCTCCTTTGCCCGTTGCTTTGTTGGCCTCCCGGACGTCGGCTCCTCCGTCCGCTGCCTCTTTGTTCTCTGGGTCGCCGGCTCAGTAATCCGGATGCCCCTTCTCTGGGCCGCTAGTGCCGAAACAGTCGCTCGGTCCGGCTTCATTTTTCCACCTACTAGAAAGCAAAGGTAGAGTTTGCAATAATAATAAAGCCAACGAAGGAAGAGAGAAGATCTTCGATGGGGACCTTTACCCTACCCAAATATTGGTGTTGGCTGACTCCGACTAAGTGTAGATTTTCTTCCCGGAGTAGTTCTTTCGCAAAGACGGGGTCGTCCTCATCCAATTTGTTAAAGTCGGCCTCATCGGCCATCTGTACCTTCCTCCCATCGACGGCCTTCGGCCTTGGTTCTCTCCATGCCGGCTCAAAATCCCAGGGCTCCAGGCTGTCTACAAAGAAGAAATGGGATTTCCACCCGTGAATGGCCGACGGAAGATCCCCTAAGATCCTCCGGCCAGGGCGGGGACTGAACATCCACCACTCTTGGCTTCGAAAATCCCTCTTAAGAAGGAAGAAATCTACAAAGAGAGACCCTTGGCTCGGCCTCGGCCTCGGCCCTCTGATAAAGGACCATGAAGCAACTGATCACCCGAATACTGTTTGGGGTCAGCTGCGAGGGAGTAATTCTGTAGGAATTGAAGATCTGAACAAAGAAATTGGGAAGAGGGAATCGAAGGCCAGCCTTAAGGTGGTCTTCGTATACCAGAAGGGCTCCTAGGTTCACCGGGTCGTTCACCCTTCCCTCCCGATTGGGAATGGTCAGATGCAGTGTGGACGGTATGTTAAACACAACCCTAAGACTCTCTACCCTCTCTCGGGTTATCATCGATGGGATATCGTGGGGACCTGGTTCCCTATTCCCGCGGGCGGAGCTCTAACTACCGGAGGCCATTCTAATGGAAGTTACAGAAGAAAGAGGGGACGGGTGCGGAACTGACCTGGTGTTCTGGTTTTCTAATGGAGCGAGAGCAGCGGGAGGGAGGGGTTCTTTCTTCTCGAGAGCAAATGTAGCAGAAGACTCCCTCCGAGCTTTCACCCCTCCTTTTATAGGTGTTGAGGGGTCGCTTCCCAGCGCTCCTTGAGCGCCGCGATCCACTGTCAGACGACGCGACTTCCCGATCCGACGGGGAAGCCGATGGGACGCGCCGGATCGTGTCCAACCGCGATCTGCGTGACCATCCAACCAACGGTGGATGAGCGGCTCCGGGTGTTGCGCCAACCGCTCAGATTTTGCCACGTTGCCCACGTCGCGTCAAGAGCCCAACGGACGTGCGTTTCAGGATGGCAACCCATCATTGCACCTCACCTACATTAACTACCCCTGCCACCGCCCCCAATGCGGTGCTGACACCTGTCCAGGGGGCAGAAATTCGGAGCGGAAGGCGGCCAGTCGCAGCACGCCGGATCGAATTCGCAATCATCTCAAGGACTAGTGCATTAATTGCCAAGTGATGTTCTCGTCTTTCGAAGCTACAGAACCGCTCGAAGGCCAAGAGCAAGGGGGCAACTATTATATCCAACCGGCTCACCACCAAACCGGACCGCCACTTTTGGAGAGGTCCGACCGGACCGTTCTTCTGAAGCTCCGACAGATGCTTTCCTTCGGAAGTCCGACCTACTGAAGTAGAGGTCTGAACGACCCACTTCTTTTGAGGTCCGGTCCACCTGCTCCTGCTGAAGCTCCGACGGACGCTCTCCTTCGGAAGTCCGTCCCACTGAAGTAGAGGTCCGAACGACCCACTTCTGCTGAGGTCTGGCCCACCTGCTCCTGCTGAAGCTCCGACGGATGTTCTCCTTTGGAGACTCGACCCACTAAAGTAGAGGTCCGAACGACCCACTTCTACTGAGGTCCGGTCAACCTGCTCCTGTCCAAGCTCCGGCGGATGCTCCCCTTCGGAGGTCCGACTGGCCGTCCCTAGTCGAGATCCAACCGAGCTACTTCAAGGATCCAAGAGACTCCAGAAGCCTCTTCCACCTGGTACCAGAATTCTGTTATAATAGATTTCTGCCACATCAGCACTACACTATTCCCACGATGTTGTCCCATCTTGGCGCCACGTGGCCACTCTCCAGATTCTTCTAGGGGCAGATCAGTCTTTCTCGGCTTCTCCCCTAACGGATTTTGGACTATTATGCGCCTATATAAGGTAAACCGGGGGGCACAGGGCGGTAAGCAGGCTAACACAGATACTCTTCCTTTCCCATACGCTGTCTCCTTGATTCCTCAATTCTGTTGCCCTCAAGCTCCCGCTAACTTAAGCATCGGAGTGTCCATCGCCAAAACACCACCGGCCCTTAAGAACTTTGTTGCAGGAACCGGGAGGAGAGCGCTCCAGCCCAGCCGTCTGAGCTCGGTTCGGGAGAAGTTGCAGCAACAAAAACAAACCACATCTTTTTAACTCTTTAAAATTGTACTAAACTTGAAATAGGAGACCAAATGTAATCTAATTCGACTCCGATACTCCACCTATTCAAATTATGATATTCCTGCGGTCGTCCATCCTTGTTAGGTTGCATGCTTAAAATGGCAATGACTATGAAGTATGAACACTCCCACTTTAAACTGACTCTTGTATGTCATGCAGTGTTGCAATCAAATTTCCAACTTCAGTAACCTTTGTTAAAGTCCCATCCACATCTTGGGTTCAGTTTCCTCATGCACGAAGACTTTCATGGCTCAGGTCTAGCTTCCTTCTCCTTGTCAAGCCACCATAGATGTATTTCCCCTTCTGTATGTCCTACTGGTAGCTAAACACCTGTGTTCAGCAGGCTTTCCTGCTGCCCTAGCAAATCACTAATTTAAACGACATGGTGTGCCTCTAACATTGATTCACTATCCTTGGTGCCTTGCAGATTCAATGGACCTCCAATTGACCAAATCAGGGGAAGATGGTATCTATGAAGATGTTAGAGACAAGATTGGGTTTTGAAAGCACTACCAAGAAAAGGTGTAGGATAATGCAGGAAAACAAACTAATTCTGCAAAAGTTCAGCCATCAATATGCCATAAGGTGTAATTATGGCTACGATGTGCTCTATGATGCCCTAGTACAAGATTTTAAAAAGGGAAACCACTACTTGTACCGCTAAAATTTGGTTAATTTGATAGTAGACAACCTTAATTTAGTTCAAATTGAAGCAAATGATAGAGGAAAAAGACTGAAGTAAGAAGTAGAAGGTATACAAGAGCTGCAAGATCCTCAATAAAGGTAACCTGACACTGACTGGGTCAGATTGGTGTAGATTAGTGGCATCTGCCAATGCAAAAGGAAAAGATTTGGCTTATTAAGGAGAAAAAGAAGCGATAATAAACCCTTTGTGGGAGGACATTTGTTATCCCTTGTATAAGTTTTATCATCATTAAAGGTGTCCCAAGGCAATTATCACACTTTAAAAGGGGATTTCATTGGGGGTAGCAAAATATGACCTGACCCTTCAACTCGGCCCGCATGCGACCCACCATAAATAGGTTTGGATATAGAATAAACAGGTTTGGATTGTAAACGACCTGTTTAATATACAGGTTGGGTTCAAGTTTTTTTTATGTCTAACCTATTTAACCCGTTTATGTTTTTGGTCAGGTCAGGTTGGGTAACCCATTTAACCTAGTTTATTTATTTATTGAATAGGTTGGGTTGAGTTAGTTTGGGTAAATAAGTTATTTATCTATGAAACAGGTTAAAACAGATCAATCGGGTTAGGTTAGCAGGTTACTCATTTAATAAACAGGTTAAACGGGTTGAGTCGGGCTACCTGTTTATTAAACATGACAGGTTCTTGTTTTAAATTATAATTCATTTAATAAATAGATCAGGTTTAGGTTGAGACTCTTTTGATTCAACTCGTATCTTACCTGACCCATATATATCCGACCCAATCCGATTGCCACCCCTAAATTTCATCTCATCAGACCATATGTGGGCTCAAGCTACATATGCTCATGTGACATTGGAAAATGGAATCTTATAAGAAACTCCTTCGAGACATTAAAATCCAATCACCTATCCAACATCATCAGCTGGGAAAGTTGTTCTGCACATCTAAATTCCAGCAAGAGAAATCATGACAATTTCTCAAATTGAGTGATGGAATTCTGGTCATGGTAATATTCCTAAAAGATTTCGGAAAGCTAATAGGGGAAGGTCACAGGCTGTCATGTGGACTTCAATTCATGGAAACTTCTTGGATTAGTCTACTATTCTCATTCATGCACTCGTGGACTCAATTTATACAACTACAGAACTCTCAAGCAAGCATAGAATCAGGTGCATGCTTGCATAGAATCTGTGGTACAGAAAAAGTTCAACATAGCATAACAGAAAAACACATTAATAGACATCATTGAATATGTAACCATGTCTCAATATAATACATAATATAGAAAATCATGCTAAGTAATTTCAACACTGAGCAATCATAGTATTTATTTTATTGGGTCACTACATTCTACTTGATGATTTATTCTTTATCTAGGATATATAGACACCCTCCTGATACAGTTATTAAACCACGAAATTAACTACAACTACATTTGCTACATTGTAGGGAGCAACTGGGAAAATTGTTAACCATACAAGAGATATTATTCTAATTGCTATACTTACATCATGCACAAACTTTCAAGCTTCATCTTTAATTTTCTACTGATCTAGCAAAAATTATAACATCCTTGTTATGGAAAGTATTCCACTGTTTAGTGATAAAAGTTGAAAAACTGATATGCTATGCTTTCCAGAGCTTATAAAATTTACATAGCATGGCTGCAATATGGTCATATATACGTAAATACCTGGTCGCTCCATGATTAGGTGGAAATGACAAGCAATATTCTATAACTCTTTTCTTGTCTCTGAAGTCCAGTCGTTTGCTGATATAAAAAACCAATGCAAGTCAAATCCAATCATCTTTAGTAGACAGTCTGAACTTTGAACTTGGATTTTGAATCCAAGGCAAGACTGGTTAGGAATTGGAACATGCCACATTAAACTTTCTGAAGCTATCTTGCATGATGTTCACTTCAATGAATAGAATTTGCCACAATCACTCCGTATCATTTTTACAGTTCATGTTCCTATTTGGGAAGAAAGTTTTGTTTTAAAGATCTTCATGGCTAACATTAGGACAAAGTTTTACAGATGCTGCCAAAATGTGATCAGAAGTCTATATTCCATAACTAACGATGGTACTTGCAAAACTTGCAGGTGATTGTGAACAAATCACGTGCTCAATGGCGTTCTAGTGTGACCAAAATCCCTATACGTATTCATGATATAGAAAAGATTCCCCTTATTTCTGAGGAGATAAAATCCATGCTGTGTTCTAACTCTAAAGTTTTCTTGGAGAAGGATGTCCCTTATTGTTACCTTTCTCGAATAGAAAACTCGTTTGCCGAGCTTACTCTTGGATGCAATCTCAAAAGCATGGTAAGTATACCCTTTAAGTTATCTTTTCCTTTTTTTTATGTCTTTCTTTTCAGGATTATCAAACATTGTTTACATGCTGATTGATGAACTTTTTTGTTGACTTAAGTTTTTCAAATATGGTTATGAATAATGGTAGCTAAGAATAGCTACAAATGTTAATTAGGGCCTTTATGTTGCTTCAAGTGTTTAATTTATGCAATTTAATTCTTGTACCAAGCATGTTAGCTTGTGCATAATATTTAGAAATATCAAGCTGAACTTGTGCTAGAATTCAAATATAGATGACACCCATATTTTGGACTATAGATGCTGAACTCACTTTAGAAACTGCAATGTATCAAAAATTGATAGGAGGCATGTAGCACCCATGTAGTTTCATAGAAGATAATGGCTATTGGGTGCTCTAGTGGATGCTATGAACCCAAAGCAGGATGTTAAAACAAATCTGTGTTTTTCTTACTATCAAAATTCAATACTCTACATCAACTTCATACACAAAAAGTAAAAAAAAAAAAGCAAGAACAGAAATATAAAACATGATCAACCTAAAATCATACTATCATATCAACATTCATATAATGTTATTGGAATAAATCTCGTATCAGCCATGCTATCCCATAACATTCTCTGATGTTATTGCTGCAACAAAAGGGAATAAGTTAAAACTTTACAATGTTGTCCATAAAGCAGCAAGCAGGGGAGTATTAAGCCCAAAATAGGTTTCTCTTCTGATGCTTAGAGTGAAAACAGAAAAAGAAAAACAAGAAAAGAGAATGGGAAATATGAAACCAAAGGAAAGTAAAGAAGGGATGCAACAGCTGCTGGGCAGGAAAGGAAGGGGAAGAGGAGAAGAAAACTAAACAAGAGAGGAGGGGGGAGGGGACCAACCTGTTTCCAAGCCCCCCTCTCTTCTCTTCGCCTAGCTAGGTTGTGTGCCAACTGTGGAGCACCAGAAAGCGGGCTCCAGAATAAGAGCTTGGTGGTGCGGCACTGAAGGGGAAGCCTCTGTTCTTTCCTACTCTCCATTCTCTTATTTCCTAGTCTTTGTTTGATTAGAGCACCAATTAAGTGAACTGACCCTTCTTTTATTGAACCCCTAAACCGGTCAAAATTATTGCTTAATTGTGAACTGGTTCAATTAGAATTGGTCCAGCCTGCTTTGGAATATAGCGCCTACTATAAAGCAATAGTGTAACTGCCGCTATACTGGTTTTTCACCTGCTATATCGAGTGTTATAAGCCCATATGCTATTGAGGCCACCATGGGAAGTAGCATGGTGGTTTTGTGTCTGAAACTGCTACAGCAACTGCTGTAGCAGCCACTACAACTGATAAAAAACCATGGCAAACTCCCTGAAACTTCTCTGCACTCCATTAGAAAGAATCTTTTAAGAGACCCATTCTCACTCCCACAACAGTCTGATCCTACAACTACACCCGCATCTCCTAACTAAGTTTTGGGCCTAGTTGCTTGCAAGGATGCTAGTTCTAACATTTGGGAGCAAGGTAATATGACTAAATTTGTGCATGCACGATTTTTTACATTTTTCAATATTCTGCGTCTGCTAGTTATTATATGTTCAGCATTTCTTCTTTGCATATCTAATAATTACATGCATTCTGATATATAATAAATTTTTTGCTAGAAATTGATGGTCTTATGTCTGTTCAAATGCATTAAGGTTTTTTGTTAATTAGGTGTTGAGGTTATCTTGCCTTTTGTTTGTAGGTTTTAAATTTGCCAAGCATTGGTTGTTTCTTAATAAGTTAAGAAATGAAGGTGAAGGAAATGAATCACAAACACCTTTCACATGTTTTAAATTTTTCCTCATGATTGACCATGGCTTAGGTCAATTAGAGGATTTTTTCTTTTTCATGCTTCAATGAAGAGGAGTTAAAATCTACTGAATAATAAAAACAAAGAAGGATGATAGAATAAGCCAATCAAAGACGAATGATTTATAAATCCTTGGGGACATAAATGATTAAGAACAGCAAGTGCACATTGAAATACCAAAATGGTCTCTAAACTCTAGAGTATGTCAGACCTTTGCTCTAGAGAAGAAAACCTAGATCTAAGATAAAAGGCTAACAGAGCCTATTGAACCAAGATCTGAGATAAAAGTCTTAGAGAGTCCATTCAATGTAGGCACCATTGTAGCTCCATCATTGTCTTGTCTGAAGTTGCCTAAGATCTCGAGTAAAGCCATCTTCCTTTTCTTAAGTCAGAGAATAAGTCTCTCTCTCTCTCTCTCTCTCTCTCTCTCTCTCTCTCTCTCTCTTGCTCAACAATAACTACCTTATTGCGGGTGGTTTCTTGTCTTGGTAACTCCTCCTTTGATGGTTGCCTACAGTTTCCTGCATGAGTATCTTTTCTTTGCATGGTTGACAGGTGGCCAATCATGATCTCTCCAACTATCAATTCACAAATTTGTTAATAAACCTTGGTTGATGCATTTTATCACTTATCATAGTTGGTCTATCATTAGATAATTTTGAGTGTAAACACCAATGAAAAGAGAAGCAATAAAAACAAGGAATAAGCTCTACAGGTCAATAATGACTGAAATTATTATTCATATTATATTATAATTGGATAGTAAAGTAGGGCAAAAGGACACTTTCATTACCTTCTTTAACTATTGAATGATTATGTTATATTCAGTTTATTGTGATCCTTAAAATGACTGACCATACACACTCTTCATGTTTGGGAGCATAGGTATCAGGCAACCATCAACTTGGTAAGTTAAAAGAATGAGCCTTCCAATCTTCATAAAATATATGCTGCTTGGTGTCGAGATTTTACAAAACATGGTTTGGTATTTTGGCTGAAACAGTATAATTTTACTTTAGAGGTTTGTACCTTCTATTCTATTTTAATAAAACCAGAACCCAAAACATGTTACAAGTGTTTTAGCTACGCACATCTGGTTTGGCATTCAGCAAAAATTAAAATGTTTTATTTAAATCAAACACTTATATTGGACAAAGTAACTTGATTTTTATCTAGAATAAAATTCGTGAACTTCTGTTGTAACAATCATGATTAAGTATTTGTAGTTACTTTTAATTCGTTATCATTACACGAAACTGTGAAATCACTTATTTTTTAAGAGTTTGTGTTTCGGTAAATTTATTCTTGTGATATCATCATCCACGTGGGTCAGCGGGAACAAGTTGTGGAAGGCTCCACAGAAGGATTGAGTAGTGAGCACGAAAATATTCAACTTATGCATGTTAATTAGTGTGACCATGGACCAATATTTTGACTGATATGTTAAATACTTCAAATTTCAAATGATGGTAAAAGGAAACTGACTCTGATCCGACATTTCTCCTTCTATGGGGAATTTCAGGTGTCTTTGGCAAAATGTAACATGCTACTTAAACCAAAAAATGTTGTGGACAACATGTCACATGTTTCATGTGAAACAACCTGAAATGAACTTCCAGATTCAGTTATTACTCAATGGAGAACAAGCAGCTTTAAATTGTCTAGAGAAGAGGACAAGTATGCTGATGGATATTCTAATGCTTTTATCTTAGTAATAATGTCATACTATTATAATGCGGATAGTGCCTTGAATTATCTAACCGGTAATCTACGTCTTATTCATCCTTATCTGAAAATGTTAGACCATGAAAAATAAATTCATCATGAACTTGATAATCTGAAATGATGACACTAAAACTTCTCGCTGCTACCACCCAAAAGGTTAGTATATTATCATATTCAACAAACACAGGTAGGGTCAACAAATCCTGATACTGTACTTAACCATATCAGGGTTCATTCAGTTTTGGTGACTTTCCTGAGTCCTAGAAAAAGAAGGCTGTTAATTTGGCGGGGTCTGCAATTTGCTAGTAATTTTAAGGTTCTTCTATTGATATTAAATTCTCTGTTTAAGTAATTACTCCATCATAAAGGTTCCATATTTTTCTGCTTGAAGCTGCACTAACATTTATTTGTTGTAAATGTAGAGAAGAGATGAGTATTACGCTACAGAGCAAGATGTTCTTCTGCAAGCAGCGAAGATTATTCGGCGGCATGGTGCTGAACTTGGAAGCACCTTACATGACTACACTAACAGTTGATTCAGTGGACGGACGGAAAGACAGCATTAAGGTACGACCTTCATTTATTGAATGCTTTCTTCTCAGTTTCACGTGTCTGGGTCTACATCTACAACTTCTAGGTAAGCTTCATTTATTGAATGCTTTCTACTCAGTTTCACGTGCCTAGGTTTACACTTCTTGGTGAGCTACATTATTAATTGTTGTTATGCTTGATCATCTATAGCTTAGGAGATAATGCAATTGTATTGATGTGGTGTTTGCCCCCCACCCCCCCGGCTTCCTTTTTTTTTTTTTTTTGGTAAAAAGCAGAAGCCTGAGCTATATTAGTAAAATATAAAAAGATTAGACAGTGATTTACACAAGATTTATCAGTAAATTTATACAAAAGAAAGAAATATAAATCCAACAACATGTCTTCCGAATAGAAACCGAGTACAACATATATAGCAGTGATCTCCAAAATAAAACCATTGATCTAGATATGCATTGCTCTGGATATGCAGCGATCTCCCAAATAGAGACTGAAGATGTAGCATTTGGTCTGGGCATGCACCGAACGTATCAGGGAGTAAAAACATGGTTCTAGTTGTAGTAAAATGATTAACAGGTAGAAGATATCAGGGAGCAAACAGAAAGTAAATATGTTTCTTATAGTGGTAAAATGATAGCAGGTAATATCTGTTCTTCCAAATCCTGACAATCTCTGTAGATGATTAGTTCCAGGAAGTCTTTGCTGTGAATAAAATGATAGCAAGGACTATATGTTCTCCCAAACACATAATATCCTGGTAACCTCTGCATGTAAGCATCTGTGCATGAACCTACTTTGTAGAGTATATTGCATAATATATAAGTAGTGTTTGCCCTTCAAATAACTTACAAGTGTACCCCTGATCGGATATTATAGGCAATATGTCGTACATCGGTCGTTCTATACGATTCACTTCGAGTGATGATCGTGGATGGGAGCTTTTTTTTTTATGCCATGGCCTGTAAATCGAAGGGTTTGAAGCAAAAGAACATCGCTTTTTTGGCTGAAATGCAAAACGAGGGGTTTGCTTTTTAATCTCCGGTTGGCTTTTCTTCCATGCTACGAGGAATGGAGCTTTCTCACATGGATAACCTCTTTCCCCACCTGACATCTTTTTTTCTGTGTATACAGGATTTTGCCATGGGAATCGTGGATTACTTCATGTGATTGTGATTGTGTGTTTGTATGCGCGTTTCTTCCTTCTTTTGGTGCGTCAAGTGCGAGGGATTGAGAAAGCATATATCTTTTCTTTTTCAAATAATGATTATACTTGTCTTGACCCAGCAGCAGATGGTGTTGCTTTGCGTTTCGACGCTGATTTGGTTTATTATTATTATTATTATTTTATCGCATTTTTTGACTTCAGATGATGGCACTCCCACTATATTTAATAAAAAGAGTTCTGGCCTTCCGTTGATGAAGTTCGAAACAGAAGCCTCGGGGCGGGGCGGGGTTGGTGGGGGTGATGCCGATGTCAAACGTGACTGGACGTGATGAGGGTACAGATATTTTTTTGGGCGCGGGTTGTCTGGGGGTACCCGGCTGGTGCATCGTGCATACCGTTCATCACACGATGAACGGTACTCATGCACAGACATTCACGGCATGTATTTTACGGTATACGTGCAGGTTGCACCGTTGAGGTTCGGCGTGCTATATTTTTTATCTATTTCGAATCAATGAAGCATAAAAAAGCAATTTCGTTGTTACAACCTTGGCGCCATGGCTTCGGTTGTGACGAACGCTCTGACTCGAACTTGATAATTTTGCTGAATTTCATAAGCTTATTTAGTATTTTGGCACAAAAACAGGGAGGCAGTCGATAAATAAATCACTGCCCCGTGGAAATCCTGTAGATAAAATATCGGTACATGTGTAATGGTTAATTTTCTGTCACTTGCCCGTTTATTTCACTCGTCCAAAACGGAAATCAAGACCGACCATTTTGTATCGAATCGCCAGAATCGAGATCCAAAATCAAATAATTCTTTTGGAGTAGGAATCCTTTTTTTTTTTTTTTTTGTTTAAAGAACGTAAATTAATCACCATTATTTTTATAAAAAAAAAACCTTTAAAAAGCCCTGCATTATTTTCCTTTTATCATCGAAATGTATGGATGCCTAAATAGTTACATCGACGGATCCCGGGGGAAGGGGAAAAATAAAAAAGAAAGAAACACCGAAGTTGGTGCGAGCAAATGACTTCCAGTCCAGATCATAGAGTTAATCAAGGAGGCTGGATAATCCTGCAAAGAGTCCTGAGGGTGGGGCGATGTAAATGGTGGGCTCGAACTCCTGGCGACAAAGATGGGATTGCAGGCAAGGTGGCAGCTTTACTCCACCTTAACCATAGGCACGTGTCCCGGGCCAGCAACTTTAAATGAACAGGGCGGGGAAGCTACTTGGCGTAATCTAATGTAACAAGCAGAATCCTATGCAGGTAGGTACCCCCTGGATACCTAAAAAAAAAAAAATGTTTGGCTCCATGCGCTTGTCAGATATAGAAAATTTATTTAGTCTTTTCATGATAACTAAAATTTGTCTCCCTAAGCTCGTTCGGCCTCTTCAGTTTAAATCCCATCACATGATATGACCAATCACACTTGCCTCACCATCAATTCACGACAGTACCGAGGAGAACTCGTTAGAAACCAGTCAACCGAAGGCTGCTGCTCCTACTTTCAAGCGAAAACCCGTTCAACTAAAACATAAGGTCCAAACGTTTATTAATCCAGAACCACTTCCCAGAGTTTATTAAAAAAAAAATTATTTGTGTGAAAGTGAGAGAGAGATTTATCCATATGGAGTTTCCCCTTTTAAGCTTAAATGAATTACACTAATTAGAATTTACCAATATACATTCTAAATCTTTCATAATAATCGTAACTCCCCTGATGGCCCTATCCTTGCATTCCATTCCACTTGCAGTTAGCACGACATGTTCTTTTTCTTTGGCTTTTTCTGCGTGTAGTTTGACACGGTACGGGAGCCAAGTATGGGTATTTCTATTTTACCAAAACCTAGAGGCTTGCGAGCGGAACTACCGCAACCCAAGGATGGAGGTTTAGGCTATTTGAAGACCTTGGTTGGGAACGACCGCAGGAATCCGGACAGACGGACTCGAGTGTCGAGACAACTATAGCCACGTTGTTGCGTGGACGCACCTGTGTCTCTCTTGAAAGGCTGAAGGTGGAGAAGGCCCCCAAGAAAAGGTCGGTGTCGGTGGAGCTGGATCCCACCCACAATTTTCGAATCATTGGCAAATAAATTTGTTATGCACGTACTAAGTTTGGCGTATAAATTCTTTATGTAATGAAAAAGAAAAATGGACAATGGGGGGAGACTCGACGTTATAATTTTGCTTTTGTAGATTTTATTTTAAGAAATATGTCCCAACCAAGCGTTTTGTTGGGGGGGGGGGGGGGGGTGTAAAAGCAACCGTATTCCGCTTTAGGTGCCATTGTTGCAATCATGTTTAGAATCTTTTTTTTTTTTTTAAATTTAAATTATTTATATTTTTATATTTTTTAAAATTAATACGTCATTTTTTTAAAATAATATTTATTCATGAAATGAAATGAAAGTTTTATATAACTAAATCATTTTTATACCGGATAAATATTAAATTTTATTTCTAAAATACTCCCGTTCTCATTTCCAATATTTTTATTATTTAATATCTAATAACTTGGTTATCCATTATCATTTGTATTATTTATAAAATATAAAAGATATTATGAAAAATATGTATAAATTTTATCAACTTATTCAAGAAAGTAATAATGCAAAAAGGCATGAATAGTAAATTTCAAAATTATTTTTATATATATAATAAAATATGTATAAATTATTTTTTATCTAAATATTATCTTAAAATTAATTATCTAAAAAAATATAATTTTTTGAGTAAATTTGTTTATCACAACGAGCCCTCAAATTTTTTCGTCAATCTTGATCCTGGCATGGAAGTTTCTTCTATGTTCTTTCAATTAGTCCTTCAGTTCCTACTAATAAATCCCTGCAGTGGCAGATTACTACAATTATATCCTCTCTACCCTGGGGATTTTGGAGCAGACTGGTACTCTTACCTATCTTAGAATTCCTATGACTGGTGGAAGGCTTCTGAGATCTCAATATAGACCGTTTATTCAGTGGATCTAGGATTGTCTTCAGGATTGGCAAGCTTCTTCTCTTTCCATGGCGGGTAGGATCACCCTCGTTAGATCTGTCTTGAGTTCCATCTTAGTATACCTATTGTCAAATAATGTGCTGCCTACTTCGTGCCTAAGGGAGATGGAGCGTCTATTCTGGAATTACTTGTGAAGTTCTGGACAACATGGGAATAGGATTCACCTAATATCCTAGGAGATGGTTTGCGAGACGGTCAGGGATGGTGGCCTGGGGATCCAATCACTTCTGCTTGGGAGGGAGGTGTTGATTGCCAGGCATACAGTGAGATATCTTCTTTAGCTTGACTATTTGTGGAGCAGGGTGATGAAAGCTCGTTATGGTTCCTAGAGTCAAGGAGCTCAAATTGTTATCTCGAGAGGTTGCTCTTCTATTTAGAGGGAGATATATGCCCGGGCTCCTAACATGTTAGCTCAGATCAGGTGCTTGATTGGGGTGGGTCCATGATTGATGTAAGCCAGGATGCGTGATCTCTTGCTTATCTCTTTCCAAGTAGCATATCTTTGTGAGTGCTGACCTTGCCGATAATCTTCGGGTCTCTCAGTTGCTGGTGGATGATAATAGGAGCCGGAGAGCTCAGGAGGTTACTAGATTATTCGAAAATTAGTTGGTCGGTCGTATCCTTGCTATACTGCTTCCGATACATGGTTGCCAAGATCTGAGAGTGTGGGGCCACTCTTACCTTCCCATGATCCCTTCCAATACTCTTTATGGCTTGTACAGGAATCCGTCTGAAATGATGATTTCTACTACTTGAATCTGGAGATTGCCTATTCATCTGAGAGTGCACCTTTTTTTTATAAAGGTGGCTTGGGATTGCCTTCCTACGAGGGCGTTGCTCTAGCGCAGGGGCATGGACTTGTTAGTGACTTGCTTGATCTGTGGTTTTGAGATAGAGTATACTGAGCATGCGATCTTGCTCTGCCCTCGAGCGAGGTCGATTGGAACTTTGGCGGGGAGATAGCCCTGGGCTCAGGAGTGGGCATCCTGATTGTACTCCTTCCTTCATATACTCCAGCATTATTCGGCTGAAGCGGGTGGTATCTCTACCTACATTGCTTATCAGATCTGGCTATCTAGGAACAGCTTTGTCTTTGAGGCTGTTGTCACTCCGGCTTACCAGATTCTTCGTAGTGCATGTTCATGGTTACGGAGTATCACTACCTTGACACTACTACTACTGCCCTTGCAATCCCAAATTTTTGGGACTCCCGTGCTGTTTCGGCAGTAACCCGGAGAGCTATTTATATTTCTTGGGAACCCCCTTTTTTGGATTTTATCAAGGTGAATTTCGATGATAGCATTAGAGGTGCCTCGAAAGGTGCAGGATTTATCATTCGTGATGTTGGGGATAGGCTGCTAGCTGCTGGAGCCTCTTTTCTATATGAGCCCTCGATTCCTGAGGTTGAGCTCATAGCAGCATAGACGGGCATTACCTGGACCATTCAGGGGCTGTGTGCTGCGATGATTCATATTAAAAGGGATTCATCCATTGTCATCAAATGGATTCAGGACAGGACAAAGCACCGTCACGTCCATCCCCTTCTCCATGATATTTGGCGATCTCTTGATCCATCGATGACTGCATTGGTTCAGCATGTCTACAGGGAGGCGAATAGTATGGCCAACTAGGTTGTTTAATTTGTAGCCGAGCACTTGGATGACTAGTCATGGTGCCAGAGTGATTATATTTTTCTATTCCTTCAAAACTTACTCTCTTAATCTTCAAGGCTACCATCACATCAGAGTAGTGTGATCGTCCATCTTATAAATTAAAAAAAAAAAGGGAGAAGAAGAAAAAGAAGAAGAAAGGAAGAAAAAAAAGAAAGGACAGACCATCCCTGCGTGCAGCATGTTTTTTGATAAGGAAAAATGGATAGGGAGGATAAATCCCGGTGTAGCTACCTCCGCAGGTCTTTACCCCATCAGATAATGTTCGATACGAGGCGCTCAGATTCATGCAGCCTCTTCTCATCTAATGGTGAGTACGTTCGATATGAGCGCATCTTCTCATCTAATGATGAGTACGTCAACCTGACACTACTATGACACCGGCCAGTAGATCAGGGATAAAGGAAGGGTCGCCTCTCCTCATCTAATGGTGAGTACGTTCGATATGAACGCCTCTCCTCATCTAATGATGAGTACGCCAACCTGACATTACTATGACGCCGGCCAGTAGATCAGGGATAAAGGAAGAGATCCTGATCTCTCACTCACGTCAACTGTCGTGGGCTCCAAAAAAATCCTGAATTTAATCAAGTCATTCGTGGGATCCTGTCTCGAATCCACGATCTATTAATAATGAAATAAAATTTCTACCAACCGAGCTACCATTTTTGTAGTCTGCATACAACGTGTTTGTGTGCGTGAGAGAGAGGGATGCGACTAGCTAAGCAAAACCTGGCCTACATCTAACTCATTATATACTATATTTTCTATAGCTAATTGATTGCCGGTTCCCTGTTGGCGGGAACTTTAATATCCATTCCAAATTTCAAATTTTTTTTTAATTTTCTATCCGTAGCACCTGTATGGATTTATTCTCCAATACATTCTGACCGTGCATACCTAAACATAATAATATATAAGAATAGTTGAATCATGCAAAAGAATTATTATAACTGATAAGTCTGTACAATATGAATATAAATGTATGCAATATTAAAAATTAAATATTAATGATTCAAAGACCGCATGTTCAGGTCCGGTCCAAGAAAAAAATATAATAATAATATTAAGTTTCTTTATTTTCTAATATTAACTATCTAAAAGTTCTATTTTTGCTACGTTAAAATAAATTTTCAACCACACGATCAGAAGAGAAATGAGCAAGTGCAATATGTTATATTGCATGGCAGAGATGGTAGTCAAGATAGAGGGATCACAACAGAATATATGGAAGAAATAATAGAGAGTTATTTGTCACTCAAAAGATGTTAGTAATTAATTTGGGGATACCATTAACGATTATCTTTATTTCTAGCATTTGCCATTATGATGCTCCCTTCTGCCAGGGAACCAGCAAACGATCGTCGAGAACATTTGAAAGAATGAATATTAAAAAAGGATCCACTTTCTTGCGTTTGGTATGGGCGGCATCGATCGCCACTGAGTAAATGCTTTTTCTGACAATATATAGAAAGATCTCCGGGGGATTGGTTACCCCTAGAGGAGTACGATTCTCATCTGCCACATTAATTTTTCTTGGCAGTATTAAGTCTCGAAGTAGATCTCGAAAGCAATGGATCCTATCAAAAAAAAAAAAAAAGAAAAAAGCAATGGATCTCATCTGCCACATTATATTTTTTTTTCCCATAAAATAATAATAATAATAAAAAAAAAAGCAATGGATCCTTAATCCACGCCGGTAGTCTGGTACTCTTCGGTACGGCAAACCGCATTGCGAAAATTTGCCCTCATGCACTATAAAGAATTTTTAGTCTTCACCCTCAAAAGTCTCGCGAATTCATGGACACTCCATTATGGGACTTCTTTTGTCTTTTGTTTCTAAGGATAGAGACATTGTTGTATTTGTCAAACTAGCAAATTTGTAACAACTATCTTCTTTTACCTCAAGGATTTTCATAACGTATTAACGTTAATATAAATGTCACATGATATCAACTTTTTTGATATCATTATAGTTTTTTATTAGAAAATAATAGAGGACTGGTTCTGGTTGACATTTGTCAAGTCATCATTTGGCTAAATTTTCCAAGAATCCAATAATAACTGCTATGACGTGGTAATTTTGCTGTGAAGCCATTAGTTGGTTATCACTACTCGTAGTTATAAAAAAAGAAGAATATATATATAATATAATAATCCTAAAATACAGGTTACTTTGATTATGGCTTCTATCAGAAATAAAATATTATTTTTAATCATAGACGAAGACATAACTTTAAATAAAAAATCAGATAAACCGTTTGATAGGACAAAAATACTCAACACATAAAGATTTTGACTACTTAACGATGTTCAAACCTTGTTTAGCTTTTTAAGACTTATATCCTGCATCCACCAACCATTCACCTTGTTCCATTGGCAACTGTACTCCATAAATCTGGTAGCGAGACCAGTTGAAGCCACTTGGCTTCATGGCCAAGGACCACTTGGCTTCATGGCCAAGGACCACTTGAATCATACTCGACAAACTACATCCACATCTAACTCTATATTTATTCACATTATCCAATCTTTGGTTGATATAATAATAAAAAAAAAATAGATAGATAAAGTTAAAATACTATATGGTCTTCACCTATTCTTCGTCCATTATTTGATTCAAAAAATTATAGAAAGGATGGGCAATAATAATGAATTTTTCATTCATCCGGATCCATTATCCTTTACTAATTTTTTTGACAAAAATAAAATTTATTTATTTTTTATTTATTTTATTTATATATATTTATTTTATTTATAATATTGATCCTATATTATTAAATTTCATTAGTAATTATTTTAATTTCAATACATATTTTTTGTAATTATAATTAAATAATTAAAATTAGTTTTTATTTTAATTTATACTTACTATTTTTAATTAATTATTTATATGAAATTAATTAACTAAAATTAATTTATAAATTAATTATTTATATACATAACTAATACATAAAATAAATTAATTCATTAATAATTAATTTATAAAATCATTTACATAATTAAATTAAATTAAAAAAATATTTATATAATTATAAATTTGCTTACTTTTTAATATAGATAAATATTATAAATTAATAATAACATTATTATTTTTTATCATATAATAATTTAATAAAAATGTCGTCCGGATACCATTCATATTCATCAAATAAAAAGGACATTCATATTCATCGAATAAAAAATAAATCATTCGTATCCATCGTCCCATTTCATATTTTACCAAATATATAAACTAATAGAAAAAAAATCCATCTATATATATTTTTTTCTTTCTTGTCTATCATTTCTTTTCTATCCATCCGTTCTTCAGATACCTAACAGAGAAGGAAGCATTCTAGTTAACTAAAAACAAGTTCTCATAAATAATCCTTAAAATGTTTGTTTGTTGGAAATTCTAATTCATAATCGGTACCAGATACAAACCGCACTCTTAAACATTAAAAAAATTAAAAAATACAAACAACGATCCTAAAAACTGTAGATCAACCACCCTTGATCCATAAATATTGGATGCATAACCATCAAATCATCCTGAAATTAATCAGCTACATATTCTGCACCCCTGCAAAGTAGCATGTCAAAAAGTAAAATGCCAAGCACGAGACACAACAATCCTGGTTCCAACCCGTTGGTTTGGTCAGGGTCACGGATTCGGTGCCGCGTGATCGCTGGCTTTCGGGTCTTTTTCACTGGACCCCGCTCGGAGACACACCCAAGTCCGTATTTCCGCATTCGGCTTACGGTGGGCCCGCGAGGGCTCAGGCATGATAATAGTATTATTGTAGGGTGACGGAAGCCACGTGGAGCGACAGAAGCCGCACGATCGCTACCGCTATAACCAGTTTCGAGGCCGGAGGAAGGAATCCAAAACTCCCATCCACCCTACATATTTACCACTTCGCCACCCCATCTTTCGATTTCCGTCTTCACCCCCTTTCTTCTTAGATGGAGAGGAAAATATGCAGTCATGAAAGAAAAGGCGTGACTATATATATATATCCTGTGGAAGAGGAGTCCTGAGGTAATAGACGCGGGGCTGGAACAGGGCATCACCAGCGATGTCACAAGAAAATTACCAGCCCCTCGTGACCAGCTGAAGCAATAAAAATATAGATATAAAAATATAGAATACAGATGAAGCAAATAAATATCAAGCTGAACCCTACAGCCAAAACACAAAAATATACATGGCGAATCTCTCTGCCCCTCTTTTTTTTTTTTTTTTATAGTTTTAATTTAGTTTCTTTTTAGAGGTCTGAGACGAGTCGCAGTCATGATTCAATGCCCTTGCCTCCTCCCCACCATCCCAGGCCAAGAATTACAAAAAAAAAAAAAAGTTCCAAAATTTTAACAATTATATGTACCCAAAGCAAAATAAAGAAAACCAAGAGCTGAGGAGTGAGAGTGCGACAAAGAAATGGGAGCTAACTAGATCTCACTAATCTCGCCTTCCCGGCAAATGCCCACATCAATTGTCATCGTCTTATTTCCCTTCTTCTGATCCCTCGGCGATGACACCACCCTGCAGCAATTCCTTCTCGGCGACTGTCCATTTCACAAACAGCAACGACAACGAGAAGCATTTCATCAAACATTATTAACCATAATATGTATTTAACCAAATCGAGCCACACAAATGAAGTGATTCAATAATAGATACTAATTACCCTGTCCCAGAGCGAGGGGTCGGGCTTCTTGGAGACGACGATGCGGTCGACGAACGCGGAAGGGTCGTCCATCTTCCAGCGGCACGCCGGATGGACCTCGCGGTGGCGCTCGTACACGGTGACGGTAATGCGGCGGGAGGCGTCGTAGCGGGCGGAGGAGAGGTAGTAGACGAAAGGCCTCTGACAGGGATTACGGGCCACGGGCCGGGTGTTGAAGGGGTAGGCCGTGTAGTCGGCGCGGCGGTACCAATTGAGGAAGGTCCGCGTGGGCATCTCCATCTCCCGGGGCGACATCACCCCCCGCACCAGCTGCACGACAAAGCCCCACGAGACGGAGACCGTCCAGAGGCGGTCGGAGTCGTAGCAGATGGACTGCTGGAAGATGGCCGCGGAGTCGAGCCGGATGGGCCCGTCGAAGAGACGGCGGAGCGCGGCGGCGCGGGAGGAGGAGCCGGGGAAGACGGGCTGGACGACGTCGAGGTGGTGAAGGGAGACGAGCGGGACCACGGGGTGGGCCGCGAGGAGGCCGAGGAGGTCGCCGTAGACGTCGTACTGGTGGAAGCCCGGGTGGCGGGTGAGGGGGACGCCGAGCTCGGCCATGCAGGCCTGGATGCGGTCGTCGCTGCCGTAGAGGGCCGGGTAGCGGTGGATGCAGCGGTCCTGCATGCGGGCGAGGGCGGCGGCGAGGGGGCGGCTGATGGCGAACCCCCCGCCGCCGTAGGCCATGGCGTAGGAGAAGTAGATGTTCTGGAGATGGCTCTCGGAGACGGAGCCAATGTAGTAGGGCTGGCGGTGGTCGAACTGGGAGAGCACGCGGACGAGGTTGTCGGGGACGAAGACGGTGTCGTCGTCGCCCATGACGAACCACCGGACGTTCCCGAGGTCGAGGCGGAAGGTCTCGGAGACGATGCGGGAGATGCGGATGGCGGAGCGGCTGCCCTTCCGGTGGGTGTAGGGGAAGCGGGAGGTGTCGCCGGAAAGCTTGAGGGCGGGGAGCCCGGCAGCGGCGGGTGAGTTGTCGAACTCCTTCACCGGCATGTCGAGCCAGACGAAGCCCCGCATCTGGCGGGGGCGCCACCAGAGCTTGATGTAGTCCTTGCGCCGGTCCCAGAGGCTGGCGGATGCCGCGATCCCGAACACAATGTGCTGGAGCCCCGTGGCCGCCGCGGCCCTGGTGATGGTGGTGGCCGTTTTGGGAGGACGGATGGAGATATTAGAGGAGGGAAGGTGGAGGACATGGTCGGCGACGGCGGAGGTGGTGGTGGTGGTGGTGGAGCAGGGAAGTTGGCGGTGAGAAACGGAAGAGGAAAGGAGGAGGTTGATGGTATAGAGGAAGTAGATGGAGGAGATGAAGACGAGGAGGCAGATCATGAACCGGGGGACGAACATGGGACGGTTGGAAGGCTTCCCGCTGGTGGCGAGAATGCCCCATATGAAGGGGGCCTTATTGTTGGTGGTGGGGGTCATTATTGGGTGGTATCCATCGGAGCCGTCCTTCGTTCCTCCTCCGGCTTTCATAGCTCTTGCTCCTTTCGCCTCCTCCACCGCTCCTCTCCCTACTTCTTCTAATCTCCACCCTTCCTGTTTCTTTCAGGGTTTTTATTTTATTGAATTTGTTAGGGGGAGAAGCGCAAACGGATCAAGGAGGGAGATTAGGAGGGGGAACATTTGTTCCGGATCCTGTCAAATTTATGATTTGTCGGTTGACCTCACGATGACGAGAAGACGCGGCATGGACAAGGAATCATAAAGAGAAGAAGAGGACGATGACGGGGAGTTGCTGGGATTGAGGGAGAGAGATTATTTAGATCGAGAGATTAGGGTTGGGAGGCGGAGGCAGCGAAGGGAGGGGCATGCATTTTTAGTTTGCGCTCTCCCTCTCTTCCTCCATCAGTAAATTTAGGCTACGCTCGTCGCAGCTTTCTATATATATATAGCTTTATATTCGCAAAAAAAATCAAAAAATAAAAAAATTGGCAACCAGTGAAATAAATGACAGAAATAATTAGTGTTGAAAACAGAACAAATATTAATCATAATGATTATTTAATAAATATAGATACGGGCAGGCATATTAATTAAATATAAAAATTTATACAGATCCGCGTTGAATACAAAAAATATATATATATATTAACATAAATTAGATGAATAAGTTTTATAAAAATATTATTAAATATATTATAAATTAAACTAATAATATACTAATATGATCATTTATTTTTATCAAAAATCTATAAATATTATATATTAAATAAAATAAAATTATATATAAAATTAAATATTTAAATTTATTTCATTATTTTAATAAATACATATATACAATCGAATCATGCATGTATAAGTTTGAATATAAAAATAAATTTAAATAAATATTATCTAATCCATTTTTATCTCTCTAGCTCTGCTATTGGTGGCATATCAATGTTCATTTTAATGTGCGTATTGATGGGCCTGGTAAAAAGACACGGCAGGGGATCAGGGAATCAACGATCGAGAATAGTTAATCGGTCTTCCATGTAAGAGGAAAGCGTTGCGGTAAACTAAGATCAACCGGGTAAATAACATTAGCTTGACATGGTTTTTATAGACCCTTCATTCAAAACAAAGTATTTAAGACCACGTGGACCTGCACGTGACATAGAAAATAGCTTTCCCAGGGTAGGGGTAGGCTAGGCCTAGGAGAAACTGTGTACCTGCCAGCTTCACATGGCAGTATCTCTGTCCTCCACCAACACAAGTCTTCTGGCATTGGTGAAGGAGGTGGTGGGACAGGAACACGGGTTGCCCGGCAAACAGCAGATTTGACAGCTAAAAGCTAATTCTATATTCCATGGGGTCTTTTTAACATTTTCTACGAAGGTGCCTCGTTTACCATATAGAAGGGTAACAGTAGAGAACATCGAAGGGGGAGTACACTTTTAGCTTTAGCTTAAATAAAAAAAAAAAAGGCAAACAAAACCTAGAGGATGCAGAACAAATTCCCACAAGTTCTCTTTGCGGTTAGTCCGATAATAGACCAAATCATTCAACATCTACGGCATTACTTGTCTCCTTCTCTTGCCTCGAACATCCTTGGTCCTAGAAAATTATCCAACCACGCTTCTACAACTTGCCTGACCAACATCGCCAATGATCTTTCCAACCACCAGATGGCGGTATTATTGCAGAAGAAAATAATCATAGATGTTTGTTAATTTTGATACTCACTTCTCCAGGGGTTCCTACTATTTAACATTTCAACATCATTTTATTGTCTAAACATCCCGTGCATTGTTTCATTTGCTTCTTCTCAACCTATGTTTCAACCATTCAGATGCTCTGAAATCTGGCATGAACTGTAGGAATCCGAGGTACTGGGCTTATTAGGGTTAAGAGCTGTTTAGGCCATCGAAATAGTACCTTCGTGCTGGATGACTTGCCAGCCATGTAGTAGGCTTTGGACCGTATCTCCGTTATTAACACCCTCACCGGCCACGGCACAGGGAAAGAGCATTAATGGCATGCCTCCATCGCGGCACAACATGTGGTATCTCTGACTTACATTAATCAGAAAAGGATCAAAAGAGAGAGAAATATATGTGCCGATGTGTTCATGAGGTTTCATGCTGAAGGACCGATGCATGATTAAACTTCGTTGGGATAATTTCCCATGCCAAGGGAACCTCAAGCATGGCCAATCACATGCAATACTGCGTCGAGGCATAACCTTACACGTCAGTAACCATACCATCGCCCATATTGTAATGGAGGAGCGTGGCATCGGTGCTTTGCTACCCATAAAGAATGTATAACAGATGGTGCCTGGATCTTTTCCGGCTACACAAAGTTTGTTGTGCTTCGTGTGATGCGAATCATGAAATTATAATGTATTTAAAGCATCCAACTGCTTTAGTTGACAGGTTACGTGGTCAATATATATATATATATAGTGATCAATTATGGATAGATAGGTGGGAATGTATTGCAAATGGTTTAACTCCAAAACTGCACAAAGTTTGTGCAACGCGCATATAGAAATTATAATGTTTTTAAATTATGGAACTATTTTAGTTAAAAGTTTAAGCGGTCAATGTATATAGTATATAGTGATAATTAGAGATAGATGAGAAGATGTTTTAATTCCCAAAGAGCAAATTAGAACCATCCCAATAGAAGACTTGGTTAGTACGTACTAAAATTGGAGGAAGTCAGATAAGGAGTTGCTTTGCCCAATTCCACTTCCGATGATCAGGAATCACTTTGATAAGTAATTTTATATGATCAGAGTCATTTAAAATACAAGAACTTGACACTCATCAATAAGGATTAAATCTTGAGATATCCGACAAAGACAGGGAGGATGATGCGAACATGTTACTCGATTACAAAGTGGTTCAATAAGGATTAAATCTTGAGATATCCGACAAAGACACGGAGGATGATGTGAACATGTTACTCGATTACAAAGTGGTTCATAAACCCTCTATTGGAGTTAACCAGGCAGCAATGCTCAAGGGTTCGAGTCAGTCCTATCGAAGCAATTTCATTTATATTGCGGGTAGCAGGGTCGGGACCATAGGATTACTTTTCTTCTTTCTTTCTTTTTTTTTTTTTTTTTTTTTTTTTTTTTAACCACGGTGACATCCAGCGTACTCGGTTTGGAGATGGAAAGATAATCATAATATTGACAAAAAGATTAATAAGAATCAAAAGGTTCCTCTTCGCTTCATTTTATCAAATTCCTCCCTGCAAAGGAACCCAGCAAGCTTAATACCAGAAGCAAGCCTACCACGGAAGAATGGTAGCGTGCAAGCTAAAAAAAAACGAAAATATGAAACACCCATTAGCTTAAAAAATATTACACTCAAAGTGAAACATTGATGGATATGATCAAAGAGGGGCAATCTGCAGCTGCCGTTAAACTAGATTCGAGTAAATGCATCACGTTAATTCTTAAAAGACAAGAAACTTGAAAATTGAAATGCATTTTGGGTACCTCGAAGAAGAATAACTGAGCTGGTCTTTTCTTTCTTGTTGCATATCATCGATGAGTCATGAAACATCATTAGGGTCCCAGTGAAGTAGCTCATGTGGGACTGCAGAATATGAATCATAATAGCTTTTTCAGCATTTACTTCCACAACAGTGGCAGTTCTCTACCTTTGCACAGGCATCATCAAGCATCAATATGGAGGAGGCCCACCATTGCACCATAACAAATATCACAAGCCCATCATGTTTCAAAAGAAAATATTATCATGATATTTAACATATAATGCATGAGAAATTCATAAAGTTTCTAAAGAGAATTGAAAGAAATGGAGTTTCGGTCACAGGTGGAGGTTTGAATTTATTACGAACGTCTGTCCACTGTAAAAATCTAATTATGTAAGTTCCCTTTTTTTTTAGAGAGAGAGAGAGAGAGAGAGAGAGAGAGAGAGAGAGAGAGAGAGAGATATGCACCCATCTTAAACAATATTACATAAGATGATGAAGCTAACTTTTATTAATTATGCAAAACATTTTCACATATTTAATCTTTCTTAATATGAAAATAATTGAAACAAGTAGTCGTACATAAACCAAGCATTTTAAAATTAACTCTAGTCATTGGTGCAAATAAGCTTATGAGTTGTCTAAACAAAAGAAAGGTTGAGAACTGTAATTGTGCTGAGAAGAATAATTAAGAGGCTTCAGTCAAAATTGATCGAAAAAAAGGTTTACCGAGAAAACATTGTTATCTGTTGCCATTTGGTGGGAACATTGCCCTGACACTTTAAAAATTAGCAAAAACTTAATATTTGAACCAGTGGAATGGGAACATTATTGAAAACAATCATCTTGAGCCGATCAGTAAAAAATGTAAAACAATAATTTAATTTGAAGTGTTGCAAAGGCATTATTACATGAAAACTTAGAAAGTGAGGGAATCTGTCAAAGGAGTTGATATTAGCCGCCACCTTGAACATGTGCATTCCACTTTCCTAATCTTGCTGAAAGATAAAGAAGAAATTGGACTAAACCATCTAACAAATGTTCGCAATAGGGCCCTACCCTTAACTCTATTCTAATTTAGGGACCCTGAGTTAGTTCCATCATTTAGAATTACATATGAGAGGGAGGCCTATGAACCACCATCCATCTTTTAAACATTGAAGATCAAACAATGACACTTAAAACCAAAAATATGTGAATTTCCTTCCCAATTCAGTTCAAGGAGAATTTTTGTTCCCCCAAAATAGACAGCTTAACGGATCACTTGGTCATTTATCTTGGTTAAGTATTATTTCCATATATACATGACCCCAATGATTATCATAAAAAAGTCATTTAACAAATACTGGTATACTATATCTAAATGGCAACAGGTGAAAAATTCTAAGGATACCATTTGAATTTAAATGGCTGTTTTGACTTGATTAAGGATCTATTAGAAGTTTCAAACCACTTAAATACCATACTTTTGTCGAGTACGTATTTTTCTTCAAGTCTTAAGAGCTTGGGTGTGCAAACATCAGCCAAGAGGCACCCCTTCATTTGTTCCGCCCTTCTCAAATCTTATCAGATTTGACATGCACTTTCCTTCAAGTCCCAGGAGCTAGCAGGATGCAAACATCAGCCAAGAGGCATCCCTTCATTTTATCCACCCTAATCTGATTTTATCATATATGTTTTCAACCATCTTCTTCATCTAGCTCAAATAAAACAATAACAAGCTATCGCTAATCAATTTTGATGGAGGGTTCATTTCCATTTGTTTGCAGAAAAACTGCATCAGCCAAGAGGTGTCCCCTCATTTTATCCACCATAATCTGATTTTATTAGATCTGTTTTCAACCAGCTTCTGTCAAGTTCAAAAAAAATAATAACAAGCTATTGCTAATCAATTTTGATGGGCTCATTTTCATTTGTTTCCAAAAAAACTGCATCCCACACGCAAGTTCTAACTTGATTAATTTTTGGCTTTCCTCAATCCATCTTTTAAGGCTTCCCTTACAAAACTGATTTGACCACATAATAGAAATCTTGTACCAAAATGTTCATAGTCTTATGTGATTTGCTTAAGTTTTAAAAAACAATTAGCAATTTCATTAATATTTTATTTAGGTTAATCTTCATTTATAATGAAGATAAATGATGACAAAGAACTATTATCATGCATGACATGGTAAGCAACTATATAGAACAGCATGTTTGAGCATAAGAGATTACAAGAAAAGGACCCATACAATGTACAGGAAGTAGAATAACACTTGTAGAAGCACAGATTAGCATAGATTTTCACATTTCCTTTCTATGAAAACATAGTAGCACGCTTGTACGTAGAACAACTACTAGCTTGTGAAGTAACATGAAAAGAGGATTACCAAAGCAACTTGTATCATCTAAAAACATCCTTCTATTATTTGTAATTCATATCATCCAAAAATACTTTTCTTTCAACATGATATCAAGGATGGTTGCAATCAAATGCATTGAACAAAAACAGTGGCATCTCCTCTCCCCACTTTATGAACTTACTACACTGTTTCCTCACTTTTAAATTACATTTTACAGTGTTTTTTCTCAAATTTTCTAATCAAAGCATCATCCTTCTGATGCCAATACAATCTTTTATTCCTAGGTCACCAGTTCTCATACGTCATTCAGTTTAGCCCAGACACATTATCACACACGATGGCTTATTTGGATCTTTTCTGATGATATCAAACTACTAAAGTTCTTTTATAGGTATAATATTATATTTTTCATAAAACCTGCCAGGTTTCCCATTATCTTCATAACATTTATCAAATTCATTCCTTCCAACCCCTCAGCTAGTTTATCCTGTGAAACATTTTCCATACACTTAGGTTTATCGTTCATTCAATCCTCGCAAATTTACAATGAAATCTCATACATGATAAAAGTTACCTATACCGTAATAGCTAGAATCTTCTACCAACCCCTGTTCTCTAACAACTGCTTCCTAGATGCTTTCTTCCCTGATTGTTTTTAGGAGCTCTGCTCTCCAGCTCCCAGATGCACACAATGTAGGAAAGTAAGAGTTAGGCCAATCGAAGAATATATCTATATCAAAAAGGAAATGGCAGAAGACCTTAATTCAAATGCCACAATTTTTTAAAAAGCAAAGAAGCTGCAGATTAAAACTACATAACATCATAAAACAACGAGAAAAATGTACACAACTTCAATATGCCACATATAATATGGTACCAACATTGATAGTGTTTTTTTAAGATTGACAGAGGACTTAAAAATCAAGATGAGTTAACATTCATCCATGTGAATAACAGCACATCTTCACCCAAGGTATCTATGTTAGTTTCACAAGCATGCAAAGGTCCTTAATGGAATTATGCGTCAAAAAATGAAACTGAACTTCGCGAAGTTCTAAGACAATGGCAATATTTGTAGTAGCTTGTTAAGAGATGAAACGCAGAAGTGAAGAAGTGGTGCACTAATATCAACTAACACAAACAGCACGTTATTTTGCACAAGTTGATCAAAGAGATTATCAGATAATATAGACCAACCCAAAGTATATGAACAACAAATCAAAATACAGTTACAAATCAAGAATTATACGAAGACACATACTAATTATGTGTGCCATGCAGCTGTATGATGCAAGATCATACTATAACTAGCATGTAATCTGAATAATTGCATCCAAACGTTGAAAAATGGTTATATGAGATAGCAAACCCATGAGCGAGACTTCCCACCTGGATGGTTGGATTAGAAATTGAAATAAAGAGATGACTTGAGGAGACATGACAATGGTTGTAATGAAAAGACATGATGAAGGGCCTTGATGGTGAAGGGATGTGATTGGTGGCCATTCGATTTGAACCAATAGGCACCTCTTCATAAGCGACCATTGATAGAGGGACATGATGGTGAAGGGATGCACCTCTTCAGGAGTGACAATTGATAGTTGATATACACGAGATTAGATCCCAAGCCACCCACTTTTTTATATCACCACAACCATTATTTATGCTACCATTCTCTTCACTTCTTTGTCTTTGTTTCTTTTCAAGAAAGTTTGTACTCCCAACAATCTTGCATGATCACCAGTCTAATGACAATCACACAGGGGTTTATTCTCCATCTCCAAGTTATCAACAGTATAATTTCAAAACTTTATCACACTTCTACCAAGGTTCCATGTATTGGTTCTGGTGGGAGTTCCAGTCGCACAGACAGCACAGCATATGCCATGCCCCATTGTGTGCTGTCATCATGCCAATGCACATGCCAAACCATACAGGAAAAAAAAAAATTTAAACATTAAACAGAGAATTTATCATTAAAATAATTAAACTAATGATTTAATGGGTACCATGAAGACCTTGGTGCTGATACCGGCTTGGCATGATATATCTCCCCCAGCTCACATGAGCACTTAAAAGTTAAAACCTTGCTTTTCACATACCTCCGTTAACCCATGCCCTCTACAATTGATAAGTCTTGCAGTAAATTGCTTCCAGAAGATTTACTTTCATCTTTTATACAAAGATCTCTGCCTTTATAGAAATTGAAAGAAAAGTCAGATAATTTAATCAACACATGGGTCAGGCAATGTCATGCCAGAAGAACTCATGAGGGAATTTTGATGGTTTGGAAGTTAAGACAGAGCTGCGATCATTTTCTGTCCCTCGAAATGTCATATGCTAACAAAGATCCAGTGAGATGTCATGAATATCAAAACAGCCTTTCATAGTTAACTGTTTTCCACAATGTAGTAGTCCTGATCGTGTATTAGATCTGGTGCAGACTTAGTTTGAATTCTCTGTTTCTTAGATTAGGAAATTCAACATTCACAAAATGTCAAAAAGCCACTAATTCGAAGTAAGGATTTATCACTACTAGCGTGGTCTCCACTTCAATGGTGTAATATATGAGAAAACATTGAAAGTACACTAATCCAGCCCTTGTACAAAAAGTGCTGTGAGACCTTGATGTTGTATGTATGAATTATCTAAATCAAACAAAGCATCACCAATAAAAGGGGAAGTCCCCTTTTTTTATCTGTTTTCTTATTATTTTTATATGGAGATTATAAGCATAGATCACTAATGAAAGTAAGGTTGTATCTTATACTGGTATCCTCCCTGACAAAATGCATAATATTACTTTTTGCAACAGAAGTACAAATCTCAGTATAGGAAGGTATAAGTCGCCAGGTTGCAGATAAAATTGCAGAAATAGGAAATGAACAGAGCATTCTTTTTTAATCTAGTACATTCCCCTTGCATGTATTCATAAGCAAAAGCTTAGAATCTCCAATTGAGAATTGTATTACATGTTTCACAGGAATCAAGCATGCCACCGATGATCAGAATCACAGCTAGAGGCTAGGATAAAAGCAGGACTCAAGGGGAAGTATGATAATAAATTTAAAAATAAATAAAATAAAGCAATAGAACTTAAGAAATTTAAGAAGTGCTTTCTAGTAGCCCTCCAGGAAACAATCACATCATTATTTACAGAAAATCAAAACAACGGCTATGATCTGGCTCCGGCAATTTGGTTGAACATGTAATGGAAGATCTGAAAAAGCGATGCCTGTATATGCAAAGGGAATCCAACCATATGAATTTCTCAACTGGAAAAAGTTAACCACTTTTATCACAAGATAGGCATATTACATTGGTGTGCATCCCATACTAAGATGGTACTGGTACCGGTATTGCAATAGGATGGCACCAGTACCATCTCATACGGTACGGTATGCCTAATATGGTATGATATCAACGAGTACAGTGAACCTTGCAACTTATTTTGTGAACTATTAAGAGGTACATACACAGCCTTGATTACTATCATTTTCTATATTTTCTCATCCATATTTCTTTCACTGTCCTCTATGTCACTTGTTTATTGTCGTTGTTTAAGACATCATGGTTCCTCGATTATTTCTCCTATGCAATTCCACTACCAACCTTCTTCACATCTCTCTTTTACCATTTGAACTCTGCAAGAACTACCCTAGCAACTTGCTTGATACAATCTACCATTAAATCCCACATCTTGCTTGATTCTTTTCAGGTTCAAATTTCCTGCCTTCAATATTTTATCCACAAAAGATAATACATTTTCTTCTTTTAAAATCCACCACCATATTCTTGGGCATTTTTTTTTCTTTTTCATTCTTTCTTTCTTTCCTCTTGCTCTTGGTATATAAATCTATAATTACTAGCTTATGTTGCATGGTCAATCTATCTCTTGATATCAATTTACAATCTTTGCATATTTATCTTTCACATCAACTTAGGAAAATATAATATATTTGAAAGACATTTGACTCATTCTTAAATGTAAATTAATGTTCATCTCTCTTCTTAAAATATGTATTTTCTATTGATAGGTCATAGCCCATAGACCTACATAAATGCAAGTATAAAATCTCTTACTACGTTCCTATTAGCAAAGCTATGCTCGCTATATACCTTATTGGATCCTATATTGCTCGCTTGACTGTCAAGGTGCCAGGTGCAATTATTCTCTCCGTTGATAGCTCCTTGCTTTAATTTATCCATCTCTTCCAAAATTTGCTTGTATATAATTTTGGCTGAACCTACTTGTCGTATATAAGCACAAACTACATCGATGATCTCCTCATGAAAACCAAATCAATAGCTACCACTATATCAAAAATCCTTTTTCTTTAGCCTGCATTTCTTTGCCCACCAATATTCCAACTCTTTTCTATAATTATCTTCCATTGCATATATAACCTTGGAATGATTACTATTTTTTTCTCCTTCCCATTTGCCGTTCATAAATATGCTACAATGGCATTTTTTATCATTGTAGCCATTACCTGTCTACTCTTTCCAATTAATGCTTCCAATTTTCTATGCAGCATCTCTGATCTTATTTTGTGGAATTAACTTATCCACCACCCACCACTGCTTTATTTGATGCAGGAGTTCTTGTCTTCTTTTCAGCCTAAATCTTGGCCATTTATCACCACAATCAGGTTTGTTTCATAATTATTGTTTCCTAGACAATAGATACCACGAGATGAGTACTACTTATTCAAGTTCCATGAGTCTAAATTTTGTGCACCTTTGTACAATATAAAATTGCAATGCCATCAATATATCAATACATCAAAATATACCGACTACCAGCCTAAGATGACTAGATAATGATACTTATCGGAGAACTGGCATTCAGTGAAATTACACTGGTAACAAAACAGAAACAAGGATATGACACTAGAGTACAAGAATCCAACATTTTAAGTTAATATATAACAGACATGAAACATAAATAATCTTGCACTTGTTTTTTCTGCAGGATGCTCCAACAAATTATGCTCAGGGCAGACACTTCTCCATATCTTTGTGTGCCCGATAGAGTCATCTCAAATATAATTAACTTAAAATTATGATTTGTTTCATAACTTGACCTTCTCCTTATGATTAGTTGTTGATCGTATGTTAAGCCTGCACCAAATCTTGGGAGCAGCATTAGGTGTTTTTCTTTTTTGGTCCTAGCAAATGCGAAATGTGAATGCCGATTCATGCTCAAGCGAGTATTTTCATAGTATCTGCAGAGAGATGTAAATGGTTTCAGGTTCATGTAATTTGACCGTTATTTCAAGAAAAGAAAGTAAAGGTTGGGAGACGAATACTACCATCGGATATCCCGTCTATCTGCTCTCTCCATGGATTCGTCTTTCGGCGTTTCTTCGTTTCCATCGCCTTTGGCTCCTCCCAGACGGACAACAGATTCCTTGCTGTTGACGCCCTACCACGGGTTTCGCTTCCATCGCAGTCGCATGCTGATGGCGAGAGCCGAGCGTTTATCCGGGGGCCATCGGTATCTGGTAACAGCTCCGTGGGCGGGATGGGCCAAGTTCCAGACCGGATCCCCCCAGAATGGGCCGCAGGCACGACAAGACGGTGGGATGTCGCAGGGATGGCAACGAAACCTAAATCGGCAGGTACCCGACCTGGTCCTATCCGATCGAATCAGGTCCGAGATAATCAATATTTTGAATTGGATATAACTTGAATTCTTAATTTTAAATTTAAATTAAAATTTAATTATTACACATCCGATCTAAATTATTTTAATATTTAAATATATATATAATTAATATATATTATATTAAATATATTTTATTAATTATTAATTATTAGTTATTAAATTTTAAAATATTTAAATCCTTTATTCTAATTATTATTTTTCATAATCAAGAAAATTATAAATTATAATTTGTAATCGGTAAATTCCGATTAATCTCCAGCTCCTCTCTTTTTCTTTGACGGCCCTTTCTCCTCTCGGATCGGTGTTGAACTAAAAATGTAGTTAAATTTTATTTGTTTAATGTATGTATGATTTATAAAATGATAAATAATTTTAAAGTTAATAAAAAAAATTGATATGATTTAATTGGATTCGAGCTAGATAAATCCGAATTATTGGATATCCGATTGAGATGGATTTGGATTAAAAAAATTCAATTCTGATAGTGTTTGGACCGAATTTGGATAGTTTATTGAATATTCGGATTTGGATTTGAATAGTTATGCATTCGATTCGAACCCGGTCCATTGCCATTTTTATAGAATCGTGTTGGCAATTGGATCAGACCTCCAGAACATGCCTCCAATTGCCTCACGGTAAACTATTGTTGGTGAGCCCCCTATGGATCAAACAGGAGGGAGATAAAAATGGTCCGACGTTGCATCCTTTGTGCGAAGAATGATTCCACTTCTTTCGCAATACCTTGGAAAATGAGATTGATATACTTCAAAATTTATGTAAAATATGACCCAATAATTAACACCATGAAACAAGACCAATAATTCTTTCGAGCCAATAATGCATCCAACCCCGATAAAAATTACATTAATTTGTGTGCGAAATCTCATGGAATCATCGAACTTCATCCAACTAAAGCTTAGTTCAAGCCTTGACCAAAAAAGGATTGCATCAATGTGGCATGTGCTTTACATGGATCCTGGTGCAGATCCAAGTATACGAGCCGAACCTCTTCTGCCTCAAGGTACTTTACAAACATGTTTGTAGGAAACATCGGGGATCATGGCGATGAAGCTATCGATGCTTAGTTTTAATGCATGAAAAGGATCAAGCTCTTGACTTGAGATAGGCTAAGGGCCTCTATATTACAGCTCCCGTGGTTATGGGCTGGCCATTGTAGTCTATCATATAACGCGATCGTAAAAATCTTCTTTTAAAAAGGCATGGTTATCAAAATCATCAAAAAGTTGTGATATACGTTTCTTAGATTTTGTAGCAATGGATGTGTTCTCCGATCTCTATCATTCTCTCTTCTTTCTTTCCTTTTTTTTTTGCCCATCCTTCATCTCATATTTTTTTATTCTTGACAGCAGCCTACCACCATGGTGGTATTATGAAAGGATGAAGAATCACAAATCTATTAAATAAATAGAATTGACGCTGCTATGGTGCCTTCCGCGAACCTACTCCTTTGTTGCAAAACAAGTTTTGGTTAGAGCTCTTTTGAAATCCTAGTTCAACTCTACCATAGTTTCTACACCTTTCTTGCCAAACAAGTTTTGGTTAGAGCTCTTTTGAAATCCTACTTCCAACCTCACCGTAGTTTCAAACTTCTCTAATTTAATATTTTCCATGGGAAGGCCAACCACGCTTGCCATTTTTCTTCGAAGAACTGGTCTTTTCCCCGTCACGTGCATTGCACGGGCACAATTCCGGTTCTTCTAATTAATTCCTGGCCTCCCATCATCATGACCATTTCCATGCATGGATCATCTTAATTTTTTCGCTGCTATTCAACCATGCATAGTTTCTAATGGAACCCATCATCGTCCATCCCCTGCTCTCTCGCTTTTTTTTTTCCCCCTGCTATCCCTGCTATCTTATCTATATCAATGTCGACCACCATCGCATGTCCATGGTTTCGCTGGGCAAGTTCTTTCATTAGCATGTAAAGCAGCAAGTTGGCTGTAGTTGTAAAATGTGCTGTTAGATAAAAAAAAAAAAAAAAAAAAAGTTAAAACTGTTTTATCATGCATGTATATCTGGGATCATTCAATAAAAAATCAACATATCATCCGTTCTCAAAAAAAAAAAAAAAAGCGCGCCGTCATTCATACTTAATAAAAAAATTTGAATTTTTTTTTTTTAATTATGATAGCTTAGCCGACAACTTTTACTATTTTAAATATATATATATAGAGAGAGAGAATATGATGAGTTTTTTTATTAAATATTCCACGATACGCGTGGTTGAATGGTTCAAATTAATAATTTCTTCGTTTCAGCACGACATCGAGAGTGATAACTGGTCCACGTCCCTCATCCTCGGCTTATCAGGCTGTGGGTTTTTGGCGTAGCACGGGCTTATCGATCCAAAGGCTCTCAAATTTCTCCCGGGCTTCACCGACAACAAATTGGCCAATGGAGGCCTAGGCGGTGAGAGGACTGGGCAACTAATGGTTTACCGGACCTTTCCATATGCCCGTGATTTGATTAGATATAGTTATCGAGAGAAAGCGGAGGGATCGTGGTAATTATAGAAAAAAAGAGAGAGAATCCTTTGGGAAAAGGGAGACTAGTTATAAAATCAGGAGGTTTCCTGGAAGAAAGGGAGAGAATTTTTTTTTTTTTTTTTTTTTAAAAAAAAAGGAGCACGCCTCCCTTGGCAAGGAAAGAATAATAAGCTGGAGTCAAACGCTCAGGTTGAGTTGAAATCAAGGTGTTTGCATTATTGTAATAGAGATGTAATTACGATTCTTTACGGAAAAAAAACAAGATTGTGCCTGAATATTTTAATTTTAAAAATAGTAGGCTTCATTAGGAAAATATCATGGTCCTATTCCTCACCCTCCAATTGATCCATTATCTGCATGTGCACACTTTGGCATGCATGCTATGCTGGCTAATGTCAAGTCAATTTATATTAGGTCAATTTATGTAAGGGAGATGGTTATCACATTCCAATGCATTTATATCTTGGAGTTGACTTGAGTCAAATTTGAATATAAGTGATGTAAGATCTGGACCTGGAATTGGCTTAATTTATGTTTTAAATAGATTGGATCTATTAGATCTCTTTGCATCAAGGTCTTAAATAGGTTATTGGTAATTGTTGCCGCTCTCGCCGCCGCGCCCGTACCTCGGATCAGCCGATCCTTCCTGACCACCCGGTGAGGGAGCCCCCCTTCCCGCGGAGAACCTGCAACAAAGGGGTTAGAGGACCCTGGCCGGGGATCCCGGCGAGGGAGCTCCGACGGTCAAGTCAGTAGACGACGAGAAGGAACAGACTTTTCAGCCGGACCCTCTAAAGGGTTCCAGACTTAGAGAGTTAACTGGTGAAGGAAACGCTCTGGGGACCAGAATCTCGGCTGGGCCTCCTTGCCGAGCTCACGCCCAGTGTTCCTCTCTCGGGATTTCTAGTTTCTCTCTCGGAGCAAGGCCTTGTGCCGGTGCTTCCTCCTTGTCCCCAGGCTAATTGGCTTACCTTGTCGTCCCCAGATCCTTCCCTCTTTATCTCCCCTCGTCGTGCGTTTGTCTTTTTCCTCCTCGGAAGCTCCCCTCCCCCGTCCTCTTCTCTTTCCCCTTTTTGGTGAAGGAGGCCAGGCGGCTTCCTGACCTCGTCCGCCGGGCCCAGCAAGGAAAAGGCAAAGACAGAAGAGAAAGAGGGGAGGGCGGCGCTGGCAGGGCGGCCGGTCAGGCCTCGGGCTCCGTAAGAGCGCTCTCTTCCCCAAGCGCGGGCGCCATCCATCTATGGGGCCTGTTTCGTCAGGATCGGGTCTCTCGGCTGCGGGTCCTGCTGGGCCGACGCAAGTGATGCTCCGCGTGCCGCCGCCCTCCGTACGGGACACCGTCTGGGATTCGTACGGCCCGAGGGATGGCCTCGGGGCCCGTCTCTCTCCCCAGGGCTCTCGCCGTACGAGCGGTCTGACCTCGGCTGAGTTGGGCCCGTCTCCGGGGGCCAACTGGCGAGGGGCGAGGGATCGGCCGACCTCGGCTTAGGTGGACCCCTCATGGGTGGGCACCTGGCGAGATGGCAGGAGGTCGCCTGGCTTCGGCCGAGGTGGGCCCGTCTCCCGGTGGCCACCTGGCGAAGGGCGAAGGATCAGCCGACCTCGGCTTAGGTGGACCCCTCCTGGGTGGACACCTGGCAAGGTGGCAGGAGGTCGCCTGGCTTCGGCCGAGGTGGACCCGTCTCCGGGCGGCCACCTGGCGAAGGGCGGAGAGTCAGCCGACCTCGGCTTAGGTGGACCCCTCCTGGGTGGACACCTGGCGAGGCGGCAGGAGGTCGCCTGGCTTCGGCCGAGGTGGGCCCGTCTCCGGGTGGTCACCTGGCGAAGGGCAGAGAATCAGCCGACCTCGGCTTAGGTGGACCCCTCCTGGGTGGACACCTGGCGAGGCGGCAGGAGGTCGCCTGGCTTCGGCCGAGGTGGGCCCGTCTCCGGGCGGTCACCTGGCGAAGGGCGGAGAATCAGCCGACCTCGGCTTCGGTGGACCCCTCCTGGGTGGACACCTGGCGAGGTGGCAGAAGGTCGCCTGGCTTCGGCCGAGGTGGGCCCGTCTCCGGGCGGCCACCTGGCGAAGGGCGGAGAGTCAGCCGACCTCGGCTTCGGTGGACCCCTCCTGGGTGGACACCTGGCGAGGCGGCAGGGAATCGCCCGACCTTGGCCGACCTCACTTAGGCGGACCCCTCCGGGCCCGGGCGCCAATGAGGTGGTAGAGGAACTCCGAGCCGAGCTCGACCTCGACGAGGGCGGTTTGCCTTAGACAGTCGTCGGGCGGTGTAGTCTTGCCGATCCTGGCTTTGAGGATGTGGCGCTGACTTGGCCGGGGAAACATACACGTGGCTCGCTCGTATTCGACGATACCTGAGCCTGGCCACGTCACTGTCACGGCTGTAACAGTTGCCCCCCAGCCCGCCGTTCCGTCGGGGCATCGTAGAACGGAACGTCGGGATTAAATGCGGACATGACATGGAGAGGCGAAGATCTTGCATCATAATTGCCACGATCCTCGTCGTCGTGGCTCGATGCGGCTGAAGACCTATGGGGAGCCGCCACGCGTCGCCCACTTGCCCATAATCAATGCGTCGCTTCGAGGTAGAGGCCGTTACTCTGCTAACGAGGCATCGGTGTCGGGCGTGCGCCCACGTGGCGACCATCCAGTGGCCTGAGGCAGAATGACGGGTACGACCGCTGTCGGCTGAGTTTGAAAGGGAGGGGACTTTCCAGAACGAGACATTTTCCCTTGCTTCGTGGGCGGTTTGCTGCAGGCTAACAACTCCTGTTGCTCGCGCTCGTCTGTGCATTTTCGGTGAGTGCCTCCTTCTCCTCTAGCCCCCCTCCTTCTTTCTCATTTCCTTTCCGATCTTCTTGTCCTTTCCTTTTCTATGGCGCGCCGTCGCCATGTCTCTTCCAACCCGGACGAGGCCGGTCCATCCCAGCCGAGGACTCCATCTTCTTCCTCCTCAGATGAGGAGGTGATTCTGGAGGAGGTCCGCCGGCGTTTGCAACCCGGGGGTGTCACCATTGGCATCCCCAGGGGGATCCGGTCCCCTCCGGTTGCACCTGCCGTGCCCCTCCGTTCTCTTCCTGCTTTGCCTTCTCTTCCTGCTCCGCCGTCTCTTCCTGCCGGTCCCTCCGGTCATGCTTCTACCATGACCGAAGGCGATCTTTCTCTGCTCCGGGATGCCGTAGGCATCCCGGGGTCTATTCATCTGTTTGTCCCGCGGTCCGGGGAGCGCGTCACCATGAGTGGCCCCGGCCGCATAGCTTTCTACGAAGACTTCCTCCTTGGGGGTCTTCGGTTTCCTCTGCATCCTTTCTTTCTTTCCTTCCTCAGCCACTTTCGGCTCGTCCCGGCCCAGCTGGCTCCTAATGCCATCCGGGTCATCTTCTCCTTCATCGTTTTCTGCCACTTCCACGGGTTCGTTGCCCGTTTTTCTCTCTTCAGGGCCTTGTTCACCCTGAAGAAGTGCTCCACCGATGATGGCTGGTGGTACATTTCACCCCGGCCTAGGTGTCTCCGGTTCGACCTCCCTTCCTCGGTCAAGGGATGGAAGAGCCGATTTTTCTTCGCTTCGGTTGACGACGTCGACTGGGCCTGGAGTGAACCGGACCGGACCCCGAACCGAAACTCCCGGGTCGAGCCGGTGGACCAGGAGTCCTATACCCAGCTCCTGGGCGACGAGGTCCCGGCGCTCGAGGTTCTGCTTTCTGAGCAGAATCTTTTTGAGGCCGGTATCAGTCCCATCCGTGAGACTGGTGAGATTTGGCCCCGCATTGACCTCTGCCCCCCCCTCTCTTCATAACCGAGCCGGCTGACTTTCTGTCTCTTTTGTCTTGCAGGGATGAAGTTTTCATTGGAGAACCTCTTGGAGGGGGCGGCCCAGCGGGACGTCGTGGAGGTAGACGAGCCCGCAGCGAAGAGGGCTCGCACGGAGACGAGCCGGGAGGTCGTGGCGGCGACCGTGCCCGACCCGGTTGCCGTCATTTCCCCGCCCAGGCCACCTCAGGGCGGGGTCACTGATACTTCGGCCGCGTGACCTGGTGGCGCCGCAGAGAGAGCTCCAGCGTCTGCCGCTCCGCCCATCGCCGGGCCCGTCATTGCTGCCAGCTCGACAGCACCGCCTGTGGCGATCGCCGGCCCGTTGGTTGCGGCTTCGGCTGAGGGGGCAGCTGCCGCAGGGGCCGGCCCGAAGGCCCCGGCGCCGGTGATCACCCACCGGGACTCGGTCATCCTCGACAGGGGGCTGGCGGAGAAGATGATGGAGTACGCTTCCACCGCCCGGGACCGCCGAGCTCGGGGTGGCCGGGATTACGCGAACGCACTGCTCGGCATCCTTCCGCAGCTCTTCACGGTAAGCCCGAGCTTCTTCCTTTTCCTTTTTCCTATCTCGAGACTTACCTTCCTTTGCTCTGACCTGTGTCGCTTTTGCCATTGCAGATCGGGAACGACGTCCTCCTACTGAGGAATTTCCTCGTAGGGAACGCCAAGAGGGACTCCGATCGGGAGCTGAAGCTCGGCAAGCTCACGGCCGACGTCAAGGATTTGATGGAGAAGGGGGCCGAGCTGCGAGCCGAGAAGCAAGCCCTCCAGTCCGACCTGGCGCGTTCCGAGGAGCGGAACAAGGAGTTAGAGGCCTCCTTGTCGGAAGAGCGGACCTCCAACTAGCACCGAACTGAGGAGGAGGCGGCGGAGAAGGCCCGCTTGCAGGCCCATTCCCAATGGCTGGAGCGTCAGCTGGAGGAGGCCCGGCGAGATGCGGCCACGGCGAAGGACCGGAGCGCCTACGTCAACGGGCTCCTGGAGGTGGCCAAGCGGGAAGCGCAAGAGGCCGTCCCCAAATTCCGGGTTTCCGACGAGTATACGTCGGAGGTCCGGGAGGCTGCCGTGGACTCCTTCCTGAAGGGGTTCTGGATGTGCCGGGAGAAGGTGGGGGCCTTCTTCCCCCAGCTGGACCTGAGCGGAGTTGTAGTCGGTGGCAGGAGGCCAGGGGGTGAGAGCAGGGCTTCCGGCATGGCCGAAGCGACACCTGCGGCGCCGTCGACCAGCGATGCCGTGGCCCCGGAACAGCCCCAAGAGCCGGCCGCTGTAGAAGTCGAGGACGCAGCACCCGCGCTTCCGGCAGATGGCTCCGACCCCACATCCCAGTGATCCCGGCACTGTCTTCTCTGCTTTACTTCTGTTGTTTTTGTTTCGTGTTGTTTTATTTTTTGGGGAGTCCCGGCCTGTCGGGGCTCCCAGCTTGTACCGACTACTTATGTCAATGAAGATCTAAGCTTTATCGAAACCTTGGTCGTTGTTTCGTCTCACTTTTCTCTTCTTTTCTTTCTGAGATGTCGGTCTGGAACACTTGAAATAACTGCAGGCCTGGTCCTCCCATTGCTCAAATCGAAGGATGGGGCCTGCTGAGTCGCGTCGCAGCAGGGCAAGCCTTAAGCGGGCCCGACTTTGGGTCGCCTTCATGCTCGCGCAGACAACACGGTTTCTGCACCGTCTTCCAGGCCGAAGCCCGGGACCTCCAGACTGAGCTTGGTGCCGCAGGCTTTCTCAAGCCTCGCGCGGCTCACTGAGCTGTGCTCCGGGCTTGCGTGGGCGAACTGGGTTCGGCGCCACCTTCCAGGCCGAAGCCCAGGATCTTCCGGACTGAGCTCGATGCCGCAGGCTTTCTCAAGCTTTGCACGGCTTGCTGAGCTGTGCTCCGGGCTTGCATGGGCGAACTGGGTTCAGCGCCACCTTCCAAGCCGAAGCCCAGGATCTTCCGGACTGAGCTCGATGTCTTAGGCTTTCTCAAGCCTTGCGCGGCTCGCTGAGCTATGCTCCGGGCTTGCATGGGCGAACTGGGTTCGGCGCCACCTTCCAGGCCGAAGCCCAGGATCTTCCGGACTGAGCTCGATGCCGCAGGCTTTCTCAAGCCTTGCGCGGCTTGCTGAGCTGTGCTCCGGGCTTGCATGGGCGAACTGGGTTCGGCGCCACCTACCAGGCCGAAGCCCAGGATCTTCCGGACTGAGCTCGATGCCGCAGGCTTTCTCAAGCCTTGCGCGGCTTGCTGAGCTGTGCTCCGGGCTTGCGTGGGCGAACTGGGTTCGGCGCCACCTTCCAGGCCGAAGCCCAGGATCTTCCGGACTGAGCTCGATGCCGTAGGCCTTCTCGTCGAAGTTAGAAGGGAGTGCTTGAAGTGGGGAAGCTTTGCTACAGAAACTGGGAGCCTTACATCACTGGTAGTACATTCTCAGGTTTGAGGAGTTCCACGTCCGGGGGAACCTGGCACCTCCCAATTCTTCCAAGTAATATGCTCCATGAGGGAGGGCTTCTGCCACCCGATACGGGCCTTCCCAGTTGGGCGATAGCTTGCCGCATTCCCGTGGTTGGGAGGCTTCGGCGCGCCGGAGGACCAAGTCTCCGGGACGAAAAACCTTAGACCGCACTCGGGAGTTGTAATATCTGGCAACACGTTGCCGGTACGCCGCCATTCGGATTCGGGCCCTGTCCCTTGTTTCCTCGAGAAGGTCTAGGTTGAGCATCATCCTGGCCGGGTTTTCTGTCTCGTCGTATTGCTCCACGCGCAGTGTAGGTAGGCTGAGCTCGATCGGGATGACTGCCTCGGCTCCGAAGACGAGGTTGAATGGAGTTTCGTCGGTAGCCGTCCTTGGGGTGGTGTGGTATGCCCAAAGGACGCTGGGAAGCTCATCGGCCCACCTGCCCTTGGCCTGGTCCAGCCGCGTGCGGAGGCCCTGAAGAATGGTCATGTTCGTGACTTCGACCTCCCCGTTGGTCTGAGGGTGCGCCACCGAGGTAAAGCGATGCCTGATGCCGAGATCGCTGCAGAATTCTTCGAATTCCCGGCAGTCGAACTAGCATCCATTGTCGGTGACCACAGTGTGGGGGAGGCCGAAGCGGCAGACGATGGACTTCCAGAAGAACTTGGCGATGTTTGCTTCGGTGATCCTTGCCAAGGGTTCGGCCTTGACCCACTTCGTGAAGTAGTCGATAGCCACTATCAAGAACTTCCGCTGGCCCGGCGCCGGCGGGAATGGGCCCAGGAGGTCCATCCCCCACTGGGCGAACGGCCAGGGGGCTGAGAGCTGAGAGATTGGGTTGGAGGGTTGCCGCTGCACCGTGGCGTGACGCTGGCACCGGTCGCATTTCTTCACGAAGTCGGCGGCGTCTTCCTTCATTGTTTCTCAGAAGTAGCCCTGACGGAGGGCCTTGTACGCCAATGCCCTGCCCCCCACGTGGTTCCCGCAGATGCCTTCGTGAATCTCCTGGAGCACAATCTTGGCTTCTGTGGGTCCTACGTACTTGAGGAGGGGGTAGGAGTAGGATCTTCGATACAACTGCCCGTCCATCAGGACAAACCGCATGGCCTTCTTCCTGATGAGGCAAGCCGCCTGTCGGTCCTCCGGCAGGGTGCCGCTGGCGATGTACGCAGCGTACTTGTCCATCCAGCTGGGCTCCTGGCTGACCTGATGGACCTCCACCGGTGCTTCGAGGCTTGGGACCTCAAGGTGCTCCACATGAGCGCGTCCCAGCATCGTGTCCGGCAGGGTCGCCAGCCGGGAGAGGGCGTCCGCACGGGCGTTCTCCCCGCGGGGGATGTGGAAGATGTTGAAGCGACGGAATTTGGACGCGCCCGCCTTGACGAGCTCCAAGTACTTCGCCATTTGGGGGTCGTGCGCGACGTACTCTCCGGACACCTGCCCCGCAACGAGCTGGGAGTCAGTGAAAGCTCTGAGGTTGGTCACGCCCAGCTCGCGGGAGACTCTCAGTCCGGCAAGAAGTGCCTCGTACTCCGCCTGGTTATTTGTCGCGGGGAATTGGAAACAGAGTGCACACTCGGCGACGACCCCGTCGCCGTTGGCGAGGATGAGCCCAGCTCCGCTCCCGCCGGAGTTCGAGGCTCCGTCCACATGGAGGATCCAGGCATCCTCTCTGGGCTCATCGGTGCCAACCTCCATCGGCTGGGCTGGGGGGCCTTCCTCGGGCTCCTTGCCCAAGCCTGCACACTCGACCAAGAAATCGGCCAGCACCTGTGCCTTCATGGCCGACCTTGGCCTGTATGCAATGTCGAACTCGCTGAGTTTCAGTGCCCACTTGGCCAATCGTCCCGAAGTATCGGGTCGGCTGAGCACCGCTTTCAGCGGTTGGTCCGTCAAGACGGTGATGGGGTGCGCTTGGAAATAGGGCCTGAGACGCTGGGCAGACACTATTAGCGCAAAAACAAGTTTCTCGGGCTGGGAATACCTGAGCTCCGCGTCTCGGAGAAGTTTGCTGGTATAGTACACCGGCCGCTGGAGCCCCTGGTCGTCGGTTCGGACCAAGACAGAGCTAACGGCCTCCGGGGTAACTGCCAGGTAGAGGGCAAGCTCCTCCTCCTCCTCGGGCCTGGACAGTAAAGGTGGCGATGCGAGCGTCTTCTTCAGCTCCTCGAAGGCCTGCTGACACTCCTCGGTCCAAGCAAAGCCATTCATCTTCCTCAGCACCTTGAAGAAGGGACGGCAGCGGTCCGCCGACCTGGAAATAAAATGGCTAAGGGCCGCGACTCGGCCGGTCAGTCGTTGCACCTGCTTCTTGGAGGCGGGCTGCTCCATGTCCAAGATGGCCTGGACCTTCTCCGGGTTGGCCTCGATCCCTCTTTGAGTCACCATAAACCCTAGGAACTTACCGGCGGAGACGCCAAAAGCGCACTTCGTCGGGTTCAGCTTCATCTGATGGCGCCGGAGGTTGCCGAACGTCTCCGTCAAGTCAGCCACGTGGTCCGAATCAAGTTTGCTCATCACCAGCATGTCGTCCACGTACACCTGCATGTTGCGGCCTATCTGGTCTTTGAAGATTTTACTGACCAGACGTTGATACGTCGCGCCTGCGTTCTTGAGGCCGAAAGGCATCATCCTGTAGCAAAAAGTCCCGCGGTCAGTTATGAAGGCAGTGTGCTCTTCGTCCTCCGGGTTCATCCGGATCTGGTTGTATCCGGAGAAGGCGTCCATGAACGACAAGAGGCGATGCCCCGAGGTGGTGTCGACCAGCTGGTCGATCTTTGGGAGAGGGAAACTGTCCTTTGGACAAGCTCGGTTGAGGTTGGTGTAGTCCACACAGATCCTCCACTTACCGCTACTCTTCTTTACCATGACCACGTTTGCCAGCCAGCTAGGGTATTGGACCTCTCGGACGAAACCGGCGGCGAGGAGCTTCTATACTTCCTCGTTGATCGCCTTCTGCCTCTCCATGGCGAAGCTTCTCTTCTTCTGGCGGACCGGGCGGCAACTTGGGTCCACGTTCAGCCTGTGCATAATAACCTCGGGCGGGATGCCCGGCATGTCGGCTGCTGACCAGGCGAACATGTCAGCGTTGGCACGGAGGAATTCCAGCAAGCGGGTTCGCTCTTCCTCGGGGAGCTGGGCCTCGACTTGCACCGTCTTCAGGAGATCCGAACCGAGGGGAAAAGTCAGCAGGCGCTCTACGGGCCCTCCCCTGGGTTCCTTCTCTCTCAGATCGAGGTCGTCGATATCATGGGCGAGCTCTGCGCCCCTGGCACCTGGGACCGTCTGGAGGCAGAGCGGGACTGGCTGGATCGTCCCCTTCATCTCTCCGAGCCCGGAAGGCGTGGAGAACTGCACCAACAGCCTCCTCATGGAGATGGTGGCGTCCAGTTGGTTGAGCCCGGGACGCCCGAGAATGACGTTGTAAGGCGAAGGGAGCCTGACGATGGTGAATGTTATTAGAACGGTCGCTTACCGGGGCGGGGATCCGGTAGTGACCGGGAGGGTGATTTCCCCCTCGACCCCCACTGAGTCCCCTGTAAAACCTACCAGGGGGTGTGCACTGGCTTCAGCTGTTCGGGGGACAAATTCATCCGAGAGAATGCATCGTAAAAAAGTACGTCGGCCGAGCTTCCACTATCTACCATGATTCGATGTACAGGATGCTTCGCGATGGTCATCTCGACCACCACGGCATCGTTGTTTACATTATCATTAATTTCCCCTCCTTTGGGAGGGATTACATTCTCCGGGACTTCCCGGGCTCTCTTCATTGCTCGGCCGGACCCGCGCGAGATCATGCCCACGGGCTTCTCTGTTGGGCGGTTGTCGATCGCAGGGACAGGCGGTAGGGCCGCGAGCGGCTGCCCTTCAGAGGGGGCCTCGTTCTTGATGAACTTCCTGAGGTAACCCCTCCTGATCAGCTCCTCGATCTCCCACTTCAGATGGCGACACTCCTCCGTGTCATGCCCGTGCTCGCGATGGAACTGGCAGTACTTTGATTTGTCTCGGACGGCTCTCGGGTTCTGAGGAGGAGGTCGGCGGAGGTAGCGCTCGCCCTCGATTTTCATGAGGATCTTCGTTCGAGGTGCGAGGAGAGGGGTGTACCTCCGCTCGGGAGTGGCTTCGCCCCTCGGCTTTGGATTTGGGCGGAGGTCGGCAGATGGCCCGGGCCTCCGAGCTCCCGGGGTGTCCCTCGGGAGCGGCTTCTTTGGAGTCTTCCCGTCCAGCTCTCGACGGGTGCGGTCGGCCTCCTCCGCCCGGATGTACTTGTGGGCGCGGAGGAGGAGCTCGGAATACGTCCTGGACGGCTTCTTGTCCAGGGAATAGGTTAGGCGGGACGTCTTGAGTCCGCGCTTCAAGGCCAGCATGGCGACGGGCTTGTCCAAGCTGTAGATCTCCAGGGCTGCGGTCTTGAACCGGGTGATGTAGTCCCGGAGCAGCTCCTGGTCCTGCTGGCGGATGGAAAAGAGACTATCCACCTCTCTTGGCACCTTTCGACAAGCGTCGAAGTGCGCCACAAACTTTCCTTCCAACTGATGAAAGGAGCAAATGGACCCGGGCTCGAGGCGGGCGAACCAGACTCGAGCGGCCTTCTGAAGGGTTGCCGGGAAGGCGATGCACTGAAGGGCATCGGTGGCCCCGTGGACCCTCATAAGAGCCTTATAGCTCTCCAAATGATCCAGGGGGTCGGTGGTTCCGTCGTAGGGATCCACCTGCGGCATGCGGAACCGTTTCGGGATCGGTTCTGCCTGGATTTCTTCAGAGAAAGGGGGGCGGGAGTCGTAGCCCGCCGGGTCTGTCGACGAGTTCTGCAGGTCGGCGAATCGGTGGGCGAACTCCGCTAGCTTGCGCTCATGCTCCTCCAGGCGCCTCTCGGCCTGGCGCCTGATGGCTTCATCGGTGGAGTCTTCCACTGAGGCTGCGGGTGAAGGGGGCGCCGATCGGTCTCGGCGCGAGGTCTGGCCTCGGCGTCGCTTGCTGCGATGCACCGTTTCAGCCCCGTCGGCCGGGGATCGACTCTCGTGATCCTCTGAACCGGAATAGTTTCTCTTTGCAGGAGCTTGGTGGCTCCCCCGGGGGTTGGAGATGGCCCTCGGATGGGATGGCCTGCCCTGGATTGAGCGCAGGCTCCCACGCTGCCCCGCGGCTCGGGCCGCGGGGGTCCCTGGCTGCGGCTGAGTGGCCAGGGACCGTTGCTGATGCTGAAGCTGTCAGATCGCTGAGGTCAAGGTCTGCAGCTGCTGGACGATGGCCGCAAGGGATCCGTCCACCGGGGTAGGCTGCTGTGGAAGATGAGGGGGAGTCGGAAGCTCCCTTTCGGGGCTGTGGCCCCCTGGAGGGGACTGGACATCCCCCACATGGCTGGTGAACGCCTCACGACCACGAGTGACCACCATTGCTGGAGAGCGTGACACCTGCAGAAAGCTGGTTCCGACTAGGGGTTAGTGTCCTGCCGCCCCTACCTGGTGCGCCAATCTGTTGCCGCTCTCGTCGCCGCGCTCGTACCTCGGATCAGCCGATCCTTCCTGACCGCCCGGTGAGGGAGCCCCCCTTCCCGCGGAGAACCTGCAACAAAGGGGTTAGAGGACCCTGGCTGGGGATCCCGGCGAGGGAGCTCCGACGGTCAAGTCAGTAGACGACGAGAAGGAACAGACTCTCCAGCCGGACCCTCTAAAGGGTTCCAGACTTAGAGAGTTAACTGGTGAAGGAAACGCTCTGGGGACCAGAATCTCGGCTGGGCCTCCTTGCCGAGCTCACGCCCAGTGTTCCCCTCTCGGGATTTCTGGTTTCTCTCTCGGAGCAAGGCCTTGTGCCGGTGCTTCCTCCTTGTCCCCAGGCTAATTGGCTTACCTTGTCGTCCCCAGATCCTTCCCTCTTTATCTCCCCTCGTCGTGCATTTGTCTTTTTCCTCCTCGGAAGCTCCCCTCCCCCGTCCTCTTCTCTTTCCCCTTTTTGGTGAAGGAGGCCAGGCGGCTTCCTGACCTCGTCCGCCGGGCCCAGCAGGGAAAAGGCAAAGACAGAAGAGAAAGAGGGGAGGGCGGCGCTGGCAGGGCGGCCGGTCAGGCCTCGGGCTCCGTAAGAGCGCTCTCTTCCCCAAGCGCGAGCGCCATCCATCTATGGGGCCTGTTCCATCAGGATCGGGTCTCTCGGCTGCGGGTCCTACCGGGCCGACGCAAGTGATGTTCCACGTGCCGCCGCCCTCCGTACGGGACGCCATCTGAGATTCGTATGGCCCGAGGGATGGCCTCGGGGCCCGTCTCTCTCCCCAGGGCCCTCGTCGTACGAGCGGTCTGACCTCGGCTGAGTTGGGCCCGTCTCCGGGGGCCAACTGGCGAGGGGCGAGGGATCGGCCGACCTTGGCTTAGGTGGACCCCTCCTGGGTGGGCACCTGGCGAGATGGCAGGAGGTCGCCTGGCTTCGGCCGAGGTGGGCCCGTCTCCGGGTGGCCACCTGGCGAAGGGCGAAGGATCAGCCGACCTCGGCTTAGGTGGACCCCTCCTGGGTGGACACCTGGCAAGGTGGCAGGAGGTCGCCTGGCTTCGGCCGAGGTGGACCCGTCTCCGGGCGGCCACCTGGCGAAGGGCGGAGAGTCAGCCGACCTCGGCTTAGGTGGACCCCTCCTGGGTGGACACCTGGCGAGGCGGCAGGAGGTCGCCTGGCTTCAGCCGAGGTGGGCCCGTCTCTGGGCGGTCACCTGGCGAAGGGCGGAGAATCAGCCGACCTCGGCTTAGGTGGACCCCTCCTGGGTGGACACCTGGCGAGGCGGCAGGAGGTCGCCTGGCTTCGGCCGAGGTGGGCCCGTCTCCGGGCGGTCACCTGGCGAAGGGCGGAGAATCAGCCGACCTCGGCTTCGGTGGACCCCTCCTGGGTGGACACCTGGCGAGGTGGCAGAAGGTCGCCTGGCTTCGGCCGAGGTGGGCCCGTCTCCGGGCGGCCACCTGGCGAAGGGCGGAGAGTCAGCCGACCTCGGCTTCGGTGGACCCCTCCTGGGTGGACACCTGGCGAGGCGGCAGGGAATCGCCCGACCTTGGCTGACCTCACTTAGGCGGACCCCTCCGGGCCCGGGCGCCAATGAGGTGGTAGAGGAACTCCGAGCCGAGCTCGACCTCGGCGAGGGCGGTTTGCGTTAGACAGTCGTCGGACGGTGTAGTCTTGCCGATCCTGGCTTTGAGGATGTGGCGCTGACTTGGCCGGGAAAACATACACGTGGCTCGCTCGTATTCGACGATACCTGAGCCTGGCCACGTCACTGTCACGGCTGTAACAGTAATAAAGATGGCAATGGTGATAGGGGTATTGGAGAATGAGATGGTGTTGTTGGTGATAGAGATGATAGTGCGACGAAGATGGTGATGGTAACGACTATAACGGTGATGCTATTGTCAAAAGCAAAGACAGTAAAAGTATAAGCGATAAGAAGTAGTGGCAGGAAGTAATGTAACGGTGACAGTAAAGATATTAGTGGTAGAAAGTACTCTAATAATGGTAATGGTGATGCACATAATGATGATGATAGTTGTTGACACTAAATTCCCGTGGACCGGACAAAGTAATATGCCTGCTGGTTCATCTTCGATGGAAGCCTGCAAAACCAATCCCCTGACCGGAATTTCTCCGGTGAGGGATACTCCGATGCCAAAGTCAGCAAGAATTTAGGCAGCATAATGGAGAACTTGAGAGCATAATGAAATGAGAAAAATGGAAAGGAAAAGATGAATGAATGGCATTGAAAGAGCTAGTTGTGGACTGGCTTTAGCTTGCCTGGAGTTAGCTTACCTCGAGTGTCCCCTCTTATCGATATTTATAAGCGTGAGTATAACTACTTACGGTTATGAAAATTAGTTAATATAACTTCCTTATAACAGTAAGTAGTGGCAGTCGAAAATTGGTTACTCCATGGTTATCGAAGCCGGAGCTATCGACCATGTGGATGGTTATAATAAGCAGAACAACATTTAACTGTTTCAGGTTGAAAGATCTTTCACATGCTTTAGATACACTCTCTCTAGAGGAGATCCGAAAACAATCTAACTACTTCTTCGAACTATCTTCCTTAGAATGGTCCGAAGACATGCTAGCTATATGTTTCGAATTTATATCCTTCAGAGTTAACCAGAAATTAAAGAACTGCTTACCATGGAGTCAAAGGAATAAATAATACATCCCAGAAATGTCCTCTTTGGACCAAGCTGAAGACATGAAGCCGAATGAAATAATAACAAATTCCAGGAGCGTCTTCTCCGGACCAGGCTGAAGACATGAAGCCGAATGAAATAGTAATATATTCCAGAAGCGTATTCTTCGGACCAGGCTGAAGACATGAAGCCAAATGAAATAGTAATATATTACAGAAATGTTTTCTTCGGACCAGGCTAAAGACATGAAGCCGAATGAAATAGTAATATATTCCATAAGCGTCTTCTTCGGACCAGGTTGAAGACATGAAACCGAATGAAATAATAATGAAGTAATAATATATTCTTTTTATTGAGATAGATTGTAGCCCTCATTAAATTAAGAAAATATTATCTTTAGGTGCACTGATTTGGTTGACGGGTCTAAATAAAACCGACCCAACTGATGAACCGGCAATTATTTTGTATCGAACCGAATTACCACGACAGTTGCCCCCCACTCCCAATTTTGAAATAATTTTATTTCAAAAAATGGCCGGGAGTAGTTAAAGTTTGTCGTTTATGGATGAAAATAAGATAATCAATGATAGTGAATCGCTGGCCCTTCCTTTCATAATAACTGATTTATGATTCGAAGATCATGCTGAGGACATGTGTCAGCCCCTCATTGATGTTTCAAAAAAAGATGGCGCAGATGTAAAAAGCTTGGCTGATCCTTTCATTAAAAAGACTTTTATTAGACTTTATTTGATCGAAAAAGTATACTTGGCGACATCTTGAGCCTTAGTTATCATGCTAAAAACTCATCTTGGCCATTTATGGCATTTCTCGCGGATCGTGACTGACAATCTATTGATTGACGTCCCTTGGTAATTCGCACCCACGATCGGTGCCGTCGATACGTTGCACGACCGAGAAGATCATCAATTTCTTGAGAAAAAACCCCATTATCTCGTACATATAAAAAAGGGGGGTGATCCTGCAAAATGAACTTCCGCGTTTTCTCTGAAACATCGTTCTTCTTCCTCTCATCCTGCACCATTGTTCTTCCTCCGCAAGTTATCTTGTCTTTACTTGGAGGTAGGGGTCCTTTTCCTTTTTCTTCCATAATGTATGAGTCGCTAGATAACCTAACCATTAGCAAGGGTTCAATCAGAGATGAACCTTCTAGGAGCAGGGGCCCTATCAGGAGGAAAGGTTCTGAACTTTCTCCTGAAACAATCATTTGTTCCTTATCTCATACTAAGGTAGAGAGTCTTATGAATCGCTATCACATTCCTAGGACCTTTAAGTCTCTTGTTCCCAATCCAGATGAGAGGATTATTCGTCCTCCTCTCGAAGCAATCGCCGTATGCAAAGATCACTTAAAGGCTGACCTTAGGTTTCCTCTTCATCCCTTCTTCTATCAAGTAGTTTTAACTCAATTGACGCCGAATAGCTTTAGAAATATTTATAGATTTTTAATTCTTTGTAAACTTTGTAAGGTAGAGCCCAGAACTTCTTTGTTTACTTTCCTCATCATACTGAAGAAAGACTTTCATGGTGCAGGATGGTGGGTCATCGGCCATCGTCCAAGCCGAAGACTAATTAAGGAAACTCCTAGTGCCATACATGGATGGAAACCCTGTTTCTTTTTTATCTATTATCCATCCCGAGGCTTTAATATCGAATGGAAGACTCCACATTTAGATGCAAATACCGAGAAAAAGATCTTGAAGGCCGATCGAAGGACTTCGAAATATTATCAAGTCCAGGAGTTTCTCTAGCCAAGAAACTGTTAAGGAAACAAAACCTTTATCTCGCTCATATCAGTGAGATTCCGATATTAGGTACAGAAGATAGTCGACTTTAGTTTTGCTTTCAAAATTCATTATGTTCTTCCGATGACTGACCTGAGAATCATTTCTCTTTGATTGCAGGTGAACCGATGAAACCGAACCTTGACAAACTTCGACAGGCATCCAGAAAGAGAGCAGTGCCGGTTCACCAGAAGAAAACTGAAGTTTGGAAAAAGGCTAGGTCCGAAGGAACTTCCAAAATAGCTCCAACAAGGACCACATTTGATGAAGACAATGCGCCCTCAATGGAACCTTCTTCAAGGAGTTCATCCCCATTGCCCTCCCCGGAATGATCCATCCCAACTCTGACCATCGGAGAGCCACTCCTTGCTTCTTCGAAGGATAAAAGAAAAGCAAAAGGAAAGGCTCCCCAGACTGAAGAGGGTATAGGGAGGAATGCCCCAATGGATAGAGAGTATAATGTTGATTTTTCAAGTTTTTTCGATGGACGGGGCTTGGAGTACCCCGAATTAGCCAGGGAGATACTGAAGCACACTCTCCTCCCTCAAGACTGAAAAATTAGCAAAATCTGATGCATCGAGGAGATATCCGATTCAACATTTTCATCTATGCTGAAGGTGAATATCGCTTCTTCCTTTCTTCCTTTTAATATAATGTTTAACTTTGCTAACCTCATATTCCACGTGGTCAATGCAGTTAGTTCACGATGACATCCTTATGGAAGAGAGCATAATTGAATTCAGAGACTACCATAAAGGAATGAAGGAGAAACTCCAAATGGCTAAGGCCGAGAAAGAAGTAGCCGAGGAGTTGAAGATGGCTATGGAGGAAAAGCTAGCTTTAGGCGATGCTGCGGTTCAGAATCTGAAGGCCAAACTAGAAAAAGCTCAATCAAAAACTTCTGAACAAGAAGCAAAGCTTAAAAAGAAGAAGATGATTCTATCCTTAGAATATTCAGTCAAAGAAGCTCATTAGAAGATTGAAGAAGCAGTCAAAAAGGTCGATGAGGTGGTCAAAAGAGCTGAAGTAGCGGCTGAAAAAATAAAGACCTTAAAAAATCAAGTAAATAGGGCGATCGAGGACTATAAGAAGTCTTCGATATTTGATGATGAAATAACCGAATCAGGGATATTCAGCTACCATGCAGGTCTCAATGATGGGGTAAAAGAAGTGCAGAATCTCTATCCGAATCTTGATATCTCAAATATCCAGCTATTCGACCTTGAAGAAACAAAAGAGCCTGGATCTACTATAGAAATGCCGAGTCATACTGAAGAAGATCATGCTACAACTGGAAGGGCTTCTGAAGACGAAGCATCTAGTAGCTATAGACCCAAACAATCTGGCTCAAGCTAAAGAGGTTCCGGCTGAAAACAACCCATCATAAGTAGTTGATGTAGAGAAGCCACCCAATTTTTGTAATCCCTTTTTTTGACCATATTGTAAGAAGGATATCATATATGCATTTACTTCTTTATGAATGAAAATATCTTTCTTTCCAGATAGATTGTGCCATAACAAAATATTTACCAAGTATAAACTCGTCGGAGGTAAGATATTGAATGATGTTCTAATCGATCGTAAAAAATTTGTGAATAAGCAACTTTTCTTACAAGTATATTAACTTTCAACCCCGAAATTTCGAACAAAAATTTGTCTAAGAATAAAGTTTTCAGACTTAAAAATAATACTGAGACTTCAAACTCAAAATAATACTGAGACTTCGAACTCAGAATAATGCCAAGTCTTCGGACTTAAAATAATACCAAGTATTCGGACTCAAAATAATACTGAGACTTCGAACTCAGAATAATGCCAAGTCTTCGGACTCGAAATAATATCAAGTCTTCAGACTCAAAATAATACCGAGACTTCGATCTTAGAATAATACCAAGTCTTCGAACTTAGTCATAATGTAATCATGAGCTTCAAAGGACCCAAACAAGTAGCTTATTATATATGTGATCTTCTCAATTTTAGAATTCGGATTCTTCAGATCATATTAAACAGAATCGGCTGGATAGAAAACCAAGCTTTGAGTAATTCTACTATTAATATTCCGAATAAGAGAACTTGATATATGAAACCATTCCCTCTTTCCAAGAAGATATAATAAAATAATCATGTAAATGAGATACCATAACCTTGTTCCTTCTTCTTTAAGAAATGAGAAGATCCGAAGTAATCAAATCTATCATTTCACTAACTCCTTTGCTATAATTAGCTGCTTAGATTATTGCTGATGGAAAACAATATACATACTGAGTGGATATACCTTGGCATGTCACCGGATTTACTTTGTACTTTATCGGATTTATCATAGAAAAGACAGCGTAGGTCGTCTGTGTTTTTGGCAGAATGAAACAGGCTGGTTAAGCCCTTCTTGGCACTTCATAGGGTAGATCACATAGATCATCCTTATACCTTTTAATATAGAATAAGATAGGTTGATCAAGCCTACCTCGGCACTTCGTAGGGTAGATCACGTAGATCATCCTTATGCCTTTTAATAGAGAATAAGGCAGGCTAATCAAGCCTACCTCGGTACTTCGTAGGGTAGATCACGTAAATCATCTTTATACCTTTTAATAAAGAATAAGACAGAATGATTAAGTCCATCTTGATACTTCAATATAATTCTGTGAATAAGAATTTTATTGATAATAATTGCGAAGATTTTTTACATTCCAAGGCCGAAGCAATAAAGTACCTTCTAAAGTTTCAAGTCGATAAGTTTCAGGGCGGATGACTTCTTTGATTCGATAAGGGGCTTCCCAAGTAGAAGAGAGTTTGCCTTGTTCAGTTGGCTTGGACACTTCAGATCTTCGCAAGACCAAATCCTTGAGGCAAAAAGTTCATTCTTTCATGCGAGAGTTATAATATTTGGCAACCTTTTGGTGATATGTAGCCATTTTCAGCTGAGCATGGAGCCGAGTGCCTTGTAACAAATCCAAATCAACTCTTCGGCGTACCGAGTTTTCTGGTTATTTATAATGATCTATCCGTAAAGATTGTAAGGAGACCTCTACAAGAAGGACTGCCTCAGTGCCATAAGCCAAGTGAAATGAAGATTCGTTGGTAGCTATTATGGGAGTAGTTCGGTATGTCCAAAGAACTGAATTCAACTCATCAGCCCACAATCCCTTAGCACCATTTAACTTGGTCTTGAGACTATGAAAAATAGTTCTATTGGTCACTTCAGCTTCTCCATTAGACTGTGGATGGCCCACGAAAGTTAGCTTATAAAGTATATGATATTATGTATAGAAGCTTTTGAACTTTGAGTTATCAAATTACATTCTGTTATCGATAATAATGGCATAAGGAATTCCAAAACGGAAGATGATAAAGTTTCTTACAAAATTTTCAACTTTCACCTCAGTAATTTGTGCCAGTGGTTCAGCTTCGATCCACTTTGTGAAGTAATCAATTGCTACTATAAGAAATTTTCGTTGTCCAGAAGCTGGAGGAAATGGGCCAAGAATATCTATTTCCCATTGAACAAAAGGCCAAGGAGCCATCAAAGGGGTTAGTTGATTTGCGGGCCATCTTTGTATATTAGAATACCTTTGACACCAATCACCTTCGGACAAAATCTGTCAAATCCTTCTAAATGGTTAGCCAATAATAGCCTTGGCGAATTATTTTGTAAGCTAAGGATCTGCCCCTAGGTGATCCCCACATATACCTTCATGCACTTCCCTGAGAGCATTATCGATATCTGAAGGTCCCAAGCATTTCAACAGAGGTTGTGTAAAGGATCTTTTATATAAAGCCACATCTAAGATCACATACTAGGAAGCACTCCAACGAAGTCATTTAGTTTCAAGCTTGTTTTCAGGTAATGTGCCTTCATTCAAAAATTTAAGGATGGGATCCATCCACGAGGGCTCATGTTCGATCAGGCATATTTCTACTGTGGATTCGGATATGCTGGGATCTTCAAGATATTCCATATAAGTTCGGTCAAGGGAGTCTGGGGTAGTAGTTGCAAGACGTGAAAGAGTATCAGCCCGAGAATTTTCTATTCGAGGCATGTGAATAATTTCAAAATATTCCAATTGGGATATTGGGCTTTGCACCTTCTCTAAATATTGAACATGATGAGATTCCGAGCTTCGAATTCAGCTTTTACTTGATTCACCACCAACTATGAATTTGAAAATACTTTAATCTTTCTAATCTCTAGTTTTTGAGCAATTCTGAGTCTGGCAATGAGAGCTTCATACTCTGCCTGATTATTCAAAGCTTGAAAAGAAAAACGAAGAGCATATTCTATGACTTAGCCATTCGGACTAGCCAAAATGAGACCAGCTCCACAACCATTGGCATTGGAGGCGGTATCCACATGAAGCATCGATATGATTTCCAGATCTTCTTTGGAGGTCTCTTCCTCTTTGGTCCTCAGTTGACTCTTATCTGATCTCCAAGTGTATTTGGCTATAAAATCAACCATCCGGGTTTTCTTTTTTCCTAGATTTTTTTTTTTTATTTTTCTTATTCTACCTATTCCAGTTATCCCCACTATTCCCACTTTATCCCTATTTTATTCCTGACTTATTTCTCCTTATCCCCGTCATCTTCAACCTCAAGACTATACCAGAACTCCTAATTTTTTTTTTGCGACCGGTGCCGAATCCACCATACTCGACCACCGGCGACCCCCGACAGCCATCCACCTCCCCCCCGGTGACAATCTTCTCATGGGAATGCCGGCGAATCACACCGGAACCGCTCATCCATCCACCCCTGCTGCTCCGTCATCCGTCCGCCCCGCTGCTCCGTCCACGCGCCCCTCTCCTCGGCATGGTCGTCCGCCCCTACTGCTCCGCCCATGCCGTGTCGCGCCCCTCACCACCGCACTGCCCTTTACTCCTCTGGCGTCGCCCTCTTTGTCACCCCGCGCATCCTCATCGCCGACCTCCTCACCTCCCGCGTGCCCCCCTCCGCTGTCGTCGGCCTTCTCGTCCTCAATGCCCACCGCCTCTCCGACACCTCCACCGAGGCCTTCATTGCCTACCCTCCACTCCCTCTCCCGCTCCGCCCCCATCCACGCCTTCTCCGACCGTCCCATGCCATGGTCACCGGCTTCGCCAAGGTCGAGCGTATCCTTAAGTGCCTTTTCATATGCCGCCATCTCCTCAGCCCCGCCCTCCACCTGGAGTCGTCCTTAGCCGGCCCACGGAGCTCCTCCCTGCTACCGTCACTAGTCGCAGCCGACTCCAGCCGCCGCGTCTGCCATCCATGCTACCCTCCTCCCCACTGTGCCACTACCCCAATCGACCGGTCGAGAGATCACCATGCCGACCTTCTCCCCGTCCATGCCACCATCGCCGCCCAGCACCAGTCACCGACGAAGCTCGCTAGAGTTTGTCTATTCCACCCTGCATCGGACCGAGAGAGGAAGAAGGCACCGTGTACGAACGTGAAAGCTTCACACGATCGTCAAAGCAGTGCCGTCCCCTGTTGCCGATGTCAGTGCTGCACGATTTTTTTTGGAGCTGCACGATTTCCATAGCACATGATTCTCAGAGCAACAAAAATTTCATAGTTGCACAAATTTCAGAGCAGGCACTGATCTTGGTGAATCCAGAGTATGCCTAATTTATTTATTTTAATCTGGATGTATGGACCAGTTAGGAAGTTATTTAGATTAGTTTTAGATTAGTTTGATTTTTTACTATATGGGAAGGATTGTGTTTAGCTTTCTACCATGTTTTCGGGCTACAAATAAAGCAGGTTTGGGTTGTCACCTTTTTTTGGGCTACATGCCTTGTATTCTTTACTTGGAGCCCAAGTTTTGTAAGTCTATATAAAGGCACCTCCTCTCTTGAATAAAATATGAAGAATATAAATTTTTGAAAAGAGTATTCTTGGTTCTGCCTCCGTTAGGAGTGGGCATGAGGCCCATCTTCCCTTCACCTATGGGTGTCGAGGGGTGTGAGACCCCACTGCCTTCGCTTTCGAGCGTCGAGGGGCGTGATGCCTTAGTTATCTTCTTCCTTGCTGAGTCTCCTCTATGATCTTGGAGCTTTTCCTTCACGACCCCAGGTAGCAATTCAGGTGGGACGCCCTAGCCTCCGCATGTAGTGAGATAGGTAGGACGCCCTAGACTACATGTAGTGGGATGGGTGAGATGCCCTAGAGGTGCGACGTCTCTCCGTGAAGGTAGGTCCCAAGTCCATAGAGTATCCATCTTTCTTTTCCTTGCATATTTTTTTCTGCCTTCTTGACCCTAATCATAGGAGACTTCTCAGCTCTCCAACGATCCTCCTAGCCTCCCTTTTGTCCCGCATCAATTTTGGTATCAGAGTAGGAGAGGATTAGGGTTGAACAAAAAAGAGAGAGCAAAAAAAGGAGAAAAAAAAATTGCTGAGAGCCTGACTCGATGGACTCGAGTTTTTTCCATCCCAGGAGAATGATGGAGACATCAAAACCCATCCGAGTTTTCTTTTTTCCAAGATTTTATTTTTTATTTTTTAATTTTTTGTATTCTACCTATTCCAATTATCCCCACTATTCCCACTTTATCCCTATTTTATTCTTGACTTATTCCTCCTTATCCCCGTCATCTTCATCCTCAAGACTATTACCAGAACTCCCAATTTTTTTTTGTGACCGGTCCCGGATCCGCCACGCCCGACCACCGGCGACCCCCGACGGTCGTCCACCTTCCCCCCGGTGACAATCTTCTTGTGGGAATGCTGGCAAATCCAATCGAAACCACCCGTCCGTCCGCCCCTGCTGCTCCACCGTCCGTCCGCCCCGCTGCTCCGCCCATGCGCCCCTCTCCCATGCATGGCCATTCGCCCCTGCTGCTCCGCTCATGCCGTGTCGCACCCCTCACCACCGCACTGCCCTCTAGTCCTCCATCGCCGCCCTCTTCGTCACCCCGCGCATCCTCATCGCCAACCTCCTCACCTCCCGCATGCCCCCTCCATCATTGCTGGCCTTCTCATCCTCAATGCCCATTACCTCTCCAACACCTCCACCGAGGCCTTCATCACCCGCGTCCTCCGCTCCCTCTCTCGCTCCGCCCCCATCCGCGCCTTCTCCAACCGCCCCACGACATTATCGCTAGCTTTGCCAAGGCCGAGCGTATCCTCAAGTGCCTCTTCATACGCCGCCATATCCTCAGCCCCACCTTCCGCCTGGAGTCGTCCTCAGCCGGCCCACAGAGCTCCTCCCTACTGCCATCACCAGTCGTCGCTGACTCCAGTCGCTGCATCTGCCGTCCGTGCTACCCTCCTCCCCACTGTGCCACTACCCTAGTCGACCGACCGAGAGATCACCATGCCGGACTTCTCCCCATCCGTGTCGTCGTCGCCGCCCGCGCCAGTCGCCGGTGAAGCCCGCCAGAGTCTCTCTGTTCCACCGTATGTCAAACCGAGAGAGGAAGAAGGCACCGTGCACGAACGTGAAAGCTCCACACGGTTGCCAACATCAGTGATGCATGATTTTTTGGAGCTGCATGATTTCCATAGTGCACGATTCTCAGAGCAGCAGAAATTTCATAGTTACACAGATTTCAGAGCAGGCACTGATCTTGGTGAATCCAGAGTATGCCTAATTTATTTATTTTAATTTGGATATATGGACCAGTTAGGAAGTTATTTTAATTAGTTTTAGATTAGTTTGATTTTCCACCATATAGGGAGGATTGTGTTTAGTTTTCTACCATGTTTTCGGGCTACAAACAAAGCAGGTTTGGGTTGTCACCTTTTTTTGGACTACATGCCTTGTATTCTTTACTTGGACCCTAAGTTTTGTAAGCCTATATAAAGGCACCTCCTCTCTTGAATAAAATATGAAGAATATAAATTTTTGAAAAGAGTGTTCTTGGTTCTACCTCCGTTAGGAGTGGGCATGAGGCCCATCTTTCCTTCACTTGCGGGTGTCAAGGGGTGTGAGACCCCACTGCCTTCGCTTTCGAGTGTCGAGGGGCATGAGGCCTTAGTTATCTTCTTTCTCGCTAAGTCCCCTCTATGATCTTGAAGCTTTTTCTTCACGGCCCCAAGTAGTGATTTGGGTGGGATGCCCTAGGCTCCGCATGTAGTGAGATGGGTGGGATGCCCTATACTATATATAGTGGGGTGGGTGAGATGCCCTAGAGGTACGATGTCTCTCCGTGAAGGTAACTCCCAAGTCCATAGAGTATCAATCTTTCTTTCCCTTGCATATTTTTTTATGCCTTCTTAACCCTAATCACAGGAGACTTTTCAGCTCTCCAACGATCCTCCTAGGCCTCCTTTTGTCCCGCATCAATTTTGGTATCAGAGCAGGAGAGGATTAGGGTTGAAAAAAAAAGAGAGAAAAAAATGGAGAAAATTTTTTTTTGCAGCGAGCCTGACTCGACGGAGTCAAGTTTTTCCCATCCCAGGAGAATGATGGGGACATCAAAACCCATCCGGGTTTTCTTTTTTCCAAATTTTATTTTTTTTAATTTTCTTATTCTACCTATTCCAATTATCCCCACTATTCCCACTTTATCCATATTTTACTCTCAACTTATTTCTCCTTATCCTCGTCATCTTCAATCTCAAGACTATTACCAGAACTCCCTTTTTTTTTTTTTGTGGCCGATCCCGGATCCACCACACCCGACCACCGGCGACCCCCGATGGCCATCAACCTCCCCCCGGCGACAATCTTCTCGTGGGAACGCCGGCTAATCCCATCGGAATAGCCCGTCCATCTGCCCCTGCTGCTCTGCCATCCGTCTACCCCTCCTGCTCCGCCCACGTGCCCCTCTCCCCCGCGCGGCCATCCGCCCCTGCTGCTCCACTCATGCCATGTCACGCCCCTCACCATCGCACTGCCCTCTACTCCTTCGGCGTCGCTCTCTTCATCACCCCACGCATCCTCATCGCCGACCTCCTCACCTCCCGCGTGCCCCCCTTCGCCGTCGCCAGCCTTCTCATCCTCAACGCCCACCGCCTCTCTGACACATCCACCGAGGCCTTCATCGCCCGCGTCCTTCGCTCCCTCTCTCGCTCCGCCCCCATCCGTGCCTTCTCCGACTGCCCCACGGCATGGTCGCCGGCTTCGCCAAGGCCGAGAGTATCCTCAAGTGCCTCTTCATACGCTGCCATCTCCTCAGCCCTGCCCTTCGCCTGGAGTCGTCCTCAGCCGGCCCACGAAGCTCCTCCCAGCTGCCGTCACCAGTCATCGCCGACTCCAGCCGTCGTGTCTGCCGTCCGTGCTGCCCTCCTCCCCACTGTGCCACTACCCCAATCGACCGGCTGAGAGATCACCATGCCAGCCTTCTCCCCGTCCGTGCCGCTGTCGCCGGCGAAGCTTGTCGGAGTCTCTCTGTTCCACCCTACGTCGGACCGAGAGAGGAAGAAGGCACCGTGCACGAACGTGAAAGCTCCGCATGGTCATCAAAGCAGTGTCGTCCCCTATTACCGACATCAGTGCCGCATGATTTTTTTTGGAGCTACACGATTCCCAGAGCACATGATTCTTAGAGCAGCAGGAATTTCATAGTTGCACAAATTTCAAAGCATGCATTGATCTTGGTGAATCCAGAGTATGCCTAATTTATTTATTTTAATATGGATGTATGGACCAGTTAGGAAGTTATTTAGATTAGTTTGATTTTCCACCATATGGGGAGGATTGTGTTTAGTTTTCTACCATATTTTCGGGCTACAAACAAAGGAGGTTTGGGTTATCACCTTTTTTTTGGGCTACATGCCTTGTATTCTTTACTTGGATCCCAAGTTTTGTAAGCCTATATAAAGGCTCCTCCTCTCTTGAATAAAATATGAAGAATATGAATTTTTGGAAAAAGTGTTCTTGGTTCTGCCTCCGTTAGAAGTGGGCATGAGGCACGTCTTTCCTTCACCTGTGGGTGTCGAGGGGTATGAGACCCCACTACCTTCGCTTTCGAGCATCGAGGGACGTGAGGCCCTAGTTATTTTCTTCCTCGTCGAGTCCCCACTATGATCTTGGAGATTTTCCTTCATGGCCCCAGGTAGCGATTTGGGTGGGACGCCCTAGGCTCCGCATGTAGTGAGATAGGTGAGATGCCCTAGACTACATGTAGAGGGGTGGGTGAGATGTCCTAGAGGTGCGATGTCTCTCCGTGAAGGTAAGTCCCAAGTCCATAGAGTATCCATCTTTCTTTTCCCTGCATTTTTTTTTGCCTTCTTGATCCTAATCACAGGAGGCTTCTCAGCTCTCCAATGATCGTCCTAGCCCCCCTTTTGTCCCGCATCAATTTTGGTATCAGAGCAGGAGAGGATTAGGGTTGAAAAAAAAAATGAGAGAGAAAAAAGGAGAAAAAAAAATGAGTGAGAAAAAAGGAGAAAAAAAAATTGTAGCGAACCTGACTCGACGAAGTTGAGTTTTTCCCATCCCAGGAGAATGATGGGGACATCAAAACCCATCCGAGTTTTCTTTTTTCCCAGATTTTATTTTTTTATTTTCCTTATTCTACCTATTCCAGTTATCACCACTATTTCCATTTTATCCCTATTTTATTCCTGACTTATTCCTCCTTATCCCCGTCATCTTCAACCTCAAGACTATTACCAGAACTCCCAATGTTTTTCTGTGGCTGGTCCCAGATCCGCCACGCCCAACCACTGGCAACCCCCGACGGCCGTCCACCTCCCCCCCGTCGACAATCTTCTCATGGGAACGTCGGCGAATCCCACTTGAGCCGCCCATCCATCCGCCCCTGCTGCTCCGTCGTCTGTTCGCCCCTGCTGCTCCATCCACGCGCCCCTCTCCCCCGCGTAGCCATCCGCCCTTGCTGCTCTGCTCATGCCGTGTCGCGCCCCTCACCACCGCACTGCGCTCTACTCCTCCAGCGCCGCCCTCTTCGTCACCCCGCGCATCCTCATCCCCGACCTCCTCACCTCCCGCGTGCCCCCCTTCGTCATTGCCGGCCTTCTCGTCCTCAATGCCCATCGCCTCTCCAACACCTCCACCGAGGCCATCATCGCCCGTGTCCTCCGCTCCCTCTCTCGCTCCGCCCCCATCCGCGCCTTCTCCAACCGCCCCACGACATTGTCGCCAGCTTTGCCAAGGCCGAGCGTATCCTCAAGTGCCTCTTCATACGCCGCCATATCCTCAGCCCCGCCTTCCACCTGGAGTCGTCCTCAGCCGGCCCACGGAGCTCCTCCCTACTGCCGTCACCAGTCGCCTTGGACTCCAGCCGCCGCATCTGCCATCGGTGCTGCCCTCCTCCCCACTGTGCCACTACCCCAGTCGACCAGCCAAGAGATCACCATGCTGGACTTCTCCCCGTCCATGCCGTCATCGCCACCCAGTGCCAGTTGTCGGCGAAGCCCGCCAGAGTCTCTCTGTTCCACCCTATGTCGGACCGAGAGAGGAAGAAGGCACTGTGCATGAACGTGAAAGCTTTGCACGGTCGTCAAAGTAGTGCTATCCCCTGTTGCCAACGTCAGTGTTGCACGATTTTTTGGAGCTGCATGATTTCCAGAGAGCACGATTCTCAGAGCAACAGAAATTTCATAGTTGCATAGATTTTAGAGCATGCACTAATCTTGGTGAATCCAGAGTATGCCTAATTTATTTGTTTTAATCTAGATGTATGGACTAGTTAGGAAGTTATTTAAATTAGTTTTAGATTAGTTTGATTTTCCACCATATGGGGAGGATTGTGTTTATTTTTCTATCATATTTTCGGGCTACAAACAAAGCAGGTTTAGGTTGTCATCTTTTTTGGGCTACATGCCTTGTATTCTTTACTTGGACCCCATGTTTTGTAAGCCTATATAAAGGCACATCATCTCTTGAATAAAATATGAAGAATATGAATTTTTGAAAAGAGTGTTCTTGGTTCTGCCTCCGTTAGGAGTGGGCATGAGGTCCGTCTTTCCTTTACCTGTGGGTGTTGAGGGATGTGAGACCCCACTGCCTTCACTTTCGAGCATCGAGGGACGTGAGGCCCTAGTTATCTTCTTCCTCGCTGAGTCCTCTCTATGATCTTGGAGCTTTTCCTTCACAGCCCCAGATAGCGATTTGGATAGGATGCCCTAGGCTCTGCATGTAGTGAGATGGGTGGGACGCCCTAGACTACATGTAGTGGGATGGGTGAGATGCCCTAGAGGTGCGACGTCTCTTCGTGAAGGTAAGTCCCAAGTCCATAGAGTATCCATCTTTCTTTCCCCTACATATTTTTTTTTGCCTTCTTAACCCTAATCATAGGAGACTTCTTAGCTCTCCAACGATCCTTCTAGCCCCCCTTTTGTCTCGCATCACGGATGGTAAAAGAATATAAATATATGCCACAATAGGATTATGATATCTTAGTTAAAAAATTATGACATCCGTGCAAAAAACATAAAAATAAAGGTATTAATTTTTAATACCAGGAATACCTATTACTTGTGGCTTGAATTATAACTCCCAGGATATCATCACATATCACGAATGATAAAAGAATATAAATATATACCAAAACAAAATTATGACATCCTAGCTAAAATGTTATGACACCCTTGTAGAAAATATAAAATCAAAGACATTAACCCTCCTACCATGATTACTTATCATTTGTAGCCTGAATTCTGACTTCCATGATGTCATAACATACCATGGATGGTAAAAAACATGAAACCAAAAGCATTAATTATCATATTTTACTATTCATAGTATGTTATGACATTATGGGAGTCATAATTCAGGCCACTAGTGATAGATAGTCCTAATAGGAGGGGTTAAAGCCTTTAGTTTCATGTTTGTTACTAGGATATCATAATTTTTGAGCTAGGATATCATAATATTTGAATTAGAGTATCATAATCCTATTTTGGTATATATTTATTACCTTTTACTATCCTTGGTATGTTATGACATTCCGGGAGTCATAATTCAGGCCATAAGTAATAGGTAGTCCTAATAGGAGGGGTTAATATCTTTAGTTTTATATTTTTTATAGGAGTATCATAAATTTTGAATTAGGGTGTCATAATTTTTGAACTATGATATTATAATCATGTTTTAGCATATATTTATCATCTTTTACCATCCGTGCCATGTTATAACATCTATAAGTCATAATTTAGGTCACAAGTGATAGGTAGTCCTGATAGGAAGGGTTAATAATGTTATAATTTTTGAGCTAGGATATCATAATTTTTGAATTAGAGTGTCATAATCCTATTTTAATGCATATTTATCATTTTATTCTATCTTCCTTCTATGCAGTTGGTGGGGATAAAGAGGAACGGGGACGCGAGCTAGAGAGGCGGGGAGAACGATGACAAGACGAGGAAAAGCAGGAGGAAGGTGAAAGATACCAAGCGATTATCGACCGCAGGGAGGGATCATGTGAGGTGGAGAGTCATCTTTTTTTTCCAGCTCAAAGAGGCGAAAATGATTCCCTACCACACAGTTTGTTAGCTCTCTATAGTATCCAAGAGGGAAAAGTACTTGAGAAAGGAAAATGGCATTTTAGTCCATCCAAAACTTTCAGAAAAAGGCTAATTCTCTGTCACGTTGATATTGATAACAAATACCACTTCTCTAATATTCAATGCACATCCCATCCCGTTTCATCATGCCAACTTAGATTTACATGGACCAATAAAAAAAGATGGTGCAGATCAACTTGGATTTTCTATACCGCACAGTGCACAAAGACTTTTCCTTCTATATATAAATCAGAATCTCTCTTACCATATAATCGATTTGTGGAATTAATGGTTTTTTTATTATCACTAATAATAAAATAACATAAAATTTGCAAGCACCTTATGCTAATGGAGATTAGATTGAATCATTACACATGGGCTTTAAACGGGGTGTCACAAAACTACATATCAAGGTAACGGGCAGGTCAAGAGTCCAACATATTTCATTTTTGATTTTATTGCAGGCATGTTAGCTTCTCGGTAATAGGTCAAATTGGCTTCATCTTCGTTCACGACATTGATTTTAATTCTTTTTTTTTGATAAATCGATGTATTCATTGCACGGAACGAGAATGAATACAGCCTAAAAAGTCAGCCAAAATGAGGTTTCTAAGCTGTACAGGGACAGTATGCCAATACGACCAAAGAACAAAATCGAAGTGATTAGCCACATAGGAGGCCACCCAATCCGTATCAGAGTTGGCCTCCCGATAAATATGCCTAATCGTAACAAAAACGCAGCCCTGTAGTAGAAAATGGATATTGCGAATGATAAGATGAGCCATCGGGGCTGACGTCGGCTGAGTGATCCAGGATATGACAGTGGCAGAGTCACCCTCAATAATCAATCGATCAAGATGAAGGACCTGCCGTGCGTACCTAATCCCGGCCCATGCCGCATGTAACTCTGCAGCATGGACTGAGGGATTCGATAACGAGACACCTTCGATAGCCAGGAATCCAAGACGAGAGTCCCAAATAACAAAGCTCGCACCTCCCAACCTGTGACGAAGGCTCCCATAGAAGCTGACAGTGAAGAAAAGTGGAGGAGGGGGTTCCCAGGAGATAAAAACCCTACAGGATGCTCAAAGAGCGAAGGGGGAACCCCAGGTCTCCGAAGACCTCACAGTCGACCTCCAGTACTCAACTGCAGCACTCCTGGCTCTCTCCACCACCATCCTAGGGGAGCATATAGCAGATGCAAAAATTCGCTCATTTCTAGATATCCATATATGGTAAGCCAAGTAAGCAATAAAGGAAAGCTGAATAGTAGAAGCAATCCCGAGACAAGAGAAAAAGTCGACTATGTGATCAACCTGGAAAGATAAGTCATCAAAGCCAGCCATCCTCCAAATCAACATAGCACAACTACAAAGAAAAATGGCATGAGACTGCGATTCACCCGGAATCCCACACAAAGGACAATCAGAATTTATGGGAATGCCTCGAGAAATAAGGAACTCGCGTGTAGGGAGCCGAAGCCAGGCGAGTTTTCAAATAAAAAGAGAGACCCTGGGATGAACCGGTAAAATCTAGATCCAGTGATAGCTCCGAGGCATATGAGGCTCCGATGAGGATAGTCCCATAAGATCAGAGATTGGCACACCAAAGGAAGTCATATGCCGCCAAACTCTGGTATCTGAGCACGGGTGAATAGGCAGGGTGATGTAAAGAATCCGGAGGCCAAGAATATCCCCGAAGATGGATAAGACCACATCACGATCCCAAGTTGCCTGACTAGGAAGCAAAAGATGGGCAATAGAAATGGAGGGGGGCATGTGCACCGAAATAAAAGTAGGCCACCGAATCAAAGGAATCTCTGATATCCAGGGATCGTGCATGAATCTGATCGATAAGCCATCCCCAATCACCCAGAACAAATAAGGGATAATGAGCGGTGCCCTATAATCCATCTCTCGCCAGACGACTGATAAATTCTTGGTAGGTCGATGGGAGTCACCAGGATCTATAGGGATATCATCATATTTGACCCTCATAAAAGAAGACCACATACTGTCCGGATATAAGAAGAATCTGGCAGCATGTCTAGATAGAAAAGCCTCCCTCCTGTCAATAAGAGAGGGAATACCCAAGCCTCCAATATGAGTCGGTTGGCAAACTATCTCCCACCTCATCAAGTGAATTCTCCTGCGAGCAAAAGAGGAATTCCAAAGAAAAGAGCGAATCATCTGCTTGACCTTAAGAATGACACACTTGGAGATAATAGCATTGGATAGCATATAAATAGGAAGAGAGGCAAGGATTGAATGAATGAAAGTAAGACTGCCCATAGCAGAAAGAGATCTACCCTACCATCCATCAATCCTATCCCTCACCGTCGCCAATAATGGAGTACACTCATTCTTGGATAGCCTAGTATCAGAAATGGGTACACCCAAATAATAGAGAGGACCTTGGCGCTCCTGAATTCCCAAAATATGAAGGACCCTGCCACGAAGTCTAGGAGAAGCTTTCGGACTGAAATAAACACAAGATTTCTACAAATTTACCCTCTGACCAGATGCATAGCAATAATGCTCAACAATTCTCCTGAATCCCCGGGCATTAGTCAAAGTTGCCCGGCCGAGAAGTAAGTAATCATCTGCAAATAAGAGATGCAAAATCGGCGGGGCACCCGGCGCGGGAATATAAGGTTGGATAACCGAATCCCGCAAGCCACAGAAATGGATCTATACAGGAAGTCAGCACAAATAATAAATAAATTAGGGGATAGAGGACAACCTTGAAGGAGACCATGAATAGACTGGAAGAATTCCGTGAGGGAGCCGTTGAGCATGATAGAAAAGGATGGACCTATAATGCAAGACATAATTTTAGAAATCCAAATGCGGTGAAAACCAAAATTCTCCAAGGCCTTGAAAAGAAAGGTCCAATCAACACAGTCATAAGCCCTTTCCATATCCAGCTTTATAGCCATAAGACTGTGCCGCTGAGATGCTCGGTGAAGATTGTGCATGAATTCCCGGGCAATAAGAATATTGTCAAAGATATTATGACCCCCAATAAATGCACCAAGTGAGGAAAAATGATCTTCATCCTGTTTGCCAATAGCTTGGCACAAACTTTATAGAGGGTGTTACACAGGCTAATAGGCCGGAAATGAGAAGGCTCATAAGCATCGGCTGATAAGGATGATATAAATTTGCTTCCAGTAAGATAGCATAGTACCAGAATTAAAGAAAAATTGAATAGTAGCAACCATATCAGTACGAAGAATATCTCAGAATGATCGAAAGAAAAACGGGGGAAAGCCGTTAGGACCTGGAGCTTTATCTCTGCTAGGAATCAAAATGCAGATTTTACTTACTCCTCAAGGATTTTAGAAAGCAGATAGTGAAGCCGGGGAAAGGATAGGAAGAGATAGAAACAGTCACTTGGCGGTGAAATAATGAAGCATTTTTTTTCTTATATCAGTTTTATCTTTCAGACTTTGAAAAGGAAGGTCCCATCAACAGTTATAAATCTTTTTTATATTTAACTTTATAGCCATAATTTTTTCAAATTAGATTGCACGGACTCTTGGAGCCAACCGCCTCTGCGGACCTTAAACAGTTCTCCGCCGTGGGTTCTTTTCTGGGTGAAAAACAGAGGCCTTTTGTCGGATCCTATATGTCCCGGTCCGACCAATAATTTCACCCGTGTTTGGGCTTTCCGAGACGCGGTAGAGCCAGGCCGAGCCGAGCCGACCTAAGCCGGTACCAGCCGAAGAAAACAAGCTGGCGCCTGGCGGCGGAAGCTGGAAACCTGGAACGCGATGAGCGGGGCGGGATACTCACGCCCTAAGGGTAGTCTGGTAATTTTGAGGCAATCCCAGGGCAGCGCGAGCATAAATAAGTGGTAGAGGGATGGTGGTGATTGGGTTCTCAAACCGGGACGATCATAGAGAGAAGAAAATAAGTATTACTCTTGTTTTCAAGGAGAGAGAGAGCCGGAAAGAGGAAAGAGGCGGGGGATCGGCGAAAGCGAGTGGATTGGCGCCGGAGATAAGGATTTGTCTCAAAGGAAAGAACGCAAGGAAGGAATCTCTCTTGTTCCACCTCTATCTTTTATAGTTCGGCCTTAGAAGAAGGAGAGGAGAAGAAGAGAGGGAGATTTGGGAAGGAGAAAAGAAGGAAGGTGAGAGATCTATTCGAAGGAGGAAGGAGAGAAGAAAACAGGAAGGAAGGGAGGAAGGATCGTGCGCCGTGGCCTCGGTTGGATCCAGGTATTGAAACCCTAGCTCTTGATTTCTCTATGTTTTTAGGTTGTTTTAGCCCCTCGTCATCTCTCGACACGCCATGGGAAGGGCTGGGGTTCTGCCGCTCCGATCGCCACGGAATCCACCAGATTTGCTCCGGAAGTCGGTCTTTTTCTGGGAATCGGAGCTGGTTTTGGATATTTGACAACAGGAAGGCAGAGGATGATGGCAGATGGAGACTAGGGTTGGACTTTGTGTGGAATCCTGGGCGCCGATCGTTAGATCCATCCCTTCTGAAGATGCCGGAGTGTTACACATCTTGGCTTGAAATCAGATTCATGGTTTCTGGTTAGAGATCTTTTGACCTGATCTCATCCGTGATGAAGGAAGAAGAGACTCGTTACTGTGATCTTCCTCTTCGATATATAGGTCTTGGCTTGGACTTGGATCTGCTATCCATGTCTTCTTCCTCATCTCTAAGGCTGCCTCGGTTACAAAGGGAGCATAGCTGCTGTATTGGCTGAGGAGAGTGGCATTCTTGCTTCTTCTCGGACTGCCTTCAGTTTATTAGTAGATTGTTTTAGGGTTTTGACGGGTTAATTACTTCTTGGACTGCCTTCACTTGTTTCATCGTCATCCGAGTTTATTTTCTGTTGCTTCTGCTAATAGCCTTAAAATCTGGGATGATTTTGGGGTTTCCCTTTGTTTTGAAGGGATGGAGGTTGTTGGCTTGAGACTGGATTAGGGCATCATGTGACCCTTGCTTTCTTCGTTGCGGTGATTCTTGTTTGCTGCTTTAAGTTTTTGACCAGATGATCTTTAGCAGAGAAGGACGTTTTGGAATTTTTTCGATCCAAGATTTAGTACTCAGGGGATTTTCCTTACTTGGCATTCACCTTATTAGCTATGGTTGAAATCTTAGGCACAGTGGTGCTAGGCGGTTGATCTCTTGAGAGAATAATTATCTGTGCTCTGGTGGAGACTGGCAAGAATATGGAATGGGGAACCCTTACTGCCTTTTCTTGTGTGTTGTTGCCTTGCCAATTTTTGGAGGAATAATGATAGATTTCGTACTGTGCCTGTGTGCTTGAAAGTTTTAGTTTGACACTGTTAATCTGGCTCCATAGTTGTTGTTTTCTGAATCTGCACTGAAGGAAGAGATGCAGGCATGCCTATAAGGCTGGTTAACATGATCAGCCTCAAGGTAATGGCCTTTAAGGGCTTTAACAGGCAGTCTGTTATCAGCCCTCTGGGCGAATTGCAATGTTGCATTTTTTTTTGGCTGAATTTACTAGTTACTTCAAATATACTAAACATCATGATGTGTATGCAGATGCTAATCCTTACTTTGTTGTTTTACAGAGGCAGTCTCATGTTGATTTGGATCCAGCAACGTGATTGATAACATCTAGTCTTTTACTTCATATTGGGAAGCAAGAAGATGAGTGATCTGAGTCAATGGTTGGTTTCCAATCTTCTTGTTTTGAGGCGTAATATACATACTTCAATTTAGCATGTAGTAAATGCAAGAATTTCTGACATACTTAAAGTGTATGTTATGCTTTGTTGTATATTTTGTCTGGGTTAATATCCTTCATAAGGAACCATATTCGAGCATGTTGTTGCATTATAAGGATAACCATGGTGATTACTTTCTTTTAGAATTGGTTGGTTGTTCTGCTTGAACTGGTTCTTGAGACAACGTCTCAAACGGTTTAACAACATCACTGGTTCTCTGGAAGTATTTATACCTAATGTTTTCATTCCATTTCTTTTTTCAAAGCACAATATCAAGTCTAATAGAAGACAAGTTTTACCTTGCAGATTCGTTTGTGTACTTGTACCAGGGGTTCTCCCTCTGCTCTTGAATATCCTAATCACCGAGAAGGATCAAATTCCTGCAAGAGCTGTGGTGGCAAATTAGCATTTGATAGGCAAGGATCCCTGTCAGGAAACATGCTGAGCACTGTTGGACTGGAACTACTAAGAGTTGCTGATCCTCACTTGAACTGGAAGGCGGCTGCTGGAGGCAGGCAAAGGACTGTAAGACGAGCAAGGACTTCATTTCCTGGGGGAAACAAAAAGAAGTCTACAACCAAAAGTTTGAAGGACAGTGAGGATGCTGCTGATACAGAATTAAAGGGAGCAGGGGACATTCCGGTTTCTGAATCGGAGAAGGTTCTTCTGTGAAATTTTGTGATTCTTGCGTGAAACTGCTGATGTTGTCACATGATTTCTAATGCTTTAATTTTCTTGTTGCAGCTTGGTGTAAGTATTCTTGGACGACGCTTCAGTGATGCTTTAGAAAGCGTTCCAATAAAGAAAAGACGATTTGTGGTAGTCCGTTCTCCATCACCGCCACCCAAACCATCTTCTCATTCTGATGACTCTGATCACATGCTAGAGACCCAGGGTGCTTCATATCAGAGGATTACATCATATTCGAAACAGCATCAAGAAAGATCCATTGCTGATGATAAAATTGGTTTAAAGGATTTAAATGAAGAGATTTCTGATGCTGTGGATTTCTCTGGTATTTCAATATTGGCTGCTGCTGCTTGTGACAGTGACATGACATGTGACAGCATGAATCCTGAAGATTTAGTTTTTAATGGACATGCTTCTGAAGCAGATGACCTTTTAGGAAGCTCTGCTTGTGTTGAATCACATTCCTTATTTGAAGTAACAAAGAATCAACTTCAGCACAGTTCTAAAGATATGCATGGTAAATCTGATGCACATCTGGAAGCATCTTCTACCTTAGAGTTGCCTGGTAAGGGATCACACAGAATGAAATTGGATGAATCACATGATACAGAAAACTCTAATGGGACCTTGCGAAATTTTCCAGACAAAACAGGGACAAAACATTCTTCCCGTGATTCTAGATTTCACTGGGATCTTAACACTGTGATGGATGCATGGGAGAGTAATTGTGATGTAGTCATGAATTCTAAGCCTCTTGCTCCTGATGTAGTCGGTCCAAATGGTATTCATAATGAAAATATGGAAAACACCGAAACTTCTCTAGGTGACATGGAGTGTGGAGATGCCAAACATGCTCCTGGACTTGTTGACACCAGAATTCAGGTAGGTGACATACCAAAAGTTGATAATAGATTACTGGATACTGAAGTTCAAGACAGACCTGGTGTACCCAAGGATAACTCTGTTGTAGATCATGATTGTTGCTCTCTTCCTTGCGGTGATGGTTTGGTCCTAGAGGAGCATCAGTTGGACAATGCCTCTGTTCCTGTGGTGGTTTCTGTTGAGGAAACAAAACTTTTGCATGATCAGGAGATGGGCAGCTGCACGGCAAAAATTTCTTCTCCTCTGGCTGGAGGTGTTATGGGTCCATTAGGGGACCCTTTGGTGACTGATGTGGTGCAGCAAGATAAGGATGATGTCTGCTTTGGCTCTGCTGTGGAAGCTGAAACCTCATCTTCTCATCTGGTTTCCAGTGTGAATGTGAGCTGTGGCCATGCAATTCCTCCATCTGAATCGCATCCCAAAGTGGACCTGTTACTCGATAGACCAGCCTTGGAGGAAGACAGAAGTCCAGCATCTTTAGCTTATCTTGCTAACTTCTCTGCTGATTGTTGCCTGATTGATGGTAGAATGGGGCAACCCACTCAGATAAGCAGTTCTCAAGTTGAGAAACATGGATGTTTTCATCATGATTCTTGGGGTGGCAACACTGATCATGGTCACACTGTTAGTTCTCCTGCCAAAAAAGCCTCTGATGGAAATATCTGTGCAAATGTGATAAATGCAGGTGACTTGCCCAGTGAACTTGTGAGCCCTGATGGTATATGTGAAACTGAATGTGATCATGCTGATAAGGCCAGTGAAGCAGAAATAAGCCCTTGCCTATCAAATTCTTATCCTCAGCAAGGATCATCTAATCATGATGAGTTTTGTTCCATTAGCACAACTGCTGGTGAATATGAAACAACTACTGCAGATTTGAAGATGGACAATGATAAAGTTCCTGTGGACTCCGACATTGATTTGGGTGCCACCATAACTGATAAATCTGTTCATATCATCTCCAACACTTCTGATGGCAATTTAGTGGGTGCGGTGCCTGCAGTGATTGATGCATCTCCCTTGGATTGCTCTGTGAGTTCCCATGAAGCAAGTAAATGCCATGTGGATGGTTTTGTGAATACTCCTGCTGAGATTGCTATAGGTGATCATTTTGATTGCTATAATGATTCACATGCATCTCAAAATGATGCTGATCGGGCTATTGGAATGGAAAAAGTTGACCTCGAAGATGATGATTCTCAATATGAAGATGGGGAACTCAGAGAATCTCTCTTGAATACCTGGGGTGAAGATGGCGCTGAGGAAGGAGAATCTGAACATGTAGATTATGGGTCTGACAATGGAGAGAATGATTTGTTTGAAGCTGCTTCCAGTTTCCCACCGGCTCTTCTCCAGGTTGATCATATGGCATGCAAAAATGGAGGGTTACCCAATGGTAGCTACGATGGATTGTGGGCTGGGAAGAATGATGCACAAAATGCTGCTTCTCAACCCTTATTGAAGTGCTCATCCAAAGCAGATGTTCGGAATGTTGGATTTGGGAAGCAGAGTATTGGAAGTATTGCGAATAAAGTTCTGAGAAGTCAAAGTAAGAAATCAGGCGGGGATGCAAGAGATGCTCCAGAATTTGGTATAGGTCATGATAGGGTGATTGGAGACAGTAAGTTTCTTAAAGAAGGTGATGATACCAAGGAGTTTAGCCATTCAGTAAGAATGAAGTCTTCTGGATGGGATCAGTTGCCTGAATGTCGTAGAAGTTCTAGAGATGACCTGAGGGATGCTGGACTTCATTCTGTTGGCCAAAATCATGTTACTCCTTCTATGGATGCCTCTGGTGCTCATGAATCCTTGAAAAGGGTGGGATTATCATTGAAGAGAGACTTATCATCTCAAATCGAGAGGTCAAATTCTGCTGATGGATCACACAGGATGGATAAATCATATGTTAGGGCAAGCAGGTAACTCTTTTGGAACATTCTCTATATTTTTCTTGTTATCTAGTTTTTGATCGGTGAACATATCTACGGTTAATTATTATTGATTATAATACATTGTTATTGTTTAGGTATAATGATCGCAATGGTTTAGATTCAAAAGCTGAAAGGGATACAGGTGCTCCTAGATCGGTTGGAAGGGGTGGATCATCTCGGCATGCTCAGGGCCGGGGCAGAGGAGACCATTGGGCTGATTCTTCCAACCGTTATGGTCCCAGTCATCATGACTCATCAGGTTGCTATGGCCCACCTAGTTTCACTCACCCTGGTTCAAGAAATGCAGCTGCAGCTGCTGTGGCAAAGGTGGAGAGTAGCGGTTTTGTTGTTGCACCTGATGGCACAATTGTTAGAGCTGGTGGTGTAGGATCTGCCAGCCGGCTACCTAGACAATCAGCAAATGCTCCATTGCGAAGTACACATCGCTCCCTATCAAGAAGGGGATCACCAATTGAGAGAGACAGAGCATGTGGCATGCAGAGAGGACTTGGACATTCAAGAGAGAGCCCTGATAGACATGCTGGTATTGATTGGGGTCAGGTTGGCAGATATGGTCCAGAAGTGGCCAGGGAACGGTATCGCAGGCCTGTGTCTGATGACTGCATGGATTCATCATTATCAATGCAGAATTCATTATCAAGAAGAGAGAGAAGCTTTTCCCCACGTAGAGGTCCTGTTCATCTATCTCGGTCTTGTACGAGATCTCCTTCAAGATCCAGGACTCGCTCCCCCCATATGTGGACAGCACCCAGGGGAAGGAGTGATGGGATGAATGGGGGGCCTGGTTCACGCAGGCACAGTAGGTCTCCTCCAAATTTCAAGACTGAAGCCAGGATGGAGAGAATGAGGTCACCCGGTAGGCGACCAGGCTTTGAGAATCACATGCTAGGCCATGGCCCAACATCCAGAAACCATGCCTCCCCACCTCATTCTTCAAGATGGGTTAATGATAGGAAAGTGTCACCAGATCATCTTAGAGAACATGACTACAAGCAATGCAGGGTCTTCTCACGAAATGATAGGTATGACATACTGGATTCCCCAGGAAGATTGAAGCCAGATGAGTACTATCGTTCCATGTACTCTAGCAGGTTCCGTGGATATGTTGGTTTTGTTAGGGGAGCCAGGCATGATGAGAGTGGTGAAGATAGAAGAGGACATGGTGAGAGATTTGGAATGCTCCATTCTGTAAGGCAGCATGATATTGATGGCAATATAAAGCATTTGCGGTATGATACTGAAGATGGTTTTAGGGCTCATAACCCTCCTCCCAAATCCTCAGAGTTCCACCGACGTGGGAGCCCCAGGGTCTTTGACAGACACATCGAGAGCCAACTTGAAGACTCGCCTCAAAGGGGTAAAGAAGAGAAAAGTCATTTTAGATATGGCAGAAGTGGAAGGCCTAATGCCAGTTTCGAGTCATATGGAGCCCGAGACCGTGATGATGACAGCACAACCCCACAGAGAAGGCCCTCATGACTGCAAGTGCACTAATTATTCGATCTGCTGCTTATGCGGGATGCCAAGGAGATGCTAAACCCAATGATTTTTTTCTCTCAGAGGGAAAGGTGTCTTAGTCTGGCAACATTTTGTATTTCTAGTGCTTGTAAAAAATCTTACATCATCAGTAGAACTTTGGAAAATTTTGTTTGGGCTTGAGGTTGTCTATTTTTCCCTCCATTTTCATTATATATTTTTAATCTGGGTCCATTTTGAGTCAGGTGTAATCTTTGTATGGGACCCATTTGAATATGTCCAACCAATGGAATTTGAGCTTATGCCTTTTGGCAATTGGCATGCATTGTTAACTTGGATAAAATTTATGAAAATTTTAATTATACTACAGAAATTCAAGCATTTGATTCTTTTCATCTCTAAGATCATAAGTTGTGGAACCTGGCAGAATGTCATCCAACCAACTTCCCCTTAGCAGTTAACAATTTAACTTTGTGATTGTGCAGTATAAATTTTTTACAGCAAGGTAATTATTCTTCCAGGGAATGTCATGTTTGGTCCATTGTTTTTTATTATTTATGAAGCCTTCGTTCTGCAATAAATCTTTATTATATGGTTTTTCTGCTTTCAGGAAGATTTGAATTCAAATTTGTTGATCTTGAAACTGGCTATTACAAGGCAAAAATTGCTAAAGGTATTTTATGGCAACTAGCTGTTTTTTTTTTCTCTCTTTTCAAATGTTGTCGTGTAATCTGTTCTTTTTGTTGGTCATACATTTTTTAGGTGGTGGTCAAACAAATTACCATAATAAATGTTTTTTAAATTGATCTCTACGTAATTGAAGATTATGATGGTATCTGTTGCAAGCATGTTTTGTTACTGTGTTATGTTATGTTGTTGAACATTTTATTGAGGTCTGCTTGGGGACAGACCATATTCATAGAAGTACAAAAGTGACGTGAATGTGTAAGTTTCTTAAGAAATATGCTAGCGCTGTGTGTCTTATTCATCTTCTTGTCTGTGTGCATTGTTGATTCTTCCAGTGTCTTACCATTGTAAGATGTTGAATGAAGCAGCCCTTAAGCTTCTTCTTCTTGTTTTTTCACTTCTGGTGCCTTTTTTTTTATTGGTTGGGCGCCGGGGGGGGGGGGGCCGCGGTGCGTGGGTCGTGTTTTGTTGAACTTCTCTCCAAGCTAAGAATGCGATACTAATGGAAGGATGTGGTACATTATTTATCATTTTAAAAGCACCTTTGTAGTTTAAATGGATTATCATGTTGGTCATCTGTCTTCTGGGAGCCTTATATGAACTTAGCCTCTGAAATCAGTGTCGCAACCAGGTTCTTGGTCAGGGCTCCTTCCTGTCCAGTGGGAGGACTTCTATGCTTTCTTATATAAGCAATAGTCTTGGAAGTCCTTTCTAAGTAGTTTCATGCCTTCGTCATGGTATCTGGCTGTCGATGCTGGCCTGCCACTTTATGTTTGTGCTGGTTGTGCTGACACCTACAACTGAAGATTGCTATTGTGGTTTTTAAAATTTTGACAGAATCCAAGCTTTTCAATAGTGGTCTGAATAGTGCTGGTGCACAATACAGTTAATTGCTTTTTCCTGGTTTGAACCTCAATGAGCTTTAGAAACTAATCTCTGAGAGAGCTAATATAGATTCCTACTCATATATGAGGTGAGATCATCTGGCATCTTGATTCTGGAAATGTTGCATGAGCAAGTGGACTTCACAATCCAGTATGTAGTGTATGAATGTATCTAGTCATTTAACTGATTACATCAGTATGGTGAGATATATCCCTTAAGGTTGAAAATTAGATGGTAGAGGGACTGGTGCACAATACAGTTAATTGCTTTTTCCTGGTTTGAACCTCAATGAGCTTTAGAAACTAATCTCTGAGAGAGCTAATATAGATTCCTACTCATATATGAGGTGAGATCATCTGGCATCTTGATTCTGGAAATGTTGCATGAGCAAGTGGACTTCACAATCCAGTATGTAGTGTATGAATGTATCTAGTCATTTAACTGATTACATCAGTATGGTGAGATATATCCCTTAAGGTTGAAAATTAGATGGTAGAGGGACTTGTGATTCAATCATGCCACAATCCATTTTTCCAGTGTTATTTGGAAAATGGCAGAAAATGTTGCTTTTGTTGAGAGTTTGTATTTTAGGTTCTCTAGTTCTTTCTTAGAATCTTGTAGAAAAACTAAGGGGGAAAAAAAAGAGATTCACCATGTACGAAGAGGAGTTCAACATATTTTAGTTTAAATGATAAAGTTGGTGAATGGTGGAAGGTGAGAAGAATTTCAAACCCACACTAAATTTGGAATTGAAGAATTTTTCAGCTGAGCAGTTGAGTTGCAGTCAAAGCTTTAGAATTGAGGAGACATCTCTCTATGCTTTTTGGGTGACTCTGTTCTTCATGGAAAAGGGATATGCTGCTTTACTACTACGAGAGTGAAATGATTTGCTTAGTTTATAAAAGATCGCAATTTGGTGGGGCTACTCATGAAAAATTGAGTTTCATGTGGATACAAGTATGTAAATGATTTTGCTATTTATTCAGATTTGATATGATCGTTGAGATGTTTGAGTTGGTTGTTGTGGTTGTCTTTTGTGCTAGCTTCTTGGGCCTCATTTGGCATTGTTTTTGGAGGGCCAAAAAGCCCTTCTTGGAGGGTTGGAAACTCTTTGGACATTTTTGATGTGTTTGTTAAAAATTTTGAAGCAGTAATCCACTTCAAAAGTTGAAAGAAAGTCTATCAGGGAAAAACTCCAATTTAGAGCTTTTGGGCAAAAGCGCTGCTTGAGATGCGAAAGTCTTTTCTTTTTTTTTTCTTTTTCTATTTCTATTTTCCCCCTTTTTTGGATCCTTGCAACAGAATTTTTTTAAAAATAATTTAAAACTTTTATTGTCATAATCATTTAAGTTGGTGTTTTTTTATTGCTATAATCATGCAATTAAGGATTTTGAGTTTCAACCTCATGATGATGATGACCTCCTCCCTTATGATATTTAGAGATTGATGAACATCATGAAGGAGCATGGAACAAAGTGAAACATTAAGTAATTGTGTGATTGTGTTGAGACTTTCCTTATGAGATATTGACTTTGTTTATATAGGATATTGTGCTTATAGCATGGATATTGAAAAATGTAAGCAAACAATTATGCTGGTATAATGATTGTGGATATGTGAACAATTTTACTACCATTTCGTATGGGTGAGCAAAGATAAACATTCATGTGGCTATCATAATCAAGAATTACCTAGTTTGCTATTATGATATTCTTTATTACAGGCAATCATCCTTAAAAAATAACTATTTTCCTTATTATATTATTTAGATAAAAATATAAAAAAACATTTTAAAAATTAACAAGACTTTGTAATAATGGTTTTTGATAATACAATATAATAACAATATAATTATTTTATATTATTATCTTTTTTATTATGCTTTAATCATCATATTATAATTATAAATTATTATATGATAATAATGTACTACCATAACACTATTATAATAATATATTAAAATAATAATAGCATATTATTATATTTATAATACTGATATAAAAAATAATATTGTGTTTATATTTATATTTATTATTTATTGTGACTTTGATTAAAATATCAAAATAAATAATTTATAAATTACTATAAATTGTTAGATAATTGAAAACATGCAATATCCTTTATTGTTGTTTCTTGGTACTAAAAGCTTTTTTTTAGTTTGGTTACTAAATAAGTATTATAGTTTTATAACATTTTAGAAATGTAGTTATCAAGCAATAAACCAGTTATTTTATTTTGAAAGCTTTACTGGCAACCTTTACTGTCTTAAAGCTCTCTGGACAACTGTCCTACCTATGACAATGCCAAATGAGGCCTCAATCTATCTCAAATGCAATCTGGTTGTTGGCTTCGATTGGCCCATAAGTCAAGCTGCAGCTGCCATAATTTGAGTTTCTAAGAGACTTTCATCAACCCTTAACAATCATTTGAGCCACCCATGGTTGCTGTTTGACATAGAAAGGCTTAGAGAAAGGAGTTTCAAAATTTAGAGGTAAAAAGAGCAAGCTGTGTAGGTGAGGCCAAGCGGCAGACCCCTATATAGCTAAGGGAGTAATTCTTTGTGCACCGCGTGCAGTGCAGCAAATCCAGCATGGCCCGCACCGTATTTTTTTATTGATCCAAATGTATCCACGGTGGCATGATGGGACGGGAGCTGAGCGTGATTAGCATTAATTACCATTTAGCTTTTATTTGAAATTTTCGTCTAAACCAAAATACCCTGAAACAGTATTATGACACCCTAGTTCAAAAGCTATGACATCCTAGCTCAAAATCCACGACATCCTAGTTCAAAAATGACCTGAAACAGTATTACGACATCCTAGTTCAAAACCTACGACATCCTAATTCAAAATCTATGACATCCTAGTTCAAAAATGACAACCATGTAGAAGATATGAAGCAATATTACGACATCTTAGTTCAAAATCTATGATATCCTAGTTCAAAAATGGCCTGAAACCGTATTACGACATTCTAATTCAAAACCTACGACATTCTAGTTCAAAACCTATGACACCCTAGTTAAAAAATGATCTGAAATGATATTACGACATCCTAGTTCAAAATCTACGACACCTTAGTTTAAAACCTACGATACTTCTAGTTCAAAAATAACAATCATGTAGAAAATATGAAACAGTACTACGACATCCTAGTTCAAAAACTACGACATCCTAGTTCAAAAACTACGACATCCTAGTTCAAGTAACATGACGGAAAAAAAATGGGCTAGAGGGAAGGGTATTTTTGTCTGGATAAAAATTTCAAATAAAAGGTGAACGGTAATTAATGCTAGTCACGTTCAGCTCCCGTCCCGTCATGCCACAGCGGATATATTTGGACCAATAGAAAAATGTGGTGCGGGCCATGTTGGATTTACTGCACCGCACACAGTGCACAAAGACTTTGCCATAGCCAAGGTAGGAGCCTAGATACATAGGCGGCCCGCCTAGGAAGAAATGCCTTCCAAGCTTTTATTGTACATAGCTTTGATTACATGCATAAATAAGCATGCGGATATTCATACATGTACTCTTTTTTCACCAATATTGGCATCATAAGACTTTTCACACTTAGAAGTTCGAATACCAAAATTTATGGGAGGAGAGTAGTTATAGTATTACTACTAGGGTTTCCCGAATCGTGCCGTACTGAATCGGACCGGCGGCTAACCAGTACAGTTTTGCCTAATGAATTGGTTCTTAGATTCGAAAAATAAAAAAAATTAGTGAATCGGTCTTGAACCGGTCCGATCCGCACCGAATCAGTCGGTTCGGTCGGTCAGACCGGTTCAGACCGGTACGGAGATTTTTTTTGATTACCATGCATTTATGGTGGGGGGTCTTTTTAAAGAAACAGAGAGCTCTCTAAGATCCAGAGTTCTCTGTTAGAGCTTGGGAAGGGAGTCAACGTACTTTATAAATTTTATTTTTTTTATTTCAAGACAATCAAATGTTAAATAATTCAAGAGGAAGATAGATTCAAGATATGTATAGCTTCCATTCTCTCTTTCTCCTCCCATCTTTTTTTAAATTCATGAAAATTAAAAAATTAAGGAGAAATGCTATCAATTTTTTTTGGACATGATTTTAGATTATGTTATCCATTTATGAAAGATCTACACAATGATGCTAAGATCTTGATTTTTTGTTAAGTATATAATTTTTAAATAAAACTTAATTTTAAATTAAAAAAAAATTTATAATTATAGATATTGTTATAGGGCTCGTAAGCTACTCTTACTATAAATTTCGTGTCGATTTATTCAAGTTTGATGCATCTTATGAATAGTATTTTAGATCTAATATTGAAAAAAAGTGGTCTTTAATGTATTTCCAGTGTCCTAAAAAAATATATGTAGTATCTATTATAGGATCCTACATGAATATAAGATAAAATTATTTTTATAATATTTTAATATTATATATTTTTAAAATTTAAAAAATAAAATTATTTATTAAAATAAAAAAATAAAAAAATAAGGTTAAAGTATTAATTAAGAAACGTAATTATTGAGCTTGTGCTTTTTAAATATTCAGGAATGGATCCATCGAGGAGGAAGAAGGATCCGGAGCGTGATATTAGTTGGTTGCATGGAGAAATGATTTTGGGTCAGTATCATTAGAGATATAAATAATATAATATAAAATTTAAAGGTGGTGGGGTAACGAGATTGAAGCAGCACTTGACTGGTGGTTATTCTGATATATTTGCATATCAACAGTGTTCACAGGAGGTCCGTCAGTTAATAAAAAAGTATTTTGCTGAATTCAAAGTAGGAAAGGAAAGAACAAAGAAGAAGGCAGATATGGACTACAGAGCCGCAAAACCATCTTATTATTTCAGGGAGTTAGAGGGAGCATCTATTCTTTCTAACGAGGAGACACAGATGAAGGCTACTATTCAGGTGAGCTTGTATGAGCAGAGAGACAGCTAGAGAAGATGGCCAGGTAGAGAACGATTTGGACCATCAACTTTTGAGTTGGATCGGGATCGGGCTCTACAAGTATTATAGGGGAGTCTGAGATAGTTTAGGAGGATCTTTTTAGTCAGAGAGCCCATCAAAAGAGGCACAAGTCATATTGCATCCATGTTGGAAGCATTTGGCAGTAGAAGGAAGTCTTCTAGGAACATTCCAGCAGGAGCCACTATCCATTATGTTGATCTGCATGTCCTTCCTAGCAGAGATTCCAAGCAACAGAGGATTGACAGCATGTTGAAAAAGGATAAAAAAAAAGGATGTGGCGGGTCATCGGATTCTGATTTCATTTCAGTTATATCCCAGTACACGTAGTAGACAATCTATATTATTACTTTGCTATTTTGTCTATATCGGCTGCTGGTGCAGGTATAGATCCTTCAAGATCGAGAAATATTTATGATCAGCTTTTGGACAGTAATAAGGAGCTAGAAAATTGGATTGCTTCCTATCAGAGCAAGTGACCCGTATATGGATTGACAGTGATGTATGATGGTTGGACTGGTCTTACTAGACGGAGCACTAACTTGATTTATTGTAATGGAATTTTTTTCATAAATCTATTGATGCTTCAAATCAGGTGCACAACAGTAGTTATATTCTCATATTGATGGAGAAGGCGATTGATCAGGTGGGAGAACAGATTATCATGCAGGTCATACAGATAATGGACCATAATACAGGGTCGCAAGGCAGATCTAGATACAGCGGCGATCGTATATTTTTTGGATTCTTTATATTGTACATTGTATTGATCTCATGTTGATGTATATTAAAAAAATCCGTATGGTGTAAAAGATAGTTGAGTTAGCACAGACTATTACCAGAGTTATCTATAAATATATATGGGTCTTATCATTGATGAGAAGCTTTCCTGGAAAAAAATATTGAGATTAGGGATCACACGGTTTGCTATAAATTATATAGCACTTGATAGTCTTTTGGTAAAAAAGTAGAGCTGTATCAGATGTTTGTTAATCAGGAGAGGCAGCAGAGTATATATGCTAAGGCAAATACTAAAAAAAGCAATGTGAAGAATTTAGTGATGAGACAGACATTCTGGCAGCGGGCTGAGAAGATAGTGGAGGCTATTAAGCCTTTATATGAAATACTTCGGGCTGTGGACTCTTAGAGATATGCTCGGATGGGCTTCCTGTATTACATGATGCAAAGGACAAAAATATCCAAGAGGCAGATCCAACACATGCTATTAAGTATATCCAGATCATTGATGGATGGTAGAGTTATCAAATGAGTTTGGATTTGCATCTAGCAGGTACGCAGTAATTCATGAACTCTCTAAAATTTTAAATTAAATTATATTTGTACAAGTATACTTGGTTAATTTTTAAAATATATGTGTAGCTTACTATCTAAATCCAAGATTTCAATACTCCATACCGGACATTGCCATGGATGAATAGCTTATATCTGTCATATACAATGTTATATATAAGATGGAGCCCGATCAAGATATTGCTTCAATGTACCTAGAAGTAGTAAGTTAGGTTAAAATTGTTGAATGATTTTTATTAACATTAATTTCAACAAGTAGCACATGATAATAACACGTTTTTTTCAGACAATTTTTTAGGAAGGGCATAGATTCTTTTAGATCTACTGTAACCATTAGAAAAAAATCAAAGATGAATCCTGATAGGTACTACTAAGTACTAAGTCTAATATTAGATTCAGATTGATTTTTGAATTTTGCTGAATTTAAAATTTTAAATGATTTAATGTCTTTTGCAGTTGAATGATGGGTGCATTTTGATGGAGCTGCAAAATATCTAAAAGTTATTATCAAGATTCTCTCTCAGACGGTGTCATCTAGTGGATATTAGCGCAACTGGTCAATATTTGGCCTTATCCATTCCAAGCAGAGAAATCGTCTAAATCAGAAACACCTTATCAATCTTGTTTATATATATTATAATTTAAGGTTGGGACTAAAGTGAATTTAGGAGGAAGTTGACTTGAAATACTCTAATTCCACTGCAAGTACTTATGTTGATGAGGATGAAAATTCAATGATTGGATGGGTCATGAGTTAGCAGGAGTCAGAGCTTGATGAGCCAGGATCGTCTTCCTCGATCAGCTAGTTTTGTAGCAGCGAGGCTGGGATGGATGCTGAACAATGGACAAGTAATATTCATCACAGGACTTTAACAGATACATCACATTATTCCTCCACGCCATATATTCGGTCCAGAGAGGAAAAGGAAAGGCAGCTACATCTTCATTAGAGTATTCAGTTCATTCAGATTCATACACTAGAGAGAGTGGTGCTAGTGTTTCTTCAGATAGTGAAGGATCTAGTGATCAGGAAGGGGCCGGAGGACAAGAGTTGCAGCCGCCTATTCATCTTCGATTCATTGGTGAGTTGCAGTTTAGTCATGTCACATAGGATACAGATCATAGTACATCAATTGGTAGATACTGTGGTAATATGATTTCATATAGGCAACGGGCTCTGCGAGGTCGTTCAGGATATAATACAGCTACAGCTCTTGCACGTGTAGGATCCATGGATGTATCAGGATCATCCTCATATTTAGAATCTTTTTACTTGCAGCTACCGGTAGCTTGTAATCCATATGGTCCATATGGTACATCTAAGACATCTTCTAGTGGTTATTATTCCATATAACCCGGAGCATCTTACGGATCTGATTTTGCTACTGGTATATTTGGATGGGCTCTTGCATAGCCATATTATTAGTCTTTGGATACCTTTCAAAATCAGGATCTCAGTGAGGGATCTGCGATGAGTTACAATCCATCATGCATATCTTTTGGGATGAGCTTATAGAAGTATCATGTCCTCTGGTTAGAGGAATTTACCGATCTTCCTCAGTATATAAAGAATTCCAATATTTATGGACATCGATACTCAACCTGATTCTAAATATTGGTATGTAATTATATTTATATTTTATCTTTCACTTTCATTAATTACTGATAATCTTATTTTAATTATAATTTTATATTTTATTTTAATTAGAATTAATGTATTAGCATTTTTTAAATCCTAAATCCTAAACCTTGAATCCTAAAATTTAGGTTTCCTAAATCCTAAATCATAAACCCTAAATCCTAAAAAAAAAATCTAAATCCTAAAAACCGGCATGCCCACCATACCGATACACGGTACGGTACCGGTACCATACCATACCAGTTTAGTGCCAGTATGGATCTTGGTACCGGTACCGGAATCCTTGATTGCTACCATTACAACAACCAACAGGTTGTAGGAGGAGGTGGGTAGGCCGCAACCAATGATGATGGAGGCAAACGGATAAACGCTACCAGGCATAACAATGGCTCGCAAGCATAATGAAAGGGAAAAATTAGGGGAAAAGGGAAGAGTAATGGTTTGGGAGAAGAAAAAGAGAGAAATGATAGGAAGGGAAAGGAGATGAAGTTTGATATAAAGTAAAAAAATATCCATAAACCTTGGCACTAGTGATAATCACCGTTTCTGCTATTTGTGGCTGCTGGTTGACCTTTCAATAGCCATTGATCGACCCACTAGTTGCTACAAGGTTGGTGGTAGCCTTCATTGTCGTCTCTCATCTCCCATATGGGGCTTATATAGGAAGAAAAAATGGGAAAAGAAAACCTTAAAGTGATAGAATTTAAGCAGGCTGGGCCTAGGCACCTAAGCAGCTAAATTTAAGCAGGCTGGGTGACTTCCTAGGCACCTAAGCAGCTAAATTTAAGCAGGCTAGGTGACTTCCTAGGCACCTAGGCAGCTAAATTTGACAACACTAGGAATGCATGAGCTGTTTATACAGATTCTGCTCTTTCTCCATCATTCTATTTCTTCATATCATTCTTTTGTTCCATGTTTCCTCTTTTTCGCTTCTTTTTCATCTTAGTATTTTTGCATCATTCACTTTTATGAACTTGTGATCTAGCTAAATGTCTCCGGTCATGTGATAGGTAGAGAGCCTCTTTTGGCCTTTAAGATAGGATGTTTATTTCATCACTATTAATTTGTCGTTAGGGTTTTATTCTATTGTTGTTCTTTTCTGCTTCATCTACAACCATGGTTATCAAACCTGGACTGGACATCAACCTAGCCAAGGGGCTAGATCACTTGGTCATGGTTCCAACCACTCAGTCTGTTGGTTGGGTCTGTGACATTAAAAACTTGAATATTTTATTAACAGAATATCAAATGATATAAAAATATATCTAGATATTTTTCTCATACTTCACAGTTACAGCCTCTTCCATAAAATTTCGAAGATCTCTTTCCGAATTCATAATCAATGAAGAAATACCTTTTTGCAGAGGAAAAATAGCAGGATCTCCATTATTATTATTATTGAACATAAAGATTTCTTCCCATCATCTTCATTGAGACTTGAATGCGGTTATATCTCTCCTGGATTGGGAGAGAAAAGGAAAGAAATAGTTATGAAGAGGAAATAGAAAGATCAAGAGGGAGGTAAGGAGGGTGTTAGAGGGTGAGATAAGAAAAGATTCAGGTTGCGTTTGGTAGATTGCCAGGCAATCTTGAAAGGTAACATGGATTGTTAGTAATATAGATTGCAAGTAATGTAGATTATTATGTTTAGTACATATGAATAATGTTGCATAATATAAGATCAAAATTTTAAAATATCTTTAAATTAAATATATATTTATTATATAAATATATTTTAATATTTTATTTATTTATCAAAAATATAATTTTTAATATTTTATATTATAATATATATATAATGTATAATATATTATATTTTTATATATTTTTTAAAATTATTTTTATATTAACTAAGTTTAATATAAAAATTTATATATTACATATATAATATATAATATATTATTTAAATATATTAAATAATTTAATATATTATTAAATTTGATATAACATAATATATTTATATTATATATAAATGCATTTAATCTAATGTATTTATATAATATATAAATATATTTAATATAAAACATATGTTATTTTATATTATATTATTATAATATTATATAATATGATATTATATAATATTATATGATATAATATATTAATATTGTATTATCTTATATTACATACTATAATAATATTACATTTATAATATTAAATTATATTATAATATTATATACTTTATAATATATAATATTATAATACTATGTAAAATAAAATATTTTGTATTTTATATTATATTATGATATAATATAATATAAGTAGAACCTAAAGGATGATGGTGTGAAGCTATGTTTTCCATCCTGTCCATGGCGACGTGATGCATATGCAAGTAGAGAGGCCGTGGAACTCTTTTTTTTCTTTTAGATTTTCTTTGTTAAATAGAATTCTTTTTGGTTTGGACTTTTTTTATTAAAATAAAAGTCCTAACAAGATTTCCAACAAGTCCTAACAAGATTTTATACTCTTTATCGTAGTGTTTTAAAAGGGAAGCCTAAGATACCATTTTGGTGTACACCGAGGGATCATGAGAGTGAGGCTTTGTAAGGGAAGAGAAATATTAAAAATATTAAGAGCCCTCTATAATAAAAAAGAGTTTCTTATATCCCCTATTAATGTTATATAATATTATAATATAATATTATACTATAATATAATAATATTATATTATAATGTTATATTAGATTTTATATTATATTATAATATAAGAGGAAGGGAGAAGGGGAGGGTAGTATTGTTCAAAAGATTATCTGAAAGGTAATCTGGATTACTATCCTTTCAAAGGCAATCCAGATTGTCTTTTTGAAGGCAATTCAAATTACCAGGCAATCTAGATTGTTGTAAAAAAATATACCAAACATAGTAATGTGATGGGACTCCTTTAAATTACCGGCAATCTAGATAGATTGCTTGCTACCATCCCAGGGACTTCCTGGAAACATCTCTTATAATTTGAACTTATCTTCTTCCTTCACACTACACACCAAGTTTGAGATTAATGCCCATGGTCGATGCCATGGCCAGTCCTCATTATGTTTCCTGGTCTGAATATTCTCAAGTTCCTCCCATAAAATATACTCCAAAGAACAACTGCAGTTAACATTGTCCAGGCTAGCTTGTCTTCCTTTTTATGTATCAAATTATGCATTTCATACATCTCATGTTATCAGCAACAGCTGCATTTCCCACTTGAAACAAAGTTATAGTTTGTCCATAAAACTTTCACAAACCTACAGTCAAAGATTAGATGAGCAGCAATTTAATCTTGGCATTCACACATTTGACACTTCAGATCCCCCTGAACATCCTTTGAATAAGATTATCCTTGGTTGGCAATCTGTTTCAATACAAAACCTAGCCGAAGATCCTGACTTTAAGATTGATCCTAAATACCATTATTTTCAATCTCCTGTTATGAACAATTGATCCTAAATACCAAAAATGATCACTTTTTAAAGATATTCCACATATTTTTTTGCATATGTCACTATTCTGTCTTAGTTTGATAAGTTTACCACCTTGAAATAGGAGTTTAAGTGCTGAGGAACTTCAAGCTCCTTAATTTTTACTCACCTTTATTTCTATTTCTAATTTTATTAAAATTGAATTCTATATATTCTGTTTTGATTCTACTTAACCTAAAGCCCCTGGATTCTAATGTACTTGATAATTCCAACTTATGATTAACCCCAACATTAGTTTCATTCGCTAAGACTATATTGTCTGTAAATAATGTGTACCAAGAAAATATCATTTTGAGGATGCCTCTAAGCTCATTTATAACTAGCTCAAAAAGGTAAGGACCTAGAGTATATCCTTGATGTAAATCTGTTGTAATGGAAATTCACTAGTATTACCATCAGTAGTTCTTATACTAGTAACTGCCCCATATGTCCCTTAATACATTAATATATCTCATAGAAACTCATTTCTATTCTAACATATACCATATGACTTTGCAGGGACTCTATTATATGCTTTCTCTAAATCAATAAAAACCATTCTCTTTTCTCTATACTTCTCCATTAACCATTAAAGGAGAAAAATAGCTTCCATGATTGACCTTCCTAGCATAAAACTTGGTATTTTTGTTTCACATTTCAATCTATACTTAATCACCCTTCCCCAAGTTTTATAGTATGTTTCATTAGTTCAATACCATGATAAGTGGAACAATTTTGAACATCATCTTTAGTGTTATGAAACCTGACCTCATGATTATTTTGGGTCTACCATTTGGTATGGGTGTAAGGCTGTAAATTGTGTTTAGATCTAGCTCATGTGACATCATTTTGGGGTGCATGTACCCAGATTGGTAGCATGGTGGAAGATGAGTCTTGACATTATAATTTAATTTATTTCACTATCTTGTGATTTAGTTATGATCATGTTTTTAGAGCTGGAACATGAACTAGGTCTTTGTTTTAACTATATCAGGAATGATTTTGAGGGGTCTCAATGAGATGCATTTTTCAGTCTTGCCGGATCCAGTGTGAAGTGTTTCAGGACATTGATTGCTTTTAGTTTGATATCCTCGATCTTTCATACTATTTGCTTGATGCTTTCTGTTTTTCCTTCTACAGAATAATCCTGGTGTAGCATAAAAATGCTATAGTCTGAAGTCAGAATTATTGTGGGTATTGATGCTTCTACTCAGCCTATAGGTGTTGGTTTTAATTTGAATGGAATTTGACTGTTTCTATGTTGCTGAGATTTCAAGCCATCTTTCTTTAAGAAGGTATCTTTTTGGACATTGACAGCATACTTGACATGATTAGCTATGCAAATTTGTTTCACAAATGCATGCCATAATTCTCCAATCCACCTTCATTACTGGCTCTGCCCCACCAATGGCCAGCCCGTCTAGCAACAGATTGTCCTTGCAAGTGGCTTATCTATATAACTATATCCAGCTATACATTAACATGCCAACTGGGGAGTTAAGTAGTTTTTTGCTGATCTTCACATTGCTTCCTTAACTTGCGATGACTGATTTGGATCGTGACTTTGCTAACACTTGAACCATAATTCATAATTGTTGCTTGATGATTAACTTGCTGTTTGGAAAATAAAGAATTGTCTTATGCTTCTTATCAGAGTCAAAGCAAATTTGGGTCTATGCTATCTTGGAGATTGTATATATTCTCTGCCTTTTCTTCAAGCAGGGATCATATTCACTTTTGACCTGCCTTTCATGTGATGGTTAGAAACGTGCCCACATAGCCTGTAGTCTGATTTTTTATGGGTGAAAGAAGTACTTATATCAACTAATGTTGAAGCAATGGTTATGTAAACAAAATGGGTGGATTTGACCCCATCTGATTCATGTTTTCTTAATAACTGTTAGCAATTCGGACACATGCAATGCACAATAAAAAAATAAATTAATAAAAAATGAGTTCGAGGAATTGGGGATAAAAGAGATAATATACAAGGACTAGAGAAAACACATCGATGTTTTTGTTTGTTTTTAATTTTAAAAAGAGTCAAATAGGTTGGGGATGTGGATGATAGATGGGTAGGAGAAACTATGTAGACGAGATATAGAGATGCAAAAATAAATAAAACTTTATGTGGATTGTGTATCTAGCTTTTTAATCATGGCTTTTTTAGCAAATATTTATGAGGAAAGGAACTAAGGTTGTTGCAGTCACAAAATTTGATAGATGGAATCTAATAAAGAATATATCTTCCTTTATGTAATATAGTGCGGATATTAATAATTACACTCTTACTTTTGTTGCATGCACCTTTTCTTTATCTTTCGTTTAAAGATAAAAAGCCAAACACAGACAAGCAGCTCTGGGACTCGTGTCCAGAGGCTTAAGAGTTGAGATTTGTCACTTTGGCTTGACAATCTCAAAGCTCGTTCTTTTTAAATGTAATTGAACTAGCTGCTTAGGATGTCCAATGAAAATCCATGTTACCATGCACCTACAATATCTATCTAGCGAGCATGGGTTATAGTCTGTCATGAATGGGCAATGAGTTGAAGGTAAATTATACTGGATATTATGTGTTATTGTATTGTTTATATTTAGATTAGTAGTCATGTCAAGACTCAAGATTAAAAAAGAAATGGTTTTAATCAGGCCAATGGAGTTTTTGTTTTGGCATTTTTCATGGTTTGATAGTTTTGCTTGACATTTTAGAACTTAGGTAAAAAAATCTGAAAAAAATAAAAAAATATTAGAGGTAGAAAAATTAAAAAACAATTACAACTTGACAGTTGAGAGTATTTTATGTTATTTTTATGTTCATTGTTTGTGTGATTTTGGCAGATATAGGCTGGAGTTAATATTGCATGTAATTATACTTGACATATTGTGCTCTGAACATGTATATTGTTTACTCATTGAACTTCAGTTCTTCTAAAAAATCATTATGTTTAGCAACTTTGAGACTCTTAGTACCTGGTGTATTGAAGTCTGTCTTCATCATTTTGAGATAGAACTCGCAAACATATTAAGTTTGTGTTTATTTTTTCCTCATCTTTTTGAAGTTAAGTGGCTTTTGATTAAATGCATGCAACTATAAAATAGAATATGTAATATTAAAGACAAGCTTTTATTGTATAACAAACATTGTTGTGTATCATTTGCATTAGACTTTGTAAAATGCTATAATGCATTTAAGTGCTTAGTCCAAAAGCCCATCTGGGGGCTTTGGGATTGAACCCCCAACTTTTTCAAAACTACATTTATTAAAAATAAATATTTATTAGAAAATAGGTTTTAGCTGATTTTGGTTGGTTTTAGTGAGATTGAACAATACCAAGAGACTCCTTGTTAATGATTCACATTAGCTTTAAGCTCTCCACCTAAGAAATGAAGGTCCGGGTACCTAGGTAGTAGGTCTACTATGGGCAGAATTTTTTGTTAGATGTTTGGGGATTAGTGACAAGGATTTCAAGTTGAATGTGGCTGTAGAATTTGCTTAAATGGAAATAAACGTAAGGTGTCTATACATGCAAGATTTGTGATATTTGACCATGGGTACTTTACATAGGAAGTTGTTGACCATAAGCTATCAGTATAAGTTTGACTCTAGATGGTTCCCAAAAACTGCATTATCCATCTCTTCCCCCCTCCCTCCCTCTCCCCTCCACAATCCTTCCTCCTTCCATTGCTAAACTTTGTTTATTTATAAGGTCTTGCTTAAATCTCAAAGGTAAATACTCATTAAATTACACTGTAGAAGCACCAGTCTAATGTCTTCACCTTGCTAGAATTCTATTAGCTATGTCAATCGAGCTCTTTCAATACTGCTTGAGTGGAGATAAAAAATAAGCTTGCCAAGATATCTTTTGGCCCACTATTTTGTAATGTTTAATCTTCACTCCTGTTATATTTCAAAATTGCATGTTATATGCTTTTCATCAATCTAGTTAATTATAAATTTTTTATCCTCCAAATTTTCATTTATTATTCAAATCTATAATTGAACATTTCTTTTCCCACAAATGAATATATAATAGATGCATGGCACCACATGGTACGTATGCATTTCCCCTTATTTGATTACTTTTAAGGACAGAATTTCTACCACCGAGATGGATCCCAGTCCTCACTCTTCACTGGACCTTGTCTTCTTTTTCTGTTTGCATAAAATTTTTCCAAGGATTGTGAAATCATTGAGGATTGTGATAATCATCTAGCCTTTTTCCAACTATCTTTGTTTGGCTCTATGGATCCTCATGCACCAACAATTGTTTCAACATGTAAGGCAAACTATCCGACTAATGTTTACAAGCCTTCTAGGTCTTGTGGATAGATCCTATCTTTTCCAAAGTTGTTAGGCTAAGACCTTATAGAGTTGACATTAGTTTAGGAAATATGTTTAGAACAATTTCATATGTGATGGAAAGTGCCTAGGTCCATAAATCTGAAACTGCATATACGATAAGGGAATATAGAAATGCAAGTATTAGGAAAGTTTATACTTGTTGAAATTGATCAGATGATCCAAAACAACATTTTTAAAGTAGTTGCATGATATTAAGAAGCTTTTTTATTTTTGTAATTTAGTTGTGTTCATGCATGTACACAGAGGATGAGTGGTACACTATTGCATTTATTAATCCCTCCTAAACAAATGAGTTTCTCCTTTTTCTTTGTAGCTACATTTTCCTTGTGGATGATTTTTCCTTGAGAAGGGAAAGGATGGGGGAAAACATGCTTGAAGCATCCTTAATGCATGTTTTATTTGATATACAGTGATATGTTAAATGAGGTAAGTCCGATGAAGAATAAAGTTAGGTAGGGTATGGCTTTGGTTATGGCCAGGGAGGGGTAAGCCCAACGAAGAATAAACTAGGATAAGGGTTTAGTGTTAGGGCGGAGGAAGTGGGCTACCCAAGTTTCCCTATGTCTTTGCGCGTATATTTATTGGGCAATCTAACCCATTGGAAATAAGGGAATACTTTTTTCCCTTTCAATGGAGGTTGAGGGGATGGGGTGTTAGAGCAAGCATGCATAAGTTTTGAGTTTATAAAAAGAAATGCTGGAGCTGCTATTACCGCAGTTTAGATTGGTGCTCCTCAGCAGGTGTTTAAATGGACAAATTAGAAATAAGAGAAACTATGTGATGTGGAATTAGGGGAGTAAAGCATTGGAGATCGACAATAAGACCTCCCTTGATTGTTGACTTGAATGCTTCAACCAAGGTTGTATAGTATCATCATGAAGGATCAGGTAAATGACTCTAGAACAAGGTAAAAGAAATTCAGTCAAAGCATTGTAGAATTTTTGATGAATCACTGTTTTGTAATCAATTTCATAATCCTAGATTTTATCCAAAGTCTAATAACTTAAATCCTTTAGTACTCAGTAGGTTTGTATCAAATTGAGTAAACTCTACCTACATACTTTCCAACAGCACTTCAGGTTTTGCTCAGATACTGCCTTACCGCCGTTCCTAGTAAGTTAGCACCAATTGACCATAGTCTAAAGTTTTCCTAGTTTGCTTGTTTGAGTCTTGTGTTGTGCAATGTCTTCCCATCAGTTTAGGGCTAGATTGAGAAGTTATATGCACGTATGTTTGCAAAGTTTGTTCTTGGTTGTAAATGAGCAGAAGCTTGGGTTTATTTCCCTCAAAGGAATATTGATAGTGTTGACTTGAAATATTCTGATTGGCAGTGGCTTCAATCAGTCTTTCAGTGGCAATGAGTCCTTCAAAGTCTTTGTTGAGGAACATGTGCTCTCCTGGTTCTCCTTTCAAGATGAGATGTAACTGCCCTATATTTGTTTACTTATATTCTATTAGGTATTATGTTGGCAGAACCTTAATCACTTAGGAAGACAAAATTGTGGAACTCTTAGAAAATTGAACTTTACCTAGGTCATACCATGCTAGATTAGGTACAAGAGCAAGTTTTGCTCTTGATGCAGTGATTTCAGGTTGTTCTAGACAAGGTTCGCCATGTTGGTAAAGGGCCTTGTACTGGTGCCAATTGGTCGCTATGTCGACATGGGCTATTTTGGTGTACCGAGTATTGATATGCCCCCGTACTGCCTATCAGTACTGAACCAATACAGTATGTATGTCAAATCATGGATCTAGATTTGGGTTACTTTGTATTACTCGGTACGCCCCCCATACGGCATATCGGTATTGAACCAACACAATATGGTATGGCAAACCTTGGGTCTAGATGTGGGTTACTTTGTGTCTGTTTTTTTTTTTTAATGGAACTGTGGTGGAGATTCCACCATCAGGTTTCAACCCTGATCCTTAGGTGGAGAGGGACATCAACAGGCTAAGTCTTGTTGGCATCCTATATGCCTTTTGGAGGCTGAGCTCTTTTTGGTACATGGTTTTATTTATGTTAGACCTGGTGTTGCAAGGGCATCCTTTGGGTCCATATAGTAGTCAACGGATGTCCAATAGTCCAAGCTTTTCTATTTTGTTCGGTTTAAAATTATTTAGGTCTGATTTATCTATTTTATTTCATTCAGTCATTGATGTATTTAAATTCGAAAGTGACTAGGAGTTTCTGTTCATGATCTTTAAAGAGTTCTTCTAAGAGTTAAAGAGGTGGTTAATCAGTGAGATTTTTTGAGTGATTTCTTTCTATGTTTGTATGAATCCTAAATGACTCCAACTAAGAACTTTTTTAGGGTCTTCTTGAGTCCATAAAGAGTCCAAAAGGAGTCTGTTGCAGGGCATTGTATGTTGGTTTTGAAGAAAGAAGGTCTAGTTCTATCAGTTCTCGCTCTTGTACTTCTTCTTCCCTATCTGTATTATCACTCTTTTTCACTACTGGTTCTGTTCTCTTTACCTCTTATGCTATTGCTCTTTGCTAATTGCTGGTTGCAAACTTGGTTTTTAGGAAATATTAGTTCCTTGGCATGGTTAATATTCATTTGCTATACTAATTTATTTGCTTATGTGCTAAGTTCTTTTGTAGATATATAGTATTATGGGTTTGATATCACTTGTTTATTTTGGTTAAAAAAATCAAAAACATTTGATGTTACTTCTTTATTTTGATTAAAAAAAATACAAAACCATTGTGCATCTATAATCTACGTGCATAATTTGATCTATTATGATTACACACCTATATTTGACTGTTTAAGAGAACTGTAGATTGTGTTTGATTCATCCTCTCACATCTAGAGCGCACCATAAATGGAGTAAATTTCAAGTTTTTCTATTGACCGTCCTAATCTTGTAATCTGGACAGCCTGCAACAAAGTCCTTCATAACGTAATCATTTACCAAGGTCCACTATCGAATGCAGGCAGCCCTAAGTTATATATTCTACATCACCTGGTGCATCTTCTGCTGAGACCTCTGATACACTGAGTGGTTTTAACAATGGAGTCTCATGTGCAGTGGGAAACAAAGCAAGGAGTAGGGACGCTTAAGTGATATAGGTGCTGATTTAAGATCATTACTTAAAATCCCATTACTCTGTTTTTAATGAAGATCTTTGCATCAATTTTAGTTATGGTATTCTAGAGGAGATCATGGAACATGATGTTGGATATCAGAATTTGAACATGGTTGATGCGATTTTCTGCTCATGTTTAACTGATACGTAAATGGAAAATTTACCTTTGCTATGGTTATGTTTACTCTAGAAACAAGTATAAAAATTAATGAGATAATTCTAATTTGATGCTGTAGAAATTATGGTGGCAGGGTAATTAAAATATGACTATTGTTCCAGTCGCAAGCAATGGAGGTTTAGCATAATACAGTGGAAGATCTCTTAAAATACCAAATCCTGTACATGTAGAACATCTGCATGCTTCCATCCATGAGATCAAAAATGCTGCTCTAGGGTAGATGATAGTGCTTCAGGAATTCCCACTGCTGTATTTTGTGTCAGCATTAAAGAGGATGAATGGAGGTAAAGAGTACAATGTCATATTAGAGAACAATTGCTTAAAATAAAATTCTGAAGGAAACATACAAAATTTTTTATGTTGGAAATTCTGAGGTATTAATAAAATAATGAAGCTGATATACTAGATGAACTTAGAAGGGAACAGGATTCAGATTGTGTATCATTTTTGCTTCAGATGATGGCTGCAAAATAAGTCTGTAGCATATCATTCTCCTATTTGGCTTGAGTACACATTATCTTTCTATACATTTTGGGTGTTCCTTCGGTGGCATTTTCATCTTATGGATAAGGATGTTGCTAAAGCAACTTTCATTAATCATAGAAGATACATGTAGTGCACTTGACATTTTGCCTGGAGATAAGTAGCAGTCATGAAGCATAATTATTGTTTATTCTACTACATGCTACATGCAAACAGGAGAGCTTTGGGTTAAAATTTTTTAGCTTCAGCAACAATGTTCCTCAATTGTTGCTGGAGAACGTAGATGTTTTGTACCAGTCAGAATTTTTGGGGTATCTATTAAAGTAATTGGCAGGCTTATTGTTATGTTTCTTATCAGATGAGTAACTTGATCGATCATTTATTTATTTTAAAGGATATCTATTTATGTGGTGAAGAAACAAGAGAGATTTACTATGAGGTGATAGATTTTGGTTGTGTGCCGTCTGCATCTTTTTTGTCCTATTGTCCTGTATGCTGAACGCTTTTTGGCAGTTAAATTTGAGCCAAATCATTTTAAAACTTTTTAAGTATCCGGTCCATATTAAGTCTTTTGTTGGATTGTGTTCTCAGGCTTGAAGCAAAAGGGTGCAAGTTGAAATGGGCTTGATGTCAGGAAAAGACAGATGCAATTAAAAACTTAGGAGGGTTTAGGTTTAGGTTTTAGGTTCAGATTTCCTTAGGAAAGGAGCTTGTGGGAAATAGATTATAGACTGAGGAGGATGGTAACTAAAATCCAAAAGACAATTTTCACAAGCACCTGGTTTTATTCAGCATGATAGACAGGTTGATCACAACTCCTAAGTCTGTTTTGGGTTCTGTAACACTCCAGAAAAAGCTTACAAGCTACACTTTTTCATTACTTTTTTTGTTTCAAACTGTAATTTTGTACAGCTGTTGCATGTAAACATGCGAAATAGAACATGTTTATTTTCATGATCGATTAATATAAATGAATTTCTTGAGGAATGTTTGTATTTTTACTAAACTAACATGATATGCTAAATTAAGTGCTTGAGAAAAGGTCATTGCATTTCTTTGACATTCTTTCTTTTCTTTACTTCCAATCTATTTCAATTTTCTAGATTTTTTTTTTTAAATTTTTTTTACAAGTTTATCATTGCCTAAGCATCCAGCTGCTTTCCACTGTATGGTCTGGAAATTTCCTCTGCTGCGCGCGTCCCACGTCTGCCGTTTGTAAAGACTACCATCAAGCATCTTCAGATGGGAAAAAGCTATTTGACGGTAAGTTAACCAATGCCTGCATTAGCTTGTGCATATTCAATGAAATCTCCCGAGGGTGCTTGGCAAAGAAGCTAACCAATTGGCTTAGATTATATCTAGCTTGTACTGCAAGCATCAGTGGTACCAGGGCTCATTATCCAGGAGAAAATTAGTGATTGTGCGAGGCCTCGAGATAGCTTGTGACTGAAAGGAAAATAACGGGGGCAGATGATCAAGACAATATTTTGTATCAACCAAGAAGATTATCCAGCAAAATACCTCGAGCAACGAACCACGTAAGAAAGAACAAATGAATATTTGATTGTTTAATGGAGAAAACAGAGAATATTTGTGTAGTAATCCCGAAGAAGGGGTAAACTTGCGTACGACTAATTTGGTAAGCAATTGTTGTTAGCCGCTTCTCTTTTCCAAGCGTGTGACATCTGGTCGACAAAGCAGTTTAGAAACTCTGATGGAGGGAAACATCGAGGGTCGTCATATCTCTGGATGAGACCTTATTTATAGATTTTCTCAAGCTTAAGGTAATGCAGGTGCAATTGTAACGAAGCAACCTTGTAAAAATTCTTTTGTTGTCAGGTTGTGTATGGATGAGAACTGTAAAATGTAAATATGAAGATGCTTAATAGTTGAAAGAAGCCGAGGACTTGAAAGATTGGAAGTTAGTTCATGGAGTTCTGCTAGAAGCCTTCATAATTTCTTAGGCAAGCTGCAATCATTGCGGTGAACATTGGGAATACGCAAGTCCAGCCAGTGGAGTAAGAGCTCAACAATATTATCCATCGAGAGGTTGATACATCGGTTTGGTGACTATATAGGGAAATTGATGATCATCAAAGGCACGCGCTAACTACCATGAAGAGATTTATGGAGAAATTTAGAAAGCTATGTGGAAGATGCCGGTGGTGCCCAAGATGTGAATTCTTGTATGGAATATTCATGGAGTTGCGCTGCTCACTGGTAACTCCGTTTGGAGAATAAACTTCAGTTTGGATGGTGTCCAATCTATCAGAGAGATTAAAAATACTCGATGGTTTCTGAATGTGAAAGAGCGACTGGTAAAAGGAACCGGAGGTCATTTGGGATCTTTTAGAGTCAGGAAGGATGCCTGGTGGATGCTAAGAGATGAGATGTACAGGGGATTTTCTTCTTTTGACGGAAGGTTGCACAAAGGAATGTAAATTATGCAGCGTTTAATTACAAAAGAAATCATCGTCGTATCTATCCGAGGATTCGGAAGTTGGTCGGAGATTTCAAGCCTACCATACAAAAAAAATAGAAGCTCACAGGACGGAGGAGCATGGATCAAATGGATACTTTACCGAGAAACTTTATTGAAATATAAATGCCAATGGCACTAGATATGAAATTTATTTCCGGGATGGGATTGACAGCAGAGGATTTTTTTTTTTTTTTAAATTTTTTGAGGTGCTTAGGGGGCAAAAAAAATGCCAAGGATTCTATTATGGAGGAATGGCAGGGGGATATACACAGCAGAGGATCCTACCAGCAGAACTAGATTTTTTCTGCTTTGGCTGCAGAAAGTAGATTAGGCGGAGCTTGTTGCATTACAGGAGTTTGAATATAATAGTTTTCTTGACAAAAAATGTGAGTTTAACCATTTCCTTGGTTTGCAAGATGGCTGCAAACATGGTAGTTCGACTTTGAACATTTTTGTGAGCAAAAGGTTCTTATCGTGCATCCATCCAGAGAATTTAAATCGAGTTGGGGAGGACGAGAACTCCGTTGTGCGGTTTCTTTCTTTCTTTCTTTTTTTTTTTTTTTTTTTGGGTAACAACTCCTTTGAACATTTCGGGCTTCTTACCACGTAGTTTAAAAAAGAACCAATAAAACCGTACAATTGAGATCTAAAAAAGCTGAACCGTAGATTATTGCGATATCCTTCAGCCGAATTGGGCACAAATAATCCAAGGACCAAGGCTCAGCAGCTACAAGGATCTTAAGAAACCCTAGCCACCACTCTAATTCACGTTAGAAGCATGGATGAGCCTTGAAGCGAGCTCTTCTTTTTCTTCTTGGTTTTTTTTTTTTTATTGGTGAGTTGAAGCCAGCTTCTTGATACGGACAAAAATGTAAGAACAGCAAGACAATTTAAAGAACTACTTAATTAAGCGGCAGTCAGAAATAAAAATCACTCAATAATGGAAAAGATAATATTTTTTTATAGATAGAGGAAGATAAACAAATATGAGCGGCTTGTTCCTCTCAACTCTTTCTGGATCTTCTTCTTCTCTATTGGGAGAGCGCTCACCGTGCTCGATTCCTCCAAACGCTCAACCGCGACGAAGTGGAATGCCCAGACTCCAATACAGCGGAGACCCAAGAAAATCACCAACTTGAGCTTTTCTCTTACCCATCTTTTCTGCATCAAATTTTCTATCTTGAACAATCTCAGAAATTACGGATTAAAACAATAACAAACCCTTTACATGCTACATATCGAATTCCAATTCTAGCGTTCAGGAATCCAAATTACAAAGAACAGCACGTAACTTCTGGTCTTCTCTCTGTTTTTTTTTTTTTTGTTGGGAAATATCTCCATTATGGTTCCCGCGAGTGTTCTATGTACAATTGGGCACTCGAGATTCCTTCTTGTATGGCATTTATACGAGTTATTGCTCCATCTAAGAGGAAAGCAGCTGGTGGTCAAGAAGCAGCGTCGGCGAGGGAGGAGGAGAAGGGAAGGAGTAATAGTAGTCGTAGAAGGAGTCGGGGACGCCGGCGGCGGCCCAAAGGCGGTCGCTGAGGGAGTCCTGCATCTCCTCCGGGATGAGTGGCGTGCGGCAGAGCGGGCAGGTGCGCTGGTCATGCTCCATCCAGCGGTCGAGGCACCCGCGGTGGAAGATGTGTCGGCAGTTGGTCAGCCGCCGCACCTCCTCCGCCGCCTCGAATTCGTAGAGGCACACCGCGCAGTTGTCCCCCAGGTGCTGCCCCTCCCCCGCCAGCTCCTCGTACCGGACCACCGGCAGGACCTCCTGGATCAGCATCGCCGACGCCGACCGGAATTCCGGGCGGTGGTGCTGGCCGTGGCCGTGGGGGGCAGGGGGGTCGGACCAGGGGATGTCCGAGTCGAGGAGGTCGCCGAGGCCGACGGCGGTGAAAACCGAGGAGATGAGGCGCCGGACGAAGCCGAGGAAGAAGACCGCGTGGAGTAAGAGCTTGGGGAGGATCAGCTCTGAGTAGCCAACCGGGAATCCCATTATATTAAGATCGGCAGAAACTCCTTCAAGATTACCTGGGAAAAGGATCGCCTTTCCTTCCCCTCCTTCACTCTTTCCCTTTTCGCAAAACCGATAGCAAGAGAAATTGGAATTTGGTTTGGGTTATGAGACACTTCACCACCACCTCTCTTTCGCTCTCCAGTTTCCTGGAACTCTGGGAGGGGGTGGGGGTGGGGGTGGGTGCGGGTAAAATGATGCTGGGGGCTGCCGCAGCTGCTAGCTGGGTTGCTTTTATGCTGGGGTTGGGGGGGGGAGGGGTTGGAAAATACCATGTGAATGCAGTGATAGAATTATGCTTATAGATTAGGTGGGGATTTGTTTGAAGAATTAGCGGTGGGGTCGTATAATATTTTGTTAGATTTTGTTTTTTTTTGTTTTTTATTTTCATTTTATTTTTTTTGATACTTAGGATGGGGATGGTCGCAGGAAGGTGCGCCTCCCATAAGCCACCAACGGCCCTTTTTCTTTTTGAAGCGTTCTCTCTCGTTTCCTACTTTGAACTGTTTTTTGTCCGTTCTCTCTTCTTCGTCAATATTATTATACATCTTTTATGTTACATCTTAAAAAAAATCTAGAAAATTTGATGGTTCAGTCTGGACTATTCCTATCAAGATTAAACTAAAATCAATGAAGGATTTCATCATTTAAATGTGATTGGCTTGAAACTTCATATGGCCATTCTACGGAAATAACCTAAACCAGGGCTAGTCAGTCAGGCTCATTCCGATCCCAACTGGGTTGAACGGTTGGGAAGGGAATCGAAAGGACCCAAACCTGACCTACGAGATTGGACTCTAGATTTCAAGCGTGATGGGTCTACGTCTCGCAGGGGACTGAGTACCTCTGTTGGCGGCAGGCTCATCATTGTGCTGGTACGTGGGCTGAAATTTTTTTTTTTTTTTTTTTTTTCTTCTTTTAGACCAGGAGAGCCGTGGATTATTATCATCTCCTTGTCCTTTCTCTTTTAATTTTAGACTAATAGTGACGTATTGTGACGGCCAGAACATTGCTCGGCTTGATATATATATATATATATATATAATAGATCATACGCAGCTAGATTTTAAACTAGCAGCCTTGATGGGGGAGCCCCATGCGGCCATGACTGCATTATATGTTGATGGATATATATAGGTTTGAAAAATTATTATTTTCTAAATTATTGTTAGTAAATTGCTTGTTTGGTGAGGAAGCTGCCATCTTGTGTAGCATTTATGGACATTAATTGGAGAGTTGCATGTGGTCCTTGGACTTGAAAATGTCTCGCACGCGGATGCGTTTATAATTTTGATGTTGGCCAAAACTTCGGAGCACTAGCGTAGGTTGTTAGCTATGCTAGCAAGGGCATGAAGTTTGTCTCATCTAGCTATTTCAGGTCTTTCAATCTAGAATTTTGACCACGGGAGTTTGTTCACGCTGAGGTCAGCTCTGGGATTTGTTTCTAAGCATGAAATGAATACGTGGAAGTAACGTATCGGAAGTGTAAGATACTTAGATTCGCATGGAGCGCCTATGCGAGGTTGTTACGTAGGTCAGGGCTGCGGCGCCGAGAAGCTACCCCAATGAATACGATCTCGAGATGTGATTGGAATCGGAAACTACAAACAAGAAGTGTCTTCAGCTGGAATAAATTAAGCAACCGGAGGTCCTAGCTCCAAATCAGGGGGAACGAAGCAGCTCAATTGTAATTCTCTACACGGGGTGGGTGTCCAGCATAGCATGCCATGCCACCGGAGGACTGGTCGTAATTCCATACTCGCTCCCACAGCAGACGGCATGACGCGAACCATCCGAACCTGCCACTTGGTGACTGACTACCGCATACAAAAATTTTGTCCCGATTGACTGGATGGTGGGCCACTCCACACCGTGTCTCGCTTCCATGCGAGCTGATCTGTATCTCGACGAATCTTAGGCATACACTTTGAGAGACGGTGTTTGCACGGGAGACGTACGTGCAACCCATCAATCTTTGTCAATCAGGTCAGTGCCATTATAGTGACAGGTATTTATCCACAAAATTTTTTTTCCAAGATTTTTGGAGTGATTTCCAACAAGTTTTCCGATTCCGGACCTTAAAGAGATACGAAGTCTTCTCCTTTCAAGAGGGACGGCCCTCGCGATCATGAAACTCATCTCCTCTTCGTACAGGAATAACATTTCTACGAGCATTTCCGCACTCGATCTACATCCACTCGTTTCTACATTTCTCCTGCATGCCTTTGCATCTCGAAACTATTTTTTTTTAATCCATCTCTCTGACTCGAAATCTTTTCTGTTTATTTTCGTGAGAAACTGACTTAGATATCGGAGACCTATCCACGAAGAACTTTCTTTTCCATCATGTTTCGGACTTTGCTATCTTTACTAATTTTGCATGCAGGATCTTATGCAGATGGGCTGTCGCAAAGCTTGCTCCGCACCTAATTAACTAGGAGGATGGCTTGGGAGGCCCTACGATGGTAGATCGGTTTCCCGTCCCAACTCCATGCGCACTTTTGAGCCAGCTTGCCCCGCCGGTGGCAACACTCTATTTTGTCCGCGTGCTTAAGAAGAAGATGCATTCAAACATCGTATCATGCCCTTTCCGGGATTCATTTTTAGCCATGAACTAGATCGAATGGACAAACTAGTGAATGAATTTAGCTACAAAGGCTTGGGATGTCAAACAAGAACCTTGCAGAGATGTGACTATCAAGAGTATGAGGCTACGTGTAGCGGTAAGATTGCTTCATAGTGATCCTAGTATATCATAGATTTGAAATGTAGAAACAACTTTTCTGCGCTTGTTCCAAACTTTATTAGCCAACCTTTCCTGAATAAAAAACATGAGAGTCGTGAGAGCGGGTGAGGGCCATATGGATCATCCAAATGCGAGTAAGGCATTATGGGAATATTCAAGAACTACCTGAAGCATAAGCGAAAGGAGATGGAACTTGAAGATCTGATTATCCGTCCGAGGATCGAAAAAGACAACAAGAGCCACGATAAGAAGACAGGAAGACATCTTGCTGAGCCCAAGGCCTTCCTCATGGAAGGAAAGGTTAACAAGAAGAAACGCAAGTTTCTTGGAGAAGGCTATAAACATAAGAAAGACAATCCTGAGAAGTTCAAAGGAAAGTGCTTCATTTGTGGTAAAATAAGCCACAAATCTAAGGATTATCGTTTCAAGGGAAAAGAAAAGAAAGAAGTCAATGCTACTGAAGATACCCTATCCCGTGAAGTGTCAGGGATGATGTTGTCAACAGTTGTGTTTGAAGCAAACATGGTTGATAAACCAAATGAATAGTATGTTGACACTAGAGCTACTCGACATGTCTACTCTGATAAGAGTATGTTCTCATCATATACTCCTATCAGAGGTAGAAATCTGCTAATGGATAACTCCGCTGCATCGAAGATAGAAAAAATTGGCCGCATTATTCTAAAGATGACATCTAACAAAGAGCTTCTACTTAACGATGTACTGCATGTTCCTGACATCCGTAAAAACTTGGTATCAGGCTCCCTCCTAAACACACATGAATTTAGGATGGTGTTTGAGTCTGATAAATTTGTACTTACTAAAGGAGGGATCTTTCTAGGTAGAGGTTACTTGAATAATAGATTATTCAAGATGAATGTAATGACTGTACATCGCAACCTTGAAAAGAATAAAGATTTTTTTTCTGTTTATATGGTTGACTCCTCTTATCTATCGCATGATAGATTAGATCATGTAAATTTTAATTCATTACGGAAGTTAATGAATTTAGAATTGTTACCTAATCATGAAATCGATCCACATTATAGATGTGAGATATGTGTTGAAGCTAAGCTAGCCAAAACACCGTTCCATTCAGTAGAAAGGAATACTGAACCTCTAGATTTGATTCACAGTGATCTATGTGACTTAAAGTCAATACAATCTTGAGAAGGTAAAAAGTATTTTATAACATTTATTGATGATTCAACTAGATACTGTTATGTGTATTTACTAAAGTCTAAATATGAGGCTTTAGATATGTTTAAATATTATAAAAATGAGGTTAAAAATTACTTGGTAAAAAGATCAAGGCTATAAGGAGTGACAGAGGTGGTGAATACGATGCACCGTTTAATGACTTTTGTCAAGAACATGGCATTGTTTATCAAATTACAGCTTCTTATCCACCTTAATCTAATGGACTTGCTGAACGCAAAAATCGAACATTGAAAGAAATGATGAATGCCATATTGATAAATTATGGTACACATAATTTATGGGGAGAAACAATTCTCTTGGCTAATCATATTCTTAACAAAATACCTCTTCAGAAGAAGGACATCACTCCATATGAGTTATGGAAAGGGAAAAAGCATTCTTATAATTACCTAAAAGTGTGGGGGTGTCAAGCTAAAGTAGCTATTCCAGATCTCAAAAAGGTCAAAATAGGACCTAAAATGGTTGATTGTATTTTCATTGGTTATGCACAAAACAGTAGTGCATATCACTTTCTTGTACATAAATCAGATATATCTGATATACAGGAAAATACAATCATGGATCAAAAAATGCATCATTTTTCGAAGAGATATTTTCTTATAAAAGGATATCTGGTACAAGTTCAAATAAAAGAACTTATGATAATTTGGCAAGTAGTAGTCATCAGGAAAAACATCCTGAAGGTGAACCTAGACGTAATAAGAGATCTAAAGTTATAAAATCTTTTGGTCCTGACTACATTACGTACATAATAGAAAATGTACCTCAGACATTCAAAGAGCCAATGTCTATACCAGAAGCATCCTTTTGGAAAGAAGCTATTAATAGCGAAATTGAGTCCATCATGCATAATCATACCTGGGAATTGGTAGATTTACCATCAGGTATGAAGCTTTTGGGGTGTAAATGGATTTTCAAGAAGAAGCATGTTGACTCTGGTCTTGATTTTGATGATTGACAAAATGTTTAAGTATATATGAGTACTAATTGTGTTTTAAGTGTATTTCTCAGATCTTAGTACTCATCCATGTTGAATGAAGAAATGCTTGTATTTCAATTGAAAAAGTCCTTAAATTAATGGAAAATCAAGTATATGGACTTTAGAATTAATATGGAAGGACTTGAAGAGGTTAAAGTTTCAATTTGAAGATATTTCAGCAATGGCACAGGCAAGTGTTGACACTTGGAAATGAAGTGTCAACACTTGAAGAGTGAAGTGTCGACTCAAGGCCTGAGACAAACAGAAAACTTCAGAAAGCTCTTTCAGTGAAGTGTCGACACCTGGAGCTGAAGTGTCGACACCTGGAGCTGAAGTGTCGATACCTGGAAACTGAAGTGTCGACACTCGAAACTGAAGTGTCGACACTCGAAACTGAAGTGTCGACACCTGGAGGTGAAGTGTCGACACTTGAACAGTAACGGCTAGTTTTCTGGGCTGCAGAACTTCTCCAACTTGCTTTCAAATGGTCATATTTTCCTCCCTAACGGCTATAAACGGTCATTTAAGTGTTGGGAGGCTATATAAATTTCAAAAATCAATTGGGGAAGTAATCCTTTGATGATATTTTGAATATTCTTCAAGGATTCAAGAGTTGAGTGGTTCAAGCCTTCAAGCTTCCAAGTTTTAAAGAGAGCATCCAAAGTTCACATCCTCAAGCATCAATCAAAGGCTTCATCAACTTGAAGACAAGATCTTCATCAACTCTCAACGGGCTTCAAAGAGATATTTGCTTTATTTTAGAAAGCTTTTATTGTATTCATTTATACTTGCTCTTACATTGTTTTACTTAAGGTTTTTGGTGAGCCTTGGAAAACCAAAGAGGTTTTTGGTGAGCCTTGGAAAACCAAAGAGGTTTTTGGTGAGCCTTGAAAAACCAAAGAGGTTTTTGGTAAGCCTTGAAAACCAAAGTGATTGTTGGTGAGCCTTGAAACCAACTAGGATTTTACTTGTGAGCCCGAAGCCAAAACAAGTTGTTTAGGTTCTTGGTTATCCCGTAAAACCAAGGGTGGTTGTTGGTGAGCCTTGAAACCAACTAGGATTTGACTTGTGAGCCCGAAGATAAAACAAGTTGTAAAGGTTGTTGGTGAGCCAAAGTTATAAAACCAAACTTAGTGAAATTCCCAAGGTTGTAGGTGCTTGGTTGGCACCGAACCACTATAAATCTTTGTGTTTGTGTGATTGTTCTCCTTATGCTTTTATTTCTTTATTCCGCTCTATTTATTTGAAATACACAAGCACTTGAATTGCATTAGCACATACTTGCTTTAGTTCATCTTTTTAATAGTACAAAAGTTTTATAAAACCCAATTCACCCCCCCTCTTGGGTTGCCTACCTGTGCCTACCTGGGCCTACAAAGCTAAAGGCTGATGGATCAATTGATAAATATAAAGCCAGATTAGTAGCTAAAGGTTTTAAACAAAAAGAAGGCCTAGACTTCTTTGATACTTATTCACCTGTAACAAGGATAATATCTATAAGAATGTTAATCGCTATTGTAGCCATTAACAATCTTGAAATATATCAAATGGATGTAAAAACAGCTTTCCTTAATGGTGAATTAGAGGAAGAAATTTATATGGAACAACCTGAAGGGTTTGTGGTTCCAGGCAAAGAAAATGTGTGCAGACTTGTGAAATCCTTCTATGGATTAAAACAAGCACCTAAATAATGGCATATAAAACTTGACGATGTTATGTTGTCCAATGGATTCAAAATTAATGAATGTGACAAATGTGTATATGCCAAAACCATACCTACAGGGTATGTGTTAGTCTGCTTATACGTGGATGATTTGTTAATCATAGATAGTGATATTGATATGATTAAACAAACAAAGAAAATATTTATCAAACATTTTGATATGAAAGATATGGGTATCGCAGACGTTATATTAGGGATTAAAATCACTAGAACGTCTGATGAAATAATATTATCTCAATCTCATTATATTGAGAAAATATTAGATAAATTCAATAAGTATGATACCAGCTCGCTTAGAACACCTGTAGATATTAATCTACATCTTGCTAAGCATACTGGACAACTCATATCATAATTAGAATATTCACGTATAATTGGCAGTTTAATGTATGTCATGAATTGCACCCGTCCTGACATAGCATATGTTGTCAATAAATTAAACAGATTTACTAGTAATCCAGGTCCAAATCATTGGATATCACTAGTAAGGATATTACGATATCTACGATATACCCTAAATTCTGGATTATATTATACAACATATCCAGCTGTACTAGAAGGATACAGTGATGCTAACTGGATATCTTCTTCAAAAGATACTAAATCCACTAGTGGATATATGTTCACTTAGGAGGAGGTGCAGTATCATGGAAATCCTCAAAACAAACTTTTATAGCTCGGTCCACTATAGAATCAGAGTTTATAGCTTTAGATAAAGTGGAGAAGAAGTAGAATGGCTTCAAAATTTTTTGGAGGATATTCCATGTTGGTCAAAACCTGTGTCTGCAATATGTATCCATTGTGATAATCAATCAGCTATTTGCAGAGCACAGAATAAAATATATAATGGTAAGTCTAGACATATACGTCGCAGACATGATACCATTAATCAATTACTTGAAAATGGAGTTATCTCTATTGACTATATTCAGTCAAAGAAAAATCTTGTAGATCCACTGACAAAAGGTTTACCAAGAGATCAAGTAAATTGTTTATCGAGGGGAATGGGTTTAAAGCCTATAAATAAATCTTCATAGTGGATACCCAACCTAGTTGACTGGAGATCCCAAGATCTAGGTTCAAAAGGGACAACTAAATCATGAAGATGTCAACAAAGCACTAAGGATGTAAAATCCTACTCATTCCTATGATAATCAGTGCTACCTGCTAAAGGTACTAGGATAAGCATAACTTTTAACGATTCTTATGACATGAATATCATGTGGGGTATAGCAGGATACTCTTAATAAGAATCACCTATGTGAGTGTGAACTGAGCCATTCTATGAGAATTTTAAAGGCTTTAATTCTCTAAAGCACTCATGAGACCAGGAGTTGTTCAGGGCCAAAATGAACACAACCATGAGAACTAAAAGGAATGCTCGAAAAGAAGTTGTGTGATTGTTATTATCTTAGTTTACATCATACGCTAAAAGTTCAAGACATCGCATTCAATTTTAGCAAGTAAACTCGATAACAAAACACTAAGGAAGGTTTAAAGCCACAAGCTACCTATCTTGATGCAACTTCATTCCACTTCTCTCTTTAAGTGTCTGCATATTCATTTGCATTTAAAAAATCCATGTTTATGGGGATCGGATCGCCTTTATTGATCTTTGATCTTAGTCCAAAATTTCATTCATGTGGGGGATTGTTGAAAAAAGTGAATAGAAATTTTTTATTCCTAAACTATCCTGTGGGAAGGGAAACTATCCTGTGGGAAGGAAACTATCCTGTGAGATGGAAACTTTTAATCCCACATGGAAAGATTGGAAAAAGAGAAAGCTCTTTATAAGAAAACCTTTTTCCAAGCTCTTACTTCTAGGCTCACCATAAGTGGAGAGCTTGAGGGTGATGCGAAGTATCACGCGTACGTGCACGCGCGTATGCGACGGGCGACAAGGCCGCAATGAGTGCTTTGTAGACGCACTTTGCACTTCGCACGTATGCATCATCGCGAGGAGCTTGAGGAGCCTTTAAATTTGATTGTTACCATATCAAGGTTGCAGGGAGACGAGTCGACTCGGTTCTGATAGGAGTCGACTCGAATCCGCAGAATGGAAATACACGGTCTGGACGAGTCGACTGGACCAGGGTCGAGCTGGCTCGGATCCACAGAGCCGTATAATGCGATCTGGATGAGTCGACTTGAGGGAATCAAGCCGACTCGACCAGGGCGCTCTTTGCAGCAAGGAGCCGACTCGAGAAATTTGGGCCGACTCGGATAACGGGATTTCAGAATCGTGAAACAACGGATCATGCGTCAGGAGGCGTAATCACGCGTCCGTTCACGAATCAACGTTTCTTCTGAGATCAGGGATGCCATCGAATCGTGAAACGACGTATTGAGAAGCGCACTGATCGCATGATCTAGAGATCACAGTACGAATCAGTGTATCATGGCATTCGATCGTGATTGAACAAACATATCGATCGCATAAAGGCATATCTCACTACGAAACGACATTGAAAACTCATTCTGATGAAATCAGAAGGTTGCTTCCAAGGGGCATCTTAAGGCTATAAATAGGTCCCCATTCCTCATTAATTTCATCGCATTCATTCCAGTATTTTTCTTTCTTCTTTTAGGCATTTGCATACTCTAAAAAAATAGAGTATAGCTATAATGAATCGTAAGTCTCTCAGGCATTTGCATACTCTGAAAATAGAGTATAGCTATAGTGCATACAAAGAGAGAAAAACATTCCTGGTTCGAATTTCTGATGAATTGTAGTGCTGCTTTCACCAGAAGAAGACCGTTGTATCCTGGGAGACAATTGTCATAAAACCATAAGCACCATTCCGGGACGAAATTGTCTTAAGGACATAGAGTGTAACTCTAGATTCGGTCTTATCAATTAGGTAGCCATTATTCATATACATCATACCACCAACAACCCCTTCCATTTGTGCCCAACTTCCCTTCTTTTCCAAGGTTAGGTCTTATCAAATGTTTACGCTACGTCGCCTTAAACCAACATCAAAGGTAAGTTTCATCGTAACCGTATACACACGCAACCCTTTGCTTGACTTGGAAGTAGCTAGAAAACATACGTACATACCGTAGGTGTTTCCCTGTGTTTCAAAGCATATAGTTTATTTATGCTAACTACGTAACGCAAAAACTAAATTGACAAGAACGAGCAGCAGAGATGATCATATATATATATATATATATATATATATATATATATATATATATATATATATATATATATATATATATATATATTAACAAGATAAATCAAGAACAAAGAACTTTCATGGTAGGCAAACAGAATGATTCCGGTCTGGTATGGAATCACATGATACTAAATACAGATTGGCTCAAACTTTGGAATTAGCTTGTATATATATGCAAGATAATACTCTCCCTCTTCTCTTATGACCTGGAAGCCAAGGCATGAGGCATGCATGATCCCATGTGACTTGACCAAGCTGTACCCTCAGAACTATTGTCGTCCTATACCCTTCTTTTTTTGATAAGATCGTCCTGCCCTTCTTTGCCGAGACATATCTCCCACATTCCGTACCATGGACGCAGGGAATCACATGAAGAATCATGAATTTCCATTCCCAAAATAGTAGCTGGATAAAGACATATATATATATATATATATATATATATATATATATATATATATACTCTGCTTTGTTCGTAAGTGGACAAACTTCCCACTCGATGACACCAAATTCGTAACCGATGGATGACTCAGCCAGCCAGCCAGCCAGCTCCGGCACGAAGACAAAGGCCAGCGCGGTCTCGCTGGCTTTCACGTGAACACGCTAGCTCTCTTTCTACTACTTGGGATAACGGGCAGCACATGGATCGTTTACGCCCAAAAGACCCGTACCCGAGCCGGCTTGGATTCCATCAGAACGGGCCCCACCTATCCATGGAGGAGGAAAGCTTGAAATATTTTCTCTTGTATATATGGGTGGCCTGGGCAAATACACGTACGGTGACTAATAAGCTGGTATGTTTGGTGCGTGGCAGAATGCATGGTGAGAAAGAAAGAAGGAAGGAAGGGAGCGGGAAAGGAGGCCGAGATCCCGGTTGCGGTCGAGCGCGGTGGCGGCTCGGTATTTGATGGGCGGTGCGGACCGTAACTGCGGGAGCGATGCCGAGAAGGTGACAGGTGCATGGTGGGGCCCGGGACAAGGTGTTCCCTGGTTTGCAAGCCGGGGCACCTAATTTTGTTTAAAATTTGTTTAATATGGGCATGACAATGCCATCGATGGATATAATTTTTTTGAAATCAAACTTATTTGTTGGGGGGGGGGGGGGGGGGGAGACTGCAACAACCACGCGGCAAACGCTGCGGTTTGGGTTGTCATCATGGGCGGAGACTGCAACCACGCGCGGCGAACGCTGATGGGGGGTTGGCGTGGCGTGCGATGAACGCCCTCACGTCTCACGGTCGATGCAGGTGGAGCGCATCATGCGCGCATGCCATGCAATCACGGCGATCTCGCTAACAGTAGCAAGCTAAATCGAATTTATTGGAAAAGAGGGCTGGAGGAGTGAAGGGAATGTATTAGGTGAGAGTGGCGAATGTTGTCTGTATCGATCCTTCTCCTAACTGACATGATTCTAGGTTCTCCATTAAGATATCACCCTTTTCTTTCCTTTTTCTCGATGACTTAGGGATGTACATTTCCTTAGCCACGTTTAGCATACAAGCAGCCAAAACTATATATATATATATAAGAAATCATGAAAACTAAAAGCTAAGCAGGACCACAATCAAAGATGTATTGCCTGGTTCCGTGCCTTCACACGGCCAAAATCGCTGGTCACCGGTGGCTCGGCCATCTAGTTTTTATAGGATAATATATATATATATATAGTTATATAGTTATAGAATATTTTGGATATCTTGGATATACCTTTGGCATATGGCTATAGAGATGAATGCTTAATCTGCCGATCTATCAGCTAACTTATTTATTGGCTGGAGCTTATCATCAAGGTGTCTTCACAGTTCAGTAACTAGTTACTGCAATCTTGTCTACCCGATCCGTTTACTGACCTGTTAATGATGCCAAACTTAATGTAGAAGTAATTTTTACTTAGCTATTATCAGGTACGATCCTTCGATACTTTCTTTGTCACATGGACCATCTTCGAGATTTTAAATAGTCAGTCATCCAAATTATGAAAATAACTAGCCCGTACTGATGATATCGCTAGTAACAACCTCCTCCATCCACGGGAGTGAATGAGGACTATAATACTGCAATGGCATGATTAATGGCACGATATTCTTGAAGTTGTCCATTTTCTTAGCCCTCTTTTATAAATAACCAGGATCTCAAGAATCCCAAGTAAGCAACTTTTTTCCTACAATCAATACTTTTCATCTATTCTACATCTCTGATTTGAGTATCAGAGGATCCTCACCAAAGCCAACTCTAGTTGTAGACTTTATTTTGTAAGTCACTTCAGTGACAACTCCGACTAATTAGCTCTAGCTTCTATCTTGAACTAAAATCTATAGCAACAGATTAGTGCTAGAGGAAAGTGCTCAAGGTCTGTTTTGAAAAGAAAAGTGAGCAAGACATCCTTAATGCTATCCAAAAAGTCACATCAAGAAATACCAAAGCCTGTTTAGGTAGCAAGGCTCTTACATCTTCATCGCTCCCGATGCAACAACCTTTGCCTGCTATGGGCGTAATTCTGGACTAGTGCAATGACCTGGTCCAACAAGTTTATACCTTAGTTGCTGCGATCCAGGAAATGCAGCAAACTAATGCTGCCTTTCAAGAAGTGCAACCTATTCCTCCTTCCCTATAGTAATAACCTTCGATCGTAGTCCAACAATCTTAGCTACCTCCCGTGACATCTCATCGTCCACCACTAGAACCAGAATCGGAGAGGCGATCGAGGTAGAGTCGGCCTCAAAGTCCAGCCTAGGCATGGAGATGGTCGCTCACTCCTTACTGAGAAAGGGACTCCACTCCTATGAGGTAATCATCTTAATATTTTGAGGCCCATAATGCTAGAGATACCAATATGGAGTAGTGTCTCCAAGAGATGTATCAGTGGATCGAAGTATTGCAGAATCAAGCTTCGATCTGCAATGAAGGGCCTAGCTTCAACATCAACCCATCTTTCACCACCAAACTAATGCGAGAGTCTATTCTATAAGCTTCAGGTCCCCCATCTAGAAACTTATGATGGATCAGGAGACCTATTAGAGCATCCTGAGAGTTTCAAGACTCTTATACTTCTTCGCTAGGCTTCTGATGCAATCCTCTACCGAGCTTTCCCCTCAACCCTTAAAGGAATAGCAATGCATTGGTATTCCAGCCTCAAGCATGGTTCTACTGATTCTTTCAAGAAATTGAGCCAGTTGTTCGCCTCCCACTTTACTAGCAATCAATGATGTCGTTGGGGATCGGACTATTTGATGAGCATCAGATAAAGGAAAGGGGAGTACCTTCATGTGTACCTTAATTGCTTCAATGAGGCCACCTTGGAGGTGCGTAATTTCGATCAGTTCATGGCTATGATGATCCTGAAGAGTAGACTATAGAAAAATACTTTTCTTTCTTAGAAAAAACCTATCCCCAAATTTTATAGAGATGTTGACTAGAGCAGAGAAGTATGCCAATGCTGAGAAGGCATTCGATGCTCATTCGGTTCCTATCAAAGCTAAGATAGATCGAAAGCTAGAAAACTTGAAACAAGCCCCTACTAAGCAGAGCAACTGGAGAAACCAGTGGAGATCCCTTAGTTTGCCTTGTCACCGATTCAGGACTCCACCAAGGAATCAGTGGAATTAGTCTCCTCTTGGGAGGCATGACTTTTCACCCTCGAGGCATTATACCAATTACATGCCTCTGAATGTACCTCAGGGATAAATACTAATGGATGTTCAAATGCCGCTTGCATTAAATGATGAAAGGATAACTCATCAAGAAATACGGGCAAGCCTCCTAAGATCCGAGGCATGACATCAACATTACTTATTCTAACCCATTTTCAGTTTAGACTAGGAAGTAGGAGGTAAATGTTACAAGAATACTTTGGATACCTTAGATATACCTTCAAGATGCATCTACAGAGGTGAATAATTGACCTTTCGATCCAGTCGCTAACTTATCTGTCGGCTAGAGCTTATCGCCAAGGCATCTTCATAGTTCAGTAACCAGTTATTGCAGTATTGTTTGCCGATTCATTTGCTGGCCTATTAATGGCACCAAACTTAATGCCGAAGTAATTTTGGTTAGCTATTATCAGGCATAATCATTCGATGCGCTCCTTGTCTCATGCCCCATCTTTGAGATGTCAAATAGTTAATCACATAAATTATAGAAACAACTATCCCGCATTGATGATATTGCCAGTAACGACCTCTTCCATCTATGGGAGACAATGAGGACTATAATACTACAATAGTATGATTAATGGCTCGATACTCTCGGAGTTGTTTATTTTTTTAGCCCTCTTCTATAAATAACCAGAGCCTTGAGGATCCCCCAAGAAAGCAACTCTTTCTTATACTCATTGTTTCCCATGTATTCCAGATCTCTGACTTGAGAATCGGAAGGTCCTTGTTAGAACCAACTCCAATTATAGATTTTATTTTGTAGGTTATCCCAGCAACGACTTCTCCTAGCTAGTGCTAGCTCGGACCTTGAGCCAGAATTTGTAGCAACATGTATATATATATAAATTTGGCTACATTCGAGTGGATTTGGAGCTAATCTAGTCAAATCCCTCACCATCTGATTTACACAGTTTTTCATGTAGAAAAGCAAAAGTTAATGCTATATTAATGGTGAAGAATAAACACAAACAAAAATAAATAAAAATACTTCAGAATAAATACAAATATTTTTAGAATAAATCCAAACACTTTAGAATAAACAGTAACATTTTTATCTTTTTAGATTTATATTTATTCTGAAGTGTTTCTGTTTATTCTGAAAATGTTTGTATTTATTTTAAAAATTATTTATGTTTATTTTGAAAAAGTAGACTATTCCATCATTAATAGTTTCAACAACTGCTAGTAATTATTAATACATAATTAATGCGAGTGAAAATGTTGTATTTAGTTTAGATGTTTGTATTTATTTTGAAATATTTTTATTTATTTTTGCTTGTATTTATTCTACATTATTAATATATCATTGACTTTTTTATGCTATATTTGGATATATGTAAATCAGACGGTAGGGAATTTGACTCTAAATCTATTCAAATATAACCAAATCTATATATCTCTCTCTATATATATTCTTGCAAATGAGCTACTAGGAAATAAAAGAATATATAAGCAGGAAGTCTTAGAGATCCAACATTTTATGTGATGCCGAGTTCCTAATACGAATTGTCACATATACCAACAAAGATTCTAAATGAAAGGAAAAATTAGACAGCCTTGAGAAGGTAATAGTGTTAGGGATAGGTTTATCACAAACCTTATTTCCCTTAGAAATCCGATCACAAAACAAACAATCTAACAATAGTAATAATGAAATGTAATATTAGTTTACAAATCTTACTAAAGAAGAAGAAAATAGAAAACCTGACCGGAGGCGTGCAGTGCACTATCTTAAGGTGATTCCCGACCTTCGTGCAGGTTCAATTTCGAAAACTCCATCCAAGATACAATCGGATATCCCTCCTACAGGCACGACCGTGAAAAGGAAGACAGATCTTTGCCCAGGAGTGCGAAAGGGAGAAAGAAGTTGTGTGGAAAAAATGAAAAACATATATTAGAATACGGAGATTAGAGAGGAACGGGAAGAATAAGTAAGTTTTTTACGTTCTCTCCCTTGCCCAAGCCCCTTTATAGTCCAAAAGATCTAGCCAGTTGGCCTGGTCCAACGGCTAGAGGCTTAAACGTCGGTAGAGGCTTAAACATCGGTAGAGACTTAAACATCGGGCCCAACGGCTAATCGTGGAGTTAAATACGGGTTAACGTTAAAGCAAAACCAAAAAAATAAAGTGAGGTTTTAGTGCCAAACGGCTAGCTGATTAAGGGTTAACGGGTAGAAGATTTTATTAGGTTAACGGCTGGGTGATTAATCAAGGTTAATCGGATAATTAGCATTGGAATAAAATGGTAAAACAAATACACCACGCCGCAGCCACGGGCACGGTGCGATCACGCGCGCGCGAGCTGAGCCGGGCCGGGCCGCGTGCTTGCATGTATGGAGCTCAAAACAACACAAGGCCTAGGAGGTGGAGAAGTAATATAAACCTCCTTGGATTTCTCCTCCTTTTCCATGTAAGACTAAACAAATATAGGTTGGGATTTGAGAGTTGGATTTGGAGGGAATTTTGAGTTTTCCCTCCAAACCCATAACAATCCCCTCAAAACTCAAAATTCACGAAATGAATAAAAATCAAAAGTATAAAAGAAGAAATTATGCCGGGGTCATATACTGTGCAATGGGTGAAGTGTCTTTCATGACTTAACTTCACTTAGTATCTATAGTATTAATTTAAAGGAAATGGAGTGAACCGGTCTTGAACTACGTTCCTTTAATTCAAATTTCTATATAGTACACATAGTATAGAAGCTCATATCGCGGGTTTGCAAATTAATGGCAGTGTGCAAGCATCTTGATTTTTCATGAGTTTCTAGAGATTGCCCATGTTTCTAGCCGCGGCCGTATATGGATACTCTCATATAGGTGAGCCCCTCCAAGGATGCGTGTAGTGTCACATCCCGAGGAATACCTCTCGGGTCTCATTCAGAGATAACTCTTCCTCACCACTACATAGTAGCACTAATCATTATAAGGATGGGATAGAGTCAAAGACTCAAATATCAAGAAATCACATGTGGTCCCTGACCAACCAATCAGCTTGTTATTACCACATTGAACCTCCTTCAAGGGATCTCCTATCACAAATTGGGTTTCCATTGCTGGAAGGTCCTTTATAGGCTAAGACTCACCCCCTTCGATGACATCAAGACCTTAGTCCTGTTTAAACCTTTTGTAAGGCAATCAGCAAAATTAATATCTATAGCAATATAATTTATTGAAATAATTTGAAGTTTTTCTCTTCTTTTTACAGACTTCTGTCTTAGTTTGATATGTCTACTCATTTTAGTATTTATTAACTTTTTCTTGCAAAAATCTATAGCAGCTCTTGAGTCACAGTGAATAGATATTGGAGGAATGGGAGAAGAGATTTCATTAAGGAGCTCTTTCAGCCATTCAGCTTCAGAACAGGCAAAGTCAAGAGCAACTAGCTCGACTTCCATAGTGCTCATAGCTAAAATTGTTTGTTTAGAAGATTGCCAAGATATGACACTACCTCCCAAAATAAAAACATAACCAGAAGTATATTTGACATCTAAAGTATCAGAGATCCAATTTGAGTCACAATAACCCTCAAGGACATTTAGATATCCTATATAGTGAAGAGAGAAATTAATAGTTCCTTTAAGGTACCTAAATACTCTTTCTAAGGCATTCCAAAGAATGGTACTAGGATTAGTGGTGTATTTACTGAGTCTGGAAATGGTATAGACAATATCTGATATGGTTCGGTTAGATAGGTACATTAATAAACCAATGATCTAAGCATATTTCTATTGATTTATGGATTTTTTGGTGTTTTTAATAAGGTGGATAGAGGGATCATAGGGAGTAGATACAGGTGAATGATCACAATATCCAAATTTGTCAAGAAGTTTTTGAGTGTAGTGAGATTGAGATAAGCAGATTGAGTTTGAAGTTCGAACAATGTTCATTCCAAGAATTAGATCAGTATTGCCTAAGTCCTTCATGTCAAAGTGATGGGATAGAAAACTCTTAACATCATTAACTAAGTTTAGATCTGGTGCAAAGATTAGAATATCATCAACATAGAGATAGAGAAAAACAAATCAGTTATCAACTTGTTTTTGATAGAGACAATTATCTGATTCATTGATTTGGAATCCATAGGACAAGATCACTTGGTCAAACTTTTCGTGCCATTGCTTAGGTGCTTGCTTCAATCCATAGAGGGATTTAATAAGTCTACAAACTTTATTTTCTTGTCTTGGCACATAAAAACCTTCTGGTTGATGTATATAGATCTTCTCTTTTAGATCTCCATGTAAGAAAGCAGTTTTAACTCCATTTAGTGAACTAAGAGTTTGTGGATGGAACCTAAGGCTAGAAGGACTCGAATAGTAGTAATATGAGCTACATGTGAGTAGGTATCGAAAAAATTGATACCAGCCTTTTGACCAAAGCCTTGGACAACAAGCCTAGCTTTATATTTTTCTATAGTTCCATCAGATTTCATCTTTCTTTTGAATATCCACTTACAACCTAGTGGTTTGTTTCCACGAGGTAGATTAGTAAGAATCCAAGTATTATTTTCAATAATGGATTCGATTTTACTATTGATTGCTTCCTTCCAAAAAGGTGCATCAGGAGAAACCATGGCTTCTTGATAAAAGGATGGAATATCCTTAATTAGGTAGGTGAAGAAGTCTTCACCAAAGTTCTTTTTAGACCTAATTCTTTTGCTTCTTCTAGGTTCAAATTCGGGGTTGGATCTGCTTAAATCGGATGAGGATGGAAGATTGATGGTCGGCATAGGAATTCTGTTTCTAAAAGGAAATACATTTTCAAAGAATGTTGCATCTCTAGATTCAATAATTATATTATTTGATATTGAAGGTATTTTAGCGTTAATAACTATGAACCTATATGTGTTGCTGTCAAGGGAGTAGCCAATAAAGACAGCATCCATAGTCTTAGGTCCAATTTTGGATCTTTTAGATTCAAGAATTCTGACTTTGGCCAAGCATCCCCAAACTCGAAAGTAATTGAGCCTAGGCATGGGTAACCTTTCCAAAGTTCATAAGGTATTTTATTTTTATCTTTGGCAGGTATTCTATTAAGAATATAGTTAGCAGATATAAAAGCCTCTCCCCATAGATTTTCTGGAGTACCTGAACTGATGATCATGGTATTTATCATATTTAGTAAAGTTCGGTTCTTTCATTCAGCCACACCATTAGATTATGATGAATAAGGAGCTGTAACTTCATGGATTATTCAATTTTCTTTATAGAATAGGCTCATTTCATTTGAAGTGTACTCTCCTCCCCGATTGGACCTAAGTATTTTAATCCTTTTTTCCAATTGATTTTCAGCTTCTGCCTTATAAACCTTAAATTTGTTAAGTACTTCATCCTTAGTTCTCAGAAGGTAGGTGTAGCAGAACTTGGAGAAGTCGTCTATAAAAGTTACAAAGTAGCGACTACCTCCATGACTTGGAATTCTATTAGAGTCATATACATCACTAAGGATGAGCTCTAAGATTTGAGAGTCTCTGAACTCTATAGGCCTAAAAGGTTTCCTAGGTTGTTTTGACTGGACACACACTTTACATTTGGAATTGTGATCGACATTCATTTTTGGAATTAACTTAAGATCAGACATCCTGCTGATTGATCGAAGATTGAAATGACCCTGTCTTCCATGCCAAGTTTCACAGGATTCAGAATTTAACACAGTGGATTTGGAAGAGGTGACAGAATTCTTATTAATATCAAGCGGAGCAATTACATTTAGTTTAAAAAGTCCCTCGGATACAAAATCTTTACTAATTAAGTTATCTCCTCAGAAAATTATAACTTTATTGGACTCTAAGACAACTTTAAATTCTATCTGGATAAGCAAAGAACCACTCAGTAAGTTTCTTCCTATAGCTAGAACATGATGTACATCACGAAGAATCAGAAATTTTCTTGAGGTAAACTTCAGATTGATGGATCCTGATCCTAGAACTTCAACAGCTGTTCCATCACCCATGATCACACTTTTTCCACTTGATCCCTGATATGAGGAAAACCAAGATCTATCAGTACTGTTGCCACCTACACCGCCGTGGCCTGTAGCTTGGGGATGGCACCGGATGCTGACCTCGTCACCCAGAACCCAGCTCACGTGCCCGGACCTGCAAAAAGAGGTGACCCGGGCCGGGGATCCTAGTAGGAGCACTCCGACGATCAAGTCAGTAGACAATCTAGGGGAACGGATCATCCTTGGTGGGCCCCTGGCCGAACTCCATGCTAGGAGGAGGTTTTGCTTTCAAAGAAAAGAATAGGGTGAGAACGACAGCGGTGGAGGAGAGCTCGAGCTATGGTAGCTGTGTTCGTCGAAACTCTTCCGACGAGTTCTTCGATAGTCTCAGAGCACTCTACCTCTTGCTAACTCTTCCTTCGCTTTCCTTTACCTGCTTACCTTGTTCCGAAGTTCTTGGAACTTCCTTTTAGGCCATGGATCTCTTCAGCTACCCATCTTAGGTTCCTCCCTCTCTGCAGGTGCTAGAAGGTCAACGATCAGCAGTGTACCATGTGGTGCACCCCAGTCCCTTCCTCCCTTCATAATAGGGAGTTATGTCGCAAGTTCTGACTTCCCAGTTGGTCGCTACACTTTGAGAAATTTGGCAGGACCTAGATTTGGAGGTAGATGCTTCTTGATTTGAATCCCCTGGCATGGGTTTCTTCTTCTGGGTGGTACAAATGGTCGGTTGGGAAGTGCAGTGCCTTGATCGGAGTACTTTTTTCTATCTGGTATAAATAATGGTGGGAGAGATCATGGCACCCTGGGGATGTCCCTTCGTGGTCCTTGGGCGGCGCACTGCCGCCTAAGGGAGGTGGTGATGTCCCTTTCTTTCTTCTTTAGAATCTCTTAAAGCGTTGTGGACTTTGGCCATGGGGATAGCCTCCGACCGCTGGACCTCTCGACCGAAGAGCACCTGGCTCGAGGAGCGGGAGCTCGACTCCGGTCGGGGTGGGCTCGACCTCGAGGGAGCCACTCGGTGGAGGAACTCATAGAGCGGGAGCTCCACTTCGACCGGGGCGGGCTCGACCTCAAGGGAGCCGCCCGGTGAAGGAGCTCGAAGAGCGGGAGCTCCACTCCGACCGGGGCAGGCTCGACCTCGAGGGAGCCGCCTGGCGAAGGAGCTCGAAGAGCGAGAGCTCCACTCCGGCTGGGACGAGCTCGATCTCGAGGGAGTCGCCCGACGAAGGAACTTGAAGAACAGGAGCTCCACTCCGGCCGGGGCGGGCTTGACCTTGAGGGAGCCTCTTGGCGAAGAATCTTGAAGAGGGGGAGCTTGACTTCGACTGAGGCAAGCTCGACCTCGAGGGAGCTGCCCGGTGAAGGAGCTCAAAGAGAGGGAGCTCGACCTCGAGGGAGCCACTCAACGAAGGAGCTCAAAGAGACAGTCTGACATGGCAGCATCTACCAGCATGGCATCCGGTTGGATCCAAAAGGACTCCATGTCAGCAACCTTGCCACATCAAGTACAAACATGGATGTTGGCACCGGTATCTAACCACCATTCAGAATTTAAGTAGGTTAAGTTGACTAAAGGGGTAAAAGAAATTGATCTAAAGGAAGATGGTTCTCCTTCGATCATGTTAACCTGAGATTTAGATTGGTGCTGGTTCTTCATACCTTTCTTCTTGTAGGTAACCTTCTGCTTTTTTCTGTAGAAGCATTGAGGAGCAAGGTGGTTGTCTCTACCACAGACAAAACAAAATCTGTCATTACCTTGTTCCTTAAGTCTTTGGAATTGGTTATTTTGCCTGTGTTTTTGGTTTTGATATAAGGGCTTACATTTTCCTTTGTAATTTTGTCCTTTAGGTTTAAAGTTGGGATTATGACCTCTAAAGTTTTGACCCTTAGAGTTTGGACCTTGATTTTGAGCTTCAGCAAGATTGATCTTGGCTTTAAGATGATTTTCTTGAGTTTCTCTAAGTCTAAACTGGTTTTCTATCCTAATGGATTGGAGGATAGGCTTGAGAGTCAAGGAGGACTGAGTTCTCCTAAGATCTCGGGCGAATAGGGTCCAAGAAGGAGGAAGTTTGTCTATCAAGCTTGATACTTGATAGGTTTCATCAAGGGTAGATCCTCCCCTATGAATTTCTTGAACTAGGTTTTGGAACTGGTGGATCTGGTCATTGATAGGTAGGTTATCTATCATTCTAAAGTTATGGAATATGAGATGGTGAATCTCATAACCCCCTCATTATCTCTGGTATAGGTTTCTTGTAGGGCTTGCCAAAGTTCTTTAGAGGTTTGGCACTTTCTATAGGTTTCATATAGGTCGTCTGAGAGATAGCTTAGGATTCTGAATCTACAATGATAGTCGATTTCTTCGGGAGACCTAGAAGTTGATTCTGAATATGGGGACGTAGCTTTAAAGGTAAGGATTTTTCCTAGGACAGATATTAGGCCTAGGGATATTAACCAGGCCTCCAGTTGTTCTTGCCATTTAAGGAACCCTTTTCCATTGAATCGATTAGGTTTGAGGCTTGAAGAGTCCTTGAAACCCATGGAGAGATAATTCAGGAAGGCCTAAGGAGAAGGTTAGAAGGGATAAGAGCTGCACAGAATATAGGATTCTTTTAGATTTTCCCCTTTTTTTGTGTGTATATATATATGCTTTAATAAATGTATAGGGATTCAAAAGTTTAATCATACTAAGATATCAAACTCAAATATGCTTATATGCAAGAATAAATATTTTGAAAAAAATAACAGTATATAAGCTAAGTGCAGGGGCCTTATACTAATCTATGACGTCATAGTTATTATTATTATTGTTAGTATTTGAATCATAACCAGATCCAGGATTTCACCTTAGAATGTTAGGGATAGGTTTATCACAAACCTTTTTTCTCTTAGAATCATAAAACAAATAATCTAACAATAGTAATAATGAAATGTAATATTAGTTTACAAATCTTACTAAAGAAGAAGAAAATAGAAAACCTGACCAGAGGCATACAGTGCACTGTCCTAAGGTGATTCAATTCCCGACCTTCGTGCAGGTTCAATCTCGATAATCCCATTCCAAGATATAACCGAATACCTCTCCTGCAGGTACGACCGTGGAGAGGATGACAGAGCTTCGTCCAGTAGTGCGAAAGGGAGAAATAAGTTGTGGGAAAAACGAAAAACATAGATTGGAATATAGAGATTAGTGAGGAACGGGAAGAGTAAGTAAATTTCTTACGTTCTCTCCCTCGCCCAAGCCTCTTTATAGCACAAAAGATCTAGCCATTTGGGCTGGCCCAACGGCTAGAGGCTTAAACGTTGATAAAGGCTTAAACGTCGGTAGAGGCTTAAACATCAGGCCCAATGACTAATCGTGGAGTTTAATGTAGGTTAACGTTAGTACTTTGACCAAGCAAAATCGAAAAAAATAAAGCGATGTTTTGGTGCCAAACGGCTAGCTGATTAAGGATTAACGGGTAGAAGATATCATTAGATTAACGACTGGATGATTAATCAAGGTTAATCGGATAATTAGCATTGGAATAAAATGGTAAAATAAACATGCCGCGCCGCGATCGCGCGCGAGCCGGGCCCCGCGCACGCATGTATGGAGCCCAAAACAATACAAGGCCTAGGAGGTGAAGAAGCCATATAAATTTTCTTGAATTTCTCCTCCTTTTTTATGTGGGACTAAACAAATATAAGTTAGGATTTGAGAGAAGATTTTGGAGGGAATTTTGAATTCTCCCTCCAAACCCATAACAAATATTTGACACAAAAAAATAATAAAAACAATAAATTGATTGATGGTATCTTGAAAATCCTAGAATTAAAGATCCAACCATATCTTTGACTGCTTTATCATTCCTTTCATCTCGTCAACCCTTTTACAATTCGACAAATCATGCAATAAGAATCCAGCTGTCGATGTATATATGTACAAACCCAAACAGGGCCTAAGATATATTATTAATTAGTACATGACATTCAAATTCCATTTAATTAATAATCTTCAAATCGGAAAGTTTTTCACCTCATATATATGCACTTATGTTATGTCTGTACATGCTTGTCATGCATGCCATATTAATTAGCTGCCGAGTGAATGCTATGGTTCTCATTAGTAGTTGCCCGGCCGGTCATGCATGCTTTCAAAAAATTAAGTAGAGATAGCAACGCGTGACATAGGATAGGAGCATATATATATATATATATATATATGCTGCTGAATGTGTGGATGCTGCTTGGCGCGTGAATGTCCTAGCTCACCCATCATCGCATTTGCTTTGGGCAACCACGAAGCCACTAACCTAAACCTCTCTATCTAGTAGGAGGGCATCACAACATTTTGGAACGACAAGACTTGGCTGCGAGTTGATTGGATCGATCTACTAATTGTTTGAAATGTATTTTAAAATAACACAATCTATTAGCAATGAGTTGCTAAGAGTTCGATCGCTTATATCAATTGTTGAACAATATGACCTTTTTCACAAATGGTTCTGGTGCTGTCCTGGTCATGACTTGAACCGAAACCGAAGCAACCCAAAATATGATACACCATGTTATCACACCCTTGCTTGAATTCAAGAAAATAATAGTTTTCCATCAGTCGAACATTAGTTTCTTTGATGATGATAATGTATAGTATATATGGTTATCGGGTTGTTAATAATTTTAATATGTAGTTATGTTTGCGTGGTCTCGTTAGCATATAATCAAGTAACTACTTTATATATGTTTCGAGTTCTTGATTTCTCTGGATCTTTCAGCTTGAAAGTATCGATAAATCAATAGAGAGAGAGAGAGAGAGAGTGGGAGAGATCAATTTTCTTTTAGTCTGTTATGAGTAAAATTTCAATAGAATTGAATTAAAATTTTAACTTGATTCACGCATGAACTTAATTAGTTTGAGTTGGTGAGAGTGGGAGAGATCAATTTTCATTTAGTCTGTTATGAGTAAAATTTTAATAGAACTGAATTAAAATTTTAACTTGATTCACGCATGAACTTAATTTTGGTGCACCTCCCGCTTGCAGCCTTAAATTAACAAGAGCGAGCAATGCAGGCCTGAATGGAAAGTGAATTTACCAATCCTTCCCTTCGAATTCCACCTCATAGTTTGTCTTTTTAAAATGTCCTCCCTTTCCCTGCACCGCTCACCAATTCTGACCTTTACTTTGGAGGTTAGCTATCCCTTCCCAAAGCCACCTCCTCACCTTCTTTTCCTAACTAATCTCTCATAATTGTTTCCCCTCTCTTACTTACCCACGACCGCATCCCTTGTTCTTCCAACCTCAAGCATTTTTATTAGCTTGCATCGAACGCAGTTGAAAGAATGGTCGTTGGGTAAAAAAAAAAAATAAAAAAATAAAAAATAAAATAAAATAGAGGTCCTTCCCATCTCGGACGTTCGGGGTGCCATTTCCGCGTCACCATTTGATGGGCGGATCAGGACATGAAGCCGGCTCGAATAAAACGAGTGGACCATCCACCCACGTGGGTGCCGGCCTTTCTTCCTCTTCTTTCCATCTCTTGGTCGTGAACGGGGCCCACAACCAGTAGCCACCCAGAGGTCGCCCTCCAACCCCCATCCGATGTCTTATTCCCCACGGCCATCCAATGGCGTAGTTACCAAAAAAATACACGATTCCATGTTAATTAATGCGACGATCACGTGCAACTAGCAAGTATATATCCACTGGGAGGCAAATGTATGCTCGAGAAGCTTCCTACCATTAGCTATATAACTTGCAAGATGGCCACTTTTCATTTTTGTTATTCAAAAAGACATGGTCAGCATTCTATTTTTGAATACCAGTCTACATATAGAACATAATTAGGGAATACTCCATGCAATCAACTATTTTTTAATTTTTTAATTTTTTTACAGTTTGATGTTAATTGAATCTGTAATTTAATATCAAGCTGATGAAAAATATAAAGGGTTTTATTGTCTCTAGATTCATCTTATCACGAAATTCTTTAAAAATTATTATTTTTTTAATTTATTCTATATTGATATGAATAATTTATTTATTTATTTATTGTTATTTTTGTGCTTGTAGTTGGCTAGGCTCCTAGCGTGACAGGTGGGAGGTGATGTTGTTCACCAATGAGATTTCACTCTGTCATTAAAAGAAGGTTCTCTGTATTAAAAAAAAAAAAAAAAAGAGAAGAAAAAAGAGGAGGGTTCTATGCCCAGAACTCCACAACTATTTTACCGTTGCACAAATTTTCTATTATACCTTATCTAATAAAACAAGCAGGTAGGAGAAGAAAACAAAAACATATTTAGTTACTGTTTAAGACATCACGATAATCCTTCTTCTCTTTATTATTATTATTATTATTATTATTATTATTATTATTAATTTATTTGTTTTTTCTTGGAAGGAAGAAGGCATCACGATAGCCCTGTCCAGCCTTAGCTATTGATATGATGGCACAGTAGCACGTGCCTGATGCGTGATGGGCCTGGTCCCATGTGTTCTCACCAAAATAGTTTTCTTCGTTTCTCTATGAAAATGGTCAACACTAAGGCTCCAAGGGATGACGAAATTGGCAGAACATTGAAGTGAGCTAGGGGTGTTAGGAGAACTTTCATCCATGAGGTTCTCGAGTATGATTTTACATATATATATATATATATATATATAATCCAGTAGCAGTGTGATAAACCTGAAACATGGGTTCCTCAGCTTGCAAGGACAACCAAGGCCCTACTGACACTTGACCGATCGAGGCTATGCTAGATTTTTCAACCATTGGCAGGAACACATGAACAACACCAAGCCTACTAGATTCTATCTTATATATTATAAATATACCTCACACCCCAATTGAAACCATGCATAGGGTGTTATTTCTTGGTAGGATGTTGGATCGATAAATTTGGATACAATGAAACCTTTATCCAATCTGACAACCCTGCTAAGGTCTCAAAGTTGATCTTGTAAACCAAATTTGCCCCAACCCCGACAATTGAATCAGATGGCTGGGGCCTAATTCTGAACACACGTGTAGATGGGTTAGGTTTTGGATCAATCACATCTGGGATCCAATGCCAATTCATGTGCAGCATGAATGCTAGATATATATCGTAGCAAATTAGTCCGATTGCTAGGGTCGATGAAGGCTGGAGACTAGTAATGTCGGAATAAGTCCCTTCTTCAACATAAATCATGGAATTAATAAATTTTGATCGGCCTTGCCCGACTTCTTTGCGAAAATATGCTATCATTAAAATAATATAAATGATACCAAAACGTAAGCACGATGCTGTGTATATTTCAACTTTTATAACAGCACATGCAAACCATTTTGCAGGCAATTTAAAAAAATCGCCATCAAGTTTAATTTTATGGACCTCGATTCATGTGTATCGGGTCATATTTATAATTGGCCTACCTCTCAGGGCAAGTTGCATGATTTAAATTAAATTAATTTAGAAATTACGTCAGCAAATTTCTGGAGGTGTTCTTGTACCTCGGTCATTAGAACCAGACAAGAGTCACGTTTTTTTTTTTTTTTTCTTTTTGGAAAAGAAAGCCAATGAGTGCAAGATTGTTTGACATCTCGAATAAGATGAAGATTTTTTTTTATTTTAAAGATATGGGTTTTGGAGAAGGATAGGATCAGATATAAGATCGCGTACTTTTTCAGATCGAGACCGACCATGATTCCAGAAGGGACCATTTTGTTCATACCCTTCCTACTTCCTTGCACGGTCATTGAGCAAGAAAATCAGGTGCTCTTTCAACCTGTGACTACGGATAAGATCTGAATTATCGTGTAGTTTCTACTGAGAATAAAGTTTCTAGATCAAATGATTTTCCCTCTATTTTTTTAAACGTGTCCGGTCTATTATTCAATTTGAGATCATGACGGCTATTTGAGATTTCGTTGCTCATGGATGAATACCGGATTCTTGGAAATGGACTTTTATTACTTTGATTCCGAAGCAGCAAGGTACTTCTGAGCCTGGATATTATAGACCTATCAGCCTGTGTACTATCTTATATAAAATTTGTACAAAGTTAATGGTTATCAGGATGATACTTCTCCACCCTCGACTTATCTGTCCCGAGCAAGGGCAATTGTTGCTTGCACAATATATCTGATAATGTCCTCGTTGCTCATAAATTCATGTATGATATTTGCTGAACTTTTATTAGTCACAACTTCATGACTATCAAGCTAGATATGGAACGTACATATGATCGTATGAGTTCGAGCTTCTTGGAGAAGCCTTAGTGGAGTTTGGTTTCCACTCTCGATGGGTGAGCTAATTATGACATGTATTGGTAGTCTATTATTATCAATGGAACTTCATCAGATTTCATCAGTTTTACTACCGGCCTGTGACAAGGTTGTCCTCTATCCATGTCACACTCCGAATCCAGCACCGGAATCGGCTATGCGACCGACAGCACAATCCTATGTTTTATCCTAGAGATCATGCAATGCCTAAAAATTTTCTATTATAACTTCAATCCTTCATAATATTATTGATCATAATTCATAAGAAATTACTTAACATAAAGAAAATAGTACAATATATATGGTTCAATTTCAGTCATCCTTCGTCATCTGCTTGGAACCAAAAATTTTCTAGCTACTCATCACTTCTTCATGAATCTCATTCATCACCAAACTCAAATATCCTGCACAACTCTGAAAAGGGAAAACAAATAAAGGGTTGCAAGCTTTATAGCCCAGTAAGGTCTCCAAACAGTCACCAATAATAATAATTTAAAAATTAGCAAGAATATAAGAGTATATCATGTTATGTAACGAACAACTCAATGTCATATACGACAAATCTTTTGAAAAAAATCTTTTTCATTTTCAATTTAACCATATTTTTTCTTCTTTAGGATTCTGGACTAACCACGGTTATGCATCAGCCCATGACTGGTAATATCATGATCGATCATTTACTCGTAGTCAGGCTAGTCTCATAATCGACCATTTGCTCATGGTCAAACTAGTCTCATAATCGATCATTTACTCGTGGTCAAGCTAATCTCATAATTGACCGTTTACTTGTGGTCAGACTAGTCTCATAATCGATCATTTCTCGTGGTCAAGCTAGTCACATACAAAGTTCGTGGCTCAGGCTGTATAACCATGGTACCACAGTAACATGGCTAGTCTAATTACCTCATTCTCTTAATTAACACTTTATCATCATGTCAAATTCTATCATGATGTCAAATCATGAAATCTCAAATCTTTCAATGACCAGCATCACGGTCCAAACCATATAAATATCACTTTTTTTGATAAAACATGGTATACAGGAATATAGCTAATAACAATAACAATCGTACTGTCCAATATACAAAGTCAAACTATTCCATACAAAAACAAATCATGCATGCCAATGCATATGCGTACGGATCAAACTATGTCATAATAAATACATATATAACTGGTGAACAGGTCCAGAAATCCTTACCTTACAGAAGCTAATCCTAGTATATCCGATATCAGTCTGTATTCGGAGCTCACTCAACACTTTACTGCTTAGAAATCCCTCCTATAGGTACAAATAATAATTTTTTAATCCTAGGGTAATTATATACCCAAATACTAATCTCACGAAATTCCAGAATAAGACTTTTCGATCATCCATTCTTAATATTTTTATATATATTTTTCTCTTCTCTTTCTCTCTCCTCTCTCTTATTTTCTTTTTTCTCTTTTTCCCTTTTTCTTTTCCTTCCTTCTTTTCTCTTCTTTCTTTTTTTTTCTTACGTTCCCTTCTTCTCTCCATCGTCTCCACCGAACAAAGTCTTCCCCCCTCTCTCTGTTTTTTTTTCTTTTCTTTTCTTTTCTTCTTCTCCTCTCCTCCTCTCCCTCTTCTTCCTCTTCTTCCTCCCCTTTTCTTCTGTCTTCATCTCCTCTTCTTCTCCATGGAATAGAGGGTCTTCCCTCTGTCCACGGACCAGTCCCTCAATCCCATCCATGGCGATCGTCCTCACCATGTTCTCCCCCAAGTGCTAGGCCACCTCCAGCACAAGCCAGATAAAGGGTCCATTACCTCAAGGGCCATCAAGATTGACAGCAACCCCTCGTCAAACCAAACATCAACGACGGCACCGATCACTTGGCAAACCTGGACGATCGTGCCTTTCTCAGTGAACTCGTTGGTGATCTTTCCGATCGTGCCGGTGGTCGGGGATGTCAGCGGCCATGAACTACCGAAAGACTGGGCCACCAAGGAAAACTTCGAGTTCATCGGTGGTGCAGGAGGAAGGAGGTCCAGGGCTCTAGGTTTTAAAGAGAAGAATGAGACTTCCCTCGTTGTTTAAGAAATAAATACCATGCTGATTGGAGTCCAACCCCACCCAAACACATCGTCGACCATCCCTCCCCTCTACAGCTCTCCCCTCCGATTCCTTCGGCAAGTTTCTCGACTAGCAACAAGGGGAAGAAGAGTCCCCCTGCTTCACGTGTCCCTCTCTTTTTTTTTGTTGGGTTAAAGTCAGCAAGGCTTGCCAACTTTGGCCCAAAAAGCCCAAAAAGGCCTGGGTTTCACAATTCCCATATCTTTTCATCATTTGTGCTAATGCTTTGTCGTGAGCATTACGTGCTGCAACCAGGAGGCCGATATTAGATCCTTATATTCTAGCCCCTACAGCCCAGCCCATCTCATATCTATTATTTGCAGATGACTACTTATTGATGGGGAGAGACATAGTACGGATTACTAAGGGATTCAGGAGAATTTTAGAGGATTTTGCTTAGATTTAGGTTAGAAGGTGAACCTTCTTAAGTCTACTGTGTTTTTCAGCCCACGAACTTCGGGACACTTCGACATATGATTAGAGATAGACTTGGAATTGCTGAGTGTACTAGGATTATGCAGTACCTGAGAGTTCCTATCACTGGCGGAAGACTCAAGAGGGCAGATTGCAGCTGCATGGAGAGGATGATTCAGGACCGTTTGGAGAGATGGCAGGCCCGTGCTCTATCTATGATAGACAGAGTTACCTTAGTGAGGTTAGTCCTGAGCTCTATGCCATCTACCTTCTTTAAAATGATATCCTGTCAAAAACCTTGGTGATCAAACTTAAGCAGCACTTCCAAAGATTTTTGTGAGGCTTTAGGCCTGGAGGATATAGCCTACACCTACTGGCCTGGGATGTAATTTGCCAGCCCTTGAGAGATAGGGGCCTTGGCATTTAATCTATGATCATGAGAAGGGATGCTATGATTGCTCGACATGCAACCAGATTAGTCCTTGGCCTGGAGAGCCCATGGAGTTTGATGATTAAGGCCAAGTATGGATTGTGGTTTACTACTGATGACTTTTGTGCTAGTCAGGGCAGCTTCATTATGTGGTGAGAGATTTACACTCGAGCCTCAGAGATGATCTCTTAGACTAGATAGATTATGGGAGATGGATGGTCAGCCAATTTTCTACTTGATCCATGGATGGCAGGCCTACCCCTATGTCAGTGGCCGACCTTTATTAGTTTTGACGTATCTGATACTATGAGGATCTTGGACTTGTTCTAGCCCCAGAGCAGAGATTAGGACTCGGTGACGATCACCCAAGCCTTTAGTGAGGTATCGGGTGAGCATGTCATGTCCATTATATTTTCTGTTCATAGGAGTCAGGATGTTAGAATATAGAGATCATCTTGCACCCGAAGAGCAATGACAACGGATCTCTATCGACTTTATCGGGAAGAACTGCATAAGAACATTGATGTGGATTGGATTTGGAGATTCAACATCCATATGAGGGTGGGTCTCTTCCTCTGGAAGATTGCGTGGACGAGGTTACCTACTAGATCCTTTCTTAGGGATAGAGGGATGCATTTACAGGTGACTTGCCCTTCCTGTGGTTATGAAGAGGAGACCTTGGAGCATGTCTTCTTCATGTATCAATAGGCCAAATAGGTATGGCACCTTGCCGGACTTCAAGATTTGATTGACTAGCATGATAATCCGGTGCAGGTCTTTTTTGATCTTTTGAGGCAGAGTGTTGCTAGGTAGTGAACTGGGGGAGGAGGAGTCCATACTATATATATTGCTTACTATATATGGCTATCTGAGAATAGCCTGGTCTTTGAGTCCTAGAGATGGTCCATGAGGATTATTTTCAAGCGTGCTTGCATACATGCTGCGAAGATGGCTAAGGTGACTTTGAGACTGGTGGAGACCTAGGACCCCCACCTTGCTCCTATAGCGACTTGCAGGTATTGATATCCTGGAAACCCCTTCCTCCATAATATATCAAGGTCAACTTTGATGATAGTATTAGGGATAGTTTTGTCATATGTAGCTTTGGTATGAGATTGTTGACGACTGGGGAGACTCATCTCTATAAGCCGATGGTTCCTGCATCAAAGCTCTGGAGTGTCTAGATAGGAATCTTTTATGCTTGGAAGATCTTGCGAGCCAACCATCTCATTATTAAGGATGATTGCACCACTATCATTACTTGGATTCAAGGTAGTATGCCGGGGGAGGTGGTGAACCCTTTTTTCTGAGATATTGCTGCTATTCTCAAGGGTTGCATTTCTATTGCTGTGCGGCACATCTACCAAGAGGCAAACTTTGTTGCCAACTGGGTAGTTATATGTGTAGTAGAGTACTCGATATCTTTTGTGGACTGATATGAGGGAAGCTCTTGGTCATTTTAGAGATATTTTATTTTTTAATTTTTTTGGATGTATTTATACTTGAATTGTATGAATGCTTCAATTTAAAATAATAATAATAATAACAATGAGTACATGGTTGTGGAAATCTTAAGGAAGAAAGCTTTAACGTTACTCTGAGCTAGGTTGGCATTCAAGTACTGGATGCTCGGATCTCTAACATGTAATAAGAAAATACCGCAGCCTGGTCTTCTTGATTTTTATGATGAGTAATGTTGAAGAACTTAGAAAAGTAAGAAGATTGTCCCCATTTCCACTACTTAATTCTCGCTTGACCAAGGGGGCCAGTGCATTGGTCGGAATCAAGCTACTAACAGTCCAGAAACCTATATTCCCGGTCCATCTTGAACTTGGAACCTATTAAACCACCATAGAGACAAAATGTATGGGCCTAACCAGAATAGAACAATAGATCACTTGAAAATATGGAGAATCTTTGAATGGGGTTTTTAGTTCCTGTTGGGATATCCTGGTTCAAGCTACAAACCGAACTCCGGTTCGACTGGCCAAAGTCTCTCTCCGGACTACGGACTTCGAACCAAGCTGGGGACAAGCCGATTGCAGGCGACCCAAGGCCACACGCCGGATGGCAACATCCGAAGGCCAATTCTTTAGGTGACTTCTTCGGCCTCGATCGAAGACTGAACTCCTCATCGACTTCCGAAGACACGTACTTCGGACCCCGCCGTAGACACGAACTCCGGTCTTGGGAAAATATCAAGTCTTCGGCCCACGCAAGGGAAAACTCAAAGCTTGGATCACAATCTATTCCAAAAAGGCAACTGTAACCAACGGTTACAATCGACACTCATCATGCCATGATCATGGTGCGCGACTCCTGCAGCCACGCCTCCGATCTGGCCGGAACTGCTCATTGACAACCCACGATTGCCAATCATGGAAGAGATTGGCTCCCCATGATCATCGAAAAAAGAGCGGGCCGCAGGCCGGGGGCCTTCTTTTAAATATGGGTAAGAAGGGTAGCTCGAGAGGTACACGAATAATCTCGCACACATATGCTTGTAATCTCCAAGAGCCTTTTCTCTTCCACTCTTTCTCGACACCTTCCCTATTCTGTGGCTGGAATCCGTCACTGACTTAGGCATCGGAGTGTCCCCCGCCGGAACAACTTCGACAAGGGACCTGTTTTGCAGGTGAACTAGGGAGCGGTCCTGCGATGCAGCGGCTCGACCGGTCAATCCAGGAACTCCACACCAACAGATTGGTGCGCCAGGTAGGGGGCCGGCAGCATTAACGCTCTTTAAGCTCCCTCTCAGACAAGGGGAAGAAAAAAGTTTTTGATGGCAAGAGAAAAAGCTCAAATTGTTTCTACAAGCCGGAGTCGTGCTCCGTCTCAAGGGGGTGCACCCCTGGAGGAGAACGATGTTCCACCTCCCATAGTTGTTGTGGTAGCACAGCAGTTTGAAGCTCTTATGAACCAGGTCGCCAACCTAACGACCATGGTTCAAGAATTCCAAGACAGAGCCTTTCCGGTGGCAAACCCATCAGTTATTTTTAAACATAGCTCTCGATCCCGAAGAAGGAGAGCTCTGCGGGAGGATTCCGTGCATCCCTCCCCCCGTTCTCGACCTTCTCCTGAAGGCCGGACTTCAAGATTGCCTAGGTCCGCCAATTTCCCGTAGAAAGGGAAAAGGCCTAGGCAAACCTCCTCCTCCTCCTCCAAAGACTCCACTTTAGTGGAAAGAGCACCGAAGCAGACTCCCGATTATGACGGGAGGTTCAGAGCCATCGAGTCAGAGATGGCAAAGGCACAAGAACAGAGAATGTGGGATCAGAGAGATCCTGATGACTTGATTGTGGGTGATCTACGCCCACCCTACACCGACCGCATCATAGCCGAGGTCACCCCTCGGCACTTCAGGGTTCCCCATATGGAGCCCTACGACGACACCACCGACCCCCTCGATCATTTAGACAGCTTCAAGGCCCATATGATGATTCAAGGAGCTTCGGACGTGATGTATTGCTTGGCGTTCCCAGCTACCTTGAAGAAGTCCGCTCGGATGTGGTACTCGAGCCTGCGCCCAGGTACCATCGATTCCTTTTTCGAGTTAGAAAAAATATTTATCTTGCATTTCAGGACCTGCCACAAGACTCCTCGGAATATGGACACACTGTTCCTCCTTCACCAGAACGAAGGAGAAAGCCTGCGAGACTATATCTCCAGGTTTAATGCAGCCATGCTTGAGATCCCCGATCTCAACGAACACGTGGCCATGTCAGCACTGAAGAAGGAGCTTCGTACCTCCAGGCTTACTTTCTTCCTGGATAAGAAGTTTCCTAAAAGCTACGCTGAGCTCCTGTCAAGGGCTCAGAAATATGCCGATGCTGAAGAGCAGGCGGTGAATCGACGATTGATTGAAGAGAAACCCCCTTCAAAGAAGAAGAATAATAGGGGACAAGGTCTCCAAACCTCCAACAATAACGGCGGCAAGTATACAGACCGCCGAAGAAGTCCTCCTCGGCCCAGAGCAATGGAAGGAAGATTCGACTCCTACACCCCCTTCAACCTCCCTCGAGAGAAGATCCTCATAGAGATAGAAAAAAACTATGTCCAACGGCCCCGTCCCATGAAGGCCTCCTCTTCCGTAAGGAACATGAATAAATTCTGCCGATTCCACCGGGACCACGGCCATAATACAGAAGAATGCATCCAACTGAAGGATGCAATTAAGGATCTCATCAAGAGAGGATACCTGGGGCAGTATATCGATCGCCAAGGCCCCCGGTCAGAAGCAACTGTTCCCCAGCCACCTCCTGAAGAGGCCGAATTGCCAAATCAAAGGCCCACCAACAGAGGTGTAAGGATGATACATCAACCCACCAACTGGAGAAGGGATGAAGAGGAAGCTTCAAAGCGACTGAAGGATATCAACTCCATCCTCTTCTCCGATGATGACCTTGCGGGAGTTCGACTCCTGCACGATGATCCTCTTGTAATTTCGGCCGTAGTGGCCAATTATGATGTACAACGAATTCTTGTAGATAATGGAAGTTCGATTAATGTCTTGATGTATGATGCATTTTCCAAAATGTGTTTGCCTAGACATCAACTGCAAAGATCTCCCATACTGCTCTCTGGTTTCGGGGGCAACCAAGTTTATGCCGAGAGAGAAATAGTGCTGCCTGTAATCCTTGGCACCGAGCCTCGACAAAAGACATTGCCGATCAACTTCATGGTGGTCCAGATCCCCTCAGCATACAACATTATTCTTGGATGGCCTGCCTTGAACAGGTTCCAGACCGTGATCTCCTCTCACTACCTCTTGGTGCGCTTCCCCACCAGAAATGGTGTTGGAGAAGTTAGGGAGAACCAGAGGATGGCACGGCAGTGCCTAATGATTGAAGACATGCATTTCAAGGATTCGACTACTCCGGATCAGCTGGATCCGAGGGATGCAACCACAAATCTTGGTGAGCCCATGGAGAGGACCATCCCGATACCTTTGAAAGAGGAAGATCCCTCCAGAGTTGTATAGATTGGGAGCGCACTTGGTGAGGAAACCAGAACGGAGTTGATCCATTTTCTCAGGGACAACGCCGATGTCTTCTCCTGGTCGACTTCGGACATGCCCGAAATTCCTGCCGAAGTAATCACTCATCGGCTAGAAGTAACCCCTGGGTATAAGCCGGTACAGCAGAAAAAGAGGAGCTTCGTCCCCGAAAGATAGCAAGCTATAGATGAAGAGGTTGGCAAGCTCCTCAAAGCTGGGTTCATCAGAGAGGCCCGCTATCCCGAGTGGCTGGCCAATGTGGTAATGGTGAAGAAAACTAGCGGCAAGTGGAGGATTTGCATCGACTATACAAACCTCAACAAGGCTTGCCCAAAGGATAGCTTCCCTCTCCCAAAGATTGATCAACTGGTCGATGCTACCGCCGGTCACCAGTTGCTGAGCTTCATGGACGCCTTCTTCGGCTACAATCAAATTAGAATGGATCCACAAGATGAGGAGAAGATGGCTTTCATCACTAATAGAGGTCTCTACTGTTACAACATGATGCCGTTCGGCCTCAAGAATGCCGGAGTGACATTTCAAGGATTGATTAACAAGGTGTTCGAAAAGTAACTGGAGAAAAATATGGAGGCCTATGTTGATGACATGATCGTCAAGAGCATCCACTGGAGAGATCATATCCATGACTTGGAGGAATCGTTCGGCTCTCTCCAGCACTACCATATGAAGCTAAACCCGGCAAAGTGTGCCTTTGGGATCACTTCGGGCAAATTCTTGGGATTCCTTGTTACCAAACGAGGGATTGAGGCGAACCCTGAGAAGATTCAAGCTTTGAAAGATATGAGACATTCCTCCTGCAAAATGGAAGTCCAACAGTTGACGGGAAGGATTGCCTCCCTAAGCAGATTTATCTCTCGGTCAGCCGAGAAATGCCTTCTGTTCTTCAAGGTGCTTCGGCAATCAAAGGGCTTCGAATGGTCCGAAGACTGTTGTGCTGCCTTCGAGGAACTGAAGAAGTATCTGGAGACCCCGCCATTGCTCTCCAAGATAAAAGAAGGCGAGGTTATCTACCTGTACCTCTCAGCTTCAGATGAAGCAGTGAGTTCGGTTCTTGTCCGGAAGGAAGAAAATGGGTCCCACAAGCCGATTTACTATATCAGCAAAGTCCTGCATGACGCAGAGACACGGTATGCAAGGATGCAGAAGCTGATATACTCCTTAGTGATTGCGGCAAAGCGACTACGGCCATACTTTTAGGCCCACGCTATCATGGTGCTAACTGATCAACCTCTCAAGGCTGTTCTCCGATCTCCGGATACTTCTGGAAGGATAGCCAAGTAGGCTGTGAAGCTAAGCGAATTTGATACCAGCTTCCAGCCTCGAGCGGCTATGAAGGCCCAGGTGCTCTTCGATTTTTTGGCTGAATGTACCTGGAAGTTCGAAGACGAAGCCTCTTCGGAAGAAGAAGAAGCCCCGAAGGAGACGAACTCCGTTTGGGTGCTTCATGTGGACGGAGCTTCCAATGCTATTAGGTGCGGGGCTAGACTCATGTTGGCCGAACCTGATGGCCATACCATAGAGTATACGCTCCGTTTCTCCTTCCACGCCTCCAATAATCAGGTCGATATGAGGCCCTACTCATCGGACTTCGGATCGCCAAAGATTTGGGAGTCCGGCAACTTCGAGCCTTCTCAGATTCCCAACTGGTTGTGAATCAAGTCAACGGAGAATATGCAGCTAAAGACCCAACCATGGTGCAATACCTGGAAAAGGTACGGGCTTTATCTTTCCAACTAGAACATTTTGAAATCATCCATGTTCCCCGATCAGAGAACTCCCGGGCGGATGCACTGTCTCGATTGGCAACTACAGCACCGGAGTCTTTCGGGCGCACCTTTGTTGAACATCTTGGAACTCCAAGCATTGCCGAAGAGGCTGCAGAGGTGCGCCAGATTGACGCTGAGCCAAGCTAGATGGATCCCATCGTCAGGTTCCTGAATGAAGAAAAACTGCCGAAAGATAAGCCGGAAGCTAAGAAGATCCGCTGGATGGCGTCTCAATACGTCATCTTAGACGGAGCCCTCTACAAGAGATCGTTCTCCCAGCCACTACTAAAATGCCTAGGACCCACCGATGCAGATTATGCTTTGAGAGAGGTCCACGAGGGCATATGCGGGGATCACTTAGGAGGCAGATCTCTAGCATACAAGATTATTCGATAGGGGTATTACTAGCCCTCCATCCAGAAGGACTCAGCTGATTTCGTGCGGAAGTGCGACCAATGCCAGAGATATGCCAATATGCAGAGACAACCCGCGAGTCACCTAACTCAGTTGGCAGTCCCATGGCCTTTTGCCCAGTGGGGGATGGACATTCTTGGCCTATTCCCACCAGCATCAGGGCAAAGGAAGTTTTTTCTAGTGGTCATCGACTATTTCACGAAGTGGATGGAAGCCGAACAATTCGCTCAGATCACAGAAGGTAAGGTGGAAAATTTTGTGAAAAATTCCATCATCTTCAGGTTCGACATCCCACATGTCATCATCATGGACAACAGGAGATAATTCGAGAATCCGAAGTTCAAGGACTTTTGTGTTCGGTACCATATCCAGCATCGACTGACATCCATTGCTCATCCACAATCCAACGGAGAAGCCGAAGTCACCAACCGGACCATCCTCCATGGTCTGAAGACGAGGTTGAACGCCGTCAAGGAACTTTGGGCCGAAGAGCTAACCTCCATTCTCTGGACATACCAAACTACCCCGAGAACAGCCACTGGCGAATCTTCGTTCAACCTGGCCTACGGTACCGAAGCCGTGTTACCTATCGAAGTCTCCCTACAGTCCCTGAGAATTGACAACTATGAAGAGCCTGAGAATTTCGATCGCAGAAGAATTGATCTGGATTTGCTATCAAGCACCAGGTTGCAGGCCCAGATAAGAATGGCGGCATACCAGCAAAAGGTCGTCAAGTATTACAACTCAAGGATGAAGGAGCAAACTTTCTGCATGGGGGACATGGTATTGCGAAGAGCAGAAGTGTTCAGGCCAATGAAACAGGATAAACTCTCCCCCAACTGGGAAGGTCCATATCAAATCGAAGAAGCCATTCGACCAGGGACATATCGACTTAGGACCCTGGAGGGGAATGTCCTATCCCGGTCATGGAATATACAAAATCTTCGCAAATATTATCAATGAAAGAGTTCCTAAAATTCCTGTGCAAAGCTTCTCAACCCTACTCTACTTAGAACGGCTAGTTGCATCAACTGAACGACAACAGCCTGAATGACCCGATCTGAAAAATCGGTCAACTGCGCAAAGGAGAGTTTGATCCACTCACCTTATCGGTATGCCTGACGAGCGCAATGGATGGTCTAACCATGCCACCAAAAAGATCAAAGGTGTAGGGATGGTTCTCGCAACCTACCCTATGGTGAATCCGAACACGCACCGAGGTGGGCCTGAACAGCCTACCTTAATCATGACAGAAAGTGCACAGGGATGGTGTAAACACCTTACCCTACAGAAAATCTGAACACGTGCCTAAAAGGACCACTGTTGTCCTTTTTGTCAATAACAAACATTCTCAGAATGGTCCAATTGACCTCACTTCTTCCCTGTAGATCGAAAGTGGTCTACGGAGTCTACATTACAGACAAATCATGATACAACACATTGCAAAGAGTACGCGGGAAGAGGTAATAGAAAAGATTTTCCTTTCTTTTCAAATTTTTACACAAAAAAAAAGAGAAAGGAAGAAACTCTCCTAAAGAGAGAGTGAGAAAAAGGAAAAGAAACTCTCCTAAAGAGAGATAAAAAAAAAAGGAGCAGCAGCAACAGAATCTGGAAAATTTTCAATAACTCCCCGATGGGTTTTTCCCGTACCGTCGGGGAGAGACCTGATGAGACGACGAAGGGCCCCCAGGGTTCCCGTCCGAACTCGAGTCCGAACCCTCATCGGAGTCAGAATCGAATTCGTGACCGGGGAAGGAAATGGAGGGTTTGATATTGTCCAAGCCCTTTAAGTTGTAAAACTTGGAGGCTTTCCTCCGACACTCCCAAAACCCATGGTGGAAGGAGTCCAGGGCCACCCTGGTGAGCTCATCCTTGAAGGCGGTAGAAGCTCTGAAGTTTGCGACGGTGTCCGCCGCCTCCCTCTTTGCCTCCTTCGCCGTCATGGTCGCCACCGTGACTTGAGCCCAGGCCTCCCTCAACTGAGCCTCCAGAAGGCGGACCTTCTTCTCGAGACGGTCCATCAAAGGCTCCTCCTCTTCGCCTCCTGGCCCGGGTGACTCCCGACTTCGCTTCCTCTTGGGGTCGATAACCCTCCTCTTCGCCGCACGACGGAGCTCAGAAGTGCTGAACCTCATTGTTAATGGAGGGAGAAAGCCTATGGGGACGATGGCCTTTGACAGCGGAGGGTAAGGTCCTATTTATAGAAACCCCGCACCCATGACCAACTACAGGGAAGCGTGCTCCATGTCCTTCCCAGCCGCGTTAGAAAGCGCTATGTGTCTGGGCGACGCTTCGAGAATCAGAAAGTCTTTCGGAAGCCATCCCCATGATAGCAACTGCCATCGCTTCGAATCCGGAGAAACCCGCATCGTGCGACGGCATCATTAATGGTCTCTTTTTGGAAAAAAGAGACCCGGCGGCTCATAAGGCACAAGAAATTATGACTGTGCAAATTTCGATGTGCCACGTGGACAACGATGATCCTAATCAAATCTTCCTAATCACTGATTGGCGGGAAGATGACTTCTGTCCGCCCCAACGGACAAATTTAACATTCGAAGAAAGGTGGCAGTCTTTAGCAACGGAGTTCTGGACCATTCCAGGTTTCGTCCTCTCTGATTGAACGGCCTTCCACCACGACTGCTTAACCAAACAGAAAAGAGAATGGCAAAACCGGTTCTTATCGACTGAACGGCCTTCGGAGGCTATTGTTCGACTAGGCAAAAGAAGAAATGGTAGAACCGTTTTAGCCTACACATGAGGCACAACAACGCTTGTGAAAATAAAAGAGAATTCATTTCAAAACCTAGAAAAGCTGCCATACAAAGTTCATTGGCAATGCAAGTAAGAAAGAAGGAAAATACATCCAGAGTGATCCAAGTCACTCAATGTCAGCAGGGAAAGGCTTCACACCACAGGACTGGAGCAACTTGTCAATTTGCTCTGAGAGGACCTCACTAATCTAGGCCGGGATAGGAGAACCTTCAGCTTGGACTCCTCCAGCCTGAGTTACCTCTTGAGCCGGGGTCAGAGCTGGGATCACCTCCGGACTTTCGACTGGGGTAACAGCCTCCTCTTCCGGACATGGCGCCCCCTCGACCTCCACTGCGGCTTCGGCCTCCTCCACTTCTTCTCCTTCCTCTCCAATTATGTTGTAGGAGGGAATGCTGGAAAGGTCGATGTGAGGGAAGGTCTTCTTTACCTTGGAGAGTCCATCGTTGAAGCCATGCTGGTAGGCATATAATGATGCTTCATCAATCTCTGTCTGGAATTGTGAAGACATCTTGAAGTCAGCTACGACACTGTCTATCCGCTTCCTCAAAGATTCAGACTCCCGCCTGACAGCTTCGGACTCCCTCTTAGCGGCTTCGGATTCCAGGATCGCCTCTTCGGCCCTCCTAGAAGCCTCCTCCGCCACCTTGGACAAATTCTCCATCTTCTCCTGATCCTCCCAGGCAGCCTACTCCAGGGACTCGACTTGCTTCCTGCTCCTCTTCCACCCTGCCTCTTGTCCCGCTATCTCGAGTGGGCACCTTTCAGTTCACCTTTTAGTTTGCGAACTTCATCAGTTACCCGAACGAGACGGTCCTCCATGGACTGTTTCAGCTCTTCGACTACTTTCCTGGCAGCCCTGGCGGTCTGAAGCTCCTCCTTGAGGCCGTGGAAGAGGCTGTCCACGTTTCCTAGGCCTTCCTCCATGAAGGTGAAGTCATAGACCAACTACATAAAAAAAAAGGAATCGAGAATCAAATAATTCTCGAGGCAAAGGAGGCGGTGATAGTCATACATGTTGCAAGGCGGTGAAGCCAGAATCAGACACTTTGAGAAGGCTCTGATTCCGGAGAATTGCCAGGTTATGGGGCAGTATTGTACCCTTCAATGCCTGCCTGGCTTCAGCCAGGACCAGTAGTCCCCCCATAGGCGGAAGCTTCGAGGAGTTCGTCGAACGGCCTCCAGCTGAAGAAGCCCCGTGGACGAACTCTCCTTCGACTTGCCGCGCTTTGCCCCTATCAGCAACGGGGGGGCAAACCAGCGGCACATCCACTCCTTGAGGCGGGCTCCCCATTGTGTCGACTGGGGAGGCGACCACCGGTAGAGTTTCGACTGGATAGGGTCTCGCCGAAGTCCCTTCCGCAGCCGCTACATCTTCCCCCGGGGTGCCCCGGGAGGACGAAGTGCTTTGGTCCCCTTTGGGACCATCCCTTCGAGCTTTCTTCCGAACTGCAGACCTGGTGGAAGGGGCTGTGCAACCCTCTTCTCCGAAGTTTGGCGAAGCCAGCTGAAATCGCGCTTCATCCCGCCACCTGCAGGCAAAGGGGCTCACATCAGTTAAATGAGCTACAATAAAACCTGAAGTAGAGGGGCAGAAATTCCCATCGCTATACCTAATAAGGGGAATTTACTAATTTCCGCCCGATGGAGATTCCTCTCCTCCAACAGCTCCCGGATGGGGGCAACTTCGGAGTTAACCAGAAGATCATAATCCGACTGATCGGCCACCAAGACTTTCTTTTCATCATTGGCGGTCAGGCGAGGCTTCTTCCATACAGTGTCGAAGCCCCATGGATCAAAAGACAACACAAATACGAAGACAGGTTTCCACCCGTGGATGGTGCTGGGCATGTCCTTGATAACCCTACAGTCCGATCTAGGACCAATCACCCACCATCCGTTGCTATGGAAGTCCCTCTTGAGAACGAAAAGGGCCATGAACAAGTTGGTCCTAGGTTCTACTTTGGCAATGTTGCACATAACCAGGAACCCGCAGATATTCCTGATGCTGTTTGGGATCAATTGTGCTGGCACCACTTGGTACAAGCGAAAAATCTTAACAAAGAAGGGGTGTAGGGGAAACCGAAGACCAGCCTTCAAGTGATCTTCGTATGCAGCTAGGCACCTAGGGGGAGCTTCGTTCACCCGCTCCTCGGGCACGGGGAGGATAAAGGGAAACTCCTCAGGAATGCGGTAGCGTTCCCAAAGAAGGGCTGCCTTGCCCTGAGAAACCGAGCTAGGGACCGACTCCGGACCTACTATATATCCGGCCCCCAAGGGCCCAACCTTTTCTCCCTGACTCTCAATGGTCTCTTCCATGACAAAGGAATGAAGCAAGGGAGCGGAAAGAAGTTTCTACCTGAGGAATAGACTGGTAATCTAGAACAGTTCGAGCAGGGGATGAGATGAGGTTGAAGAAGCTTCCTTGACCGGACCTTCACCATTCCTCAAAAGAAAAACAAGGGTCTCTGGAGCCCCGCCGGGGGTTGGATTGACTCAAGGTTACCCTGGGAGATAACCCACTTGCGATTGACCGCCAGGATAAGGCATACCTTTCATCCAACGGACGGAGGAAGGCCACCGCAACCATCCAAATCCCAACCAAAAGATTGCCTCAACTACCGTGCAACGAGAAAAGGAGAGGCGGCTCCAGGGCCACCCACTTTTCCCTTCCTCTCTAATCTAGGAGTTACAGCTGTCCACCATCTGATTCCCGGATCATGATGGACAGTCCCGTCAAGGATTCTATAATCATCTACCACACCGTCTCTTAGGAGGAAAATGACAGGGCACTTATACTCTCACTTCTCGAAACAAATTTCCGCTTCGAGAACTGAGAGTAGGGGGCAACTATTGGGATATTCTGGTTCAAGCTACAAACCGAACTTCGGTTCGACTGGCCGAAGTTCTCTCTCCGGACTACGGACTTCGAACCAAGCCAGGGACAAGCCGATTGCAGGCGACCCAAGGCCACATGCCAGATGGCAACATCCGAAGGCCAGTTCTTCAGGTGACGTCTTCGGTCTCGACCGAACACTGAACTCCTCATCGACTTCCGAAGGCACGTACTTCGGATCCCGCCGTAGACACGAACTCCGACCTCGAGGAAATATCAAGTCTTCGGCACACCCAAGGAAAAACCCGAAGCTTGGATCACAATCTGTTCCAAAAAGGCAACGGTAACCAACGGTTACAATCGACACTCATCATGCCATGATCATGGCACGCGACTCCTGCAGCCACGCCTCCGATTTGGCCGAAACCGTCCATTGACAACCTATGATCGCCAATCATGGGAGAGATTGGCTCCCCATGATCATCGAAAAAAGAGCGGGCCACAGGCCGGGGGCCTTCTTTTAAATATGGATAAGAAGGGTAGCTCGAGAGGTACGCGAATAATCTCGCACACATACGCTTGTAATCTCCAAGAGCCTTTTCTTTTCCACTCTTTTTCGACACCTTCCCCATTCTGTGGATGGAATCCGTCACTGACTTAGGCATCGGAGTGTCCCCCGCCGGAACAACTCCGGTAAGGAACCTGTTTTGCAGGTGAACCAGGGAGCGGTCCTGTGACGCAGCGGCTTCGACCGGTCGATCCAGGAACTCTACGCCAACAATTCCTATTATAATATATCATAAGCAATAAAGCAATTGAGAAATATAATAGAAGCGGTACGTGAAACCACACCCAAGGATGGTGATTCTTACGCAAAGAGACAGGCCTGCAAGGAGATTCTTTTATTGACCGGTGTATCAAAACTCTTCCTGACGATGGTAGAAGTTTTCTTTTAGTCTATTCCATTAAAAAGCTTGTCTTCCTCCCACCATTCCTCTCTCTAAAGCTCTAGTATTTCTTTTTTACAAGTGCTCTATGTTGCTTTTTCTTGCATTGCGTTTCATCGTGACAAACCCCATATATATATATATATATATATATATAATTTGAGATATATAGTCTAGTGTTAAACCCTCCAACTTGAAAACGGTTACGAGTTCAAACTTCGATAATTGTAGAGGATGCCAGTTATTAGTATTCACGAAAGAAGAGATCTGAGCTTTATCTTGCCCTCATCTCGATTTACAGATGGACCTTCACCAATCTAAATTATAAAATATAATAAGAATCTTCAAAAGTACTTCTACCAAGTTTTTTATTGGAATAAATCTGACATCATTAAAATCTTGAAATCATTAGCGATTCCCTCATAATTATTTAAAAGGAAAAACCAAAAATAAAATCCCGCATTGCATCGCATCCATCTCTCTTAGCTGCCTTGTATCACAATACAATTGAAAAAAAGGTCCGGCCCGTTGTTAGAAGGAACTAATTAACGGCTATCATAGCCATGTCACCCGGTCCCATGGACTCGAGGATGATGACACCGGCCGGCAGGGAACATGGGGAGTGGACCGGCGTGTCCTCCTTTCCAGTCTCTACCTTCACACCTCCAATCACACGCTCTGATAGAAACCTCCATGTAGTCTCCAAACATTATAATTATGACGACCATCCACGTACGTACTTAATTCTCTCTCTCTCTCTCTCTCTATCTATATATATATATATATATATATATATATATATATATATATATATATATATATATATATATATATATATATATATATATATATATATATATATATATATATATATATGGCCCTTCCAATCCTCTATCTCATGTCTGATCCCTTCCCTTTGGTACAAGTTATCACAATGCATTCTTATCCAACGAAAAAAGAAATGCCTAAAATGGCCGTGCAATCTGTCAAGTTATAGCATATATAACTCGTAATAGCTGTTGAGTGCTTTGATTCGGTACGTAGCGAGGTAACCCACTTTGCATTGCTTTTTCCTCTTCGGACCCGTAATCTCTCTCAATTATACTACTTTTGAATAAGTTGGTGCTCCAGACAATCTAGTCACAGTCATCTTAATTTAAGGTTGTCTTTGTTTCTTTGACGAAAAGAAAGAGGTCCTTCTTTCAACCAATAGTAGGTTTGGGCCAGCACCTTGTCAGCCACCGCCAGGTTTCTAGAATTTCAAACCGTGCCTCAAGAATTGCCGTGCGTTTATGGAATGCCATGAGGTAACCGGGCATGTGATTCACGAGTGACGCACGGTAGCAACATCGACGTTGATGTGGGGGAGGCCATCAAAACTACCGGGGTTGCTTATAATTAACTCGGGCATCATCCGTGCGAGAAGAAAACAAAGAGAGCCTGAAAGAAACGTCACGCTATGGTCGTTCGTTCACTTGGTGCATGATAACCGGACACCTGCATCCTTGTTTTGGTGTGTTGCCCAACTCTGCCTAAATAATGAGTGCAATTTTCCCGTTCCTTTACGGTAGTGCATGGCCACTCTTGTTTATGAATCGTGCCCCATCTTCTCCAAGTCCAGAAATACAAATAGATAAAAATCTACATGGCCGTCCCAACTTTATTTTCTTGATTTCAAGTCCACCACGGCCATTTATTTTACATGCTGATTTATTAAAATATAAAATAATTAAATTAATCATAGATCTTAAAGATGGATTTAATTCTAAATCATTCAGGATCCACTACTGTGGTTTAGAATCCTATCTTGTTACGTTACATTAGTGCGGCTGTGACATCTCCTACTCTGATTGACGGGCGCTTGGTTTCAGTTTCCAACTCGATTACCTTGGGGCTTAAGAACCGAAGGTCTAAGGTAAGCAGGAGTATATATTTTGGAGGTGTTTCATTGGAGCTGCAACATTGCTTCAAAGTTTAATACTAATTTATTTACTTCATTTGGTTTTGACCTGAGTTGCCTAGGCCAGATAGGACCCTCTTGTAAAACCCAGGACCCAACACCCTCTCCTCCCCCACCTCGTAAGGGTTCCAACTGGTCTCGATTGATGATTTGCAGCCTTGACGTAAAAATTGGAGGAGGCCATTGAAGCCCGGCCTTCATTATGGGCCATTGAGCACTACTAGACGTATTGAAGGAGTCCAGCAGTCCTGGTCTGCTCCAAAATGAAGCCCAACGGAGCCCAAGAAAGAAAAGCTATATGGGAGTCCAAAAGTCCTTCAGTGACCATCGTCATTCGTCACTCTCGTCTTTAGTATTTATTAGATGGAAAAGGATTGGGCTATTCGATGCTCTATTTTTCACCATTCCCGTCCCATGGAACTAAAACCATTCCCAAGCCTGAAATTTTAGCCAATTGGCCAATTCAGTTTGACACTTGTAATGATGCTAGAGCCATTGCTTGTAGTCAGACTTGTGAGGCCCAAGCAGACGACGGCCCAGCCCATGGCTTGCTCCTCAAAGCAAGTGTATTAGGTGCACTGGACTTATGGGTCGAGATAAGCTTGGATCACTTCTATCCCAAGCTATGCTTGGGCCACCCAACACCGTGGCATGGACTTGTGTAGCGTGCATATTTGATACAGATCATACCAGATTCAAATTTAGATATTTACGATAATTTAAGAAGTGATAAGGATCGCTTGGGAGTACTCATCAAATATAATACTGACCGCAAGCAGGAGTAGAGCCATAAAGCTTTAGGCAGAAGGGGCTGCAGGGGTATCATAGATAATAAAGTAACCGCTAATAAAATCATTTAAGAATACATTTTGGGCTTGGGGAGTACTCATTCTTTGTTATAAGTCTATATCATAATGATAATCTTAATTATCACGAGAGAAATTGATACGAAATTTAAAATCTTAACTATCATAAAAAAATTGACTTAAATTTTAATCGGGCATTTGCTATTTGCTTTCACTCAACTTTTTTTAAAAAATCATGTTTATCACAACCCCAATTAATGTCAATGGATCCTTAAAATTTCCTTTTACTTTCATTTATTTTTATGAAAGTATTAACTGTCACGTCCCAAATCTAGCACCGAGATAGGCTATGCGACCGGCCGCACAATCCTAGGTATCATCCTAGAGATCATGCCAGCCATAAATACACAAGATTCCCTTCATTACTAAAAATTACATTAATTAACCAAACATTATTAAATAATTTATTAATAATGGAATAATTTACTTGTTCAAGTCAAGATCACTAGATGGTCAACTTATTTATTATTTGGATATCAAAACAGAACTAACTAGATAATCTAAAATTTTGGTATTCGATCTCACGCCCAGCACGACCCTTTCTATGCATCCTATATCTTTGAAAGAAAAATAGAAAAGTGAGGAATAAGCTTTACAGCCTAGTAAAGATCACATACGGTCACACCAATAATAATATAATTATGAAAATATCAAAAAAATAATAGAATGCCATATCATGCAATCAAACAACTCAAATGCCATGTATAACAAAATCTTTGATAAAATTATGTTTTCTTTTCATGTTTCCATTAGTTATTCTTATTCTTTAGGGTTCTGGACTAACCACGATCATGCTTCAGTCCATGACCGGTGATGTGGCAAGACCGCTGACGTGAGGTAGCTATCAGACGCCATGTCAAAGAAAGTCGCCGTGCCAGATGCCTCGTCAATTTCCCTGCTCAGACTCCTTCACCGGGCTGAGCTCCCCCAGAATAACGGGACCACCCGTCGAAGCCGAGCTCTGTCCTCCGTCAGGTCGGACCCGCGAGCCCGGGATGCTTAGGCCGGAGCCGAGTGGTGCACTCCAGATTGAGCCCCTCTTCGAGGTCGAGCCATCTGGTCCGGACCCGCGCTCTGCCCTCCAGAGCGAGCCCCTCGGAGATCGAGCTCCGTGGTCGGAGTCGAGCTCAGCCCTTCTCCACCACGTGGAGCCTCTTCGAGGTCGAGCCCTCTGGACTGGGCCCGCACTCTGCCCTCCAGAGCGAGCCCCTCGGAGATCGAGCCCCATGGTCGGAGTCGACCTCAGCCCTCCACCACGTGGAGCCTCTTCGAGGTCGAGCCCTCTGGATCGGGCCAGCGCTTTGCCCTCCTCCGCTGAGGCGAGCCCGCGAGCTCGGGATGCTTAGGTCGGAGTCGAGCCCTGCCTTTCCAGCTCAAGCGTAAACACCGGCGAACCAAGGGACAGCATCGCCGTCCCAGGACGCCGGCGAGCCGCCCAAGGATTGCACTAAGACATCCACCATACCGCAATGACAACCTGCGGCCACTGGTTACACCAGAAAGGGGAGAGGCCCACTGATCGAGGCGCCACGCTCCTCACCAACCACCTGAACCACCCGAAAGAGGAAGTCAATCAGGAGATTCGAATCCCAGGGGCGACGGCTCACCGATCGAGGTACTGCCAGGTTTTCCGGAATGAGGTGACCAGAAGGAATGTCAGAATACATGACAGCTTCCCTTTTCACGAATCGGGAAAGGCGCCTCGGGACACTGCCGCACGTGCCTGACAGCCCGACAGAGATCCCAAGATGGGCACCCAACGGTAACCTAGACTACAAAGCTCGAAGGAAGCAAGACAAATGAGGGAACATGCAATACCATTCCAATACAAGTGCAAGCTCAAACAGAGAGCACGACACCACAAGCAAATCCAAGCAAGGACGGGCGGGCAGTATCCAAGCCCCACCGAGGTAGGAAAAGTAAGACCCCCCGCCACGGGTACCATGCACCCATGTCACCTTCTCCGTCTCCTTTGGCGGAGGGGTCCACTAACGAAGCCATCAAGCGCGCGGCGGAGAAGTGCCTGGAGGAGCATGACCGCAAGTTGGCGGAGTTATCCCGCCGATTTGCCAATCTATCTGGCTTAACAGCGAGCTAGCGAGCCAGAGGGCTACGATGCCCATCCCCCTTTCTTCCAAGAAATCCAAGGGGAGCCGATTCCGAGTCGGTTCCGTATGCTGCAGGTGGATCCTTATGACGGGACCACTGACCCCCTGGACCACCTGGAAAGCTACCGGGCCCTCATGAAAGTCTAGGGAGCCACCGACGCTCTCCTCTGCATCGCATTTCCTGCTACTCTCCGGAAGGTAGCCCGGGTGCGGTTCACCCGCTTGGAGCTGGAGAGCATCAACTCTTTCGCCTAGTTAGGGCAGAAGTTTGTGGCCCACTTCGACGCTTGTCGAAAGTTGCCACGAGAAGCAGACAACCTCTTCTCCATTCGGCAGCAAGACCGCGAGCCGCTACGGGACTACGTGGCCCGCTTTAAGGCTACCGTGTTGGAGATCTACAACCTTGATGAGCTAGTTGCCATGTTGGCACTAAAGCAAGGTCTCAGGACCTCCCGCCTGACTAACTCGCTCGATAAGAAGCCCCCAAGACTTATTCTGAGCTCCTCCTCCGAGCCCAAAAGGACATCCACACCGAGGAGGCGGATCGTACGAGGCGGGAGCTCGATAGGAAGCCACTAAAGAAGCCGACCCCCACCGAGATGCCCTGAACCCGGAAGCCAGGACCTCAGGCTCCGAACTCTCGGAGGGGGCCAAGACCGAAAGGCGCTCCCGTTCCCGAGGAGAGTTACAACCCCCTCCTCCCCCCGGGGACAAAAATTCTCATGGAGATTGAAGGCGAGGACTACCTGAGATGCCCGCCTCTGATGAAGCCCTCCACTGGCCATGATAAAATGAAGTATTGTCGCTTTCACCGTGACCACGGCCACGACACCGAGGAATGCCGCAACCTCAAGTGAGAAATCAAAGAACTCATTAAGAGGGGCTACCTCAAAAGGTTCGTGGGGGGCGGACCTCAAGTGGAATCCCAAGCGCTCGCCGCTCTTCCGCTAGCTCCACAATCGACAACCGCCCTACCGAGAAGCTGATGGATATGATCTCCTGGGGAGCTGCGCGCACGCCCAAGAAGGCCCGGGGGGCAGGAGATCCTGAGAATGTACTCCCCTTCATGAGGGAAGAGAAAGACGGAAGAAAAAATGTAAATAATGATATCATGGTCATCAAGATGACGATCACTAAGCATCCTGTAAAACGTATCATGGTTAATAGTGGAAGCTCCACAGATGTGCTTTTTTATGATGCCTTTTCCAGGATGAACCTTTCTCCCGATCAACTCAAACATGTGCATACTTCCCTTGTTGATTTCATAGGTGATTCTGTAAGGATGGAGGGAGAGATCACTCGCCCGGTCACTGTCGGGACCCTATCTCGGCAGAGCACTGTTATGATAACTTTCACGGTTGTCAGGCTTCCTTCCGCCTATAACGTGATCCTGGGCCGACCCGGGCTCAACCTGCTCGATGCCGTTGTCTCCACCAAGAGACTACTTGTACAGTTCCCCACTCCCTACGGTGTCGGGGAGATGAGGGGAGCACCCCAGCCGGTGCAGCACTACTTCCAAGCCCTCCCAGGGGCCAAGGTCCCCGGGGATGATCCCAAGGCAGATGACCTCGACCAAAGGGCTCAAGACCCCAGGGGAGGCCCAGTCGAGTGCCTACTCTCTTATCCACTCGGAGATGACCCCACGAGGACGGTGCAGAATGGAGCCCAGCTACCCGAGGAGGAGAGGGCTCAACCACAGGAGTTCCTGTGGGCAAGCGCAGATGTATTCACCTGGACAGCGACGGACATGCCAGGTATCCTTCCTGACATCATTACTCACAAACAGAGTGTTGACCCAAAGCACTGACCAGTTCGGCAGAAGAAGAGAAGCTTTGCCCCAGAGAGGCAAGCAACTATCAAGGAGGAAGTGGACAAACTCCTAGCCACCGATTTTGTTCGGAAGGTCCAATATCCGAGCTGGCTGGTGAACGTGGTGATGGTAAGGAAGAACAATGGCAAGTGAAGGATGTGTGTAGACTACACCAACCTCAACAAAGCATGCTCGAAGGATAGCTTCCCTCTACCAAAGATTGACTAGCTGGTGGATGCCACATCTGGGCACAGGCTGCTCTCTTTCATGGATGCATTCTTTGAATACAATCAGATCCGTATGCACCCGGAGGACGAGGAGCACACCACCTTCATCACCGACCAAGGGATATACTGCTATAGGATGATGTCCTTCGGCCTGAAGAATGCAGGAGCCACGTACCAGCATCTGGTCAATAAGGTCTTCAAGGACCAAATTGGCCGGAACATGAAAGTGTATGTGGATGACATGCTCGTCATGAGCAAGCCGAGCTCAAACCATATTGCTGACCTCGCCGAGTCCTTCCACAACCTGCGGCAACATCAGATGAAGCTGAATCCAGCGAAGTGCGCCTTTGGAGTGGCGGCAGGAAAGTTCCTCGGCTTCATGGTCACCCAGAGAGGTATCGAAGCAAACCCAGAGAAGGTCCAAGCAATCGTCGACATGGAGCACCCGACCTCCAAGAAGCAGGTCCAGCGCCTAACGGGGCATATTACCGCCCTAAGCCGATTCATCTCGAGGTCGGCCGACCATTGCCTTCCATTCTTCAAGGCACTGTGCAAGATGCACGACTTCATCTGGATGAAAGAGTGCAGGATAGCCTTCGAGGAGTTGAAGAAATTTCTCACCTCTCCCCCGTTGCTCTCCAGGCCAGAAGAGGGGGAGGAGCTCCGACTCTATCTGGCGGTTACACCCGGAGCCGTCAGCTCGGTTCTCGTCCGTGCAGACGAGGACAAATCTCAAAATTTGGTATACTACACCAGTAAAATCCTCTACGATGCGGAGATCAGGTATACTCGCTCCGCGAAACTCATTTTTGCACTAATAATGTCTGCTAAGCGCCTCAGGCCTTACTTTCAAGCGCACCCGATAGTGGTCATGACGGACCAGCCGCTGAGGACCATACTTAGCCACCCCGAGACTTCTGGGAGATTGGCCAAGTGGTCCCTGCTGCTCAACGAGTTCGATATAGTGTACCAGCCGAGGTCCTCGCAGAAGGCCCAGGTCCTAGCTGACTTTATAGTCGAGTGCACAGGATTCGCCGAGGAGCCAGAGTAGGCAATAACGGAGCTCGAACTAGAGGAGGAGCCTTGGATCCTCCACGTGGATGGCGCATCCAATTTTGGCCGGAGCGGAGCAGGCCTTATCCTCGCCAACAGCGATGGGGTTGTGACAGAATGCGCCCTCTGCTTCAAATTCGCCATGACAAACAACCAGGCAGAGTACGAGGCACTCCTTGTGGGTCTAAAAGTCTCCCGCGAGCTGGGCGTGTAGAATTTGAGAGTCTTCACCGACTCCCAATTGGTTGTCGGACAAGTCTCCGGAGAGTATGAAGCCAGGGACCTCCAGATGATAAAGTACCTGGAGCGGGTCCGCTCAAGCATGACAGGCCTCCGACGCTTCAGCATCTTCCACATCCCCCGTGGGGAGAATGCACGCGCGGATGTACTGTCTAGACTCGTGGCCCTGCCGGACTCATCGCTGGGACATGCCTACATCGAGTACCTCGAAAATCCAAGCTACGAAGCTTAGAGGAGGTGCATCAAGTTACCCTCGAGCCGAGTTGGATGGATAGATACGCCAGGTACATCACCGATGGCTCCCTACCAGAAGACCGCATGGAAGCAGCCCTCGTCAAGAAGAAGGCCTCCCGGTTCGTTCTGATGGAGGGCCAGCTCTACCACCGATCTCCCAGCTTTCAGCCCCTTGGCCTTTTGCCCAGTGGGGGATGGACATCTTGGGGCCATTTTCCTCTGCACCAGGGCAGCGAAGATTCCTGCCGGTAGCGATCGACTACTTCACCAAGTGGGTCGAGGCAGAGCCACTAGCCTGGATCATGAAAGCCAATGTCCGTCAATTCTTCTGGAAGTCAATTATTTGCCGCTTCGGACTCCCCCGTTATATCATCACTGACAACGGGCGATAATTTGATAATCGAGAGTTCGAAGGGTTCTACGTCGAACACGGCATCCAACACCGATTCACCTCGGTAACTCATCCTCAAACAAACGGGAAAGTCGAGATAACTAATCGGACCATCCTTCAAGGGCTCAGAACCAGGCTGGACCAAGCCAAGGGCAGGTGGGCAGAAGAACTCCCAAGCGTTATGTGGGCCTACCACACAACGCCCAGAATGGCAACCAACGAGATGCCCTTCAACCTTGTTTTTGACATCGAGGCGGTCTCCCGGTTGAGCTCGGCGTGCCCACGCTACGAGTGCAGCAACATGACGAGATGCAAAACTCAGCACATCTCCTGCTCAACCTGGATCTCCTTGAAGAAACAAGGGATAAAGCATGGCTACGAATGGCGGCATACCGGCAATGAGTAGCCCGGTACTACAATGCCCGGGTCAGGCCAAAAGTCTTCAGAACCGGGGACTTGGTGCTACACCGGGCATAAGCAACTCAACCCCAGGAGTGCGGCAAGCTCTCACCAAACTGGGAAGGCCCTTACAAGGTGGCTGAGGCCCTCTCACAGGGGGCCTATTACCTCGAGGATCACGACGGCGTCAGGTTCCCTCAAACATGGAATGCCTGCCATCTACGAAGATACTATCAATAATATAAGGCTTTCTCCCAATAATAATAATAATAATGGTTTTTCTTTTGTGCGAGTATCTATCTGCCTTGTAAGAAAACCTCCAAGAAGTCTTCGAGCCCAGCTCCAAGATGCCAAGACCTGAGCCCAGCTCTCAGGCAACCCAAGATCGGGGCCCAGCTCTCTGGCCAAGGGATCTTCGAGCCAAGCTGCTCTCAAATCATCAACGCCTTCGAGCCTAGTTCCAAGACACTAAGACCTGAGCCCAGCTCTCAGGCAACCCAAGATCGGGGTCCAGTTCTCCGGCCAAGGGATCTTCGAGCCAAGCTGCTCTCAAATCATCAACGTCTTCGAGCCCAGCTCTAAGATGCCAAGACCTGAGCCTAGCTCTCAAGCAACCCAAGACCGGGGTCCAGTTCTCTGGCCAAGGGATCTTCGAGCCAAGCTGCTATCAAATCATCAACATCTTCGAGCCCAGCTCCGAGACGCTAAGACCTGAGCCCAGCCCTCAGGCAACCTTGGACCGAGGCCCAGCTCTTCGGCCAAGGGATCTTCGAGCCAAGCTGCTCTCAAATCATCAACGTCTTCGAGCCTAGCTCCAAGATGCCAGGACTTGAGCCCAGCCCTCAGGCAACCTTGGACTGGGGCCCAGCTCTCCGGCCAAGGGATCTTCGAGCCAAGCTACTCTCAAATCATCAACGTTTTCGAGCCTAGCTCCAGGATGCCAAGACCTGAGCCCAGCTCTTAGGTGACCAAGACCCGGGGCCCAGCTCTCCAGAAGAAGACGTCTTCGAGCCCAGCTCCTAGACACGAAGACCTGAGCCCAGCTCTCAGGCAACCCAAGACCGGGGTCCAGCTCTCCGGCCAAGGGATATTCGAGCCAAGCTGTTATCAAATCATCAACATCTTCGAGCCCAGCTCCGAGATGCCAAAACCTGAGCCCAGTCCTCAGGCAACCTTGGACCGGGGCCCAGCTCTCCGGCTAAGGGATTTTCGAGCCAAGCTTCTCTCAAATCATCAATGTCTTCGAGCCTAGCTCCAAGATGCCAAGACCTGAGCCCAGCTCTCAAGTGACCAAGACCCGGGGCCCAGCTCTCTGGAAGAAGAAGTCTTCGAGCCCAGCTCCAAGATGCCAAGACCTGAGACCAACTCTCAGGTGACCAAGACCTGGGGCCCAGCTCTTCGGAAGAAGAAGTCTTCGAGCCTGGCTCCAAGACGCCAAAACCCGAGCCCAGCTCTTAGGTGACCAAGACCCGGGGCCCAGCTCTCCGGAAGAAGAAATCTTCGAGCCCAGCTCCAAGATGCCAAGACCTAAGCCAGCTCTCAGGTGACCAAGACTCGGGGCCCAACTCTCCGGAAGAAGAAGTCTTCGAGCCTAGCTCTGAGACACCAAGACCTGAGCTCAGCTCTCAAGCACCCAAGCCCGGGGCCCAGCTCTCCGGCACCAAAGCCTCGAGCCTAGCTCCAAGGCATCCAAGACCTGAGCCCAGCTCTCTGGCACCTTGGACCGGGGCCCTGCTCTCCGGCCAAGAAATCTTTGAGCCTAGCTACTCTCAACTACCAAAATCTTGTGCCCAACTTGTTGACGCTGAAGCCTGGTGGCTAAATCCCAGACAAGGTGGAACCCTCCTCTCTGATCTCGCCACTCATCTCAAAAAAAAAAGGGGGAAAGAAAAAAGAAAGAGAGAAAGGACAAGGAAAGAAAGAGGGCAAGAGGGAAAATTCAGGCAATGCTCGAGAACAGGAGTAGGAAAATTCTCATTTTATTAATAAAAGTTAGCTACAAACGTCTTCGGGTCCCCGACATGCCAGGTGATCCCGACCAAGTACAAAAAAAAAACAAGAAGGAAAGTTACTCCACTCTGGCTGGCCCCCTGGCTGGGCCTTGAGGCTGTGAGGTCCCATTTCCGGGAACCTCTGGCTGAACGGCTCCGGCCTCGGGTGGCCCAGTCTCAGCCTCGGCTGGCGGGGAAGGCTCGGAGGCAACAGCTTCCTCAACGCCCGCCTCCTGGCCCGACTTCGTGTCCGAGGCTAGAGGATACCTGAGACAACTGCGGCCCTTGTCAGGAACAAACATCTCAACTCGACTACGCAGGAACATGAAGCCTTTGTAGAAGGAGTCCGATGCCATTTGGTGAATTTCGGTGATGAACTCCTTCGAGGCCTTGTACCTAGCGATGGACTCTTCAACATCCTTCCTTGCCTCAGCGGCCTTCGCCCTGGCCACCTCTGCTAACTTGGCCGTCTCCTCTGCCGCCCTCTCAGCCGCGGCCAACCTCTCCTTCTCTGCCGCCAGCTCGACCTGAGCAGACTGAGCGGCCTCCTTGTGCCGAACGGCCTCGACATTATACCACTTCAGCCTCTTCTCAGCAAGGGCAAGCTCCTCAGCACTCTTCCTCGAGTGGCTCTGCTCCAGGTCAAGGCCCTCTCGAAGCTTCTTCGCTCGCCCCTCAGAGTCGGTGAGCTGCTTCTCCAGGTCCTTGACCCTTTGCTCGAGCACTCCGTTCGCCTCGGTCCTCTCCTTCAGGCCAGCCTTCAGTGACTCGATCTCAGCCGCCCGTTGCTATTCATTGCACTGCCAGTTTCGACAGCAATCCTTGATGAAGAGGGCCTCGGCACCGATCTGCACCATGTAAAAGGTTAGCGGAAAAAAAAGAGAGAAAAAAAAGAGAAAAAGAGAAGTGGAGCCACTTACCGAGTAGAGTTGGGGGAAGATGGTGCTAAGCACATCCCCCAGCCGCAGTTCGGCCATCTCCTGCCGATCGCATGGCTGGATTGAAAAATCCATCATGCGCTCGGCCAGTGCGGGGCTCCGGAGAAAAGAGCTCTTCAGCCCCAGCTTGAACATAAGTCGGCACCGCGCCTCCTCCCTCCTGCTCTCTTCGGGGATAGGTGCCCTTGCCCCACTAGTAGCAGGGCCCCCAGGGGCAGGTTGAGGACCTGGCACCTTTGCATGCGGCGCCTCGGTCACGAACTCAACCCTAGCCTTGACCTCCCTATCCTCAACCTCGATCATAGCCGGACTCGGGGGATTGGGGGATGCCGCGACAGTAGCTGCAGCCCTTGCCCGGATGACCACCTCGGGCTCCACGACGAGGGTCATTCCATGTTGACCGTGCCGCTCTGGAACCTTCCAAACTGCATGCTAGACTAGCCCCGGCACCGCAGACGTCACCCTTTCCACACCTTCCAGACTGCATGCTAGACTAGCCCCGGCGCCGTAAACGTCACCCTTTCCACTGGTGCAGGAGCAGTTTTGGTCACCCCCGAATTCTAGCTAGCCGGCGCGGCAGGAGCAGCTTCAGTCTTCTCCCGACTCGGGTCGGTCGCCGCGGCGGGAGCGGCCGCAGACGCGCTCTCGTCCCGGACCTGTCTCGACAGAGGCTCCTCGACCAGCCCGGTTGGCGGCCTTTCTGGGTGATCGCCAGCAGGTCACTCTCCGTGAAGATCATGCCTGCATACAAGCGTACGATAGTCAGAGCCCATATAAAGCAATGTAGGGAGCACAAAAAAGAAGAAGTGAAGAAAAGTTCAGGTCGAACTCACCCAACCCATTCGTTGGGTCGACCCCGGCTTCGGAGAGATTCTGCTCTGACAGCAGAAACTCGAGAGAAGGGACCTGGGCTGTGCGGAGCTGCTCGTAGTCATCCCGGTCAGCCGCATCGACCATGGAGTTTCGGTTGGGGGACTGGTCCGAGTCACTTTAGACCCAGTCGACCCCCTCAACCGTGGCAAAAAAGAACTTGTTCTTCCATCCCTTGACGGAAGAGGGGAGCTCAAACCTAATGCCCTTTGGACGGGAAGACAAGGATCACCACCCATCCTCAGTCGGGTGACGCTTCAGGGCAAAGAAAGCCCTGAACAGAGAAAACCGGGCAACAAACCCGTGAAGGTGACAAAGCATAACAAAAGAAAAGATGACCCTAATGGTGTTTAGTACTAGCTGAGCAGGGACCAAATGGTAATTATTCAGCACTGACATGAAGAACGGATGGAAGGAAAAGCGGAGACCCCCAGAAAAGGTCTCCTCATAAAAAGCAATACGTCCCAGGCCACTAGAAGTAACCCGTTCTCCCGGACGGGGGATTAAAAGCCGGACAGAGTGCGGGATGCCATGACATCCCGGATGGTCCCCAGTTCCTCGGCGGTGATCGTCGAGGCGATCCCGCCAGGACCTGTGGACGGACAGACTTAGGGACAAGTTCAGAAGAGGGAGGAGGATGAGAAGGATAAGAAGGATCGGACCCCGATTTCCAGATGAGTACTGGACCATGAGGGCGCCTCCTACTGAACTCGAAACGAGCCGCATCCTCCTCCTCACCGGAAGAAGAAGGAGATGCTGGCCTTCGCTCAGAAGGATCAGCCTCGCCCTGGTTGGTGGTGGGGTGGAAGCTCGGGCCAAAGCGAGACATCCCCAAAGAAAGAAGAAGCAAAGGACTCGAAGAAGAAGATGAAGGGACGGACTCGACCCGAGGGAAACCCTAGACTTAAAGGAAGGACCCTACTCTGACAAAGGAGGAAGAAAGAAGAAACTAACCTGGTTCCTTAGAAGATCTGAGGCAACCGGGAGGAAGGAGAAGGCTCGGGTACTACAGCGGGCACGAAGAATTCAAAAGAACAGATATTTTGGGTAAGAACTTCTTTTCATTTCGAAGTGACCCGGCGCATCCGTACCGTTACGACCTCTGTGCCAACGGATTCACACCACGTGCCAGCCATCGATGAAAAAAGCATCCCGGCCGGTCTGAATTTTATGCCAATATTAACTGCTCCTTGGATGTGGCCACGTGGCACCCCCGCACTGGCCTGAAGGACCATTCCATGGAGCTCCAGCAATCATGGCCATCATTGCGCCAGATCTTCACCTTTTCACGTCAGCATCAGAATTACTCCCTTCGGCCCGAGTGTCGCGTACTAACGAGCCTCGGGAGTGGGGGGCAAATGATGTGGTAAGACCGCTGACATGGGGTAGCTGTCAAAAACCACGTCAAAGAAAACCACCATGCTAGACGGGACTCCTTCACCGGGCTAAGCTCCCCTAGGACAACGGGACTGCCCGTCGAAGCCGAGCTCTGTCCTCTGCCAGGTCGGGCCCACGAGCCCGAGATGCCTAGGTCGGAGCCGAGCGGCGCCCTCCAGATTGAGCCCCTCTTCGAGGTTGAGCCATTTGGTCCGGACCCGTGATCTACCCTCCAGAGCGAGCCCCTCGGAGATCGAGCCCCGTGGTCGGAGTCGAGCTCAGCCCTCCTCCACCACGTGGAGCCTCTTCGAGGTCGTGCCCTCTGGACCGGGCCCGCACTCTGCCCTCCAGAGCGAGCCCCTCGGAGATCGAGCCCCGTGGTCAGAGTCGAGCTCAGCCCTCCTCCGCCACGTGGAGCCTCTTCGAGGTCGAGCCCTCTGGACCGGGCCCGCACTCTGCCCTCCTCCACCGAGGTAAGGTCGCGAGCTCGGGATGCTTAGGTCGGATTCAAGCCCTACCTTTCCAGCTCAGCCCCAAGCTCAGGTGTAAACACCGGCGAACTAAGGGACAGCACCATCGTCCCAGGACGCCGGCGAGCCACCCAAGGATTGCACTGAGACATCCACCAGACCGCAATGACCACCTACGGTCGACGGTTACACTAGAAAGGGGAGAGGCCCACTGATCGAGGTGCCACGCTCCTCACCAACCACCTGACCACCCGAAAGAGGAAGTCAACCAGGAGATTCGAATCCCAGGAGCAGCGGCCCACCGATCAAGGTACTACCATGTTTCCCGGAATAAGGCGATCATAAGGAATGTCAGAATACATGACAGCTTCTCTTATCATGAATCAGGAAAGGTGCCTCGGGACACTGTTGCACGTGCCTGATAGCTCGACGGAGATCCCAAGACAGGTGCCCAACGGTAACCTAGACTACAAAGCTCGAAGGAAGCAAGACAAATGAGGGAACATGCAATGCCACTCCAACACAAGTGCAAGCTCGAACAGAGAGCACGACACCACAAGCAAATCCAAGCAAGGACGAACGGAAAGGCCACACAGAGAATCCCTCTAGCTAGGCCGCTCTTCCCCCGACACACTTGCATCCCACTCTCACACCATTCACTCCTCCTAGCATGGAGTCCATCAAGAGGGGCTCGACCAGGAGGATCAGTTTTCCTGGATCGTCATTGACTTGACCGTCGGAGTGCTCCCACCGGAAACCCCGGCCCGGGTTACTAACCCCTGTTTTGTAGATCCAGGACCACCGGACGGCCAGACAGTGAAGGGATAGCACTCCGCCACCAACAGCAGCTACGGACCACGATGATCTTGGCGGCAACAACTGGCAATCTTAGTTCACACTTCAGCTTGTGATTGGCAAGCTCATTATCATACTTCAGCTTGTGATTGGCAATCTCGTTATCACACTTTAGTCGGTGACTAGCAATCTCGATATCATACTTCAGTCTATAACTGGTAATCTCATTATCATACTTCAGCCTGTGACTAGCAATCTCAGTAATCACAGTCTTGCCCGTGGCGTGGCTAGTCCAACCACCTCACTCTCTTAGTTATCACTTTATCAATTCATATCATGCTGTCAAATCATATCATCTCAAATATTTTAATGATCGGCATCACGGTCCAAACCATCAAAAGTAGTTATGCTTGATGAAACATGATATATAGGAACAAAAATAATATATGAAAAGTCAAAATATATTATGCAAAAATAATCATGCATGCCAATGTTCATATACACGGATCAAATCATGGCATGTAAGATATATGTATAAAGCTACTGATCACGTTCATAATCCTTACCTTTCAAAAACAAATCTAAATATACCCGATATCAATCTATACCCAGAGTTCGTCCAATGCCCATCCGCTCAGAAGATTATTTTCCTACAATAATAATTTTTAATATATCCGATATCAATCTATACTCGGACTTGCCTGCGTGCCATCGAGACCCGCCGCCGGAGTTCTCTCACATCACCGAGAGCCACCACCGAAGGTCCTGATGGCGCCTTGGATCCATTGCCTGAGGATCTGTTTTCTCTGTCGTGCCCTTCACTGCACCACCCCCTGGTCCGTCTAGTGGCTACCAAGACCACCACCATCGTCGTTCCTCCGGTCATCAAGCCGTTAGTCATTGTCGAGACTGGGGTTCACCTCTTCTCGTTGGTTCGATAGTTGGAGCTTTCCCAAGGATCGTCGCCGAGACTATTTGCGAATCGGGCCACCGGTGATAGGTAGGTTGGTGAGATGAATCTGGAAATAATAGGATCTTTTTATAGCTTTAAGAAGTAGGGTTCTTGGGCATCTTCCTCCTCCCCGATGGAATCGGAGAAGAGGACTTCCACCGGGAGTCTTCCTCCCCCTCTTTCTTCTTTTGTATTTCTTTTTGCCAAGTATTACATTAACTATTTTAAAGTTAATCTCAAAAAGTTATGTGATTTATGTGGTGCTTCTTCATCATCATGCTTTGTCGTATTTACAAAATAAGCCTGTCATGAAACAATTTGAAATTTAGTTGTGATATTTGAATAATCCATTCATTCAATAAAAAAATAATATATATATTTTTTTTCATGGAAAATAAGAAATCTATTAATAAACTACTTAAATATTTTTGGAATTATCTATTTATAATAATTATAAAATTATTAATATGCTTCACATATTTTTTTACCTTATATATTTTTTTGCAAGTATTAAAATTACATGATTAAATAATTATTATAAAATTTCTGTATTTTTATTTTTTAAATTTTAGTTTTTTCTTATTTACTTATGATATCACTGGCTAATTGAGCTGCTTGGATCGAAAATCTCTAGCAACTAAACAATCTACCTAGATTAATGTGTTCCGGACACCGATGATAAGAGCTAATTATTTTAATCTTTTTTTGGTAAATCGATGCATTCAATTAAAAGATCTAACATGAACACAGCTAAGAAAGTCAGAAAGGATAATATCACGAAGCGACCTTGGAGCATATCCTAGGTCGGTCCACAAAATAGGGCCCGAATAATGGACAACACAAGAGGCTACCCAGTCAGCTGTTGAGCTAGCCTCCAGGTAAACATTTCTGACAACACAGCATACACATCCCTGGAGGAAGAAAGCGATGTCGCGGAGGAGAGGATGCACCAGCCTTGATCTCCTCGCCTCTCGAATCCAGGAGATAATCATCATAGAATCAACCTCGACAATGAGATGGTCAATGTGAAGGATCATCTGAGTACGGATGATCCGAGCCCAGGCTCCCTGCAGTTCAGCAACCAGGACCGTCGGCTCATGGAGGAAGTGACCTCCCACAACAAGAATACCGAGTCCCGTGCCACGAATGACGAACCCAGCACCACCCTGATTGCCAATGGCGCTGCCCCGAGTGCCAATGGCGCTCCCATCAAAGTTGACTGTGATGAAGGTTAGAGGAGGGGGCTCCCAAGATATTAAAACCCGGTCGGGCGCTCGAGGAGCAATGTGGGAGTCCCAGGTCTTCGACAACACCACAGTTGACATGAAGTACTCATGTGCTTGGGTCCGTGCTCTTTCCACGATGACTCTGGCTGAATAAGTTGCAGAATTAAAGATAATATCATTCATAGTAAGCCAAATATAATATGCAATATAGGTCATGAGAGATGCTGAGAAATGAGCAGTGATAAGACGGAGCATCTGCAGAGAGTGATCTATATAATTAGCCACATATATAAATAGTGGTACGAAGTCAGCCAACCTCCAAACCTGAGTAGCCCGATGGCAGGAGAACAGAGCATGGGCCATCGTCCTCTCGATTTTCTTGGGGAACGGACAGTGCGGGAAAACATATACTCCTCTATAATTGAGGAAGGATCTTGTGGGGAGACATCTCCGAGCCACCTTTCATAAAAATAGGTATATCCTTGGGTGAAACAGAAGCCTCCAGATCCGTGCAATATCTTTAATCCTTCAAATCTAATCCCTCGAAAATGTCCACAGGCTATGTTGCTACCCCACTGTGTGAACCGACTTCCATCATTTATCTGAAATCAAGTTCGGACGGCCATGACTGCGATGGCCCTTAGGCTTCTCTGGTGTCCCCATACGGAACATCCAGATAACACCTCCATCATGCCATTAAAAGCCCCGAATTCCATCCCTTCATCTTTTTCTTTTTCTTTTTTTTTTTTTTTTAAAAAGGTCTTTGATGGTCACCCGCATGGAGACTACCATGTTCCAAATCTACCAGTCAACAATTCAAGGCAATGGTATGTGAATGCCATGCCTCATCTTTTTTTTTTTTTTAAAAAAAAGAGGTCTTTGATGATTACCCGCAATTTTCCAAATCTACCGGTCAATAATTCAAGGCCATGGTATGCGACATCACTTTCCGTTCGATCAAACCTGGTAGCATTTATGTCGGCCACTATTCCATTATCGCCTCTACCTTGCGTTGTCCACATCTCGGCGGGGAAACGCAGGCGAACTACACCAATCTCTTCCACACTTGTTGACGGGCCGGCCTCCACATCCTGGGACTTTGCCCACGGCCTCCACCACATCCATGACCACACCCGGTCTCTCGTCGTCCCCCAGGGACATCAGGAGCACCAATGCCTTATTAGACTCCAAATCAACGACTATGGGCTCGTAAGACCCCGTGCAACGTAGTCACCACCCGCATCATCGGTAGCCAGGCCTACATCGCGCGAGTTGGTGGGTGGGTTTGGTCGAGTTTGATCCTCTGCGGTTATTTTTGCACTTCAGAGAGCTGCGTGCACGGATCACTGTCATGTCATCTGTCCCGTAGATGGAAGAGTCTCGTTCATTTTGAAAGCTGAGATCCTTGCATCGGGATGCCAAACACGTGGATAGATCCTCATGATGGGTGACGTGGCAGCATCTAGGCATGCACAATTATTTGCGGTGTCAAAGATGCACCGCGGAGCATCTTGCTTGTGTGTTGGTCACCACCAAAGGGGGACATGTCCTGGTACGGGGTGGTGCACTTGGAGATGGGCCTTGAAGAGGAGGTGTCGAGCAATGGGAGGCGCGGTGGCTGGAGGCCCAGGGGTTCTTGGAGAGACGGGAGGACGCAATGGCCGCATGCATTGGAACCGGTGCTCGCAAAGCAGTGCTCCCGGGCCCAACGATTAGGCCGAGAATACGGTGCCCAAGGCTGATATGGCCCAGAGAAACATGGACTTCTTTCGAAGGACAGCTTAACAAACCGTCTTATATTGGCTTCGCGTGCTGTTCTCCCTGAATTTGTAAATAACTATCAATCTTTTCGTCGATATAATAACGTGTTGGGGCAGGCTTCAACAATCCGAATTAAAATAAGATCGCTGGCGGTGATATGATTGTGAGTAGCTAGCCATCAGCTTGGCTGTAGTCCTCAACGTCCTCAAATGGCCTTTTGTTGTTGAAGAACTAGCTATCTCTTTACCTATATTTTTTTTTTCAAAAAAAAAAAAAAGCAATCTGCGTTTGATATGCCTACAAAGTGCTCCTATGTCTACCTTGCTCTTTATGGCAGTATTAAATAATTAATTGGAATGATAATTTAGGGACCGAGAGTAAATGATGCTACCTATCTCATGCCACCATTGGAAACGCTTATATGGGTCATAGCTTGAATCTTGACTCGTACAGCGACCTTTCTAATTCATGATAATGGCCTATCTAAAGATTTGAAATTGGGCTCAATAAAACTAATGGCGTTTTCCAATAGTTTATCCTTTTCCTTTGAGGCCTAACATGATTGTGACATTTGTGAACAGTTGGACCAAAACAAAGACCATGGCACTTTGGAGCAGTTGGTGGTTCACACTGGCATGTGCAACATCTTGGAACCTGAAAGATTTAAAGTTATTTTCAAAAGAGAATAACCTCCAAACAATATCTCTCAACATTGTCCGCAGTACATGCCTAACATGTCTCAAGCCTATAAAGGAACCAAGTCTATACAATGGCACCCCAAACCAAGCAATTCCAGCACTGCTATGTACCCAATTTACATAGATATACACTTGGCCAAATAATCAAACATATGGTTTACATGCTCCATCTCAGCATGAACCCTCCACACGATCAGTTTATCCTCCTTGAGACAGTAGGCGTCCATTTTGATTATTCGTTGTTGAAATCCCACTCAAAATTTTCTTTTATTTGAAGCTACGATCACGTTACATACCAAAATTTAGCAATAACAAGACACCATGCATATCGATTTTTCATACATCACCAAAATTAGCATTTTAGATTCAAAGTTTATTTTTTTTTATCGCAAAAAAAAAATAATCTATAAAAAAATAATAATAATAATCTTGGAACAACCAATATTTGACCCACGGAGAGCCATGCCATACCCTTCTAATGTGGTTGCAACATACGGTTTCTGTCGGAAGATTTGATAGCTCATACAGTTGAAATTGTGCAAGATAATTTTCAAGTGTGCGCTTCCCTAGAAAGCTGATAGAGCTGGACGATCGATCCATTTATTAAAAACTCGGTTGAATTCTTTTAGCTTGGATGGTCAATTTTTCCGGAAGCTATTCAACGCATGGCCGCTCATCTAAAGGAATCAGGCACAGGTTCCCTACGGCAAGCGATGCATCGTATCATACGATACATCCCCAATATTAGATATGATAATAGGCCAGATTTGGATCCGGTTATTCAAAATTCATATCCATCTCGTTAAAAATTATCCATCCCATATCCATCTCAGATCGAAAATAAAAAAAATCATGTACGAATCTCGTCGGGTATACCCGATCTCATAAAACTTAGTTTATTTAAAAGTTAAATAAATCGAATCGAGTCGGGTCAGGTATATTCGTCCCATATCTAATTTACTTAAATATTTTATAAACATAATTTTTTTTATATATAAACGGATTGAATTCAGATCGGGACGTACTACTATCCATATCCGATCCAAGTTCAAGTCAGATTTTTTTATATAATCCATATTCATTTATAAATTAGACGGGTCGAATTTTATCCATTTCATTAAAATTAAATTGGATCAGATATCTATCGAATCGATAAAAATTATCATCCTACTCAATATACAAAGCATAATTCAATGCTATATGCTATTTTTATAAGATCATTCATGGTGTGCACGTTGCATCGCATTTCTGCATCCTGCAGTGCACGGCAGAGTATCCGTCACCAGAAGCCGGGTCGGCACCGGCAACATATTAGCCCGCCGGACTACGCCCCACATTGCGGGTCCAATTATTGCTCGAACCAGGTCCAAAATTTCATGGTGGATGACACGCCACACCACCCTCTTGGATTTCGTCAAATTTTCATCGCGCGTCATCCACCGTGCATATGCTCCCGGATTTCCCCTGGTCTATCTGAACCAGGTGCTTGCAATAATTTCTCTGCATGCGGACCCGCAACTCCGTTTCCAAAACGACAGCGACAGAAGGCTACTGGCCTTGAAGTTTGAATGGACTGCACCTCGCCCTTCGCCTACGACGACTTCCTGAGCAAAATTATCTCTTCTTTTGCAAGCCGCGGGCCTTCCCCTCCAAACCAACCAAGAAACCTAAACGAAAAAAAAAAAAAAAAAAGGAAAAAAAGAAAGAGAGAAAGAAAGAAAATGAGAAGCGACGGTGCCTACCCCCTTCTCCCCCTCCTCATCTTGTTTCTCGCTCTAAAACTCCCATCATCCCACGCCCAATCGAGCTCCCGCCCGGGAACCGACAACTACAATTGCGCAGCCGATAAGTCCGTCTACCCATGCCGAGGCTTCGAGTGCATGGCCAACCAGTCCGTCTATCCGTGCCGCGCCTACGCCCTGTACCGAGCCAACAGCGGGGACGACCTCCTCTCGGTCAGCAACCTCTTCGGCGCGAGCAGCCTATCGATCGCCCGGGCCAGCAACATCTCCGACAACTCCACCGCCGCCCTCCGATCCGGGCAGCCCCTTCTCGTCCCCCTCACCTGCTCCTGCTTCGAGAACCACTCCTACGCCCTCGTTGATTACCAGATCAACGCCGGCGACACCTTTTACATCATCTCCACCACCAAGTTCCAGAATCTCACTGGCTACCAGGCCGTCGAACTCGTCAACCCTACCCTCGTCCCCACCAACCTCACCATAGGCGTCATCACCGTCTTTCCCATCTTCTGCCAGTGCCCCAATCGCACCAATTTACTCATCAACGACAACACCAGCACCACCGTCAACATCGTCACCTACGTCTTCCAGCCCTCCGATTCCTACGCCACCATCGCGTCAAATTTCGGGACCACCGTCCAGTCTCTGATCTCGCTCAACGGCGCGGAGACAGCCGTCCAGGATTACTCTGTGGTTTTAATTCCCGTTACCCAGTTCCCTCCCCCGCTGCTGTTGAAGAATTCGTCCTCGTCCTCGCCTTCTCCATCGCCCCCGCCACCCCCAGCATCCTCCACCGTCGTTGAGAAGAGGGATAGGAAGGGTGTCATCGCGGGATTAGCAGTCGGTATGGGATTATTTGCAATCTTGCTCGCGTTGGTCTTGGTGCTGTTTTTGGGGGAAAGAAAGAAGAGGGGAAGAGAAGCGAAAAAGGGGGCTGGTGGGTGGAATAACAAGGGAGTTGGGGAGAGGAGGTTTGGGAGGAGCGTGTCGGGTGAGAAGCTGATGACGGACATCTCGGAGTGGCTGGACAAGTACAAGGTGTACGATATCGAGGAGCTGCGGCAGGCCACCTCTGATTTCGATTGTAGCCGTCTAATCCAGGGAACGGTGTACAAGGGGACCATTGATGGGGAGGTGTTTGCGATCAAGAAGATGAAGTGGAACGCCTGCGATGAGCTCAAGATCTTGCAGAAGGTACTTAAAAACAAACTTACTCTCAAATCTTTTATTTAGACCAGATTTTTCAAGTATATTTACAGTTAGTTTTATAAATAGGCATTCTCAGTAATCACTTCTGTATCTATCTACTTATCGATAGGAAAAGATCTTGAATTGAGTTAACACGACAATTCCTGTTATCGGTCACCTACCAGATTTCCTGTTCTTTTCTCCCCGTGCGTGGCTGTACAATATTAGATTTCTGTGTAGGATTCCTTGGTATCGATCGTATCTTACATTATTATTGATGGATAGCTTGTTTTGAAGACCCAAAAAAACAAAAAAATCTACTCTTTCTAGTAGGCTTCCCATCTTATCTGCTCATCACTCTGCCTTTATTTATTGGAGCTGATGCCGCGGGCATATGATAGAAAGCCCCAGTTTACTCTAGAATCAATCAAACATGGTCCATCAAGTATTCTCCATGATGACTTCAGCCATTTTCATTTCGCTTTGTTTGTTGTCCCAAGCTTTAGGTGGGGCCAATTGATTGCGTTTGATTGATTGTTTTCATGAATTTATGTTTGACTGTTAAGCCGTCCAGTCGAGAATTCAATTAAAAATTGAACAGTTGTGCGAGTCGAGTCAAATTTTGGCTGCTTTCATTCATATGACGTCCCTCACATGACTCCTTGTTGTCCACTTTAATTTCCAATTAACCTTTCGTCCTACGGCTAACAGTCATCTTTTTATTGGCTCGATGTATGACAAGTCATCATCCAGGCAACACAGACGGCGGTATGGTATCTTCCATCCCTTACTGTTTTTCATTGACAAATTTGTCTTTGGCCTTGGTCCATCTTCTTGTATTTTATATCTGTACTTTCTTAATGCCCATATATTCATCCAAGGGACCTACCAGTCCTGCCAGTTAAAGTTTAGCCTATGGGCTCCTTCCTGCCATTTTATGACTAAATTATTCAAGAAGAACGAACGATGATTACTATTCCAACTAGACATTGAAGCATTGCCTTAAGACAATTGGTTCCGAGCACTGTCTTTCTAGGTGCACCATATGTTTGGACTTTGTCTACCGCTCCTTCTGCGCTTGTCACTTCCAGCACCGTTCATCAGCCTATCAAAGTCAAACCAGTAGCCCAAATCTACAAAAGCCAAGCACGGGCTATGATGATGCCCATTGAATGAAATCCTTAAGACTCTTGAGTCCTTATCTTACCCATGCCATAGGACTTTGTCTGCCGCTACCTTCTAGCACTCTTAAATGGCCTATTAAAGTCAATCCACTAACCCAAATCTACAATAGTTAATCACGGGATACGATGGTGCCGATTGAATGAAATCCTTTGTGAGCTCCCGAGCGCCCTCATCTTACCAATAAAATAGTCCTTGTTTTTTCTCCCCATACTGGAATCGAAATTGATGTAAGGCATCCATGGGACCACCGGTGGGGTAATTGAATCATTCAAAAAAAAAAAAAAAAATTATCATCAGCCTTCAATTTCCTTCATCACCATCCACTGATGGGACTGTAATATGTAACATTATTCACGATCAGGTGAACCACACCAACCTGGTGAAGCTGGAAGGCTTCTCCATCGACCCGGAGGATGGCACCTGCTACCTGGTGTACGAGTACGTGGAGAACGGCTCCCTCCACTCGTGGGTCCACGACACGACCCCCACCCGCCGGCTCGACTGGCGCTCCCGCCTCCGCATCGCCCTCGACCTCGCCCACGGCCTCCAGTACATCCACGAGCACACCTGGCCCCGCGTCGTCCACAAAGACATCAAAAGCAGCAATGTGTTACTGGACTCGAAGCTCCGCGCCAAGATCGCCAACTTCGGCCTCGCCAAGACCGGCATCAACGCCGTCACCACCCACATCGTCGGCACCCAGGGCTACATCGCCCCCGAATACCTCGCCGACGGGCTGGTCACCACCAGAATGGACGTGTTCGCCTACGGGGTGGTGCTGCTGGAGCTGATCTCGGGGAAGGAGGCGGTGAGCGAGGAGGGGGAGGCGCTGTGGGTGGAGGCGGAGGTGGTGTTCCAGAGAAGGGAGGCGAGTGTGGTCGCGTGGATGGATCCGGTGTTGAGGGAGCAGTCGTGCCCCGTCGACAGCGTGGTGACCGTGTTGAACGTGGCCAAGGCGTCCCTGCAGCGGGATCCGTCTAAGCGGCCGACCATGGTGGAGGTGGCGTATACCCTGTCCAAGGCGGACGAGCAGTTCTCCGATTACTCCGGGGATGGGCTCTCGGTTGGGAGCGAAGATGCCCCGGTCGTGGGGAGGTGAAGCGAAAGCCACAACCCGAACGCTCCATATATATGACGAGGTATCTAATTACCAAGGAGTCCGCTCCCTCTTTTTATATATGTTCCTGGTTTTAGTTCACTGTACGTGGGTCCGTGGAGAAAAAATAAACGGTGACCCTGCCATCGAGCAAATAATAAATTATGATGCAATATCTACCCTATATGTTTATAATATCGTATGTGTCCCGTTCGGAATTCAGTATCGAAATCGATTAATATATGAATTCTAGATTTTATCCTAAAGATCATACAAGATCTAGGTATACAAGAATTAAACATATCAAAATTAAAACTAATATTATATAAATAATTGATTAACAATTACATAATCTATTTATTAAATCAATATCATTAATTGGTCTACTGATTCACAACAAGCATCAGTAACTAAAATTAACTCTAACTAACTAACTAACTCAACATTAATGAAGCTCCGTCTCATGTCCAGTCCAATCCTCGCTATGTATTCTGAGTCTCTAGAAAAACAGAAAATAGAGAGTGAGCTACAAGCCCAGTAAGGCTCCTTCACAATCACACCAGTATTAATATAAAAACTGAAAGCAGCAAAATCATAATCATATAATGGAAAACAATAAATCTTTCAGTCACGCAACCAAAATCAATCACATATCAAGTATATCAAAATCTTTATAACATTATATTTCCTTTATATATTTTCATTAACTTTTTCTCTTCTTTAGGATTTTGGACTAGTCACGGTCACACTCCAACCTGTGACTGGCATACTGTTGTCACACTCCCGCCTATGACTGATACACTATATGTCACATTCTAGCCTGTGACTAGCAATCTCATAATCGACCATTTACAATCTGTCCATGGTCAGGCTCACGTACTAAGCTCGCTCTGGCTATATAATTGATCATGTACAACCTGCCCATGGCCAGGCTCACGTACTAAGCCCGCTCTGGCTATATAACCACGATCCCGTGGCATGGCTAGTCCAAACACCGTTAACACTTATATTTTCACATCATCTTGTCAAAACATGTCATTTTCCAACAACCGATATCACGATCCAACCCATTTCAAAGATCACTTGATAACCATGGTATATTAAAATAAAAAAAAATAATATTAACAAATCCATTTATATTTTGAAAAATTAATCATGCTAATTGAAAGCATCCATGCATGTAAACATATGTATATTCGGATCAAATCAGGCAACTAAAATAATAAACACACACACACACATATATATATATACCGGTGATCGGGTCCAAATTCCTTACCTTACAAAAAAATCAATTATCTACACCTGAACTAGTCTGTACTTGAAATCTGTGCAACTCCTTTCTGCTCAGGGGACTGATTCCCTACATAAATAATTTAATTAAAATCTAAATTCTCAATTTTCATAAATTTCAAGAAAATCTCCTGATTCTCTCTCTCTTATTTCTCTCTCTTCTATTTATTTATTTATTATTTATTTTTCATTCTTTCTCTCTCCTCCTTCTCTCTCATCTTTCTCTCTCCTCATCATAATCTCTCTCCTCTTTTTTTTTCCTTTTTTTTTCATGGAACATGCCCTCTTCCTTTTTTTTTCTTCTTTCTTTCTTTCTTTCTCTTTTCTTCCTCCCGAACTCACCTCCCTGCTCTCCCATTGGCTCGACCTGAGCCAGCCTCTTGGGGCTGTCGACGGTGGCCAACGAAAGGTGGTCACCGGAAGACTCCGACGGATCGAAAGCAGGCGACGGCGATGGCGACGGCCACCGGTGGTCCACGACCTCCACGGCAACCCGAACAAAAAAAAATTAAAATTAATCCTTTTTAATAGTAAAAAAAAACTCACCAGACTTTGATAGTCTTTCGGATGCTCACCGGAGGGGGACGACAGCTTGGAGAGGGGTTTGAAAGCTTGATTGGGTGACGGTGGAAAGAGATTTTAAAAAAACTCTCGACGGATCTCCCTCGCCGTTTGGAAAGTAACCACCGCCCGATAGAAGTCCAAACTCATCCCAAATACGCCTCTGACAAAGCCTCTCTCCTCCACGTCTCTGTTCTCGAAAACTCCGGCGAAGATGCCAGCCGGATGAAGCCAAACCCAGCTCCCCTGTTCCATGACTTCTCCCCTTTTTTTTTTGACTGGTTTGGGTTGAAGTCAGCTGGGCCTGCCGACTTCAGCCCAAGCCCGGATATTACATTCTCCTCCCGTTAAAAAAACTTCGTCCTCGAAATTAGCTTGATCGAGAGTTTTAAACCTTAAGAATAACCAACCCTCATGTCATTCGATCTCCAACTTCCAATTAGTCTACCTCTTAAGGTACTTACTTCCTAAGTCTTATTCAAAACTTGATCCTTTTTCATTTATAATCCAGATCGAATTTTTGACATTCAAACCATATCCTAATCACTTATGTCATAGTTCTGAGTCCATGTTATGTCTTAACAACCACTAAATGATTTCCAAATCACAAATGTCCAGTCTCAAACAATCATGACTTGAATTCCAATATCACTCACATCTATCAAAATCACTTATACCATAGTTCCAAATCATCATAATCTAAGTTCTAACACTATTCTTGTCATATCCTAATAATCATCATGTCATTATAATTTTAATCACTTGTATTACCGTCCCAAATGGTCATAACCTACTCATACCTATCACTACTGAATTGGATGCGTTGTTATCCTGCTGGGTGAGTGCATATACCCATCCCTGAGTTACTGATTTCTGCTGTCCTTTTAGTTGCTGTCTTTCATGAGGTACTTGTGGCTGTGATCATTGACCATATGGACACACAACCGTCTTATGACTCGGTTTGCTAAAGTTACGGCACTTCCACTCATCTGGCCATGTACAATCCCGTTTATAGTGAGGACCACCACACTTATACCATTTAACATCACTCTTTTGTTGAATATTGTCATTTGGAGTAGCATTATCAGGCTTCCATGTCTTTGCACTGATGTTTCTATTAGATTGATCCTGAAATTCTCCTGATATGGATCTTTTCTTTAAAACTTTTTCTCTCTGCTTGAGCGACATCCAGCCCTCTTTCTATAATCAATGCCTTGTTGACGACCTCCTTATAGGTTGTTAGCTCGAAGGCAGTCACCTGATGCTGAATCCGACCTCTAAGTCCATTTTCAAATTTTCTGGCCCGGATCCCTTCATCTGCTAACAGTGATGGAGCATATCTCGATAATTCTTCAAACTTTGCAGTATACTGAGAAACTGTTAAGCTACCTTGCTCCAAGTGATCAAATTCTCGAAATTTTTGTACCCGAATACTTTGAGGAAAGTACCTCTCATAGAAAACCTTTCTGAAATCTGTCCAGGTAAAAGGTGCATCGTTTGGTCTTTGCTTCTCAAGCTCCAACTCCCATCAAGCAGCTGCCTCGTTTTGTAACAAGAATGTAGCAAAAGTAACCTTCTCCCCTTTCGGACACTACAAGGCTTGGAATACCTTTTCCACAGCCTTCAACCAACCCTCTGCCTCCATGGGATCAGATGTTCCTTTGAATACCGGTGGCGCATACTTCTTGAAATCTATTAAAGTGATTGGTCGTTCTTGTGGAATCCTAACTTCTGGCTGCTGCTGCTGTAATAATAGCTGTTGCATGAACTATTGCTATTGCTGTTGTGCTTCCATTAATCTTAGTGTATTAGCTCTTGCAGTAGCTTGTTGCTGCACTTAGTATTGCAATAGCTGGGGAAGACCCACCTGGTCCCCAAGCTGAACTCTAGATCCTCCCAGTGTTCCCGTTTCTGCAGTCCCAGTCTTCGGGGTGTTGTCCAAAGGATTTGGTGCCGGTTCCTGTGGATGTTCTCCATCACCAGTGTTGTCCATGGGATTGGGCGTTGGTTCCTGTGGATGTTCCTCATCACCAGATAGAACCCTGGTATCCTCGTACTTTTCTATAGGATCCCAAGCATTTGATCCACTCGCAAATCTTGTGGGCCTCCTAGCACGACCACGCCCACTACCACGCACCATGGAAATCCTACACCAGTCATTATTAGTATACAACTAACACTCAGATGGTCAAAACAAACATGACATAATATCTACCCCACCTATGAATCAACCCACACTCTCTCGATGAGCTTATACCCCACCACTCTGTCACGCCCCGAATCCAACACCGGAATCGGCTACGTGACCGGCCGCACAAACCCTAGGTTTTATCTTAGAGATCATACAAGGTCTAGGTATACAAGAGTCAAACACATCAAAATTAAAACTAATATTATATAAATAATTGATTAACAATTATACAATCCATTTATTAAATCAATATCACTAATTGGTCTACTGATTCACAATAAGCATCAATAATCAAAACTAACTCTAACTAACTAACTCAACATTAATGAAGCTCTGTCTCATGTCCAGCCCAATCCTTGCTATGTATTCTGAGTCTCTGAAAAAATAGAAAATAGGGAGTGAGCTACAAGCCCAGTAAGGTTCCTTCATAATCGCACCAGTATTAATATAAAAACTGAAAGCAGCAAGATCATAATCATATAACAGAAAACGATAAATCTTTCGGTCACGCAACCAAAACCAATCACATATCAAGTATATCAAAACCTTTCATAACATTATATTTCATTTATATGTTTTCATTAACTTTTTCTCTTCTTTAGAGTTCTGGACTAGCCACGGTCACACTCCAGCTTGTGACTGGCACATTGTTGTTACACTCCCGTCTGTGATTGGCACACTATATGTCACACTCCAGCCTGTGACTGGCAATTTCATAATCGACCATGTACAATCTGTCCATGGCCAGGCTCATGTACTAAGCCTGCTTTGGCTATATAATTGACCATGTACAACCTGTCCATGGCTAGGCTCACGTACTAAGCCCGCTCTGGCTATATAACCACGATCCCGTGGCATGGCTAGTCCAAACACCGTTAACACTTATCTTTTCACATCATCTTGTCAAAACGTGTCATTTTTCAATAACCGATATCACGATTCAACCCATTTCAAAGATCACTTGATAACCATGGTATATTAAAATAAAACACAAATAACAATATTAACAAATTCATTTATATTTTGGAAAACCAATCATGCTAACCGAAAGCATCCATACATGTAAACATATGTATATTCGGATCAAATCAGACAACTAAAATAATAAACACACACACACAGAATCCTTACCTCACAAAAAAATTAATTATCTACACCTGAACTAGTCTGTACCCGAAATCTGCACAACTCCTTCCTGCTCAGGAGACTAATTCCCTACATAAATAATTTAATTAAAATATAAATTCTCAATTTTCATAAATTTCAAGAAAATCTCCTGATTCTCTCTCTCTCTCTTATTTCTCTCTCTTCTATTTATTTATTTATTTTTCCTTCTTTCTCTCTCCTCCTTCTCTCTCCTCTTTCTCTCTCCTCTCTCTCCTCATCATGATCTCTCTCCTCTCTTTTTTTTTTTTTTCTTTTCCCTTTTTTTTTCCACGAAACAGGCCCTCTTCCTCTTTTTTTTTTCTTCTTCTTTCTTTCTTTCTTTCTCTTTTCTTCCTCCCGAACTCACCTCCCTGCTCTCCCATTGGCTCGACCTGAGCCAGCCTCTCGAGGTCGCCGGCGGTGGCCAACGGAAGGTGGTCACCGAAATACTCCGACGGATCGAAAGCAGGAGATGGCGATGGTGATGGCAACGGCGGCGGCCACCGATGGCCCATAACCTCCACGGCAACCCGAACAAAAAAAAATCAAAATTAATCCTTCTTAATAGTAAAAAAAACTCACCGGACTTCGACGGTCACTCGGATGCTCATCGGAGGGGGATGACAGCTTAGAGAGGGGTTTGAAAGCTTGATTGGGCGACGGTGGAAAGGGATTTAAAAAAAACTCTCGACGGATCTCCCTCGCCGTTTGGGAAGTGACCACCGTCCGATCGAAGTCCAAACTCATCCCAAATACGCCTCTAACAAAACCCCTCTCCTCCACGTCTCTACCCTCGAAAACTCCAGCGAAGATGCGTGCCGGATGAAGCCAAACCCAGCTCCCCCGTTCCACGACTTCTCCCTTTTTTTTTTTTTTTGACCGGTTTGGGTTGAAGTCGGCTGGGCCTGCCGACTTCAGCCCAAGCCCGGATATTACAGTATGAGATTTTCCAAGAATACGATAAAAAAAAAAAATGTTGCCCTTATTTAAGGTGATAACATTTCCAACTTAACCCGTTGGGAATTGTGTTATGATGATTTATCCTCTTTTTTTTTTTTTTCCGTAAATATGTGACTTCATCCTAGGAAATTAAGATGTTTTTACGTTTTCAATTTTTGTAAGCTATACCTCAAGAAAATTAAGGGCAAATTTCTGGCCTTGTTTATAAAGCGGACTGAAAATTCTAATATAATTTTCGTGATCTCAATGGATATAATTAACTACAAGGTAAGGTAGTGCAAGTCTTATTTTAGTTTAAATAAATTGTTCTTGTCTCTATTCATTTATTAATTACCGTAATACAACTGACAGCTATGCGGTTACTTTTCGTTTTTAAAAGAAAAACAAATGTGCTCTTATTCTGATTGATGATTTTTGGTTAATGGAGAATGCTTGTGATTATTCCAACAAATTGAACGGGTTGAAATGGCTAGCTTCTCCAGAAAAGTTTATGTTGGGTTGGATTTTCAAACTTATTTTTAGCCTGAGCTTATCCAATCCAAATCTTAATACAACCGAGATCGCCTATCAGGCCTCAATAATGAAGCTGTTATATAGTTGAGAAAAGTATATTTTCATTTTCAAAATAGACGTTCCTTTTTTGTCATCCTTGATGACATACATAAGCAAAATCAGAAAATGGATCTAATCGTTCACTATTTGGATTGCAATTCCATCTTAGCTAGTAGAATCACTGCTCTATTAGTCTATTTCCTCTCTTAATTTCGATGCGGAAAAGTTAATTAGTGAAAAATATTTCATTATTTTCATTGATTCCAAGTAGTTCCTACTTGATCATGTAATCTATATCCTGGTGTACGTAAAATCCGATGGAAAGCATAACGTGGATGTGAAATGAAAATTAGAAAACATAACAAAGGATCCTTATCGTGGTCAAGGGGCCATGTACAAGAGGAACAAAGGTAACTGCAGATGATTACGATGGAACCAAGAGAATAGCCAAAGCGATTGTCATGACGAAGCCTTTGCAAAACTAATTAAAATGTCATGAGGAAAAACCTCTCTACAACACGAAGAATTTGGGAAAAGAACCTTGATCTTGAAGGACTGTTACTCGTGGATGCAAAACCCATGGCTCTCACCTATATCCTCTCAATGAATGGGCCCGTCTTTATTAATGTGGAAGGCATAAGTGCGATGTTTCAATCTCTTATTCTATTTTCTGGTAAGAATTTTTGAAAACCTGGCACTCTTTTTTCTTCTGATTTGATGAACAAGATTGCTATCATACCTCTTGCATGCACACGAATCTTGGTCTGATCAGATTTGCTAGGTCCCTAGCATGCTAAATTACATCTCATTAAAGGATACGTAAAGCCTACGTACAGTGTCGATCTCAAGCTATAAACCTTCGTTTGAAAAAGGGTTTGGAAACTAGATACGCCTAGGAGGGTCAAAACATTCTGGTGGAAACATCAATCAACCAGTAAAATAAACCAACGGTGTGTGATCTTTGTGGCTGCCAAGTGGAAAACCGTGAGCATGCTGTCGTGCTGTGCCCTTTTGTTGCTAGTTGCTGGAATACTTTCACCGCTTTATGCAAAACTGACTTTCATCCTCGTTCATTGCTTGCTCCACTAGACTTGATCTCCGGAGTACGTCATGGTAGGGAGGTGGGTGAGAGCTGGGTTTGCTAATATCGCCTGGCTACTGTTGAAAGCTCGCAGCTAATTAACGAATTTTTCAAGGTGCCCCACTCCCTCTCCAGCTCAGGTGGTGAGAAAGGCATATTATCGGCATTAGTTAATTTTAGGTGCTTATTTAGGGAATTGGGATATATTGTCGAGGAAAAACGCTTAAGGTCCGAAAGAATTCTAGAACATGATTTTAAACCCAACCCGTAATGTTAAATGGGGCCCAATTCAAGCCCACGCAGATGCGAAGGCATGGTCAAGTGCACGCATGCTGCCTACTGGGTGGCCCGGGCACGGCTCGGAGGCACGTAGGCACGCGGTTCATGGACCGTGCGTTTTGCACGATCTACAGAATTTCCTAGCACGTTTCTTGTGATCCATGTGATCGAACATGGACCGGGTGGGTGAGAGGCGATGCGGCGGCTTTTAATTGGCAGGCGGGGCAAGCTCATGCACCGATTCATGGCCGGGGCTATCTTTGGTGGTCTAAGATTTGTTTTAGACAATTTAGGAGTTAGATTTTAACGTGATTTACGCGGTTGGATGCCTGATTAAATAGTGATTTTATTGTTGTAAAATAAAGGCTAAGAGCAAAGGTTACGTAGCTTGCCAGAAGGGTTTTTTGAGAGCAATAAGGATCTAGAGAGTTTGCAGGAGGTACGACGGTGGTAGAAAAAGTTTATAGAGGCTAGAGGGTCTCATTAAGAGGTAAGAGCTTACGAGAGAAACTTCTTTTGAATTTCTTGTTGACTTCTTTTTGTATAGGATGGGAATGTAAAATCTCCTTTAATTTGTAATTTTTTCATAGTAAAATATTGTATGTCCTGTTGATTGTGTTATCTATTTTATTTTCTCATCTTTCTTCTCTTGCAGCATCAATAACGACATCGTGATCTTTAAAATAGGAATCCATATTTTACACGAGGGATTCTTTAACAAGTGGTATTAGTATACGTGGTAGTATAATGACTGGTATCAAAGTCCCTGATTATTCATGTTGACCGAGATTGAAGAAGATGACAAGCACAGTCAAAATTGACATCAACTGGTTCGATAAGAGGAGCAATTTTTTCTTTTAACAAGCGAGAATAAAAGATATGGTCATCCAACATGATTGATCGATACTCTCGTACGTGAGAAGAGACTGGCCATCATAGAGGACAAGATTTGGAAGCGGCTCTAGATAAAGGCGATAGATATGATATGCTTGTATTTGGTAGATGATATGGCGATTCATGTGCCGAGCAAGACTTTTTCGATGGTGCTATGGATAAAGTTTAAGGAGTTGTCATGGCAAAGTCTTTCACCAATATGCTCTTTCTTTGAAAGGACTTTCATCAAATGCGGATGAGCGCATGCAAGAGCAACTGTGAGAAGGTTGAAGAAAATATCAGGATATTGATCTTGCTATTCGTCACTTCTGCATTTGTTCGAGTTCTTGGTGACTGCTCTTTTGTGGGGAAGAGCACTATTAAGATCGAGGTCACCGTGGCACTTCTTCAGAATGAGGTTTTCAAGTAGAAAAACTAAGTTTTGAGTTCAAGCGGGAACTCGGTGTTAACGGTTTGTAGAGGAGCCGGCGATAGAGAACGAAGTGGTAGAGGATCGCATGGCTAGCTGTCCAGATCCAAATCAAAGGACGTGAGCAAGATCAAGTACTACCGGTGTAATGAGTTAGGGCATCATGTCAAAGTTTATCAATAACTTAAAAACCAGACGAGTGCTACCATGGCGATATCGATGATAGTGACAGTGACAGATATGATAATGTACTTATTGTATCCGATAAGATATCTCTCTCTTTCCTATAGTTGATTTTAGATGTTGCATATTTTCATTATGTATATTATAAAAAGGAACTGTTCGACTCTTTGAAGGGTAAATAAAGTGTTATCCATCTATCAGACGGATCAAGTTATAAAATCAAGAATTAAATGATAGTTAGCTTAAAATTTTATTATGGAACATCAAAAATACTAGACGAGATCTGATATATATCCAACTTCAGAAAGAAAATGAGCTTCTATATCTCATGCCAAAAAAAATTACATAGCTGGCTGATATATACTTTTCCCGTTTTTCTATCTATCAATATTGCATAATGTCCGGTATACGGTACCAAAGAAATGTTCGATGAAAAATTAAACCTTAATTAATTATTAACCTCTTGAAAAATGCCATGCAACCCCGCTGTCCGTCTGATGAAGTGATACAGGCACAAGTCTCTCCAATTTCTCCACATCAGCGAGACATACGAGCATGGCATGTTTCTTGAAGCTTATTTTTGCAAAATTGCCGTATCTCCGAACCATTCCTTGAGAATTTATTTCCCAAACCCACCCCACCCTCCTGGAAGGGGATCATGTGCAGGTCTTGATAAAAGAGGACCATCAACAGGTTATATTTCTTTATAAAGTAGACCAACAAAAAAGAAAAAGAAAAAAAAAAAAAAAAAAAAAAAAATCATATATGCTCCAGCTAAGAGATTTTCCTGCTGGCATTTTCGTGAACTTTCCTTTTTGAGGAAAGCATCTTTGTAAACTCGCACCACCGTGCCCCACCAAATCCATGGCCCACCCTAGCAGTGGACCTCCATCTTCCAACCCTGGGCTAGAGCTCACCGGATGCCCAATAGTTTCATGAGGCGTGTAAGCTTTTCTGATCACGAGAAAGCATGGCATTCCCCGCCAGCTCGGTACCATCTTCCCATTTTAAAGTATGGTTTTTTTACAAGACCGGATAGGATGCTTTCCCGGGCTCGTCTGCAACCGGAGCCGACGCCCTGAAGCTAAGTCGGAAAATGGTCGTGCCCGCACGCTTCTCCTTGCATGGGCCCGCTGCACAGTGCCGGTACCATTTTCGTAAGAAAAGAGGAAGGGGATCACGGGGAGAGAGATCGGTAAAGGGCTAAAAAAAGCATTGAAGGCGAGTCCAGGTGGGGGCCGCCAGCAATGAAAATAATTTTCTTCGGTCCCTACAATTTTTTTTTAAATTTTTTAAAGGGTGGAGTGGAGAGGAGGGTCAGGGTTGGAGCCGCGTTTGGTAAAAAAAAATTTAGGGGACATCTATTCGTCATATTTATCGAGCATCATCGTAGATTGGATGGTTTTTTTTTTTTTTTTATGACTAATTATATTGATGATTGAATTTCATATTATGGTGATGACTATTTTTTAATCTGCAAGATATTTTATACCTTATTTTTTTAGAAATGTACTCATATTTGGAAGATGTGGGCGGGCTTCTTTAAAAAAAAAAAAAAGAGAAAATTAAGGGAAAGTGGTGTTCATTGGTGAAGTCCAGGTTCGGTGACGGAGAAGCGGAAGGTAGGGTCACGGAAAAGGACATGAATTTAACCTTGGCGGAGGATTCTTGGATTCTTCTGATAGGGACCATATAGGGTGGCAAGAAATAGGAAGTAGTTGGTGGATGGGCTTTTTAATCTGGTTAGGGTCGGTTAGGTACTGCGTCCTAGCTACCGCTCCGTTTCCGCTATCACGTAGGATTTGTAGGCGTTTGACTTTTGCTGGAATCATGGAAGGAAGAGGAGAGGCATATCATGGCTTAAAATAGTGGTGGAAGTGGATCAATTACAGTTTGGATCGGATTTGAGACCCTGGTTACTTGGTATGGTAACAGAAAATCAATCTATATGCGACGCATTTAATAGATGAATCCCAAATTTGAACCAGAATGCAACCCGTTTGGACCGGAAACATAAATCCTGCATGCATATTTCTAGCTAAACGTGTAACACTACCTGAGTACATATGAGATACGTCATTAGCAAGTTGACTCAAAACATTCGAACCGAGCCTTGCATCATATGGTTAACTGGACGCCAGCATGGTTAACTAACCGATCTTTATAAATTAACTGGTTTCACTTTTTATTAACTTGTTATATAAAATTATTTTATAAAGCCTTGTTTGGTTTCAAAATAAATAGAGGAGCTTCCCACATTTATTTTATAGAGCAACTTTTTGCAATATGCCTATTTTCCACTTATACCGTGATTATGTCCGTGCGCTTCCTGATTAATTGTAATAAAAAATGAGAGGGTAATTTATTATTGTGATGAAATATAAATTGTTGGTGCTGGTCTTCAACCGAAATTGAGATCGATGCGATCGAGGACCATCGAGATCAGCACAGCTAGCGAGACACTTCGGGAAAAGATTATACCTATAAAAAGAAATTCCTTGATGGAGTTGTTTCTAACAAAAATTATCCAATACTCAAACTAATCAGGGAGAGGAAAAGAATGGAAGAACAAGAAAGGCCTAATGGGACTTGCCTTGAATTCTCTACCTCTTATTTATAGTGTTGCGGAACACATTGCAGTGGAATATGAAATTTATAAGGAAGAAAGAAAAATTTGGTAAAATAATAAATCACAGCACAAACAAATACAAGAGATTACGTGGTTCGGAGACTCCTGCTCCTACGTCCACGACCGCACAAGATCAAATCTCCACTATAAAAAGATTTATAAAAAGTTTTACGGGATGCTCACCCCAGCCCTCGAACAGGAGGAAGAATAGAAGAAAACAAAAAAATACTCCAAAAAATATCTCTCACCTGGAAATAATTTTTTGGTGGAAGATCTATTACCTCCCTACAGTTTTCTCTCTTTCTCTCTTACTTTCTTTGCCTTTTTCTCTCTCTTGGAAAAGGTCTTCAGGGCTCTATCATGCTCTCTGCGTCCTCTCTGCATCCTCCAGGCTTCATAGGGTTCGGGCGGCTTTTAAAAAAGCCGAACAAGAAAAAAAACCCAACTCCAGAAGACCTAAAACATCCAGAACCAACTCCAGCCACCCGATTGAAGATCAAGAGCCCATATCGCACCAAAAACAGCACCAGATCAAGCCCAAAAAAGGTCGGATCCATCTCAGCCGTCCGATCGCCTGATCGGATGGTCTAGATCAAAAGAAAACCCATGGATCATGCGTACACTGCACAAAACGCACGGGAAAACCGGTGGGAAAGGTAAGGAAACGCCTAAAGGCTCCACCGCTACCGCCTGGGCTAGGCCCATGCGCGCCCGCGCACCGGGCGTGGGCAACGTGCGCGGATCCGGGCCGGGTCGTGCGCCAGCCCGCACTCACATGGGTCGGGCCGGGCCTGGCCCAATCCGGCTGATCCAATTCATTTTTTTTTTGGTTTTCTTTGGGCTGGGCTTCTGGGCTGCTGGACTATTGCTGGATAAGGCTCCAATGTCTAACAACTCTTCCACTTGGAGACTTAGACACAATATCAGCATCCACCTGAAAAACAAAACAAACTTCTAAAACAAAAGTTAGTATCTTGTGCGGCGCCTCCAATCAACTAGCTTCGGAGGCCAATTGAGGCCAAACACAGTCCCAATTTCTCTGCAGTGACCACCTTTGTCAGCATATTTGCTAAATTCTTTGAGCTATGAATTTTTTCCAGTGACAGACATCCATCTTCAAGCAATACCCTGATGAAATGATATCTCAACTGTATATGCTTCGTTCTCGCATGAAATATCTGATTTTTCGCAAGATGAATATCACTCTGACTGTCACAGAACAGTACACTGTAGCTTTGCTCTCTACCAAGCTCCTTCAGTAAATTTTGCAGCTAGATCATCTCATTGCTAGCTTCAGTGATTGCCACATACTCCGCCTTGATGGTGGAAAGAGCCACGATCTTCTGCAGTTGCGAGATCCAGTTCACCGCTGTCCCGCCAATGGTATATATATACCCAGTCATGCTCCTCGTGTCGGCATCGCCACCGAGGTCTGCATCCACATATCCCTGTAAAGTCAAACTGCCCCTCCTGTAGCATAGGCCGACATCCTTGGTACCTTTAAGATATCGAAGGATCCATTTGACAGCTTCCTAGTGTTGCTTGCCTGGATTTGCCATGTACCTGCTCACAGCTCCCACTACATGTGCAATATCCGGCCTCGTGCAAACCATCGCATACATCAAGCTGCCAACGGCTGAAGCATACGGAACCCTGGCCATTATCTTCAGCTCATCATCAACCTTAGGTGACTGTTCCTTCGAAAGCTTGAAATGTGTGGCCAAAGGAGTCTTCACCGGCTTTGCATCTGATATATTAAATCTGTCCAACACCTTTTCAATATAGCTACTCTGAATCAACTTCAGTGTGCCCGCCGCTCTGTCTCTTTCGATCCTCAACCCAAGTATCTGCTTTGTTATGCCCATGTTCTTCATTGCAAATTCTTTAGACAGCTCTCGCTTCCATCTTTCAATCTCTTGCATGTCTGGCCCAGCAATCAATATATCATCAACATACAAGAGTAATATCATGAAACTGTCTTCGAGTATCTTGAAATAACAGCAATGATCCTCCTGGCATCTAGCAAAACCATTGTTGATCATGAATCCATCAAACTTTTTGTACCATAACCTGGAGACTTGTTTTAAACTATACAAGCTTTTCCTCAGCTTGTATACTTGATCTTCTTTATCAGGGACCTCAAAGCCAACAGGCTGCTGCATGTAAATGTCTTCATCTATCTCATCATGTAGAAAGGCAGTAGTAACATCTAGTAGCTCTAGGTGTAGGTCCTCCACAGCTACAATGCTCAAAACAACTCGAATCGTAGAGAGCTTGATAATAGGAGAAAAAATCTTGGTATAATCTATACCCTCTTTCTGTTGGAATCCTTTCATGACTAGACTCGCCTTATATCTCTTACTGCCATCGGGTTCTTCTTTGACCTTGTAGACCCATTTATTATGCAGTACTTTCTTTCCATTCGATAGTGTGCTGATCTCCCACGTCTTGTTCTTTATCAAGGATTGCATTTCATCCTTCATCGCCAGCTCCCACTTGATCGAATCTTTGCTCTACATGGCCTCATCAAAGGACTCTAGCTTCCCTCCATCTGTCAATAGCAGGTAATGTAACGAGGGTGAGTACCTTACACATGGTTTCGGGGTCCTTGTAGATCTTCTCAGTTGAGGTGTCTATGGCTCAGGCTCAGGAACTCTTGCTCCCTCGGCAATATCCTCCTCAGTGATCTCTTCTAACTCTACTTGCTCTTTCTCCTTGTCTGCCTTTTCTGCTCTATCTAGAATACCTTGGTCCTTATATAGGCTTCTCTCATTGAACACCACGTCTTTGCTCCTGATGATTTTCTTGTTCTCCTCGCTCTAGAGCTTATAACCAAAATCATCAGTGCCATAACCAATGAAAAAGCCCTTCTTCAACTTTGCATCTAGCTTGTCTCTCTTCTCAGTGTTGACGTGGACATAGAAGACACAGCCGAAGACCTTCAGGTGAGATAACTTTGCTGATTTACCTGTCCACTCTTCTTCAGGGATCTTACAATCAAGAGGGACGGAGGGACCTCTATTAATCAGGTAGGTAGCAGTACTAACTGCCTCAGCCCAAAACATCTTGGACAATCCAGCATGGAGCCTCATGCTCCTCGCTCTCTCGTTCAGGGTACGGCTCATGCGCTCAGCTATCTCGTTTTGTTATAGCGTACTCGGGATAGTCTTTTCCATCTTGATCCCATTAACTGTGCATAACTCCTTGAACTCAGTACTATTGTACTTGCCTCCATTATCTGATCTTAGGTACTTGATCTTTTATCCAGACTCATTTTTCACTAAACTTTTCCACTTCCTGAAAGTGTCAAACACATTAGATTTATTGTGCAGAAAATAAACCCATACCTTCCTAGTGGAATCGTCGATAAATGTCACATAATAATTTGAGCTTCCAACGGATGCCATAGGAGAGGGACCCCACACATCGGTGTGAACTAGCTCCAACTTTTTCGATCTTGGTACTCTGCCTGTCTTGATGAAGCCGACTCTCTTCTGCTTTCCAAGAACACAATGCTCGTAGAAACCAACATCCGTCATCTTCAGACCAGCTAGCTTGCCCTTCTTCTGTAATACTTACATTCCTTTTTGCCCCATGTGACCCAGACAGTAGTGCCACAACTCCAAGTCTGCATATTCCAAAGCCACTGTGTCTTTCATGTTACCAGTCATGTAGAGGGTGCCCACCTTGCTTCCACGTGCTATCACCATAGCACCCTTGACGATATTCCAGGAGCCGCTAACAAAAGTTATGACATAACCCTCCGAGTCCAGTTGCCCGACTGAGATCAAGTTCCTCTTCAAATCAGGGATATGTCTGACATTCTTAAGATTCCATACCGACTGATTCGGCATCTTGATATGAACATCACCACTCGCCACAATGTCCAAAGGCTCATCATCTATCAAATAAACCTTTCTGAAATTACCAGCTATATAATTTCTCATGCACTCAATCTATGAGGTAGAGTGAAACGAAGCACCGGAGTCTAGGATCCATGACTCCATCGGACTATCCGCACTGAAAAATAAAGCCTCTTTAGTTTTCTCGGTCACTACATTGATTGACTCTTCCTTCTGTCCTTTGTTCTTCCTTGCCCAGCAATTTTTCTTGGTGTGCCCCTTCTTACCGCAGTGCCAACAACCATCACCCCTAGGTCATGATTGGCTCCTCTGATTGGATTTGGATCTCCCATGGTTGTTGCTATGCTGTGCAGTCCTCCCTCTGCCTTCTTGGGTCGTCAAGGCAGATCCAGAGCTCATACTGGCTTCTTTTCTCCTGATATATTCACTGAGAATCAGGTTCCGGACCTCTTCAAATTTCAACTTGTTTGATTCACAGGAACTGCTAATAGCTGTCACGGTTGCACCACAGCTCTCGGGCGAAGATGATAAGAGGATCAAAGCACGGACTTCATCCTCAAAACTTATGTCGACAGAACTTAACTGACTGGTAATTGTTATCGCCAAGATCATCGTGGCCCGTAGCTACTGTCGGCACCGGAGATGCGCTCCCCCTGCCGCCCGGCCGTCCTAGGCTTCCGTACCTCCACGTTGGTGGCGGATGCCTCGCTGCCCGGCGGTCCTCCGCTCTCGAACCTGCGAGACAGGGGTTAGAGACCCGGGCCGGGATTTTCGACGGGGGCACTCCGACGATCAAGTCAGTGATAATCCACGGGAACAAATCCTCCTTGTCGGGCCCCTCTTGATGGACTCCGCACTAGGAGGGTGGCCGTCGAGTTGAGGAGGGTGGTCGCAGAGGCCACGAAGGGTGTTGAAGACGCTGTCGCCAGATTCAAGGCTTCGGAGGACTTCGTCACTGAAATCCAGTATATGGCGTCAGATTCCTTCTACAAGGGTTTCATGTACCTGCACGGCCGAGTCAAGGCACTTATTCCTGACAAGGACCGTAGCTGCCTTAGTTACCCTTAGGCCTCGGAGGTGGAGGCTGATGAGGAGGTTGTCGCGGGAGCCATGGGCCCAGAGCCTTCAACGCCAGCTGCGGGTGACCCTTCCGGAGTTAGGGCAGCCCAGCCGGAAACTTCTCGGCCTCAGGACCCAGTAGAGAAGCCGGCCGGCATGGAGTGACCCTTTTCTTCCTTGCTTCATTTTGTATTTTTGTTTCTTGTATTCAGTCAGGGTCACCCGGCATGTCGGGGGCCCAGAAGACACTTGTAACTTGTGTTTAATCAATGAAGTTTGAGCTTCTTTGTCATCTGTTCTCTTTGCTTGGTTCTTCCCCTTTTTTCTCTCTTTCTTTCACTCCCTTTCTTCTTTTCTCTTTCTTTTTTTTTTTTTTTGCATAGGGAGATCAGAGAGAAGGGCTTCACCTTGCTTGGGGTGAAGTTATGACACTTGAGAGCTGCTGTGCTCGAAGGTGTTGTTGACTAAGAGCCATGTGGCTCGGAGGTCCCTTGGCCGGAGATCTGAGCTCCGGCCTTGGGTTGGCGTTCTAGAGCTGGGCTCGGGGACGTTGATGACTGAGAGCTGCATGGCTCGAAGTTCTCTTGGCCGGAGATCTGAGCTCCGGTCTTGAGTGGGCATCCTGGAGATGGGCTCGGGGACGTAGATGACTGAGAGCTGCATGGCTCGAAGTTCTCTTGGCCGGAGATCTGAGCTCTGGTCTTGAGTGGGCGTCCTAGAGCTGGGCTCGGTGACGTAGATGACCGAGAGCTGCGTGGCTCGAAATTCTCTTGGCCGGAGATCTGAGCTCCGGTCTTGAGTTTGGAAGGTGATAGCTTCGCTGTTGTACTTCCCTCTCGTTCTCTTTCTTTCCTTCTCCTCTCACCTTTTTGATGAGCGGGGAGATCAAAGATGAGGGTGCTTGCCGTGTTCCTCTCTTGTTCTCTTTCTTTCCTTCCCCTCCCTTTTTTTTTTTTTTTGCAGAGTGGGGAGATCAGAGAAGAGGATGCTTGCAGTGCCCCCCCTTTGTTCTCTTTCTTTCCTTCCTCTCTCGTCTTCTTTTCGAGTGGGGAGATCAGAGAAGGGGGGTTGCCGGGCTCCCCCCTTTGTTCTCTTTCTTTCCTTCCCCTCTCGTCTTCTTTTCGAGTGGGGAGATCAGAGAAGAGGGTTACCGATCTTGATTGCCTTGGAGCTAGGCTCGAGGCCTTCCTAGACGTGGAGCTAGGCTCAGGCCCAGGGGTTACCTGAGGTCTTGGCTCAGGTCTTTGGTGCCTTGGAGCTAGGCTCGAGGCGTTGAGAGGAGCTACATGACCCCATGATCTCTTGGCATCTCGGACCTGGGCTCGGAGATGTTTGAGATGGAGAGCGGCTTGGCTCGAAGTTTTCTTAGCCGGAGATCTGAGCTCCGGTCTTGAGCCAGCGTCTTAGAGCTAACTCGGGGACATTAATGACTGAGAGCTGTGTGGCTCAAAGGTCTCTTGGCCGGAGATCTGTGCTCCGGTCTTGAGTTGGTGTTCTGGAGCTGGGCTCGGGGATGCTTGGAGTAGGGAGCTATATGGCTCGAAGATCCTCTGACGTCCAGGAGCTGGGTTCGGGGATGCTTGAAATTGGGAGCTACGTGGCTCGAAGGTCTCTTGACATATTGGAGCTGGGCTTGGGGATGCTTGGAGTTGGGAGCTACGTGGCTCGTAGATCCTTTGATATCCTGGAGCTGGGCTCAGGGATGCTCGGAGTTGGGAGCTACGTGGCTCAAAGATCCTCCGACGTCCTGGAGCTGGGTTTGAGGATGCCTGGAATTGGGAGCTACGTGGCTCGAAGATCCTCTGACATCCTGGAGCTGGGCTCGGGGATGCTCGGAGTTGGGGGCTACGTGGCTTGAAGATCCTCTGACATCCTGGAGCTGGGCTCAGGGACGCTGTCGATTCTTTCCTGCAAGACATGCGGATATCCATGCAAGGGAGAAATCGTTATCACGATTGTTGGTAAGGGGACTTACCTTGTTGGGGGCGTCTTCGTAGGCTGCATGCCCTCCTCCTTCGGGGGATCCTGACACCGTCGAGTTCTTCGAGGCAACGGACCCCTCGTGATGGGGCTTCGACCGCCTCGTGGGGGCCTCCCTGCGGTGGTTCATGATCGTCATCCCGATGACCGTGGCATCTTTGTTTGCCTTTCTCCTTCGTTTTCTTCTCTCCTCATGACGGGGAGATGACTCTTGGGGGCCCCTGCCCCCCGAGCCTTCTTAGACGCATGCGCGATTCTCCAGGCAATCACACCCGCTGGTTTCGTGATGGGGTAGCTGTCGATGGTTGGAGTTGACGGGAGAGCGGCGAGCACTTGGGGCCCCGCTTAAGGTGTGCCCCCCTGCAAGCCTTTGGAGGTAGGCCTTCTTGATGAGCTTCTTGATCTCCTGCTTACGGTCGTGACATTGTCCGATGTCATGGCCATGATCGTGGTGGAGGCGATGATACTCTGCCTCGTTGTGACCGATGAGGGGCTTCACCTGTGGCGGGCGTTGTAGTCTGGTGGCTCACCAGCTGAGCCTCATATATTGATGAACCAGCGGGAGAACTCCGCTAGCATACGCTCGTGCTTCTCCAGGCATGTTTTTGTTGTGTGCCTGAGGGCACCCACGTCGCCAATTTGTTGACCTTTCTAGCTTGTGTCGTCACCGCTCTTCTACGGTATGTTGACCTGTAAGGAGGCGAAGGACTTAGTCGCGCCCGTCTTGCCCCCTACCTAGCGCGCCAATTTGTTGCCGCCAAGACCGTCGTGGCCCGTAGCTGCTGTCAGCGCCGGAGATGCGCTCCCCCTGCCGCCCGACTATCTTGGGCTCCCGGACCTCCGTGCTGGGGGTGGACGCCTCGCTGCCCGGCGGTCCTCCGCTCCCGAACATGCGAGACAGGGGTTAGAGACCCGGGCCAGGATTTTCGACGGGAACACTTCGACGATCAAGTCAGTGACGATCCAGGGGAACTGATCCTCCTAGTCGGGCCCCTCATGATGGACTCCTCACTAGGAGGAGTAAAATGTGTGAGTGAAGGTGAAAACGTTGCACGGGGAGAGTGATAGCGGGGACAGAGGGGTGCCCTGTTCCTCTGCCTCTCCTTGTATCCCTCGTTTTCCTTCAACTGTGGTGGTTGTGGCGCTTCGCCCTCTTGGTCAGGCTTGTGCTTGTGCTGGTGGTGGTGGTGGTGCCATGCCCCTCTTGCTGGTGGGGGTTGCACTCCTTCCCTCTTTTTTTTTTCTCTCTGGCTTGTCTTCTTTTTTTTTGCTTGTGTGCCCTCTCGAGTTGTTGTGTGTTACCTCCGAGTTTTGTTGCCAATTAGGTTACCGTTGGGCACTTATCTCGAGATTTCTGCCGGGCTGTCAGGCGCATGCGGCGGTGTCCCGAGGCATCTTTCCTGATTCGTGATAAGGGGAGTTGTTAGGCGCTCTGGCATTCCTTTTGGTTGCCTCATTCCGGGAAACTTGGCAGTGCCTCGAATGGCAGGCCATCGCCCGCAGGATTCAAATCTCCCGATTGGCTTCCTTTCCTGGGCGATCTGGGTGGTTGGTGAGGAGTGTGGCATCTCGATCAACGTGCTGCTTGCCTTTCTGGTGTAACTGGCGGTCGCAGGTGGTCAGTACGGTTTGGAAGGTGCTTCAATGCAGTCCTTGGGCGGTTCGCCGTTGTTCCGAGTTGGGGCCGAGTTGGAACAGCAGGGCTCGCTTCGATCTAAGCGCTCCGAGCTTACGGGGGCGTCTCGGTGGAGGAGGGCAGAAAGTGGGCCTGGTTCGGAGGGCGCGTGCTCGGAGAGGCTCCACATCGACGGGTGAGCGTTGGGCTCGACCCGATCGCAGGGCACTAGCCTCCGAGGGTCTCGCTCTGGAGGGTAGGAAGCGGACCCGGTCTAGAGGGCACACGCTCGGAGAGGCTCCACATCGGCAGGTGAGCGCTGAGCTCGACCACAGGGCACTAGCCTCCGAGGGTCTCGCTCTGGAGGGCGGAAGACGAACCCGGTCTAGAGGGCGCGCGCTCGTAGAGGCTCCACATCGACCGGTGAGCGCTGAGCTCGACCTCGACCACAGGGCACTAGCTTCGAGGGTCTCGCTCTGGAAGGTGGAAGACGGGCCTGGTCCAGAGGGCGTGCGCTCAGAGAGGCTCCACATCGGCGGGTGAGCACTGAGCTCGACATCGATCGCAAGGCACTAGCCTCCGAGGGTCTCGCTCTGGAGGGCGGAAGACGGACCCGGTCCAGAGGGTGCGCGCTCGGAGAGGCTCCACATCGGCGGGTGAGCGCTGAGCTCGACCTCGACCGCAGGGCACTAGCTTCCGAGGGTCTCGCTCTGGAGGGCGGAAGGCGGCTCCCGCCTAGGCATCCCAAGCTTGCAGGCACGACCTGGCAGAAGACTGAGCTCGGGTTGTCGTTCTGAGGGAGCTCAGCTCAGCTCGGTAGTGAAATCCGGGCTGGAGAGTCGACGCGGCGTCTTTTCTTGATGTCGCGCCTGCCAGTTCCTTCACGTCAGCAGTCCCTCCACATCAGTAATCAAATTGAACTCATTGATATGATCCGTGATAGACGCACCTTCTCTCATCTTGAGATTAAACAGACGACGCATAAGATAAACTTTATTGGAGGTCGATGGCTTCTTATACATGTCGCACAAAGCCTTCATCAAACCTGCTGTCGTCTTCTCCTCCAGGACATTGAACGTGACATTCTTGGCCAACGTCAGCCGAATAACTCTCAAAGCCTGGCGGTCCAGCAAATCCCAGTCATTTTGCCACACATCGGCAGGTTTTACACCCAACAGCGATTGGTGAAGCTTCTTCTGATACAAATAATCTTCTATCTACATCTTCTAGAAGCCAAAGTCCTTTCCATCAAACCTGTCGATCTTAACTTTTCCTTCGTCTCCTGCCATTGCTCCCACTGAAACCTGTCTCTGATACCAGCTGTTGCGGAACATATCGCAGTGGAATATGAAATTCACAGGAAAGAAAGGAAAACCTAGCAAAAAAATAAATCATAGTACAAGTAAACACAAGGGATTACATGGTTCAGAGACTCCTGCTCTTACGTCCATGGCCGCACAGGATCAAATCTCCACTATAAAAAGATTTACATGAAATTTTACGGGATGCTCACCCCAGCCCTCGAACAGGAGGAAGAATAGAAGAAAACAAACAAATACTCCAAAAAATATCTCTCACCCGGAAATAATTTTTTGATGGAAGATCTCTTGCCTCCCTACAGTTTTCTCTCTTTCTCTCTCACTTTCTCTGTCTTTTTCTCTCTTGGAAAAGGTCTTCAGGGCTCTGTCGTACTCTCAGCGTCCTCCAGGCTTCACAGGATTTGTGCGGCTTTTAAAGAAGCCGAACAAGAGAAAAAACCCAATTCCAAAAGACCTAAAACATTTAGAACCAACTCCAGCCGTCCGATCGAAGATCAAGAGCCCATATCGCGCCAAAAATAGCACCAGATCAAGCCCAAAAGAGGTCGGATCCATCTCAGCCATCCGATCGTCTGATCGGACGATCCAGATCAAAAGAAAATCCATGGACCACGCGTACACCGCGTGAAACGTACGGGGAAACTGGTGCGAAACGAGGGGAAACACCCAAAGGCTCCACCACTGCCGCCTTGGCCGGGCCCACGCGTGCCCTCGCATGCTGCGCGTGGGCCTGGGCCATGCTCCGCGCACCCGCGTGCACCCGCGCTTGCGGATCCGGGCCGGCCTATGCGCCAGCCCGCACTCACATGGGTCGGGCCGGGCCTGGCCCAATCCAACCGATCCAATTCATTTTTTTTCGTGTTTCTTTGTTTCTTGTTTTTGGTTTTCTTTGGACTGGGCTTCTGGGCTATTGTTGGATAAGACTCCAACGCCTAACATATAGAGAGGGTTGAAGGACATTCCAACGTGGAGCGGTTGCCATATCCAAGAGGATAGAGTAGCGATTAACATGTGGCCCGGATGAGCTAGTGTTTGGCGATTTTAGAAGGTTTATCCATGCTATTAAAATTCAAAATCGATCTCGGATGCCATCATCACCGGAAAATTGTGGTCTAACAAGATTAATTGCAGTTTCATCCCATCCATAATCAAGATGATGAGGTCGGTTTGAAGATATTTTTCTTTAGTATGAACCAACTGAGATCCGATATATATTCCCCCGCATCACATATCATTATAAAATTTAATCTATATTAATATATTTTATTTCATACTCTTATCTCCTGCATTCACATTTAGTTCCCTATCAAATATACCGCATATATTTCCGCATTTGGATTTTTTTAAAATTCATACTCTTATATTAATATACCGCATTTGTTTTTTTTTTTTTAATTTTAATTCCGTCGAATCCATGACACATTATTATACCCACGCATAATTAAATGGGTCGTCATTGAGTCAATCTTGAGCTAAGTCATGTCGACTTGGACCGGTAATTAAATAGGTCAATCATGTTAAGTTGATCAAGTTGCTCAACTCAAAGATATCTAAACTCCCATGGACTTGTCGCTGGCATGAAACATTGAAACATTATTGTTGTTTACCAAAAACCAGCTAACTTCATGTTTGATTCAAGCTTAACAAAAAATTCCAGCACTCAATTAGTGACGTTAGATATTAAAGGGTGATTAACAATTTCATAAGCCCCCAACCCCCCCCCCCCCCCCCCCCCCCACCCAAATTGCTTCTATTAACATTGCGGGTATCTAAAATATCCTGCTTGGCCATGATCAATATTACATAGCACAAATATTTTTTTACTATTTGAACATTTTTCTATCTCAAACCCATCCCCTAATTTAAAGCATTTTTCCTCTTTTAGACATTTTCCTGCTTCTAGCTCACCATACGGTTTGAGATTTTTTTATTTTATATTATTTTTAGCTATAAGGAACGTCAATATTTAATTATCTTTTATTTAAATGCTAGTCTTCCAAAACATTTCTATTTGTAAGCATCATCAATTTTCGATCGTCTTCGATTTAAGTGTCAGACATCTCTCCTATGACATTTTTATTCAAAAGAATCAGCCTTCTTGTTAGACACTAGTCTTCTATGATTTTTTTATTCACAAAAAAAAAATAATTTTCTAACTTAAATTAGTACCTACAATTCAATTTTAAATTTGTAAAAAATGTTAGCAAGATTTTAAAAATTACATATCAATCCATAATAATTATCTTTTTTAATATAATTTTTTAATATTTTTTTATTAGTATAATTTTGTATCTTTTTTTATTAACATGATTTTATATTCATTGTTATCATCTTTCTTTTTGTTAAAATGATGCTGTATCCGTTATTATTTTTTTTTAACATAAAATCTCCATGCACTAATATAAATAATCTTAAAAATATATTAAATAAAATTTTAAAAAATAATAAAATATTTTTACTCTCATTTTTTTAAAATATTTTAATTGATAAATCTTTCTACTTGGTTTCTTCTAAATCCTTAACAAGGGTTGAGTTAGCTGAAAGACAGCCGGTATTTTTTTTTTTTTTTTTGGATAGAACAAAAGGGATAGGAATGATAAATTCCGGTATAGCTATTCATGCAGACCTCCATCCCGTTAGGTAATGTTCGATACGAGGCACTCAGATTCGTGCAGCCTCTCCTCATCTAATGGTGAGTACGTCAACCTGACACCACTAAGATATCGGCCAGTAGATCCGGGACAAAGAGGGAGATCTTGACCTCTCACTCATACCAACTGTCGAGGGTTCCAGAAAAATTCTGGATTTAATCGAGTCACCCGTGGGATCATGTCTCAAACCGCCGACCTGTTGGTAGTGAGGCAAGGCTTCTACCAACCGGATTACCGTCTTAGCGGTAAAGATAACTAGTACTTGCAAGGAACTTTTAAAGTGAGAATGTTAAGACATGCATCAAGGGTATATATAATTAGGGCAACGTAAACGAGGGAAAGATATATTGTCTCCGGGAGAATAATCCTACTGTTTAATTTGCCAGTCGGAGAATTTTTATGTTTTGCATGGTTTAACTGTATATATAATTGTTACTGACGATGAACTCTCTTTTTGGTAAAGCTGGATGGATGCACATTTGTTTACCATAAAACTTTTGAAAGATTATATCATCTTTTAAAATGTTGTAAAAGCTTCCATTCTCTTTATATATTACAAGACTCCTGGCCTGGCGCTGCTTGGGATAAGCTCATTATTAAATATGTTTAACATACTTTAATAAGCAAATATATATAGAATCTTGCAAGCCCATAAAATGATAAAAAAAGAAGTCCAGGAAACATGGATGCAGACACATTCAATCTTAATCAAGAGCTCATCATGTGATTTGCAAGCTTTTGTATGTTTGCGATATAAACACGTTAACTACGTCCACAAGGTTGACACGAAATAACCATTGAATGCGTTAAGAAAAGAATACCAAGCAAATCTAACTCCTATAGCTTTAATGTCATTTTCTTGTATCATTGTTTACTATTTTCTGGTATCAGCCTTACGAAAAACTTTAGTTCTTCATGCCTAGATTGTACTTTTGTATTCATGCAAAACTAAAAATTATAGAAGATATACCTTATGTCATTATTCCAAGCATGTAGATCATGTAGTTTTCTAAATGTCTATTCTTTGTCCTGAGATATTTGATCTTCTCTCTCTTAATCTTCTTTCCCTGACATAGACAATCAAGGAAAGATCATTCACTGCTATTATAAAAGTTAGAGAAAGGGACCAGAAGATCTCTATATTTATACCTGGACATGTCTCTCTCCTATCATAAGACTAAAACCTTAATCAGAGTTTAACTGTAGTTCTATTTGATCATGAATAGATTTTTTTAATTAATTGGACTCTTTGTAATTGATTCAGTACATATGGTTAATCCAAGGTGTTAAACCTGAGTAGTGATTAGGTCACATTAAATGTCAAATTTAACATTCTTCTACTTGACTTATATTAGCACTTAAAAGATAATTCTTTGGTCCTACAAAAATATTTTACTTTAAAATAAAATATTTTAATTTTTAAAATAAAATAATAATACTGAATCAAAATTTTTGAAATTGACCTGATAAGTATGCACTCATTAAAAAATTTATCAAATTATCTATTCTTCAAAAAATCCTTGATACTTTGATTAAGTGAAAAATCATTGATGCAGATCATGGTAGTCATACATCTCAATTGACATACTCGCTTCCATATATCATGACATTAACAATTCTTACTTGACCCAATCTTATATACAGTAGTACATAGGTTATCAAAATTATAATGTCTACCATAATAGTCTCACTGTAATGTCATATAAATGATTCTTCTATTTACTTTAATTTTGATAAAAATTAATTATATTATATATAAATAATAATAAATAGAAGTAATAGTAGTCATTAAACCATTAAGAATTCTCAAAATAAGTATTTATTACAAACTAAATATCCTGACGAGAAACATCTATATGTTTTATATGCATTTTGAAAATTTTAGATACTAAATCTTTAGTTAAAGGATCATCTATCATATAAGCAGTACCAATAAAATCAATAGACACCCGATGACTACTAATTCTCTAATTTACTGCAAGATACTTAAGATCAATATACTTATTTGCATTGATAATTTTCTCATTATTGAAGAAAGAAAATGTAGCAGAATTTTCACAATAAATTCTCATTAGCTTAAAAATAGAATTTATAATTCCTAGTCATAAAATAAAATTTTCAAGTATAAAGCACGTGAAAAAACCTCATAGCAACTTATATATTCAGCTTAGATAGTAGAGCAGGCAATAATGAATGGTTTCGTGCTCTTTTACAGTTTTGTGCTCTTCTATGAAATTGCTCCCGGCCAACAGAAAAATATAACTTGATGTAGACTTTCTATTATTAAGATAACCGATATAACCTATATCTAATAACTAATTACCTCTAACTGTTCGGTCATTTTATAAGTAAGCATATAGTCCTTAGTTTCCTAAAGATGCTCACATCACCTTCTTGGCAGCCTTCCAATGCTCCATACCTGGATCACTCTAATATCTATTATGCATTCCTAAAGCAAAACTAATATCATGACAATTATATACCTAGTATATATCAGACTACCCACTATAGATACATAGGATATATTTCTTATCTGATTTTTCTCAATCTCGTTCCTGAGATACTAAAATTTATTGAATTTATCATCCTTAAAAATTAGACTTTATTTGATGAGCAACTTGACATTCCAAACTTTTCTAGCTTCCTAGTAATATAACTCTTTTGAGATAAACCAAGTAACCTCTTACTTGTATTATGATAAATTTTTATACGAAGAATATAAGAAATATTTTTCACATCTTTTATATTAAAATATTCAAAAAAATTTAGTTTCATATAAGATATTCAAATTATTGCTGGCTCTTAAGATATGATTTACATATAGAATCAAAAATAAAACTTACTTTCACTCACCTTCAAATATGTTAAACCTCTACTTTTTTTCTAGAGTTGCAGGATATCCAGTAGATTTACAAGTGAAAAGATAAAAAATATAGAGAGTCATTGATACTGATCGGACGATTGAAGAATGACCAAATTCATAATTATATAAGTTATATTATTTTTTTTATATTAGATATTTCCTTAAAAATTGTGATCAATAGTGATATGGCTATTACGCTGACGTGGCGCGCGTCTCAGGTCCCGCCGGACGTGGTCCGAACCACGCGAATTTTTTCGGCGAACGAGAGAGGAGGGGTCCACCTCGGCCGAAGCTAGCGGCCCCTCGCTCCCTCGCCAGGTGGCGCCCGAAGACGGGTCCACCTCTGCCGAGGTCGAGCCGGGCCTCCCTGCTCTTCGCCAGTTGGTGCCTGGGGACGGGTCCACCTCAGCCGAAGTCGAGCACCTCTCTGCCGCTCCGCCAGGTGTCCGCCCAAGAGGGGTCCACCTCGGCCGAAGCTGGCAACCCCTCGCTCCCTCGCCAGGTGGCGCCCGGAGACGGGTCCACCTCTGCCGAGGTCGAGCCGGGCCTCCCTGCTCCTTCGCCAGTTGGCGCCCGGAGATGGGTCCACCTCGGCCAAAGTCGAGCACCTCTCTGCCGCTCCGCCAAGTGTCCGCCCAGGAGGGGTCCACCTCGGCCGAAGATGGCGGCCCCTCGCTCCCTCGCCAGTTGGCGCCCGGAGACGGGTCCACCTCTGCCGAGGTCGAGCCGGGCCTCCCTGCTCTTTCGCCAGTTGGCGCCCGGGGACGGGTCCACCTCTGTCGAGGTCGAGCCGGGCCCCCTGCTCTTTCGTCAGTTGGCGCCCGGGGACGGGTCCACCTCGGCTGAAGTCGAGCACCTCTCTGTCGCTCCGCCAGGTGTCCGCCCATGAGGGGTCCACCTTGGCCGAAGCTGGCGGCCCCTCGCTCCCTCGCCAGGTAGCGCCCGGGGACAGGTCCACCTATGCTGAGGTCAAGCCGGGCCTCCCTGCTCATTCGCCAGTTGGCGCCCGGAGATGGGTCCACCTCGGCTGAAGCTGGCGGCCCCTCGCTCCCTCGCCAGGTGGCACCCGGAGACGGGTCCACCTCTACCGAGGTCAAGCCGGGCCTCCCTGCTCCTTCGTCAGTTGGCGCCCGGAGACGGGTCCACCTCGGTCGAAGTCGAGCACCTCTCTGCCGCTCCGCCAGGTGTCCGCCCAGGAGGGGTCCACCTCGACCGAAGCTGGCAGCCCCTCGCTCCCTCTCCAGGTGGCGCCCGGAGATGGGTCCACCTCTGCTGAGGTCGAGCCGGGCCTCCCTGCTCCTTCACCAGTTGGCGCCCGGAGACGGGTCCACCTTGGCCGAAGTCGAGCACCTCTCTGCCGCTCCGCCAGGTGTCCGCCCAGGAGGGGTTCACCTCGACCGAAGCTGGCGGCCCCTCGCCAGGTGGCGCCCGGAGATGGGTCCACCTCTGCCGAGGTCGAGCCGGGCCTCCCTGCTCCTTCGCCAGTTGAAGCCCGGAGACGGGTCCATCTCGGTCGAAGTCGAGCACCTCTCTGCTGCTCCGCCAGGTGTCCACCCAGGAGGGGTCCACCTCGGCCGAAGCTGGCGGCCCCTCGCTCCCTCGCCAGGTGGCGCCCGGAGATGGGTCCACCTTTGCCGAGGTGGAGCCGGGCCTCCCTGCTCCTTCGCCAGTTGGTGCTCGGAGACGGGTCCACCTCGGCCGAAGTCGAGCACCTCTCTGCCGCTCCGCCAGGTGTCCACCCAGGAGGGGTCCACCTCGGCCGAAGCTGGCGGCCCCTCGCTCCCTCGCCAGGTGGCGCCCGGAGACGGGTCTACCTCTACCAAGGTCGAGCCGGGCATCCCTGCTCCTTCGCCAGTTGGCGCCCGGAGACGGGTCCACCTCGGTCGAAGTCGAGCACCTCTCTGCCGCTCCACCAGGTGTCCGCCCAGGACATGCCCATCTCGACCGGGGCCAGCCCTGCATAGCGGGGCCTCCGGGAAGCGGGGACGCGAGTTTCAAAATCGCCTCTCGGGTAGTGCGCACCGTGCCTTGTAAGGGATGCCAGTACGGTCCATAGTGATGCACGAAACCTCATTTACATCGGCCCGACGGGCCCCCCAGCCGAGAAGCGGAGTCTTGGCGGGTAGGAGCCCGCAACGGACATCGTAAATGCCTGGGAAGGAGAGCGCCCGCGCTCGGCCCAAGGCCTGGCCAGTGTCTTCCCTCCCCCCTTTCTTCTCGCTAGGCTCGACAAGCAAGACAATGGGGCCACCGGGTTCCCGAACCCGAAGGGGAAAGGAAAAGGTGGGAGGGGGAGAAAAGTGAGAGGCGAGAAGGAGCCTCCCGAGGGGAGGAGGGGGAGCTGGAGGCAACGTGATGGCATAAAAGGGATGGGAAGAGCGGGCAGCAAGGTAAGTGAAAAGGAGGCGGGAAAAAGAAGGCACCGAGAGAAGGATCCGGGACTCCGAGAGGGGTCCTTAGGCGTGAGCTCAGTGAAGGAGTTGGGCCTAATTCCACTCTTTCTAACACCTTTTTTGTTAATATATTCTCTAAGTCTGGGACTCCTACGGGAACCCGCCTTAGGGAATCTGTTCTATCTTGCCGCTCTCTAACTTGACTGTCGGAGCTCCCTCGCCGGAACCCCCGGCCAGGGTCTCTGACCTTGTTTTGCAGGACCAGAAGCTCGGAGATCTCGAGGTGAGACGGTCTGAGACCGGTACCAGCTCTAAAGCTACAGGCCGCCGCGGTGAGAACGGCAACAAATAGTATTCTTGGAAATTAAAATTGAAATAGATTGTTTAAGGCCTTGCATGATTGTTAAAACATATTTTAGGGTTCATGAGACCGATTGCATGGCCAACCCGGATGCTGGGTTTAGGGCATGACAAGATATATCACTAATCAGTAATGTTTTTTTTAAATATGAAGGAAGCAATTACATCATTAAACTTTAAATACCATTGCTTAGAAGCTTGTTTAAGAATATATATGGATTTCTTTAATTTACATGCCAACCTTTATTTTTTTTATTAAAAATCCTTCAGGCTGTTTCATATATATCTCTTCTTATAAATCTCTATTCAATAATACAGTTTAGACATCCATTTGGTATAGCTCTAAATCAAAATAAGCTACTAATGATATAATAATTAGGAATGAATCCTTTCCAGAAATAAAAAAAAATGTTTCAAAAAAAATCAAAGCCCTTTTTTTGAGTAAATTCCGTTGTTGCAAATCAAGCCTTACATCTTTCGCCATTACCATTGAAGTCTCATTTCATTTTTAAAATCTACTTGCAACCAATAGGCTTGAACTTTTCAAACAATTCGATAAGTTTCCAAACTTGAATTTTACTCATGGAATTCATCTCATCTTTCATGATATTTAACCAAAGTTAAGAATCATCACTATTCATGGCATCCTTAAATAAGACTGGATCATCCTTAATCATAATCTCATAATTACATTCTTGTAAATAAATAACATAATCATTCAGAATAGCCAATCTTCTAATTCTAGCAGATCTCTATAATACTCCATGTTCAGTATCATTATTGTAATTATTTTAAATCAGATTAAATTCATTGACAGGCTATCCAAGAGGTGGTACATCAACCACTTGTTGATATTCTACAACCTCAAGATGAATAGTTTTATATAGAACATCTCTAAGTATTACTATAATAGGAATATATTGTCTTATTTTCTCTAACACCATAAGTATTACTATTCTCAATGAACTTAGCAGTTTTAGTTTCAATAATTCTAATGGTATGTGATGGATAATAAAATTTAAAATTCTTTGACCTCTCTTGATACTTAATAAAAAAATAATTAATATTTCTGAGATCCAATTTTTTTTCTTGTGGATTATATAATCGAGCTCTACAAGATAATCCCAAATATATAGATGCATTAAATATAGTTTTGTAACTATCCATAACTCAAAAAAATTTTAGGAATAGCTTTATTAGAGATGCGATTTAGGATATACATAGTAATTTTTTTCAAGGTTTTTCACACATAAATATAAGGATAATGAGAAATTACTAATCGATTTTGTATACCTTAAAGTCTTTCAAAGTTTTAGACTTTTCATGTAATAGAAAAATATAACTATAACGTAAAAAATTATCAATAAAAGTGATGAAATACCTTTGCTCTCCTAAACAAGGTAAAAGATAGCCATAAATACTGATATGTATCAATTCTAAGAGTCCCTAACTTCTAGTATACTTTTTATGACTTTTAATTTATTTTTCTTTAATATAATCGATGTGCATATCAAAATAACTAAAATCTAAATTTAATAAAATACCTTTCTTAACTAATCTGGTTATCTTTTCTTTTAATATATAACCTAATTGCCTAAGCCATAACATCAAAGAACTATAATTTATAATACCATATGTCATTCCAACATTGACACCTTAAACAAGTAAAGATTATATAAAAGAAGAATCTAAATTTATTTTATATAATCCATTACTTAATATCTCTGTACCAACCAAACTAAATTTTTTTATTAATTTAAAACTTGAATTTCTAAAAATAAATGAAAAACCTTTTAAATCAAATTTTATAAAAAAATAAGATTTCTGGATACTAAAGGAACATAAAAGATATGATGTAGATTTAATTGAAATATAATGTCTATAATAAGTTTAAAAGTCTAATTGAAATAATTTTGGACTTTATCTAGTTTTCCATAAAGATCCACTACTCTCTATCATTTGGTTTCTAACTTGAAATGAATCCCTGCAATGAATTAGAAATATGAATTGAATTACCCGACTTAATCCGCCAAGTATTAGAAGGAATATTAAGAAAATTGCTTTTGAAATTAACAAGTAATAAGAGAATATCAATCTTTTCAAATCATTTCCTTCTTTTCTCATAATCTTTCTTAATATATATCTTTTTGTTATAGAAAAATATTTTAATTTATGTGAATCTTTCTTTGATGGATTGTTCGATCCTCTATTTTTTTTTTTTGCCTTCTTTGATGACGCTTATCTGAAATCATGTGAACAACTACGATCCCTTTTTATTTCAATCTCTATTCCTCTTACATACATCAGGAGATGTATTTATTCATTAACCATGATTGCTTATATGTGTTATAACAAATTTTAAATTGAATGAACTGATACGGTGGAAGGCTGACGTGTGACCCACAACAAGTGCCATGTCAGGAAAGCCACCACGGTGGACACCCCGCCTTGGATTCCTTCATCGAGCCGGGCTCTCCTAATCCATCGGAGCCGAGCTTCGTCCTCCGCCAGGTCGACGCCCGCGAGCTCGGGCCGCCTAGGCCGGAGCCAAGCGACCCCCCTCACCAGAGCGAGCCCCTTCGAGGTCGAGCCCTCTTGGCAGGGGTCACATGCTGACCTCCTCCGCCAGGTCGGCGCCCGCGAGCTCGGGTTGCCTAGGCCGGAGCCACGCGACCCCCCCTCACCAGAGCGGGCCCCTCCCAGGTCGCGCTCTATAAGCAGGAGTCGAGCCTTCCTCCTTTGATCCAAGCTTCTCCGAAGTCAAGGTCAGGCCCCCTCCGGGCCGAAGCCAAGTTCCAGCTCTTCAGCTCGACGAACACCTTGGACAGCGCCGTTGGTCTCCAAGAGAGCGGAGCCGCCTCCCCGGGGCACCGGTGGGCCGCCTGAGGGCCATGAAGAAGCACCGTTCAAATCATAATAATTGCCTGTGGGTGCCGCTTAGACCAGGAGAGGGAGGAGTTCCCCTTAATTAAGTCACTGCCAGGCTTCTCGGAATGGAACAACTGGAAGGAATATCAGAACGCACAGCAGTTTCCTCACCACCAACCAGGAAAGACGTTCCATCCACGGCATGGAACGCCGCCACACGCTCCTGACAGTATGCATCGGGAGAGACATCCCATCCACAGTGTGGAGCATCACCGCACGCGCCCGACAGTACAGGGGAGATCTCGAGGTAGGCTCCTAGCGACTGCCCCAACAAAAAAGAGCCTTCGACACGTTCGAAGAGGGAGGTAACAATCGCAACTACCACAAAAGATACAAGAAAAAAAAAATCTCAAGCAGGTAGCGGAGGAGAAGGCGACGTAGAGAATCCCTCTAGCTCGGCTACTATCCTCCCGACATGCTTGCACCCCACTTTCACACTACTCACTCCTCCTAGCATGGAGCTCATCGAGAGGGGCTCGACCAGGAGGATCTGTTCTCCTGGATTGTTACTGACTTGACCATCGGAGTGCTCCCGTCGGAACCCCCGGCCCGGGTCACTAACCCTTTTTTGTAGGTTCGAGGGAGCAGGACATCCTAAGAGCTCAAGAGGGGCGATCCGACCTCGACAGCAGCTACAGGCCACGACGATCTTGGCGGCAACATGAACTATGATGAAAGATATTTTAAGAATAAACTAGACAAGGAAGTTTTCAAATATCATCATTTCTAAGTCATTTAATTTTCCTACTATATCTGGTAATTTCATAATATACTTTTGCACTCTAGAAATTCCATCATATTTCATAGAGATCAATTTATTCATTAGGGTACCAGCTAAGATTTTATTTGACTTAATAAACTGTTGTTCTACAGAGAAAAGATACCCAGAGGCCAATTTGTTACCATGAATAGATCTTCTAATGTCCTTCACTATACAGCTCGAGAGGAAATCCCTTATCAAAAAAAAATTATGAGAGGTAATCTATTAGAACGCTTCAACTTTTCATATAATTTTTTTTAATCAGAAAAACTAGTGAAAGTAAGTGGATCAGGTGAGGCTTATGAAGGGCCAAATCTAAATCTAGGCATCTCAAAATAATGAAAAGTTACTCGTGCTAATCAGAATAATTAGATCAATCCAACATAGAAATATTAGTTCGATACCGAGAGTGAAGCAAGGATTATAGTTGTAAATAAAAGAATATTCTTATAGTATGATCATGATGCAGAATCTAAAATATCAATTATGTTAATAATACTTATTATAAACTACAAAATATCTTTGAACAAGAATTATAGCATATAATAATTGTTACAACTAATTTAATCATAAATCTAAATATAATAATGCTAAAACATGTATTATATAAATTACAAATATAAATATTTTTATAATCAATAATAATATGAAATATATAAGCAAGAACGGCAATTATGTCATGAATATATAATTTATGTTTAAATTATGGTCCATCATATCAGTGACACTTTCATTGATTTAACCAACTATAATTATAAAAATCCGAGATTATTTTCATTTTTGGATATTGAACTCCCTGTCTTTATTCAATTCAAGTTAATCAACCTTTAACTATTAACTTTTATATTTAATTATAATCATCTTTGGATTAAGTATAATAGATACACCTTCATACAATTTAAACATATAATCAAAAAGAAAATTATTAACTTTCAATAACTAAGCTACTCGAAATTCATAAAGTGCTATGGATCTTTTGAGACTACATGAAAATACACTCGAATAATACAATAGTAAGTAAAATTATATATAAATAATTAAAAAATAATATAAATATTTTATTATGCATGAAGAATTTAATCAAAATATTTTTCAAACCATCACAAGTCCAACGAGTCAAAAAATGCTCAAAGCAAATGAAAAAAGAGTAAATTACATTGATTTTATTAAAAACTCAATGATAGTGGATTTAATCTTAAATAATACAAAGTATATGGACTTTTTTGTGAACTATAACTTAAAAAAAATATTGAAAGTAGTAGGGATCCAAATATAACTTAAATCATCATAGGGACTGAATCATAAAAAAATTTTTAACCTAAATTAAATCTAATCCAATATGATTGGATTCAACCTATTCATCAATTGGGCTAAATTTAATTAATAGATTGGATTTTGAATGGGTTAAAATCTGAAATCCAAAACCTATTAAACTTATCTTCATCTTCTTCCTTCCGATCAATGCTTCAAAACTTCATTAATGAAGTCTCCAATCTTGGCATCTCTCCCGTCGGTGGGTCACTGGCTCATCCAGATCTCCAGTGGCCGGGAGGCCACTAGCTAGCCAAAACCATGGCCGGTTGAAAATGGTAAAGGAAAGGCATCTCTCTCATGAAGACAAAGCCACCGGCCATCGCCGACTGCTCGAAAAATCCAATCAATGGACCGCTGACCAACTTGGAACTACGACGACCATCTTCCAGCTGTCAGCGACCTAGTTTCCAACCACATGATGGCTAGGAGCCATCGAAGAAGAAGAGAACTTCCTTGCCAATTCAAGAATACCAATGTTCCTCTTTCAAAACTTGGTAGGTGGCTACCGAAAAAATAATATGGCCAACTGCTACCTCTGTTAAAACCCATTAACTCATCTTCCGATGAGTCACCGATCGTTCCAAAATATTTGATGGTTGGCTTAAAAAACCTCCAATCATCGATGTTTTGTGAGAGATTGGCAGTGAAGAAGGGCTAAATCAATGACTCTTCATTGCCCAATCTCTAGTAACGATCAGCAAGAAACCATACTCGGCAGACCGCCTATATTGTCCAAGGATGGATCGCGACCTATTGTCGGCTTTTCTTAGAGAGAACCTGCCAGTCTTCTTAGAACAAGGAGAAAGAGTAAGGGGATGACGATGATGTCACCCCTCTTCTATTATTTATTTATTTATTTCAAAAAATTAAGAATAATTTTTTAATTTTTAATTTAATTTTAAAAATAAATCAAAAATTATAATACAAAGTATGAAACTAAGACCCTGATATTATATATTATGAAAAACTTTAATTCTTTATACTTGGATCATGTTTTCGTATTATTATAAAATTAAAAATTATAGAAAATATATCTTGCATCATTATTCCAAGTGTGTAGATCACGTGGTCCTTTATGTGTCTATTATTTATATTTTATCTAATATGGATGATTGATAGGAAATGACTCACCGCTATTATCAGAGTTAAAGAAAGGATTCAGAAAATTTTTATATTTATATCTATGCATTTCTCTCTCATCATAGTACTAAAATTTTAAGTAGAATTTGGCTCTAATTCTATTTGATTAAAAATCTTAATTTGATCATGAATATATTTTTTTAATCAATTAATTTTTTTTATAATTAATTCAATGTATATAGTTGATCACGGAGTTGAATCTAATAAAATAATAATTAAATCATATTGGATACTAAATCTAATATAATCATCATCAAAGGTCTACGACATAAGTGTTATCAACGTTCCATTAATTGGTGCCGTTGTTTCTTGGGATCGTTAGCTCAAATGCACGCAAAGGCTTGCATTGGACCAGCAACCCAACACTTTTCGTGAGACAAACCGCGCCTTCTCACTGCCTTTTCCTGTGGACGCCGACGTTGGACGGTGAAAGCTGAGAGAGGAGGGACGGCGAAAGCTCGTCTTATGCTCACTTTCTCCCCATCTAACATTGTGATGAATATTTATTTTTTTAAAAAAAAACATCGCTATCAATATAACTCACAACCTAATATGTACGAAATATATAAGCAAGATCATCGGCATGGAGAACTTGAGATTTAACTCTACCGCTGATCCACTTGTATGGCTCCGAACCCCACTCTCCCTGCCGTCTGAAGGAACAAAAAATACAAAAGGACGTGTTTTTTTGTTTTCTCAGGAAGCAGAGGATGAAATTTTTTTTTTTTTTTTTTCACCATTTCATTGATAAACAACCGGCCTATAAATAGGATAACACATAACTGAAAGCAACATGAAAATAGATATTATTTAATTTTTAAAAAATAAACTCCTATTGACTAGGCAAATAGAAACAAATTTATTGACACTCCTAAAGACCAGGACAACCCAAACATACAAATTATTAAATTTCCTCGACAATCCCTCCCTTAAACTGATGTTCCAAACATACATCTAGTTTAATAAGAGTTAAACTTTGAAGCTCCATCCCTCAAATTGAAACATTTGAAGTATAAACACCAAGTAGCTTCCTGAGCTTCTGAAATACATGAAACTTGAGAGGCTTAGTTAAAATATCAGCAATCTGGTCTTCACTTCTGCAGTAAATAAGATTAATAACTCCATCATTTGTGAGATCCCTCAAGAAATAATACTTCACATCTATAAGTTTGCTTCGACCATGTAAAACTGGATTTTTTGAAAGCTTTATTGCTGAACTATTGTCACAATAAATCTGAGTTGGTCCATCCTCCTTGAAATGCAGCTCTCTTAGGATTTTCTTTAGCTAAATAGCCTGATAAGCACAAGCTGTTGCAGCAAAAAATTCAGCTTCAGTGGATGATAATGTGATAATAGGTTGCTTCTTTGATGACCATGAAATAGCTCCTGTCCCCATCATGAAAACATACCTAGATGTGCTTTTTCGATCATCTGAATCTCATGCATAATCACTATCTGTATAGCCAAACAGATTTGATATTTCTCCATTCTTGTAGAATAGCCCAAACTCTTTAGTACCTTGCAAGTAACGGAAGATTCTTTTTGTAGCCAAGAGATGAATTTCTGTAGGACATTCCATGTACCTGCTAATCATACTTACAGCATGCATTATATCAGGTCTTGTTGTTATCAAATACATTAAACTCCCCACTATTTGTTTGTAAAGAGTGTTGTCCATTTTTTTTCCTTTACTATCTTTATTTAGCTTCACTCCAAACTTAGATGGAGTATTTACAGGATTACAATCCTTCATCTGAAACCTATCCAAGATTTCTCGCATATATTTCTTTTGAGAAATAAAAATTCCAGCAGAGAACTGGAGCACTTCAATGCCAAGAAAGTAATGCATCATACCAAGATCAGATATCTCAAATTCAGTCATCATGGATTTCTTGAAACTACCAAACATGGCTGTATTGTTTTCAGTATAGATTAAATCATATACATATAAACAAACAATGAGCATCTTTCCTTCAACTTCAGTTTTTATAAAAAGTATATATTCATAAGGACATTTTTGAAATTCTTCATTCAAAAAATAAGTTTCTATACGATTATACCAAGCCCGTGGAGCTTGTTTTAATCCATATAGAGCTTTCTTTAACTTATACACTTTATGCTCATTGCCAAATTTTATATAATCAGGAGGTTGATCAATAAATACCTCTTCTTTCAAATCTCCATGGAGGAATGCTAATTTCACATCCAACTAGAAGATAGGCCATGAGTTTTGAGCTGCCATAGCAATCACCAATCTGATTATATCATGTCTTGCAACTGGAGCATAGACTTCTTTATAATTAACACCAAACTCTTGCTTGTAGCCCTTAGCTACCAAGCATGCCTTGTGCTTGTCAACATCACCATTCTCCTTTAGCTTTGTCTTGTAAACCCACTTTACACTAATTGTCTTCTGCCCTTTTGGAAGTTCACATAGCTCCCATGTATCATTTCTTTCAATGGCTGTAATTTCAGCATCCATAGCCTTTCTCCATTTTGGTTCTTTGACAGCCACTTCAAAAATGGTAGGATCATAATATGAAAATAGAGCAAAATGTGTAAGTGGATCATCACCTTGGTCAATTCCAGTTACTTCATAATTAGTCATCCATGCTAGTCTTCTTCGAACACGTTGAGGCCTTTGTGATTCAGCTGCAACTGGGCTTTGATCAACTATTGGAATATTTTGAGTGACTTCCTCTTCTTGCTCATTCTCCATAGGCTGCTGCCCTTTCTCCTCATCATCAAAATCTACTGGAATATTTTCTTTAACACTATTTTGATTCTATGACCATGTGCATTTTTCATCAAATACCACATCACAGCTGATGACAATTTTCATGGTGCTAGGATTGTATAGTTTATAAGCTTTTGATTTATCACTAATACCAAGAAAAATGTACTTTTCTCCCTTGTTATCTAGCTTTCTCCTCTTTTCATCTGGAATATGAACATAGGCAATACACCAAAAAACTCAAAAAAGATCTACAACAGGTTTCCTTCCGCTCCATGCTTCCTCTAGTATCATATTTTGAACAGTAAGCGTGGGACTTCTGTTTAATATATAGATACTCCAATTGACTGCTTCAGGCAGAAACTTTTTGGAATGCCATATGTTGTCAAAAGGCTTTTCACCATATTCATAATAGTGCAATTCTTCCTCTCGCATACACCATTCTGTTGGGGTGTATAAGCTGCTGTAAGTTGTCTCTTGATTCCATGGTTTTCACAAAACATTACAAATTCATCAGAGTTATATTCTCCACCACGATCCGTGCGAAGAACTTTTATTGGGTTGCCAGCTTCTTTCTCAACAAGTGCTTTATAGCTTTTAAAAGCTACAAAAGCTTCAGATTTTTCTTGTAAAAAATAAACCCATATCTTACGACTATAATCATCAATGAAGGTAACTAAATATCTTTTACCTCCATTAGAATGTGGTGTTATTAGCTCACAAATATCAGAATGAACAAGCTCCAATTCTTTCTTCGCTCTCCAAGATTTTCCTTGTGGGAATTGATTACGGTGTTGTTTGCTAACAACACATTCTTCACAAACTTGAGAAGAAGTTGTAATATGAGGAAGCTCTATCACCATGTTCTTTTGTTGTAATGTTTTCAATCCACAAAGACTCAGATGCCCATATCGAAAGTGCCATAACAAAGCCTCATCTTCTAATTTTGCTTAGAAGCATGAATGAGTGGTGTTATGGAGATAAAGTGGGAACATGCGATTTGCTGTCATTTTAACTTGAGCAATTAAGTCCAACTTTGTGTCTTGAATTTGATATACTCCATCTTTGATAACAATCTCATATCCTTTTTCTTGTAACTGACCCATACTAAGCAAGTTGGTCTGTAAATCTGGCACAAAAAGAACATTAGCGAAAGTGTGAGTGGAATTTCCTTTGGTTTGGATTGTTACATTTCTTTTTCCCATAACATAAATTGTGGAGTTATCACCAAACTTAACAGAGTTGCGAAAGGATTCATCCAAGTCAGAAAATGCCTCCTTCTCTCCACACATGTTGTTACTGCAGCTAGTGTCTAAATACCATATATTTTGTTGAGTTTCTTCCTTCACGTGACACACCATCAAAAGGGACACCTCTTCTTCCTTTTCTTCAAAGTTAGTTTGATCTCCACTTTGTTTATTCAAATCAGTTTGACATTCTGATTTATAATGGCCATACCTATGACATCTAAAACATTCAACATTAGACTTGTCTACTGACTTTGATCTATAATTTGTTGAATGGTATCCTCCACGTCCTCTTCCTTGAAATTGACTCTCTTGATGATGATGATTTTGCTGTTGGTTCCCACGATCATTGTTGTTTCTACTTCCTCTTCCTCGACCTCTGCCTCTTCCTCGTCCTCTATCAACTCTACTAGGTGTAGAGTGATTTTTTGATAAGGCCTTCAATGCTTGTTCTTCTTTTTCCTATTGATTAATTTTTTGCTCATGTCCGTTGCTCGTTTACATCGGCCTGACCGGCACCGCAACCGAGAAGCGGAGTCCTGGCGGGCAGGAGCCAGCAACGGACATCATCAATGCCTGGGAAGGAGAGTGCCCGCGCTCGGCCCAAGGCCTCGCCAGTATCTTCCCTCTCCCCTTTTTTCTCGCTAGGCTCGGCAAGCAAGACGAGGGGGTCACCGGGTTCCCGGACCCGAAGGGGAAAGGAAAAAGGGGGGAGGGAGAGAAAAGTGAAGGCGGAGAGGGAGCCTCCCGGGGGGGGGGAGCCGGAGGCAATGTGATGGCATAAAAGGACGGGAAGAGCGGAGAGCAAGGTAAGCGGAAAAAAGGTGGGGAAAAAGAAGGCACCGAGATAAGGATCCAGGGATCCGAGAGGGGTCCCTCGGCGTGAGCTCGGTGAAGGAGCTGGGCCTAATTTCCACTCTTCCTAAGACCTCTTTTGTTAATATCTCCTCTAAGTCTGGGGCTCCTTCGGGAACCCACCTTAGGGAGTCTGTTCCATCTCGCCGTTCTCTAACTTGACCATCGGAGTACCCTCGCCAGGACCCCCGGCTAGGGTGTCTGACCTTGTTTTGCAGGACCGAAAGCTCGGAGATCTCGAGGTAAGACGGTCTGAGACCGGTACCAGCTTTGAAGTAACAGGCCACCGCGGTGAGATCGGCAACAGATTGGCGCGCCAGGAAGGGGGGCAGGACAGCAACTCCAGTGCGAGGCAGCTCTACGTGGGCGAAAGCACGCTCCGACCATGGTGGTGACATGCGGACGCGAAGCGTCCACCAGTCGAGTAGGGGAAGTTCCTTCTCCTCAAGGGCCGCGTAGCCCGGAGAGGGAGCTTCCTGCTCCACCTCCTCTTCCTCCGTAGCCATCCCCGGTGGATGGACCTTTCACAGCTGTCATCCAACAGCTACAAACCTTGACCACAGCGGTGCGGCAGCTACAGCACCAACAGCAGTCCCTGGCCACCCAGCCCCAGCCAGAGACCCCCGTGGCTCGGGCCGCGGGGCCCAGCGAAAGCCTGCGCTCCATCCAAGGCAGGCCCTCTAATCCGCGGGCAGTCCCCAACCCCCGCGGGAGCCACCAAACTCCCGCGAAGAGGAATTACTCCGGTTCGGCGAATCACAAGAGTCGATCCCTGGCCAACGATGCCGACATGGCGCGCCGCAGCAGGCGACATCGGGGCAAGGCCTCCCGTCGAGACTGATCGGCACCCCCTTCGCTAGTGGCCTCGGTGGAAGATTCCACTGACGAGGCCATCAGGCGCCAGGCCGACAGGCGCCTGGAGGAGCACGAGTGCAAGCTGGCGGAGCTTGCCCGCTGCTTTGCCGACATGCAGAACTCGGTGGACCCGGTGGGCTATGACGCCAGGCCACCCTTCTCCCGGGAAATCCAAGAGGAGTCGATTCCGAGTCGGTTCCGCATGCCACAAGTGGATCCCTACGATGGGACCACTGACCCCTTGGATCATCTGGAGAGCTACAAGGCACTCATGAGGGTCCAGGGAGCCAAGACGCACTTTTATGCGTCGCCTTCCTCGCTACCCTCCGGAAGGCTGCTCGAGTCTGGTTCACCCACCTCGAGCCCGAATCTATTTGCTCCTTCCATCAACTGGAAGGAAAGTTCGTGGCACACTTCGACGCTTGCCGGAAGGTACCAAGAGAGTTGGACAGCCTCTTCTCCATCCGCCAGCAGGACCAGGAGCTGCTTCGGGACTATGTTACCCGCTTCAAGACCGCTGCCCTGGAAATCTACAGTCTGGACGAGCCCGTTGCCATGCTGGCATTGAAGCGCGGGCTCAAGACGTCTCGCTTGACCTATTCCCTAGATAAGAAGCCCCCTAGAACGTACTCGGAGCTCCTCCTCCGTGTCCACAAGTACATCCGAGGGGAGGAGGCCGATCGCACCAGGCGAGAGCTGGACGGGAGGTCCTCGAAGAAGCCAGCCCCGAGGGATGTCCCTGGGACCCGGAGGCCCGGACCACCTGCTGATCTCCGTCCAGGCCTGAAGCCGAAGAGCGACGCTGCCCCGAAGCAAAATTTCACCCCTCTCCTTGCTTTCAGGATGAAGATCCTCATGAAGATTGAGGGTGAGCACTACCTTCGCCGACCTCCTCCTCAGAACCCAAGGAACATCCGTGACAAGACAAAATACTGCTAGTTCCATCGTGAGCACGGCCACGACATGGAGGAGTGCCGCAATCTGAAGCGGGAAATCGAGGAGCTGATAAAAGAGGCTACCTCAGGAAGTTTGTGAGGAACGAAGCCCCGGCAGAGGGACAGTCACTCGCAGCCCTTCCCCCGGTCCCTGCGATTGATAACCGTCCAACGGAGAAGCCGGTGGGCATGATCTCACGGGGGATCGGGCGTGCGGCGAAAAGAACTTGGGAGGCGGGAGACGTGGAGGATGTACCCCCCTTTGAGAAGGGGAATGAAAACAAGAATGTAAACAATGATGCAGTGGTGGTTGAGATGACCATCGCAAAGCATCCTGTACATCGCATTATGGTAGATAGTGGGAGCTCTACTGACGTGCTTTTTTATGATGCTTTCTCTCGAATGAACCTGTCTCATGATCAATTAAGGCCGGTGCACACCCCTCTTGTGGGCTCTACTGGGGATTCGGTGGGGGTCGAAAGGGAGATCACTCTCCCTGTCACTGCCATATCCCCACCTCGGCAGACTACTGTCATGATGACGTTTACCGTTGTCAAGCTCCCCTCACCTTATAATGCAATCCTTGGCCGTCCGGGGCTCAACCAGCTGGACGCCGTGATTTTCACGAAGCGGTTACTGGTGCAGTTCCCCATAGCCTCTGGGACTGGGGTGATGAGGGGGACGGCCCAGCCCATCCAGCATTGCCTTCAGACGGTCCCGGGTGCCCGAGTCGCTGAGCTCGGCCCCGATGTCGACGACCTCGACTTAAGGGAGAAGGAACCCAGGAGAGGACCCGTAGAACACCTGTTGACGTATCCCCTCGGTTCGGACCCTCAGAAGACTGTGCATGTGGGGGCCCAGTTCCCGGAGGAAGAACGGATCCGCCTGCTGGATTTTCTCCGTGCAAACGCGGATGTGTTCGCCTGGTCCGCAGCCGACATGCCGGGCATCCCCTTGGAAGTCATCACCCACAGGTTAAATGTTGACCCGAGGTGTCGCCCGGTTCGCTAGAAGAAGAGTAGTTTCGCTGCAGAAAGGCAGAAGGCCATCAATGAAGAAGTAGAAAAGCTCCTCACCACCGGCTTTGTGCGGGAAGTACAATATCCCAGTTGGCTGGCGAATGTGGCCATGGTGAAAAAGAGTCATGGCAAGTGGAGGATCTGCATGGACTACACCGACCTCAACCGAGCTTGCCCGAAGGACAGTTTCCCTCTTCCGAAGATTGACCAGTTGGTGGACACCACTTCGGGGCATCGCCTCCTCTCTTTCATGGATGCCTTCCCGGGTACAACCAGATTCGAATGCACCTAGAGGATGAGGAGCACACCGCTTTCATCATCGACCGCGAAACTTACTGTTACAAGATGATGCCATTCGGTCTCAAGAACACTGGGGCCATGTACCAGCGGCTGGTCAACAAAGTCTTCAAAGATCAGATCGGCTGCAACATGCAGGTGTACATGGATGATATGCTGGTAATGAGCAAGCCTCTTTCCGACCATGTCGGCGACCTGGCGAAGACCTTCGGCAACCTCCGACTTCACCAGATGAAGCTGAACCCGGTGAAGTGCGCCTTCGGCGTGTCCGCCGGGAAGTTCTTGGGGTTCATGGTGATTCAAAGAGGGATAGAAGCCAACCCGGAAAAGGTCCAGGCCATTTTGGACATGGAGCAGCCCACCTCCAAGAAGCAAGTGCAGCGACTCACCGACCGGATGTCGCCCTGAGTCAGTTTATCTCGAGGTCTGCTGACCGCTGCCGGCCCTTCTTCAAAGTGCTGAGGAAGATGAACAACTTCACCTGGATCGAGGAGTGCTAGGAGGCGTTTGACGAGCTGAAGAGGACGCTTGCATCACCGCCACTGCTCTACAGGCCCGAGGAAGGAGAGGAGCTCATCCTGTACCTGGCGATCACCCCGGAGGCCGTCAGTTCGGTCCTAGTTCGGACCGACGACCAGGGAATGCAGAGACCGGTGTACTACACGAGCAAACTCCTCTACGATGCGGAGCTCAGGTATTCCCGGTCTGAAAAACTCATTTTTGCACTAATAGTATCCGCCCAGCGTCTCAGGCCTTATTTCGAAGCGCACCCCATTGCCGTCCTGATGGATCAGCCGCTGAAAGCGATACTCAGCCGACCTGACACATCCGGGCGATTGACGAAGTGGGCACTCAAGCTTAGCGAGTTTGATATCACTTATCGACCAAGGTCGGCCATGAAGGCGTAAGTGCTCGCTGACTTCTTGGTCGAGTGCGCGGGCCTGGGCAAGGGGACGGAGGAAGGCCCTCTGGACCGACAGCCGGAACCGGGACTCGAGGAGGACGTTTGGATCCTTCATGTGGACGAGGCCTCAAACTCCAGCGTGAGCGGAGCCGGTCTCATCCTCGCCAACGGCGAGGGGGTCGTCGCCGAATGTGCACTCCATTTCCAGTTCGTCGTAACTAATAATCAGGCGGAGTACGAAGCGCTCCTCGCGAGGCTGAGAGTGTCCCGCGAGTTGGGCGTGGCCAACCTCAAGGCCTTCACTGATTCGCAGCTGGTGGAGCGCGAAGGTGAAGGAAAGCCCACTGCAACCGCCGGTGGAGCGCGAGAAAGTGGAGGGACTTCGTTTCCGTAATGTCTCCCTCCTTTTCAAACTCGATTGACAGCGACCGTACCCCTCATTCCGTTCCGAACCACCTGATGGATGCCGCGTGGATGCACGCCTGTCATCGACGCTTCGGTTCGATAGAAACTGCCTCCTTTTCGAAATGGCGCATTAATGGCCGCCGGAAGCGCGACGCGTGGCAGCCTGTCATAGGACCTCGGGCATAACAAGAAACGGCGACGAGGATCGTGGCAATTATGGCGCGAGATTTTCGCCCTTCCCATGTCATCTTCGCATTAAATCTCCATGTTCCGAGCCACGACGCCTTGGCGGAACGAGGGGATGGGGGGCAACTGATATGGCTGTTACGCTGACATGGCGTGTCTCAGGTCACGCCAGACGTAGTCCGAACCACGTGGATTTTTTTCGGCGAACGAGATCAAAGGGGTCCACCTCGACCGAAGCTGGCGGCCCCTCGCTCCCTCGCCGGGTGGCGCCCGGAGACGGGCCCACCTCGGCCGAGCCGGGCCCTCCTGCTCCTTCGCCAGTTGGCGCCCGGAGATGGGTCCACCTCGGCCGAAGTCGAGCACTTCGCTGCCGCTCCGCCAGGTGTCCGTCTAGGAGGGGTCCACCTCAGCCGAAGCTGGCGGCCCCTCGCTCCCTCGCCGGGTGGCGCCCGGAGCCGGGTCCACCTCGGCCGAGGTCGAGCCGAGCCCTCCTGCTCCTTTGCCAGTTGGCGCCCGGAGACGGGTCCACCTCGGCCGAAGTCGACCACTTCTCTGCCGCTCCGCTAGGTGTCCGCCCAGGAGGGATCCACCTCGATTGAAGCTGGCGGCCCCTCGCTCCCTCGCCGGGTGGCGCCTGGAGCCGGGTCCACCTCGGCCGAGGTCGAGCCGGGCCCTCCTGCTCCTTAGCCAGTTGGCACCCTAGGACGGGTCCACCTCGGTCGAAGCCGAGCACGTCTCTGCCGCTCCGCCAGGTGTCCGCCCAGGAGGGGTCCACCTCGGCCGAAGCTAGCGGCCCCTCGTTCCCTTGCCGGGTAACGCCCGGAGCCGGGTCCACCTCGGCCGAGGTCGAGCCGGGCCCTCCTGCTCCTTCGCCAGTTGGCGCCAGGGATGGGTCCACCTCGGCCGAAGCCGAGCACGTCTCTGCCGCTCCGCCAGGTATCCTCCCAGGAGGGATTCACCTCGGCCGAAGCTGACGGCCCCTCGCTCCCTCGCCGGGTGGTGCCCGGTGACAGGTCCACCTCGGCCAAGGTCGAGCCGGGCCCTTCTGCTCCTTCGCCAGTTGGCGCCCGGAGACGGGTCCACCTCGGCCAAAGTCGAGCACTTCTCTGTCGCTCCGCCAGGTGTCCGCCCAGGAGGGGTCCACATCGGCCGAAGCTGGCGGCCCCATGCTTCCTCGCCGAGTGGCGCCCGGAGGCGGGTCCACTTCGGCCGAGGTCGAGCCGGGCCCTCCTGCTCCTTCGCTAGTTAACGCCCGGAGACAGGTCCACCTCGGCCGAAGCCGAGCACGTCTTTGCCGCTCCGCCAGGTGTCCGCCCAGGAGGGGTCCACCTCGACCGAAGCTGGCGGCCCCTCGCTCCCTTACCGGGTGGCGCCCGGTGATGGGTCCACCTCGGCCGAGGTCGAGCCGAGCCCTCCTGCTCCTTCGCCAGTTGGCACCCAGAGACGGGTCCACCTCGGCCAAAGTCGAGCACTTCTCTGCCGCTCCGCTAGGTATCCACCCAGGAGGGATCCACCTCGGCAGAAGCTGGCGGCCCCTCGCTCCCTCGTCGGGTGGCACCCGGAGACAGGTCCCCTTCGGTCGAGGTCGAGCCGGGCCCTCCTGCTCCTTCGCTAGTTGGCGCTCGGAGACGGGTCCACCTCGACCGAAGCCGAGCACCTCTCTGCCACTCCGCCGGATGTCCGCCCAGGGGGAGCTCACCTCGGCTGGCGCCGGCCCTGCGTAGTGAGGCCTCCGGGAAGCAGGGGCGCGAGTTTCAAAATCGCCACTCGGGTATCGCGCGCCGCGCCTCGCGAGGAGTGCTGGTACGGTTCGCAGTGATGCGCGAAACCTCGTTTATATCGGCCCGACCGGCACCGCAACCGAGAAGCGGAGTCCTGGCGGGCAGGAGCCAGCAACGGACATCATCAATGCCTGGGAAGGAGAGCGCCCGCGCTCGGCCCAAGGCCTCGCCAGTATCTTCCCTCTCCCCTTTTTTCTTGCTAGGCTCGGCAAGCAAGACGAGGGGGTTACCGGGTTCCCGGACCCGAAGGGGAAAGGAAAAAGGGGGGAGGGAGAGAAAAGTGAAGGCAAAGAGGGAGCCTCCCGAGGGGGAGCCGGAGGCAATGTTATGGCATTAAAGGATGGGAAGAGCGGAGAGCAAGATAAGTGAAAAAAAGACGGGGAAAAAGAAGGCACCGAGAGAAGGATCCAGGGATCTGAGAGAGGTCCCTCGACGTGAGCTCGGTGATGGAGCTGGGCCCAATTTCTACTCTTCTTAAGACCTCTTTTGTTAATATCTCCTCTAAGTCTAGGGCTCCTTCGAGAACCCACCTTAGGGAGTCTGTTCAATCTCGCCGTTCTCTAACTTAATCGTCGGAGCTCCCTCGTCGGGATCCCCGACCAGGATGTCTGATCTTGTTTTGCAGGACCGGAAGCTCGGAAATCTCGATGTGAGACGGTCTGAGATCGATACCAGCTTTGAAGTAACAGGTCACCGCGATGAGATAGGCAACACATTGTATCAATTTTTAAATTAAATTTAAAAAATAAACTATTTTTAAATTATTTTTGATAAAAATAATTTTAAATTAATTTTAAATCATCTTTTTCATGAACGGTTTGATATCATATCATCCTGCAACATAATTTAAAAATACCTACGGTCTGCAATCCAAAAATATTTATATTTATAGATATATTTTTAAATATTTATATTTAAAAATATTTTTTTATATTATTTTAAAAAAAATTCCTAACCTCTTCGCATTCATTACTTCCTGTCTTAATGTGGAGTCTCACCATTCCGGTCACCTTCGCCATCCCCGCCCCAGCGGCTTTCTTCATCGAACTAATCGCCATATGGATATCAGTACGAGAGTAAATTTACGGAATAGTGCAGCATTTAGTGTTATTGTTGCGGCTCCCCCGAGACAAGCCCCCAATTTCCTTTCGCTCTCATCAAAAGACGACAACCGCGGCGGGGGGAGGAGTGAAGAAAGTCCTCGCGCGCCCCGCCTTGGATGGCAGCGTCCGCCCACCTCAAAACCCAGTCACAGCCCCGGGCCCCGAGATCCAAGCGTCGCAAGCGCCGCGAGACGACCATCTCCACCTTCCCCTCCCCCCACGTCGTCTCTTCCGACGGTGGCACCTGGTGCTGCGCCGCCTCCTCCAAGACCCACCACCACCACTACGCCCCTCCCTCGCCTGCCTCCTCCGCCTCCCCTCCCCACCCTCGCCGCCCTCCTCCACCTCCACCGGAGCCGGAGCCCGTTCTCGCCGGGGAGCCCTCCCCTTCTACTTCCCACCATTCCCCGTCGCCGGGCCGGGGCTCCCCAGGCTGGGCTTCTCCGGGCGCCACCACGGACGCTGCCAACGGCGCCGCCCCGTTCCCGGCCCACCCCCCGTACCCCCCTTCCTACAACAAGTTCAACTCCGCCCTCAACGCGGGGCTCCTCAACCCCATGTCACCCCCGCCCCTCGACAGGACCCGCTCAAGCCCCACACTCCTGGACGTGATGGCCAACGAGCTGGAGTACCAACCCCGCGCCGCTTTGCCTCCTCCCCCTCCCCCTCCGCCGGCCGGGGGCGCCGCCCCCGTCCAGGACCGGCAGCTCCTTCTCCACCAGCGGATCGCGGAGATTCTGGGCAGCTGTAGCCCCGGGAATCAGTTCCATGACCCGGACTCCAGCGACGTCCTGCTCACCCTCAGCTCCAAGGATGGCCTCAGCGTCTGCATCAACGTCCACCGCCACATTCTGGTTGCCCACAGCCGCTTCTTCGCCGCCATGCTCTCCGACCGTTGGTCCCGCCAGCAGCGGTCGCTCCCACATCTCGTCGAGATTTCCGACTGCGACGACGTCGAGGTCTACATCGAGACTCTCCACCTCATGTATTGCAAGGACCTCCGCCGCCGCCTCATGAGGGAGGACGTCTCCAAGGTCCTTGCCGTCCTAAAGGTCCGCCTTTAATCCTATGATCCCAGTCCCCTTCTTAGCACCAGGGCATTGGGCAATGGCTTTCTCTAATCGTAAAAATGTAACCTTTTTCTGTTCTCTGTGAGTAGGTCTCGGCGGCAATCGTGTTCGACGCTGGGGTTCTGTCTTGCCTGGAGTTCCTGGAGGCGTCTCCCTGGGCCGAGGACGAGGAAGAGAAGGTGGCCTCCCTGCTCTCCGAGCTCCAACTCGGGAGCGCGGGCGCAGGGGAGGTCCTAAAAAGAGTGTCCTTGGAAGTAGGCCCCTCCTCGGCGAACGAAGCCAACAGCAACGGTGGCCAGGAGATCCTGGTCCGGCTTCTCCAGGTGGTCTTGGAGGGCAAGGACGAGAAGGCACGGCGGGAGATGAAGGGCCTCGTATCGAAAATGCTTCGGGAGAACAGTGCCTCCTACGGCAGGGGCGGCGGCTGCCCCTCCGGCGGGGACCTGAGCAAGGAGTCCCTCTACTCCGCCTGCGACGGTTGCCTCCGCCTCCTCGGTCACCACTTCCTCCGCGCTGCCGCCGATGACGTGTCGGAGGCCGGCCAAATAGCACGCCAGGCCGACAACCTCCATTGGATCCTTGACATCCTCATCGACCGCCAGATCGCCGACGAGTTTTTCCGGACATGGGCGGCCCAGGTGGAGCTCTCGGAGATGCATTCCAAGGTCCCGGCAATCCACCGGTACGAGGTGAGCCGAGTCACTGCCCGGCTCTTTGTCGGGGTGGGCAAGGGCCAGATTTTAGTCTCCAAGGAGGCGAGGTGCTTGCTCGTAAGCACTTGGCTCGAGCCTTTCTACGAGGACTTCGGGTGGATGAGGATAGCCTGCAAGGGTCTCGACCGCCACTTGATGGAAGACGGGCTGGCCAATACTATTCTGACACTGCCTCTGGCAATGCAGCAGGAGATATTGCTGGCCTGGTTCGAACGGTTCCTGAATTCTGGCGACGACTGCCCAAACATCCAGAGGGGGTTCGAGGTGTGGTGGAGGAGGACTTTCTGGCGGCGGAATGGGGAGCCGGAGCACCCGCCGCAGCTTAGGTTCGGCGCCGTCTGTCAGAATTTCTGACCACCAGCTCATTGCCATCCGATTTGGTCTTTGTTTATTCTGTTCCTACTCATATATATATATATATATATATATATATATATATATATATATATATATATATTAAAAACTCTCTTTTGATTCTATTGCTGTTTGGATTTTGTATGATAAGATCTCTTGAGTAGTCGATCTTATTCTTCCTTTCTAAACCAGCTCCCATGTGGCCTATATGGTTGTTAGCTCGATTTGGGAAGAAGAGCGTTAAACCAAACGAGCTGGACCTGGGTTTGAGTGGAGGTTGGGAAGGGTGCGAGTTTGGATTTCCCCCCTTGTTCTGGTGCATAACTCTCATGAAACTTTTATTCTATCAACTGGCATCTTAAGGCTCCGTTTGGTTGCGGAATAAGAAAAATAAATCTCTTATTTTTCCAAACGGCTCCAGGTTCAATGAAGAATAAAAAAAATTATTTATTCTGGTTAAATTTTGTTATTCAAGAATTCTAATTCTATGGGTCACCGTGGAATTAGATAATTCCTGATTCGACATTCCAAGAGCAGGCGTGTCATTTGTTTTCTCCAGAAAATTTTTTCTTCTTCTCCCCTTCCGATGTCAGTGGAACTCTCGTCCTCATCTCTCCCTCAGTTTTCCTTTCCATCTCCGGACTTTTCCCTCGCCGTCGAAGATCCGTCGAAGATTTTCATCCTATTTTTTTCCCCTTTTTTTAGTTAGATCTAGCTGTAGGTTTTCATCTTTCAGTAGAACAGGCATGAGATCAAGAAAGGCTCCAGTAGGTTTTTTGCCATTTCGAAAAGTTGTCCGTGTTTGTGTTTAAGTCCATTGCACTCTAGCATTGTGTATTTCAAGTTTGGGGGTGGTTCTTTCATTCGATTTTGAGAGGATGTTTGGATTAATGATATTCTTTTTTACTCCACTCTGGAAGAGCTGTATATCGGGTTGCTAGGCATGATTTGCTGATTTTAGCATTTCGGTGTTGGAGGAAGTTGAAATGGATTGTTTTCATGCATGACCCTCTGAGTAGATAGAGTACAAGCAGAGCAGAGGAATGCTTTATTGGAACTTCTTGGCCTTATCAGACCGTCACATGTTACTGATACTTTGATGTAGAAGTTGACTCAATCAGGTTCTCTTGCAATGCATTCTTTTTATAATTTTCTGAATTTGGTGGTCATAGAATATTTACTTTGGTGAATTCCTATTTCAGCCAAAGTCAAGGTTTTATTGTGGTTGGTAATCAAGAATAAATTACATACATGAGAGATTCTTGTAAGGAAAGGGTTAAATGTTAGCTTTGATTGTATTATATATTGTGGTTCGAGCTCGGAAAGTATAAATTATTTCTTTTTTGGATACCCTTTTGCTTGAAGTCTTTGGACTACCCTTAAGAAACTTCTTTGATATTGTAGTCTTTATAGTTATTCAGTATGTCATTCTGATTTCCTCCTTTTTAAGTCAAGTCTCTTTATGGATTTCATTGCATCGAAACTTCTGAAAGAGTTTATTCATTGTATTTTTTTCTGAAATGATGCATCAAGAAGTTTTTTTTTGGACAATTCCCCATTTATGATCTTAGATTTGTGGTTGTCTGTGATCTGTTCAATCTAGGAGCTGCCACTGTTTTCTTATGTTTGATCTCCATGTCCATCTGTTTGCATTTGAAGAGTCAAGTGTCATATCCATTACAAATCAATGGTATCAACTTGTAGACAATGTTCTAGAAAAAGCATTGGGAGAAGAGGAGTACATTGTAGTAAAGTTCTAATGTTGGTGTTCTTTGATTACTAGCAAATAAACTTCATGCCTTTTCATTTTGTTCATGATTACAGTTTCTGAAATTCCTTAATGTGCGATTATGGTAAATTTATACTATTATGGTAAATTTATACTGTATAATTTAGTGCATATCTTTTCATAGCATGAGTATTCTGATTCACATAATAGACGGTAGGTTATTTTAGCATTACATTTGCTGCTCAACATGATTTGCATTTTGAATCTTCTTTAAGCAGGTTAAATTTATTCCTCTGCAATTTTTTTTTCAGAATGTTACTTTTTCTTTGAAAAATTGATTGCTTTGTGTCTCTTGTTTGTTATATATGCAAGTTATTTGTGGAGTTTCTTTGATAGAAAGGGCACTGACTATACTGTAAACCTAACATAGGTTTATTATCAATGGGGCTTCATTGCTTGACATCGGTTCACTCCCAAAAAATTAGATTTGACATACCTTCAGAGCATGCTAGTCTGAATAAAATCTTTGCAAGTGCATAGAGATCAAAATGTGCCAACTTCATGAATATCTTGCTTTCTAGTTTTATGTTCAATTTATGTTTGTTTTTATAGTTTATATCGGGCGAGATAACAATGCCAAGATTTAAACTTATACGGCAACTAGGTGGTGCCCGATACCGACAGCAATGCAATTATCCGGCATCTGCAGTCCAGATGAAAATCTTAGGGACCACCTAATAATGTTTAGCAAAAAGTGCATCTCTATATAATGTTCTGTAGTACTTCATATTATTGTATGATACTCATTAATAATGACTCCACTTAGGGTTTATGAACTTGTATTTGTATGATAGTTGGGATGATAGATCGGTTGGTATGAGAGAGATCTTGTTTTTGGTCTCCCTATTATTCAAAGTTAACATATTTACATGATGTTCGCTTGTATTTGATTGAGCATTGCTTGGAAGCAGGAGTGGAAAGGCGACATTTGTTGTTTTCCTCTTGTTGCCATGGTGCTCAAGTGAGATTACATTCGCTGTCCTGAGCCATTTTAATAAAATATATGTTTGTATTAGTTTACATTTTGGCAGCTGTTGTGTGCTATGCTTATATTCTTGGCGGCCCTTAACCAAGACTGTTATGTTGCCATGTCAAATTTCATGTTACTTTTATCGAATGTTATAATGCAATTTTATTGCACAGGTTTCGTATTTCATATATATCAATTCAGGTAGGGTATGTGAATTGTGTATTTTTCACTATTGATAAGTATTTATTGTTAAAGATAACCGTTTATCTTTTCTTACAGGGGATATAATACTTCGAAATTGTCCGTATAGCAGTTTGCATAACAACATTTTATTATTGATTGGAGCTGATGATTAAGGATTGAAGTGCACCGCGTGACTGTTTTGCTAGTTAATTGTATCATTTTTTTTTTGACTTGTTAGAACTCAGGTTCATTTATGTATTGTCTGGGCATGTATATTATATTCATGTTCTCGTAAAAAGTACTCATCATTTATACATTTATTATGATAATTCAGATTAATAATAAAATGGGTACTTTTGATGTGGATATTACATAGTTTGCTCGTGTCACAGGATATTTTTTACTAGTATTATAAGATATCTGAATTGTAAAAATTCTGAAGTCAAAAAATTGCTATATGTATTGCATGTAGTGTTGAATAATTGCTGTTTATGTTGTAAAATATATTTGTTATGGCAGGCGTTTATTAGATCATTTATTTGTGCAATAATTAATGAACCTATTTTTTAACAATGTCCACTACGAAGTTGTCTAATTAATTTGAAGAGGGGCTCGATTAGTGGGCCTTTCCCTTTTCTGGTGTAACCGAGTGCGGGTCCGAACCAGATGGCTCGATCTCGAAAAGGGGCTCGATCTGGAGGACGCCACTCGGCTCGGGCCTAGGCGTCCCGGGCTCGCGGGTCCGACCTGGCGAAGGACGGAGCTTGGCTTCGACAGGCAGTCCCGTTGTCCTGGAGGAGCTCAGCCTGGCGATGGAGTCCGAGTAGGGAAATTGACGCGGCGTCTGACGCGGCAGCTTTCTTTGACATGGTGCCTGTCAGCTGTTCCACGTCAACAGTCTTGCCACATCAGTTGTAATAATCAATTAATTTGTATAACATCATTTTAATACATCATAATTTGAATTTAATATTAATAAATTTATTTTTAATTTCATATTTACATACAACAAATTAATAAATTATTCGGTATAACATGTTTTTAATACATCATATTAATAAATTATTAATATAATAATATATTTACTTAAATATAAAATTAAAAAATAATTTTATAACTCATTTTATTTATATATATAACTAGGGGTATTTTTGGGATTTCAAAAAATTCCTTCAATATTCTGGGTGGAATACATGCTTATTCCCATCTCATCCAAACACCATTTAGAATAACACCGCATTAATTGCACTGGAATAAGGTGGAATACCAGATTTTCATCTAAACATAAATCGAGAATAACAACGAGAATAAGCTATTCTTGGAGAATACCTATTCCTATTCTCAGAATACCTATTCACCAACCAAACACTACCCAAGGCTCTGTTTGGTTGCGGAATAAGGCATCGAATAAGGGGAATAAACCTCTTATTCTTCCAAATGGCTCCAGGTTCAAGGAAGAATAAGGAAAATTATTTATTCCGGTCAAACTTTGTTATTCAAGAATTCTAATTCCACGGGTCACCATGGAATTAGGTAATTCCTGATTCGGCATTCCAGGGACAGGCGTGTCATTTGTTTTCTGCAGAAAGTTCTTTCTTCTTCTCCCCTCCCGAAGCCAGTGGAACCCTCACCCTCGCCCTCATCTCTCCCTCCGTTCTCCTCTCCGTCTCCGGGCTTTCCCCTCACCGTCGAAGATTCGTCAAAGGTTTTCATCTTGTTTTTTTTTTCTTCCCTTTTTTTAGTTAGATCTGACCGTAGGTTTTCATCTTTCAGTAGAACAGGCATGAGATCAAGAAAGGTTCCAGTAGGTTTTTTGCCATTTCGAAAAGTTGTCCGTGTTTGTGTTTAAGTCCATTGCATTCTAGCATTGTGTATTTCAAGTTTGGGGATGGTTCTTTCATTCGATTTTGAGAGGATGTTTAGGTTGATGATATTCTTTTTTGCTCCACTCTGGAAGAGCTATATATCGGGTCGCTAGGCATGATTTGCTGATTTTAGCATTTCGGTGTTGGAGGAAGTTATAATGGATTGTTTTCATGCATGACCCTCTGAGTAGATGGAGTACAAGCAGAGCAGAGGAATGCTTTATTAGAACTTCTTGGCCTTATCAGACCATCACATGTTACTGATACTTTGATGTAGAAGTTGACTCAATCAGGTTCTCTTGCGGTGCATTCTTTTTACAATTTTTTGAATTTGGTGGTCATAGAATATTTACTTGGGGAATTCCTATTTTAGCAAAAGTCAAGGTTTTATTGTGGTTGGTAATCAAGAATAAATTACATACATGAGAGATTCTTGTAAGGAAAGGGTTGAATGTTAGCTTTGATTGTATTATATATTGTGGTTCGAGCTCGGAAAGTATAAATTATTCTCTTTTTGGATACCCTTTTGCTTGCAGTCTTTGGACTACTCTTAAGAAACTTCTTTGATATTGTAGTCTTACAGTTATCCAGTATGTCATTCTGATTTCCTCCTTTTTAAGTCAGGTCTCTTTATGGATTTCATTGCATCGAAACTTCTGCCAAGAGTTTATTCATTGTATTTTTCTCTGAAATGATGTATCAAGAGATTTTTTTTTGGACAATTTCCCATTTATGATCTTAGGTTTGTGGTTGTCTATGATCTGTTCAATCTAGGAGCTGCCACTGTTTTCTTATGTTCGATCTCCGTGTCCATCTATTTGCATTTAAAGAGTCAAGTGTCATATCCATTACAAATCAATGGTATCAACTTGTAGACAATGTTCTAGAAAAAGCATTGGGAGAAGAGGAGTACATTGTAGCAAAGTTCTGATGTTGGTGTTCTTTGATTGCTAGCAAATAAACTTCATGCCTTTTCATTTTGTTCATGATTACAGTTTCTGAAATTCCTTAATGTGCGATTATGATAAATTTTTACTATTATGGTAAATTTATACTATATAATTTAGTGCATATCTTTTCATAGCATGAGTATTCTAATTCACATAATAGACAGTAGGTTATTTTAGCATTACATTTGCTGCTCAATATGATTTGCATTTTGAATCTTCTTTAAGCAGGTTAAATTTGTTTCTCTGCAATTTTTTTTTCAGAATGTTACTTTTTCTTTGAAAAATTGATTGCTTTGTGTCTCTTGTTTGTTATATATGCAAGTTATTTGTAGAGTTTCTTTGATAGAAAGGCCACTGACTACACTGTAAACCTAACATAGGTTTATTATTAATGGGGCTTCATTGCTTGACATCGGTTCACTCACAAAAAATTAGATTTGACATACCTTCAGAGCATGCTAGTCTGAATAAAATCTTTGCAAGTGCATAGAGATCAAAATGTGCCAACTCCATGAACATCTTGTTTTCTAGTTTTATGTTCAATTTATGTTTGTTTTTACAGTTTATATCGAGCGAGATAATAGTGCTAAGATTTAAACTTATACGGCAACTAAGTGGTGCCCGATACCGACAGCGATGCAATTATCCGGCATCTGCAGTCCAGATAAAAACCTTAGGGACCACCTAATAATGTTTAGCAAAATGTGCATCTCTATATAATGTTATGTAGTACTTTATATTATTGTATGATATTCATTAATAATGACTCCACTTAGGGTTTATGAACTTGTATTTGTATGATAGTTGGGATGATAGATCGGTTGGTATGAGAGAGATCTTGTTTTTGGTCTTCCCTATTATTCAAAGTTAACATATTTACATGATGTTTGCTTGTAGTATTTTATCTGACGAATGTTTCTTGGATTCAAGTTACAGTTGTTTCTAAAATGTCCAAATCACATGATAAGAGTGAACAAGATGTTGGAGGTTCCTCACGTCGAAGGGCACCTAATTGGACGGATTCCCTCGACATGATCATGATTGCCTTAATGCGGCAAGAATACGATGAAGGTAATTGTATAAATGGAACCTTCACAAAGGAATCATGGAAAAAGATGACCTTGTCTTTTAATCAACAAATAAGGAAGAGTTTTACGTACCCCAACCTGAAGAACAGGCTGAAGGTCCTCAAAAAAATCTTCAATCTTTATTTCAACCTTGCTAATCGATCGGGTTGGGGCTGGGATCCTATACTGAAGGTGCCTACTCCTGGTAATGAACAGATGTGGGAGTAGATCATTGTGGTGAGTGCTTTGTAGCTAATACCATTCTAACCAAGTGTTAAGTATATCAATTTATGTAGTTAACACGTACACCTTTATGATGTACAGGTGAACAAAGCTTATGCCCGCATTAAGGATAAGCCTTTTCCTGCCTATGAAGATCCAGAGATCTTGTTCTCTAGAACCACAGCCACCGGTAGTGCGGGGCCACATCTGTTTTACCGGAAGGTGTATCGGATAATTCAGCGTTCGATGATGAAGGACAGACGGCAAACTTTGATTCCTTGTATATTAGGCAGTCCTCACAAAATACTGACCGGGTATCTGCTGCTTCATTCTACCGTTTGGAAGATTCAGATGAAAGCAGGTCAGATGAAGCACCCAACAGCCCGCCCGCATGTACCTTGACACCCATAACCGAACCAGTTTCTAAAGGACGACCCTCCTCTTCTAGCAAAAAGAGTAAGAGGTCAAATTCCCAGACCGGTAGGTCATGTCGATCTCGGATTAGTAGTGATGCAAGTGATGCACTACAAGAGATCGCTGAACAAGGAAGAAGAAGATTGGAAATTGCAAACGAGCTTCTACGTAGGGAGAAGCTTGGTAGGCCAAATGTTTACTCTATTGCTCAATGCATGGCTAAGTTGGAGAGTTTACCCGGAATTACACCTGAATGCATAATAGGTGCATTCGAAATTTTCAAAAATGAGGACAATCGATGGTTCTTTATGAACTATGATGGACATGTTTTGGATGCATGGCTTCGGCGACAACTGTCCGAATTTAATCAAGGCCCTAGATCGATGCAAGCTCCTCCTGCATCAAATGTCTATGTCCCAAACATTTACACTCCAACTTCCATGCATGATGTCCAAAGAGCTGCCCCAAATTATTTTATGAATCCGTCTATGAATCCAAACATTCACTCTACACCACATATGTTTAGTTCGACTTCTATGCAATCAGGAATTCAAGGTGGTACACCATCATTCATGGACCAAGTTTTTAGGGCTAGTACTAGAGGTAGCCCAAGTGCAGTTCATTCAACATCTACTGAACACAGCTCGCAATTTTTTGGTACAAGCTCTTCTGCACCACGAAATCAGTCTGATGACACTTACAGACATGATTGACGGATGACATACTATGTTTCTATGTCTGCTGAAGTTAACATTATCCTTAATTACTTTACATATGCTTGAACAATGTATTATTATAAGTATTGTATGTTTGTATTGCTATTTTTATGTTTACTTAAATGTTCTACATTTGTGCATGCTGTTATGGAATCATCATAGGATATATGTCTCTGTATCTTTTTGGCCTTAATATCAATGAAATAGTACTTAAATCTCTCTTTCGTATTGCTATATTTGGTTCTTTACAATTTTATTAGGCAATTCATATTGTTCTATTAGTTTTAATGCTTATGTATTGATGATATGAATTAAAGAGGAAGTATATTTTATAAGTCCATTTCTAATCCCCTATATTTTACTTAGATGTCTCCCCCGAATCAGCTCTTGTAATTTATTATTGATGAGGAAGATTTTTGGGATAATGTTGTTATGACATTGTTAAGTACAAGATTGATTTAGTTGGAGGATTATAACATACATTACAGGAGACCATGTCGAACTCGTCCATTTTCAGGTCACAATCTGATTACAGACATTATGAGTGGTCATCCTGACAGGGGTTACTCTCATTTTAGAATGACAAATAATATGTTCCAACAATTAGAACAGCTGCTTGTCTCACGAGGAGTTATAAGTGGCACTCACAACGTAACCTCTACCGAACAATTGGCTTTCTTTTTGTACTGTGTAGGGCATGGGGTCAGCAATAGAGTTTTGTTCGAAACTTTTCAACATTCAGGTGAGATGATATCAAGATACTTTAACAAAGTTCTTAAAGGGATTTGTTCCCTAAAGCATGATTTAATAGTTCAACCATCTGCTGATGTGGGTGTGCATCCAAGAATACGTGATAACAAACTCTTCTATCCATACTTCATGATATAATTCAAAGCTTTATCTAATTACTATTGCTACGCTATATTCGTGATTTGATTTACTTTGAATATGTGTCATCAAAGAATGCTGTAGGCGCTGTTGATGGTACACACATACCTGCTCTAATAAAGAAGAGAAAACAACCTCGATTCAGGAATCGCAAGAGAACACTTTCTTAAAATGTTATGGCAGCTGTTTCATTTGATCATACTTTTCTTTTCATCTGTACTGGCTGGGAGGGCTCTGCAGCTGACATGCATATTTTGCATTGGTGTGTGGAGTCCGGTGGTTTCATGGTTTCTGAAGGTATCGAATGCCATATGAATAATAAATTTCATGGGATATCGTTGACACTGTCATTGAGTTAATTTAAACAAATTTTAAACGTTTCAGAAAAATATTACCTTGTAGACTCTGGATATGCGAATACCAATAAGTCCATGCCTCCTTATCGGGGACATAGGTACCACCTGAGTACATTCAACAATCCTCGAATTTGACAATATTCAAATAATCGAGATCTATACAACCACAGAAATGCACAATTATGCAATTGTGTAGAGAAGGCATTTGGAATTTTGAAGAAACATTTTAAGATTTTGAGGACTGCTATACCGTTTCCATTCAAGGTACAGAAGCGGATAGTAATGGCTTGTTGGATTATTCATAATTTCATAAGACGCAACCAGGGTAATGACAAGTACTTCAACATGTCATTAGCACCAATGCCTCCTGACCATGACGAGGATGACATAGATCCTTTGCTAATTATCGGTGATGATGAATATCGTAGAGGGGAAGATCTACGTAATTCCATATCGAATAGGCTATGGGTTGATCATCTACAACGGGGTATGTGCAAATAAACAGAAAGCAAATGACATACCTTTTTATCCCTATACATTGGATTTTATTTGATAAATTGTTTGGTACTAACTGTTGTTAATTTACATTACTACACGACGTATAAAGTGATGTTTTTTTTTGTTATACAGGAATGCGAGTTCCTCGTTAACTACCTCCAGTAATGACATCTGGAAAGTACTATATAGTTTTTGAGGGTCACCGAATGGGAGTTTATGACTCATGAGCTGAATGTCAGCGTGAAGTTTCTGGTTATAACCATTCTTTATATAAAAAGTTTAGGACATAATCAGTGGCATTCGATGCATTTGACAGATATGTACGAGGTTTTAACAATCATGCTCTACATAAATATGCTATCAATGAGGTTGAGGCAGACAACATTCATCATGATTGGGGCAATAATAATCACTCGCGATGTGCCCTAATGTTTGTTGTATTACTTGCCATCCTCGTAGGCTGTGCTGGGCTTGCTGACATGTGATTCTAAATAAAACTAGGATGTTATGGATTATGAATATTGTAATATTAAGACGTGCTACTGTTTGTTGTATGCTTCATTTTGTTGTGTGCATAAAGTATTGCTATGTTTTTGTCGTGTGCATAATGTATTGTTATATTTTTTGTCGTGTGCATAAAGTATTGCTATGTTTCTCTTATGTGCCAATCATGTTTGAATGGTTCCAGGTGAGTCTGATACATTATTTTGAAGTTTATGGTTTGATGAAAGAAAAAGATGTTGGGCTGCCTATCGATGGAGCATGGCCTGGAGACAATAGTTGACCCTAATATTGGTTATTATTACATACTATTGTAGCCGCGATGCTCTAAGTCATATCAATTGCGGATAGCATCGAGCCATCTTTTCCAATCTACATCCTTCTTGATTTTTACAATTTACATTTTGTTATTTCTTATTCGTTCGATTTTTGGAATGTGTCAATGATGATGGGCTGTCTATGGACGGAGCAATGTCAGGAGACAATAGTGATACGATGTATCCAGGTTTGTTACTATTGTAGCCGTAATGATCAATTGACAAGGATTCCGCATTTTGCTGAGCCACAAATTCAATTAGTCATTGTAAGGCATTATTAAAGTGGCAGCCCTTAAAGTTCTATATTGAGCTTCCTTGTAAAGTTTGATTGTAAATATGTACATGGTTTTTTAAATAAGGCAATGATGATGGGCTGCCTATTGATTGATTGAGCATTGCTGGGAGGCAGGAGTGGAATTACACATTTGTTGTTTCCACATATCTTGTAGCCGTGATGCTCAATTGAGATTACATTCGCTGTCCTGAGCCAATTTTCTTAAATTTATATTTGAACTAGTAGTAATAATAGCAGCTTTCAGGTTGCTATACTTATGTTCATGGCAGCCCTTAACGGTTCAGGATTTTGAAGTTTTATATAGATTATAGGTGTTTTTTACTATCCTTGTTAAAGTATTTTGTTCATCATGTACTTCATGTATTATCATATTGTTCATTTGGTTCCTGCCGTGCCACTTTGACTGGTAGAGGCCGTGCCACCAGTATACATGCCATGCCACTTTGCCTGATGGGTCAAATAATTGGCCTTGTACAACTTGATACCAATATTAAAGGTATTCCTACACGTTTTTTTATTTGTTTCATTGCCAAGTGGTATCCTGCTAATATATAGTTTATCATTGTATAATATGTGCTTTAGCTTGTAGTGACAGAGGGTTGGGAAGAGCTTTTGTCATGCCCTTCATGCTTCTGCTCAAAATTGGGAAAACCTAGTTGCAGAAAGATACATTGAAGAGAATGGACCAGAAGCATTTGAAAAGCTCATGAGCAAGGTATGCTTGATCAGGTTCCATGATACCAAAGACTTAAGCGTCCACTCATTTTGGATGCATTTGTTTTAATTTAACCAATTTCTTTGTTGTAAATTTGCATCACATTCTGCTATCTGATGCAAACTTCTTCAACTGCAATTTCTGTCAGTTCCTACTGTGCTAAAATATTCTTGTGTTACATGCTTTTTTAATTATCTGTTACATGCTTTTTTTGGAATGTCCATGCCGTGCCACTATTTTGCTTGCAGTGCCACTTGATACCTATGGTTGCTCCTTTGATTTCTGCAATTTTCGGTTACTCTGTAGGTTTGAAACCAAATTAAGCATTTCATTATTTTTTTCCCAAGCTGACTTAAGTTATATGGCAAAAATTTTTGGCTTTCTATGATGTGTGCATGATCAGCAATTCTCAACCCTCTAGTATTATTTTTTTTTTCCCTTCATTTGTGCATCAATTGGTATCTACTAACAGTTAATGTATTTGTTTCTCTTGTTGTGTGATTGAACTGTAACAGCAATTATGAGCACAATACTTATAATATGGATTGAGGGCTTGCCTGGATGTTTTTCTTGTTGCACATTATCGAAGTGACAGCAATGGAATAGTTTGAAGTGCAATGGCTATATCTTCCAAATTTTTTCCTTGCATCTATGGAACTACAAAGGAATGATTTGGAGGCTTTTCTGCTGCATTTTCATTCTGTCATGTAATATATTTATTTGGATGTTAGCCTGCCTATCAAGAGATTGAGATTTTTTCATGAAACAACAGAATTCCCAATTGTCTTTGCACCACTCCATTCCTTGCAGAATTCATGGGCCCTGTTAGCCATGCAGCACGGTGTACCTGGTTTTGAGACATCCTAAACTCTTTGATGTACCTACAATTTTACTATGCTAAACTGATGGCTGCTCTCATGTCAGTTTGGAAATTTCTATGTCCATTTGTTCATGCATCCTTCACTTCATGAATATATTTATATTTGTTACTTCATTTTTTTTCTTGTTGTGGTGCATCCCTGCTTCACTTCATGAATATATTTCTAGCTTTAGCTTTTGTTGCTGTGCTTCATTTACCATACTGCCTCTTTATTTCCTTCAACTGAAACTTGTGTGGCCAAATTGGAACAACTTCCATAAACTAATGGAAAAAAAAAGGGTGTCCATGGGCCTAACTGCTTTTAAGGTGTTGTGATGGTATTAATAGGGTTAGCCATGCTTGTTGATGGGGACAGTTTATCTTTATTGCCATGGAACTTTTGGAAGTTTGAACTGGAAACTACAGAAGCAACATTGATGAAACTTGCTTGATCCACAGGTTTGTTTGATTGTGTGAACTTCAGAATTGCTGAGTTGAATTAGTTTAGTCTTTTTCCTCTATTCAGAATTGCTGGTCTTGAATCATGATTTCCTGGCTCCTTGTTCACTGTCTTGGTTGATATGGGCAGCCTTGTTCACTTTTACTGCAGCGAACGGATCTACGAAGAAATATGGGCAGCCTTGTTCACTTGTTCACTGTCTTGGAATCATGAGTTCCTGGCTTCTTTCTTTCTATAAGGTATATATTATTTGTGTGGCTATGATGATAGGCAGCCTATTGATTGAGCATTGCTTGGAAGCAGGAGTGGAAATGCGACATTTGTTGTTTTCCTCTTGTTGCCGTGGTGCTCAAGTGAGATTACATTCACTGTCTTGAGCCATTTTAATAAAATATATGTTTGTATTAGTTTACATTTTGGCAGCTATTGTGTGCTATGCTTATATTCTTGGCGGCCCTTAACCAAGACCGTTATGTTGCCATGTCAAATTTCATGTTACTTTTATCGATTGTCATAATGTAATTTTATTGCACAAGTTTCGTATTTCATATATATCAATTCAGGTAGGGTATGTGAATTGTATATTTTTCACTATTGATAAGTATTTATTGTTAAAGGCAATTGTTTATCTTTTCTTACAGGGGATATAATACTTCGAAATGGTCCATAAAGCAGTTTGCATAACAATATTTTATTATTGGTTGGAGCTGATGATTAAGGATTGAAGTGCATCGCATGACTGTTTTGCTAGTTAATTGTATCATTTTTTTTTTTGACTTGTTGAAACTCAGGTTCATTTGTGTATTGTCTGGGCATGTATATTATATTCATGTTCTTGTAAAAAGTACTCATCTTTTATACATTTATTATGATAATTCAGATTAATAATAAAATAGGTACTTTTGATGTGGATATTATATAGTTTGCTCGTGTCACAGGATATTTTTTACTTGTATTATAAGATATCTGAATTGTAAAAATTCTGAAGTCAAAAAATTGCTGCTTGTATTGCACGTAGTGTTGAATAATTGCTGTTTATGTTGTAAAATATATTTGTTATGGCAGGCGTTTATTAGATCATTTATTTGTACAATAATTAATGAACTTGTTTTTTAACAATGTCCACTACGAAGTTGTCTAATTAATCTGAAGAGGGGCTCGATCAGTGGGCCTTTCCCTTTTCTGGTATAACCGAGTGCGGGTTCGGACCAGATGGCTCGACCTCGAAGAGGGGCTCAATCTAGAGGACGCCACTCGGCTCCGGCCTAAGTGTCCCGGGCTCGCGGGTCCGACCTGGCGGAGGACGGAGCTTGGCTTCGACAGGCGGTCCCGTTGTTCTGGAGGAGCTCAGCCTGGCGATGGAGTCCGAGCAGGGAAATTGACGCGGCGGCTTTCTTTGACATGGCGCATGTCAGCTGCCCCACGTCAGCGGTCTTGCCACATCTGTTGTAATAATCAATTAATTTGTATAACATCATTTTAATACATAATAATTTGAATTTAATATTAATAAATTTATTTTTAATTTTGTATTTACATACAACAAATTAATAAATTATTTGGTATGACATGTTTTTAATACATCATATTAATAAATTATTAATATAATAATATATTTACTTAAATATAAAATTTAAAAATAATTTTATAACTCATTTTATTTATATATATAACTAGGGGTATTTTTGGGATTTCAAAAAATTCCTTCCATATTCTAGGTGGAATACAGGCTTATTCCCATCTTATCCAAACACCATTTAGAATAACACCGCATTAATTGCACTGGAATAAGGTGAAATACCAGATTTTCATCCAAACAGAAATCGAGAATAACAACGAGAATAAACTATTCTTAGAGAATATTTATTCCTATTCTCAAAATACCTATTCATCAACCAAACACTACCTAAAGAATTAGAATTAATATGATTGGAACGGTAGTCATTCCTTTTTGGAAAAAAAAAAAAAAAAAACATAGGATGGCACTTTGGTGAATTAGGCGACAGAGAGTAGGATTGGACTAGCAAGTGTTCAAATCTAGATAACAATCAGTATTCCTTCTATCATACTCACCTGAAAATGTGGGATATTTAATCTAAATTGTTCGCATATGGATTTGCTAGGTCACCTTTTCACTGTGAATTAAGAAGAATTCTTCCTTATACCGTTGAGTGGTTTTCCAAATTTATCGGTACGGTGCGAGCGTTTCCATTTTTTCTTTGCCTGGCCATGTGCACAGGATTTAGCTTTCCAGTTGGATGGCCTCATGCATGGTGGACAAATCGAGCGACTGTCTCGTTGTTATAATTGCTGGTTCCATGTGCATTGCCTTTGGATCCAGGCCTGCCGTACGCTCCTTTTTTTTAAAAAAAAAAAAATTTTTAGGGGGGGGGGGGGGAGAGGTGTGGGCGCCTAGGTAAATTTCCTTTATTAGTAATCAGCAAATCTGGCCAAAGCTGCATTTTTAAAAAAAATATATATAGCAGTGTAATGTTTGATAATTAGGTCTTTGTGACAAACGGTATCCTGGATCCTAGCAAAGATCATTCTATAATGCCATTGTCACAGGTAGAGGTAAACATATCCTACTCTCTAATTTTTAACCCCTAGCTATCTCAAAAAGATTTATTTTTATTGTTCAATAGTGATAAGCCTACCCCCAAAATATAATACCAGACCAGAGCCTTAGCCATACTTTCCAATTTTATTTTTTCAGCATAAAATAAGATGGGTGCATCTTTCAAAAACAAGAGCGTGATGGTCATCACGTTGTTTTATATTTCTAATATAAAGGATCCATCCACCGAAAGCACGTTCGCATATGCAAAAGTACCCTCCACCATCACATTATTTAAAGATTGTACTTGGCAATCTCAAACACGTAGATCACGATAATTTTAAAATAATATCTAACGGTGGAAAGCCCCGTTCGCATATAAATGCATTATATGCGGACGTACATTCGGACGACAAACCCTGATATAAATACATTCAATCCATGGCGATGCTGCCCGTACGTCCGCTTAAAATCTAGTTGGTGGATCATTACTCTTCGAATCGCACCCGTTGGCAGTTTTAACATGATGGCAATAAATTTGCAGCGAACTCGTATCATGCTTCTTTCGATTGCCAGGTGGGGTCGGTGCCATGGGTTGGATTCATGGGCAGTTAATGTGTAGCTTTTTTTTTTTTTTTTTTTTGTCCCCTCAGCATTACAACAGCAAAGTACTATTTGAGTAAAAATGCCTTAATCCTCAATTTTGGACAGCGCACCAATAGTGAATGTTATTACCCTCCCGTAGGATTCCTTGTCTTCATGCAATGGAAGGTCGCTTGGAAGGCCCCTTTTCTTTCTTTCTTTTTTTTTCTTCCTTTCTTTTTTTTTTTTTTTTTTTTTTTTCTTTTCTTTGTGTGGGTAGCAGTCACTTGGAAGGCCCTTTACTACAAAATGTCAGTTACTTTTAATGAGCGAAAAAAAGAGGCCAAAAGTTTGCAGGTCTTCCCTGAAAGAAAACATGTAAGCCCTGCTGCTTTCATGGTGCTGGATTTGTTTCTAGCTGTCTGCACGATGTTGTTAAGATAAAATCAAGTACGCTGCGAGTATCATCGAGATCCAGGGATGTTTGATTCTTCATGAAAGATTGACTTGCTCAGGTGTCAGATATGCGAATTTGCTATAAAGTTTCTACATGACTTCTTACTCAAAGCTAATTTCTGAGGTACCAAATAAGTTTGTCGAAGGAAATGTTCTAAGCAATCTCTGTCTCAAATACAAATGGCAAGTGTGTGTCGATTTTGGATGCAAAAAGGATGAAAAATATAGGATTTATTGCCTTGATCTACCTGGATATGCTGAAATAACTAGCGTTCTCTCCTTCCAGCTGATCAACCCAAGATCAGCAAACATGATTTTTGAAGTATTAACCTGGAACCATGCAAGGTGGATTTCCTAGGTGGACCTCGGAGGATTCATAGCTTCAGAAACAAGGGTTAACCGTCGTTGATTTACCTGCGTTCTTCTAGCTTAAATCTAGTCAGCAAACCCCAATAATAGTATACACAGGGCTGAAAATGGGCTCGTATCGGCTCAACGCCCGTCCAGCTTTGGGTTTAGCTTTGGGCCAAGCCTAAAACTGCTCCGGGTGGGCTTGAGACTAGAAAAGTGTGACGAACATTACAAACCGAGTTTTCAGCTACAAGCACGGCTTCTAGCTCGAAGCTTTTGCACCCCGGCCCGATCCTGGAGTTTAATTGATCAAAAGTCTTCCGCATTGAGTAGGAAAAGCCTTTCCAGTTCTAGCCAGATTGGGCGTTTCCATCTGGGGCGAAGAAATTTCGGGTCTAAGACCAGTATAAAGCTCCAAAATTTAGGGCTAGACCCAGGCTAGGATTTGGAACGAAATTTCCAGCCTAAGGCCTGCCCAAAGCCCCAAACTTTTCAGGATAGGCTCGGGCAGGAGTGTGCACCGCGTTGCTGGACCTAGCTCGAACCCTAATTATATATGACTCTACGCCTGCTTGCTTTTCCTAATCAACCCCTTAAGCATTTCTTTCTATGAACACATTCAAAGTCTCCCATCACGATGAAGGCCCCGGTCATGGAGGGGTCTGCTTATTAGAGTTATAGCTAGGATTTACTCAAATAACCGGGCTGTGAATTGACAACGATCACTTGATTTCAAGTGGAGTTTCTCATCATAGGGCCTGCAAGTCAGCTCTAATTTGCATAAGGAAAACAGTGGGCATGAGAGAGCCGAGAGCTGCAATGGCTGTTGAATTAGCTGGAGACTTTTGCTTTATTCTATTTCTAAAGCAGAATAATGAGAGCACCATCAACCATTTCATGGACCAGAAGAATAACCCATGTCGAGCATTGGGACAGCATATCTCAAAGTTCGAGCATGGAATTGGAATCTCCTCTTGAAAGCTAACTAAGAGAACTACTCCTGCCAGGCTGAGTGCAAGGACCAAAGCAAATAAGGATAAAAATAGTATGGATAATATCTGATCGAATCTGATTTTATATCCTAATCTATCCGGTTATGGATATAAATTTGAGCATCCTATTAATATCCGTATCCGTATTCACATTCATAAAAAAAAGTATATATGAATACGAATATGGATGGACAACTATCCGATCCGTATCCGAATATCCGATTCTACTTGTAATCCTATTTAACTTTATATAGTATTCATTAATATTTTCTAAAAAATATGTATATATGATAACATACTATTAACTTGATTTATTTTTAAATTAGTAATATCTTTGATTTTATAATCATATACTTTAATTATCCGACTTATATCCATATTTGTATCTATATTTCCAATATTCGATTTGTATCCGTATCTATTTAAAATAAATATGGATATAAATTTTTAGATTCGATTAATATCTATATCAATATTTTTATTCGACAAATAAAATAAATATAAATATGAAAATACTAAACTTGATCCATATTCTAATCGATTTCAATATTAAAAGCATACATAAAAAGGATCCTATTGAATAAAACTGAACTAATTTTGTGAGTCCGAGTGCCACGACTTCTTCGAAGTTCAAGGATATTATGTCATATGTACGTTCCAAAGGTAGTCATATGTACCAAGTTAAATTATGTCAAATTTGAATTTGTCCCTTCACCCTCGGTGCCAGGACCAGCTCCAAATTTATGCTTTCATTAAACTCTTCAATGGAAGTCAACATTACTAGAAACAAATATGTACACAAGATTTTCAGCTCTCCGCGTTGTGCAACCAATTAGCCATGCATCGTGGCAAAAGTAGCTGCACTTGTTTGTCTCGTTATAAATGGTTTAGAATATATTTATTAAGAAATTATTGACTATTATAGGGGCCATCATAATGATCATAAAATAAAAGAGTAACAACATTATTATCCTAAAAGTGTTTAATAAATAAAAAATTACTTTTGCTGGTGTGGCACAAACATTTTTTGGAAGGAAAATTGGTTAAAAAAATTGAATCTTTAAAATATTATTTAATTTTAAAATAAATAATGTAAATGCTAGATAACGATCATTATTTTCAATACATAATAGAATTTATAATAAAATAGTACCTGTCATTTTTTCGTAACTTATTCATGTGTTATTTAGATTTTTTTTTTATAAATATGTAAAGTATAATAGATTATAGGATGCTATTGTGTCAATCCAATCCAAGCTTTGATAGATTTAGGGCTAGTAGATATGGGTTAGATTAGGTCTAGGTGTATGCTAGATTACGTGTACATATATGGGGACCGGTTCAATTTATCTTATATAGATTAGGTCTAGGCTTTGTGTCAATCCAATCCGGGCTTTCTAGGTGAGCATTATTGTTTGATAAGTTCAATTTATCTTTTGCCCGCAAAATAATTAGCAGTTGGAAAATTTTTTCCATGCTATCAGAATGATCAATAGTCACCAACAAAGAGGTATGGTTATTTGATGCGAATGATCCTACAAGATGCATCTCTTTTTTCATATTCTCTCGCATTTGATTCTCACCTTAACCTTGCCCACCATCTAGGGGTTTAGAAAACAATGGACACCATATGCGTAAATTTTTATTATTAATCAAAAGAAAGAACATATACTTAACTATTTATAGTTATACCTAATAAATTAACTACTCTAGGGATATGCCACTGTACAAATGCAACCGGAATAAAATAACTATTGTTGTTGGATGCTTGAACAAAACATCTACTTTGTGGAAACAAGATGAATCATATCTTTTGAACTAGATTTACATGTCACTTATTCCTATGACTTTACCTATGGATGAAGTTGACATAACATCACTTTTGTTCCATCCTAAATTTGGCATTATTTGTTATTTGATGGAGTAAGTTATCATGCTCCATCTCATTAAGTTTGTAAATGGCTTTTCGTGTTTCTTAAATGGAGAAGCTTCTAATTTGCAAATTACCAAATATTGATTACGAATACTGGTCGATCATTGCTTTCATCAAGCAAATATGAAATGTTTCTTTTAACAAGGAATGGCATATTTCTAATGGTAGAGGGCTATAAGAAGGCCTTTAGAGTTTATTATAAGATCGTGGTGGTTTGCCATGCTCAGCTAAAGCTGAGTAGCTTTTGTTTTGGATGCTAGGAATTATGATTATTTGAAATGAAGATCACACGAAAATGTTATTGAGATCTAGACAAGTAAAAAAATATTTACATGAGATTTGAAATAATATTTTAAAAAATACTTTTACAACTTTTGAAATAAAAAATATATATTTTTTAAAAAATAAATGCTTTGTAATATTTATGGGTAGTGCTTTGTAAGGAGATAATGAAAAAAATGCTTTTAAAAGAAGTTAAACAGCCTAGTTTGTATTTCTTTTCTTTTGTTTATAAAGTAGAAGCAACAATAAACACATCTTTTAACTAGTCTCACTAGGGCAAGTGCTAAAGCTAGTTTTTAGAACTAGTTTTGTAGGGCCAAGTAATAGGCATAGTTTAGACTTATTAGAGACTCTTGAAAGTATATTTGAGTTAGTCCTATTAGGCAAACCCTAGGACTAGGTGTTAATAGCAATATTTTAAACATTAGACTAGTTCAACCTATTGACTTGATTAGATTGTCAACCTTTCTGGCATCCGAACTAGATAACTGTTAAAAATTGGTCTAAGATTAAATCATCCTAGTTTTATAGAACTGCTCAAACCTATGGTAGAACCATCGGCTTGCCAAAACCACTTTAGTTTTTTATTTCAAACCAACTAGATCCTTATAAAAAAAAAAAAAAAGCAATGAAATAGATAAGGGATTTAACCTCAAATTGAGATCTTCTCCCACCATCTTATGGTTCCTCACCTACCTCTCATCCTCGAATTTCCTCTTTGGTGTTGTTGTAATAGAGGAAAATCGATGGCCAGGCACCCGCCACCATGCAAGCCAATGTTTAGGAACCTTAGTGAGGCTGGTACTTCTTGCTCTTTATGTTTTTCTTCCTGTAGCCTCTCTCTCTTACCATCCACCAACCTTTACTAAATCTCAAAGGGCAATTGGCAAAAGGTAGAAATATCTAACCCCTCTTCCTTGTCAAATAATGAGAGCTTCATGGTAGGCTAGACTACCGGAGGTTAGAAGCATTATAGGGCAAACTGGCAAATGCTTCTAGCCCTTTACTCTCTCTCTCTCTCTCATGACCTTGTAAATGTGATGAGTAGAACTATACATTATACATTAAGACCCCTAAAAAATTTACATTCAATTTTTTTTCTTGAAAGAGCTATAATTTTATATAATTTTTCAAGGGTGTTAATGCATAAGTCATTTTATACTTAAAATAATTGTTTATTATCACTATTAGTCAAAATTCTAGTAGGAGAGGTACATGTGAAAAGAAGATAATTTGAGAGATGTTCACACAAGTAGTAATTTTTTAACAGTAAAATAAGCTATTTTAACAAAGACAAATATGAAAGAAATCTATTTAGTGTTTTTTAAACTTTTTGCTTTAAGAAAAGAATATTTTTTATCATCATGACTCATGGTTCTAATTTTCCATCAATATCATAAACTCTCAACCCTTATGTCCTAAGGTAGCAAGCATAGATTAAATTACTTTACTTTTTAATTATCTTCAAAAGTTTCAGTGATAATAGCATAAAAACAATATTGGAAGCTATAGGACTCCCAATAAGGCTACATCGATCACTAGCCTCCAAGAAAGCTATTTAATAAACAAATCTTCATGACATGCATGTACTAGAGGTCAAAATTGTTAATTCATCTTCTAATTGCATTTCCCATTCATTATTCATTTTAGATGTTTGATTGAACATATTCTTTCAATTAAAGAGAATTAAATTATTATTTTGTCTCTTCTAGGTATGAGTGATTTTGCACCTATTCCATCATGCAAATACATATTTTAATAATGTAGTCATCTTTTTGCCAATAAATGTGTTAACCAACCCTCATAAACGTATCTAGAATAAGCACTGTAAAAATTAACACAGGAAAGCTATAACAACAATAACATGCAGCAGTAGCTGCTGCAATGGGAACAATAAGAATTTAACATTAAATTCCAATCCAAAAGTTTAAATTAGTTGATGGATTATGGATGGGCATCTAAGAAGGAATGTATGCTTTGAACTTTGTTAAAATCCTATCCAATTATTTAAGCTAATAGGTAGATGGGCCCATATATATATATATATATATATATATATATATATATAAGCACCACTAATATATTTTTCTATGCAATGTAAAATTATGAGAATTATCTCAAAATATAAAATAACTTTAGCAGTGGAAGTAATAAAAGCGAAAAAAAATTATTTCTCGAATGTTACCTTGAGCATTTGTATATGCATATGTGTGTATGTGTAGATGTATATAAAGTATTTGCACAAGAAGATAGAATCCAAATATGGTTTCACATTCTAACAAAACAATTTCAGACTTCGAAGTAACACTTGCATATCATCAATAGTATTTTAACATGAATCACACAAGCAGTTATCGCATTTGTTTTTAAGGATTTTTTTAAAAAAATTCTAATCTGCATATTATTAGCTATTAATTTCCTTTTCTAAATGGCCTAAAATGAAATAAATTAAGTTCGAGACTTGCCACACAAAAAAGATTTGCATGATCTTCTTTTTACATTTTTTTTTAACGTTTTCTCATTCTTGTCATTTTCTACTAGAGAGCCGGTGTCCTCCTGTCGGTGTAACAGTTTAATTAGGACCCAATAAATCGTTTTGAGTATCTTAACACCATACCCAAACATTATTAGTCATGTCAATAAAATTTGTAGAATCTCATAGCTAGAGGATTAATATAAAATTTTATCATGTTAATTTTAAAGCATTAATTCATTGCCCTTGTCCTTCACCTCCCACAGTTCGAGTGAACGAAAAAGGAGGAGGGGGATGGGATGAAAGGGGAAGAGGGAGGCGGATTTATTTACCCGAAGAGCTGACGAATTAAGTTGTTCCATGTCCTTCAGCATTTATCCAAGGACTCCACAAAACCGTATATGTATATTCCTGCACCAAATAATGACAGCATATCCGCCCAATTGATGCCACAACATTGGGCATATGTCACCTTCTACCGAGGGCCAAAACTTACGGTATAGGACACATGCATCTACCTATCTTAGATATCCTACCTGCCCAAAATAATATACCAAACCAGTATACCATATCCCACTTCCGGTAGCCTGTCCCTGTCCTTAACCTCCCCGAGGAGACCCTTCACCTCACCTTTTTTTTTTTTTTTTTTTTTCTACCCAGCCAAGTCATGCAGCAGCTGAGCTCCCATCAGGTTTCTATAGGGAAGGTTCTGGGTCTCCCCATCTAATATAGAGAACTGACCCGGTTGGCAGTCCTCCATCTGCGCTCTGGAAAACAACAGAGAGTGCTGAGAGCCCGGGGAGAATGACAGGCTCATGCCCCCTTCGTTGTGCTGCTGTAAGCCCAGAGTTAGCGAGACTCCGTCTCCAAAGTTCTGGTTGCTGCACTCACCGTAGGAAGTGAAGTCCAATTCCATCGCACCGATGTGGACCGGGTGGTGTTGCCGAGGGTCGTGGTAGGAACTCTTGCTGTTTGTGGGCGCCCTTCCGTCGGTACAGTGGTGCCTGCCGTTGACGATGGAGGAGAGGGAGTCTGAATAGTTGAGGACCTCCCCTGGTGCGGGCTTTTGGTCTTCGGAATGCAGATGGAGGGAGCTACAATTAGGGTTAGGGTTTTGGTTTGACTGAATCTCGCCAGGCCGGCTGTTGTCGTCGTCGGTGTTCTCCTCTTGGGAGGTCTGTTTGTCCTGTTCCTTTATTTCTTCCAGGTACATTTCTTCCACCATTGGTTTCCATAGCCTAACCCTTGCGTTGATGAACCAGTTAGAAACCTGTAGTAGAAACCAAGCGGCGGCCGGTTCACATATTTATTTCGGAAATTCTTTGACGGTATTGGATCTTGGATAAATTGGGAACAAGAAGACATGCACACGGCTACCATACATGCATCAATATATGGAATAATAAATTAAAAAAAGATGGCGGGATTCAAGGTTGGAGTATAGATTAATATTCATCGAAAAGGATGCGAGAAATGTTGACGTACCTGGCTTCTGGAGAGTCCAGTTTGCCGAGCTAATATATGCTTATCAACGTCGCTGGGGTACCTGTAGTCGAGTGTAATTTATAAGCCCAAGGGCGATACTAGCTAGAATCTGAGGCAACTGATAGCTAGGTTTTTGTTTTCTCCTCACCGACAAGGTCCATACTTTGTTTATTTCGATATAAAACAAGGAATGTGCGGGAGAAATTTTAATTCAAGTAATGTTTGGTGAAGCATCAATCAAAAAAATTGAATTTAATATATAACCTGACACCTGCCGTGGTAAGATAAAACATAGAAGCTAGGGAATGCTTTTAGATAAATATCTTATATCAAAACTATGAATTCACCATGGAGCTTATATCAACAACTACATTGCCCTAAAACCTCGGCACCTGGTTCTTTGAGAAAAAGAAAGCATCGGTACTTGGACTATTTCACGGTTCACGCACACGATAGCTTAAGATCAAAATGTTCTTGGGAGAAGATACATGATCTCCCATCTCTTTCCAGAACTTGTAAAATTTTTTTAAGGTACTAAAATGATTAACGAATGCAAGCAATGGATAACTACATATTCTTCGTTTGTATTACTTGTGCGTGCATCAGAGAAGAGAGATATTTACGGGTGAAGAAAATGCTCGAAGAGCCATGCTCGAAGGATCGATACGGAGCACTCCGGGAGGCCCCGCTGGGGCCGCCAGGGACAGCTCTCCATCATTCCGGCCTGCTGAAATACTTTCTGCTGTCGAAGGCACCGATCGAGCATCTTGAGCCTTGGGGTATCACCTCTTGTCGTCCCCGGTGCAACCGGGTCCTTCTCTCCCATAGCCTTCTTTGTCGCCTGGATCTGACCCACTATCCCATCCTTGAGACATCGGAAGTGCTTCGACATGGCCTTTGATGCCAGCACCGAGTAAACCGTCGCCGCCCCTTCCCCGGCCACCGCCTCAAATGACGAGACAACGGCCCTCATTTGCTCGCAGTATTTCTTGTACCTCCTATCCACCTGATGTAGTGAAACCAAAAGGAAAAAAAAAAAAAAGGAACAATACTGCTTTGATGTTAATATTACTGTCGAACAAGAAGATGGAGAGGTAGAGGAAGAAATAACGGCGTGGTGTTTCTTCTAGCTAGAGTCCGTATGGGAACTACGAAATTACGCTGTACCGCAACTTTTTATTTTGTAGCAATGGAGCTAGCATTTTCATCAAATGTTTCGTACTCGGATTCTTCTGGATTACACCTCGGATTTTGACGGTAGATTGTCACAGATCGTAACATGAAACAAGTAAATAAATGGATTCGATAGTAAAAAATAATAGATCTGGTGGGTTCCATTCAATGGAGACGTGGAGGTACTGGTAGGGTTGCTCGGACGACCAAGGGAAAAGAGAAGACGTTTCCAAAAGTAAATGGAGTGCCCCGAAATATCCATCTCCCGCTACCCTGGCCTGACGCGGTACAGCTTTAATGGTACCTTGCCAATCCCGCATAATTGAACCCAGATTCAAGTTTCCGAAGAAATAAACTCCTACCCCTGGTAATACATCGGACCTCTCCCTCCCTCCCTCCCTCCCTCCCTCTCTCTCTCTCTCTCTCTCTCTCTATGGGACTCACGAAGATATGATCTTCTACATCCACTTATCTTACCGTCTTTAGTCCTAGGCGTAATGATATAGAGGAAAGTGCGTTGTTCAGTATTATATTTTCAAGTATTACTAACCAATGTGGAGGGCATAAGCGAGGAGACAAAGTAGCGCTCACCTCTTCTAGCATTGACAAAAGCTTAGCCTTCCTCTTTTGTAGCTCAAGAATGTCAAAAGAGTAGAGGGATTGATTACGTGAAGAGTTGGAAGATGACCCTCCTTCCTCCCATAGGTTTGCTTTACAGGACTTTTGCTTCGAGGAGTTGCCAGCCCCACCTAGACTACAGAACTCGTTGAGTAGTTCTTGAGCCGGAATCAAGAACTTGGAGCTCTTTAGCTGTCGCGGTTGCTGATAGAATTGTTGGGAAAACCTACTGTCTTGAAGTAAGTCCGCGGATTTTGGGAACAATTCGTCTCTCGAATTGATGGGGACGTGCTGCTGAAGGATGGGATGATCCATGCCGACGATAGACTCGGAGGGCTCGGGGTTGCACAGGGACAGGGACAGCTCCCGGATCGGCTGCTGGTTCGCAACATTCGGGAATAGACACCTCAGCGAGGAATCTTCAACCAGCATCCGATTCGGACGCTGCCACGAATTCATCGTCGTCGTCGTTGCCGCGGTGTCGGCAGTGACCATAAGGTTCTCGTTGGATGATCGGCAGATCAACCCTCCACCGATGCCAGAGGAGCTGCTGCCAACCTTGGGGATGAAGCCTCTCCCCAGCATCTCCATCCCGGCCTGAAGGCTGTAGAGCTCCTGGTTGGACTCGAAGCTCTGAATATTGGAGTTGCTAGTGGAGGAGAAATCGATGTAGCCGAAAGCTGGAGAGATTTGAGCCCCCGGCTTCTGTTGTTGGTGATGAGCCATCTTGTGTTCCAGGAATTAAAATAAACTCTCCCTGATAACCTACAACAAAAATTGGTATCGAATCACACCCTCAAACATCGATTCCCAAACTAAAGCGAGTAAAGTAGAAGATAAAGAATCAAAACCTTCAAAACAATTGCAATCAAAATATTGATAGAGAAAAAAAAATTAAGAAAACAACCGGATCGATTGTCATATGCCATAATTTTCCAAGATTAGATATAAATGATACAAGGTGATCTGGGTTCTATAGTCCAAGAGAGGAGTCGAGGTAGGCCAACCTTTACCGGTTTTGGAAGAGCAGATGGCGCGTGCTATCTCTGAAGAAGATATAGTATCAAAAACCCGGAACCCAGGGACTTGCCAAGACGATGAGTCAAAGACCTTCTCAAGGGTGCAGGACTGGAAGAGCTAGTGCTTCCAAAGGCAGGCTAAAAGTAAACAAATTAACCGTCTCTTCTCCCATCAAAACTTTTGCCGTCCACAAACAACTGCTTATAAAGAAGATACAGGTTAAAAGGAAACGAAAAAGATAAATTAAAGAAAAAGGTACGTTGAACAAGTAGAGCAGGGCAGTTTATAGGATCCTTGTCCATTCATTGTAGACAAACCTACAAGCAGCCGCATGGCCTTTATTTTGCCTTCACCTTTCTTTCACTCCCTTTCTCCCACACAGACATGTAGTTCTTGTTGGCCTATGAGTCGGGTCTATAAGATGGACCCCCTTATTCCTTTCCTTTTGCTAGGCCTTCGCTCTCTGGCTCCCTATATCTCTCTCTGTCAGTAAATAGCTGCAGCACTTTAATTATTGTTTCCTTTCCTCGGAGGAAGAAAGAGTGGCCAGATCTCGGATTGGCACGAATGCCAAATGCTCCAAAGTTGGGTTTTTCCCTCCCCCTTCCAGCTTCCACCCTCTACTTTTTCAGATGGCCTTCTGTTCGGTCCTGCATCCTCTGTTCAGAAGAAAACAGGCATGGATTGGGCCTTTGAGGATCGGCGTTACTTATTCCACTGAAAAGCAAAAGAAAGCTAGGGAGAGAAAGTAAAGATAAGAGGAGAAAGATATAGATAGATAGATAGATAGATAGATAGATAGAGAGAGAGGGAGGGAGGGTGCAGTTGGAGTAAAACAGCGGAATAGATGCGCCTGGAAAATATTCCGATAATAGGATCTGTCGCCGACCCATGGGGGTGTGGTCCTGCATTTCCAACAAATTCCAATTAAAACGCCTATTAAAATGGGGACCAGACGACACGGGACAGCATCATTTTTTATCCCTTATACTATTCAAAATATTTTACTCCATGGTGGTGCTCTCACGCTTTCCACACCTCCCTCCCAATCCACTCTAGTTTTAACCTTAATCTTGGGTGCTAATCCCATCATTGGCACGGCTCGCTTTCGTCGGGTGGACGTCATCATAGCATCTTGATGGTCGTCCTTCTTTGGACTAAATGTAGCTTTAGTAACGGCATTAGCAATAAGGTTAACAGTGGAACAAGGAAAGGGGACCAGGGGTGCGAGCTTGGGTTCGTTGAAGTGCCACGGATTCCACCTTTTGTTAATGGGGTAGCCATGTCTTTTCTGAGTGCAGGCTTATGAGTGGTGGGCATTTGTGGTAGCTACGCTCCATGCGTACTGCGTACCATGCACGTCTCTTTTCTATGCGTTGGCTGACCCACACCCATCAGATTGGCCGACCCACAACCATCAGCTTTGGCCTCATAGTACTACAATTATTAATTTGGTTGGCTTTGTGTAAGCTTGCAAGTGGTAAGACTTAGAAAAGTAGCGACAATAATTGTAGAGATATGCCCAATAGAAATCATGATTATATGATATTTTTAAAGGAGGGAGGGGGGTTTATATATATATATATATATATATATATATATATATATATATATATATATATGTATGTATATATATGTATGTATATATATTCTTGCATGATTAAAATAGCTAGCAAAATAGGTCATCGAACGACAAGGATGAAAGTAAATGAGTTTTTGTTGCCCAATAAATGATTGCTCGTGCAGGAAATATGGATTGGTCGAACAGGAGAAAGATTGAGTCTAGGTGTTGGATGTCACACCTAGGTAGCCTTCTTATGATTTCCACCAAATTGTTGAATTTCACTGGTTACCATTGTCTACATATGAGAGAGAGAGAGAGGGAGAGAGGGGGGGGGGGGGGGGGGGGGGGGGGGGTGGGTGGATGACACCATAGAAAAGTAAATTGAAAAGAACTAGTCTTCCTCATCCATTAAAGTCCTTGGCTCCTATCACCTCTGTCCTTCATGTTGAATTGCTTGTCATATCCTCACATAAAGATGAGAACTTTTGGGTAGAAAAGGAGTGATTCCAAGAGATTGGGATATATAACATGACATAGGACGTGCTCAATTGGTTGGTTTAAAAGGTAACTCAAGGGGAGGAGGATATCAAATTAACGAGGAGAATAAGAAAATAGTGCTAAAAAGCTTGTGCTAAATTAGAGCAATTGGAGAGTACAAATCATACAGGAGAGCAAGAGGACATATCATGCTAGGTGCGATGGCATCTTCTGTATTGGTTGGGGAGCTTGGAACGGCAGTGGTAATAGGCTTACCAGGTGGATAGGATGGAGAGCTAGTGGAGGTGACACGCCAACTGTTGGACCCGTTCCCTCCCCCGAGATTCTCCCATCTCTAGCCTGCCCTGCCCAGAACTGGATCCGCCGTTGACACCTGCCAGCAGGGCCGCCAAATCTACCGCATAAGTGCCTGTCCTGTCAGTGTAGTATTACCAGGGACCCACCTTAGAGCACGTGATTCGTGAACATTGCATGGCTTCGTGGCAGCTGATTGGATACAGCTGTCCGATTACACTCCTGAGAGACTTGTGAGGCCCTCGATGGGGCCCGTCAAGTGACGTTACCGATGCTGTCTTCGGACCGTGTTCCATCCGGCTTTCGGGAGGCCTAGTGAAACCGGCGAGCCAATAGCCGAAGCATGTGTCCAATGCTCGCTGACATGGCACCTGGTGAATGGTGTTCGGTTTCCTGCGAATCACGTCGATTCCCCCCTTGCAAGGTCGGCAAGGAACGGAGTCAAGGTCATCTCCAGTTCCACGCGTTAATTAGTCTTTCAATCATGGTGCAAGGAAGACCGTGACCGGAGACTAAACGCCTCTGGTTCACAACCAAACTAAAGAAGACCTTGGACTCTGGATCCAGGAACGAGCGGTGTCCATAGACGTGCAGCGTAGCACCGCTACGGAAATCACGATAATTATACATAACCGGTCTTCCTTCGAATCAAATCGAATTTGATCGATCTATCAGAAATTTGACTGATCCATCAGAGATCCAACCGATCCGTCAGAGATCCGATCGACCTTTCAGCTAGATCCGACTGATTCACTTCAGCCAGGCCCATATCGATCCAAAATGGGCCGCTCCAAGGATAGCCCGGAGGTCCTAAAGGTCCCTTCCAGCTGGTATCAGAATTCTGTTACAATAGATTCCTGACATCTCGGCGCCATTACTCAGCAGATCCCACGGTGCCATTCCCTCCTGGTGCCACCTAATCCGCCGCTACTCTGCGAATCCCATGATGCCATTACCTCCTGGTGCCACCTGGCCATTACCAAGATTCTGGCAAAGTTCCGCACCGATATAAGGTAAAGGGGGGACCCCGAGGTAAAGAGGCTCTTCCTTCCCCATGAGCTATTTCCTTTGTGATTCCTCCATTCTGTTGCTCCAAGTCTCCCACTGACTTGGCCATCAGAGTGTCCCCCACCGGAACACCACTGGCCTGTGGGACCTTTTTTGCAAGAACCGGGAGACGTGCGCTCCAGCAAGCCCGGTCGAGGAAGCCCGGTCCGGGAGATTCAGTGGCAACAGATTGGCGCTAGAGGAAGGGGCCGAGTCCAAACCTTCGCCCTTGTGTTCCTTTTTCGAAAGGAGGGATCCACCATTAGACAAAACGATGGTAAAAGGAAGAGCTCAGAATACCTCCAACAGGAGAGGCTGCTCCCAGGCGAGCTCGAGATAACCTCTCAGGGAGAACAACGCCGCCCAGCCTACCATCACCCTGGGTAGCAGCAGTTTCAGACCCTTCTAAACCGCATCGACACTCATGCCATCACGGTTCAGAACCTTCAAGACGCGACTAATGATAGACAGCAGCAGCTCGCGGCATCCAGAACTAGTCATCTATCTGCTGCCGAAGGAAATCGACAGCAAGAAGTCCCACGACACCACTCCCACGCGACCCCGGAACCCCAAAGGTCGTAGAAGACTCATGCTAACAGGAAAAGAGTGAGGTCCGCCTTATACTCTTTCGCAGATTCGGTCTCCGATGACGACCAGCGACGCGATGAAGACCCGAGGGACTACACTAGCAAGCTCCAATGCATGGAGGAGCAAATTGCCGAATTGGTCGACCAACAAAAAGGAGAAGTGCTGACGTATGACTCCCGCCCGCCATTCTCCGTCAGAATTACGGGGGAAACTATCCTCCGTCACTTCAAGATCCCCTAGGTGGATGCTTACGATGGCACCACCAACCCTCTGGATCATTTGGGCACTTATAAGGCCCACAGATGGTACAGGACGCCTCCAGCGCCCTCCACTATATTGCCTTCCCTGCAACACTCAAGAAGGTGGCTCGGACGTGGTTCTCCACCATCAGACCAGGTACGATTCATTCCTTTCACCAGCTGGAAAAACTCTTTTTGTCCCATTTTAGGACTTGCAGCCAAGCACCAAGGAACACAGATTGCCTCTTCCTCGTGCAGCAGAAGGAAAGAGAAACCCTCTGGAAATATATGGCCCGATTTAATTCGGCGACCATGGAGATCCCGGACCTCAACGAGCACGCGGCTATATCGGCCTTCAAGAATGGGCTGCGATCATCCAGGCTCACTTTCTCACTGGACAAAAGTTCCCGACAAACTACTCCGAAGTCCGAACTACTGACCCGGGCCCAAAAATACGTCATGGCAGAAGAACAAGCAGCAAGCTGACACCAGGCCGAAGGGAGGTCGTCTCCCAAGAGGAGTGATAGGGCTCCCGAAGTCCGACCTCCCAGTGATGGCACCAACTCGGCCTGACGCCGCAGCCCTAAGTCGAAGGACTTCTCCAGGAGGTTCGAGACTTACACACCTCTCTCCCTCCCGAGGAAAAAAATCCTGATGGAGATAGAGAAAGAAACCTTCCTGCAAAGGCCTTGCCCGATGAGGAGTCCCTCCACATCGAGGAGCAGGGACAAGTATTGCTGGTTCCACCGTGACCACGGGCACAGCATAGAAGATTACCTCCAATTAAAGGACGTGATCGAAATTTGATCAGGCAGGGGTACCTGCACAAGTACGTCCGACCCCAAAGAAGTCGGGTTGAAACTTGCACTGCTAGAAACCCTTCGGAGGAAACGGAGCTGCCCAACCAATGCCCCACCGATGGAAATGTTGGCATGCTCCACCGCTGGTCTGACTGGAGGGACGAGGGAGGTCGGGACATCTCAAAGAGGCCTCGGGGTTCTAATGTAATTAGTTTCTCCGACGAAGACCTCTTAGAAACCCAGGTCTCCGGGAACGATCCCGTTGTTGTGTCGGCAATAATTACCAATTATGATGTAAGGTGGATCTTCATGGATAATGGAAGCTCCACTGAAGTTTTGCTGCATGATGCCTTTGTCAGTATGAACCTGCCTAGAACTAGGCTGCAAGAATCCCCAACACCATTGACTGGGTTCGGAGGGAACTCCGTTGGTGTAGAGGGAGAAATAACTCTGCTCGTAACATCGGGTCAGAGCCTTATCAAAAAATCCTCCCCATCAATTTTGTGGTCGTCCGCACAACATCAGCCTACAACGCCATTTTGGGACAACTGGCCTTGAACAAATTCCGAGCCATTGTATCTACTTACCACTTGTTGACGAAGTTCCTGACTCGGACCGGGGTCGGAGTGATGAGAGGAAATCGTAGGATGGCCAGACAATGTTTGACCATTCAGGACAGATAATCAGGAGGCCGTTCCACCTTGGAGTAACTTGATCCCAGATTCGAGACCGATTGCTATGGAGAACTGGTTGAGAGGATCCTATTCGTACCTCTTAGGAAGGACGATCCTACTAGGATCCTACAGATCAGGAGCACACTCAGTGAGGAGGCCAAATCAGAGCTGGTCAGTTTCCTACGAGACAATGCCGACGTCTTCGTCTGGTCGACATCCGACATGCAAGGCATCCCGTCGGAAGTCATAACCTATCGGTTTAAGGTGGACCCTACCTATAAGCCCGTTTGACAGAAGAAGAGGAACTTCATCCCTGAGAGACAAAGGGTAGTTGATGAAGAGGTCAAGAAGCTCCTCGAAGCTGGCTTCATCAGAGAAGCCCACTACCTTGATTGGCTGGCGAATGTCGTGATGGTGAGGAAGGCCAACGGAAAGTGGAGGATATGTGTGGACTACACTGACCTCAATAAGGCTTGCCCGAAGGACAGCTTTCCCTTACCAAAGATTGACCAACTGGTGGACACCACTGCTGGTCATCAACTTCTGAGCTTCATGGACACCTTCTCCGGGTACAACCAGATCAGCATGAACCCGGAAGACGAGGAGAAGATAGCCTTTATCACTAACAAAGGGTTGTACTGCTATAAAATGATGCCCTTCGGCCTAAAGAATGCTGGAGCCACATTCCAGAGACTGGTCAACAGAGTCTTTGAGGGATAACTTGGAAAAAACATGGATGCATATGTTGACAACATGATAGTCAAGAGCCTTCGAAGAGCCGACCACATCAAGGATCTGAAAGAGTTATTTGATGCCTTGAGACACCACCAGATGAAACTAAACCCTGCTAAGTGTACCTTCGGGGTGACCTCAAAAAAATCTCTCAACTTTCTGGTCACCTAGCAAGGAATTGAGGTCAATCTGGATAAAATCAAGGCTGTCATTAACATAGGGCATCCAACCAACAAGAAGCAAGTATAAGAACTCACAGATCGGATAGCCTCTCTCAGTCGCTTCATGTCTAGGTCAGCTGAAAGGTGTCTCCCTTTTTTTAAAATGTTGCGGCAGTCAAATCGCTTTCAGTGGACCAACGAATGTCGGTTAGCCTTCAAAGCACCGAAGACGTACCTGAAGATTCCCCCTTACTTGCTAAGCCTTTAGAAGGAGAGTCTATGTACTTGTATCTGTCCGCATCGGACGAGGCTGTGAGTTTCATCCTTGTTCGGATTACAGAGGACAACCAGCAAAGGCCGGTTTATTACATCAGTAAGGTACTGCACGACACCGAGACAAGGTATCCTAAGATGCAGAAGCTTATCTACTCCCTAATTGTAGCAGCCAAGCGACTGCGGCCCTACTTCCAAGCGCATCCAATCATCGTCCTGACCGATCAACCTCTCAAGGCAATCTTCAAGAGCCCCGATACCTCGGGTCGGCTCGCCAAGTGGGCCGTTAAGATTGGCGAATTTGACATCTTCTTCCAGCCTCGGTCGGCCATGAAGGCTCAGGTGATCGCCGACTTCATAGCAGAGTGTACCTGAAGACAGTGGACACCCCTGCAAATGGCCGACATACTTGGGGATGATACTATCGAAGGGTCAGACCCTGCTCGGACACTCCACGTGGACGGGGCGTCTAACCTTACAGGTTGCAGAGCAGGATTAATCATGGCCGACTCCGATGGACAGAGCTTGGAGTATGCCCTACGCTTCATATTCCAAGTATCAAATAACCAGGCGGAGTATGAAGCCCTCCTCACGGGACTGAGGATGGCTGACAAACTAGGCATCAGTCGAATCAGAGCCTTCCCGGATTTCCAGCTAGTGGTCAACCAGATGAGAGACGAATTTGAGGCAAGAGATCTGACCTTGGCCAAGTACTTGAGTAAAGTGCAAAACCTTGTGGCTCGACTCAAGTTTTTTGAAATCATTGACATACCCCGGTATGAAACTCCCGGGCGGACGCCTTATCACGGCTGGCCACTGCCATCACTGATTCCTCCAATCGGGCTTTCGTGGAGCACTTACAAAGCCCAAGCATTACCGAAGAGATATCGGGAATCCATCAAGTGGAGCGAGAGGCTAATTGGATGGACCCCATCCTCGCATTCCTCAATAAAGGAACCCTGCCAGAAGATAAGGCCGAAGCCAAGCATGTGCGCTGGATGGCCTCGAAGTACATCATCCTCGACGGGACCCTCTATAAGCGATCATTTACGCAACCACTGCTCAAGTGCCTGAGACCGTCGAACGTCGATTACGCACTTAGAGAGGTGCATGAAGGCATATGTGGCGACCACATGGAAGGTAGATGCTTGGCCTACAAGATCATCCAACAAGGCTATTACTGGCCAACCATCCAGAAGGACGCTGCAGACTTTGTTAAAAGGTGTGATGCATGCCAGAGGTATTCCAATGTTCTAAGGCGATCAGCTAGTCAGCTAACCCCACTGACAGCCCCCTAGACATTCGCACAGTGGGGAATGGACATCCTCGGGTCATTTCTCCCAACATCCGGACAACGAAAGTTTCTAATTGTAGCCATCGATTACTTCACCAAGTGGGTGGAAGCTAAACTACTGGCATAGATTACCGAAGCCAAGGTGGAGAGCTTCGTCCGTAACTGCATCATCTATCAGTTCGGCATACCACAGGCAATCATCAGTGACAATGGGCGACAATTTGATAATCTGAAGTTTCGGGATTTCTGCTAGCACTATCATATCTCCTACTGGTTGACTTCAATCGGACACCCCCAATCCAACGGGGAGGCCAAAGTCACCAATTAGATGATTCTGCATGGCCTGAAGACCCGACTGAATGATGCCAAAGGGTTTTGGACCGAAGAACTCCACTCGATACTCTAGGCCTATTGGACTACCTCCCGCATGGCAACTAGGAAAACTCCGTTTAATCTCACCTACAGGAGCGAGGCGGTCATACTAGTGGAAGTCTCCTTGCAGTCCCTTCGGATTGATCTTTTCACCGAACCAGCCAATTCTAAATAGAGAAGGGTTGACCTCGACTTACTCGAAGAGACCCGACTCCAAGCAGACCTGAGGATGGTGACCTATCATTAAAGAATGGCCAGATATTATAATTCTCGAGTCAAGGCTCGAAGCATCCGGGTCGGAGACTTGGTTCTGCGGAGATCAGAGATATCTAGGCCAACTGAACAAGGAAAGCTCTCCCCCAACTGGGAAGGACCCTATCGGGTAGTCAAAATGATCCGGACCGGAACTTACCGACTCGAGCATCTAGATGGACGGCAAGTGGCACGTCCTTGGAATGTAGATAACCTTCGCAAATATTATCAATAAAGACAGCAATTTACTCTACAAAAGTCCGACCTTGATCAGCAAAGGCTCTGGTATAGCCCACTCAAGTTCGACCCCGATCGGCAAAGGCTCTAGGGCAGCCCACTCAAGTTCGATTCCGATCAACAAATGCTCTAGTGTAGCCCACTCAAGTTCGATCCCGATCAGCAAAGGCTCTAGTGTAGCCCACTCAAGTCCGATCCCGATCGGCAAAGGCTCTAATGTAGCCCACTCAAGTCCGACCCCGATCGGCAAAAGCTCTAGGGCAACCCACTCAAGTCCGATCCCGATCAGCAAAGGCTCTAGTGGAGCCCACTCAAGTCCGATCCTGATAGGCAAAGGCTCTAGTGTAGCCCACTTAAGTTCAATCCCGATCGGTAAAGGCCTAGTGTAGCACACTCAAGTCCGATCTCGATCGGCAAAGGCTCTAGTGTAGCACACTCAAGTCCGACCCCGATCGGCAAAGGCTCTAGGGCAGCCCACTCAAGTTCGATCCCAATCGGCAAAGGCTCTAGTGTAGCCCACTCAAGTCCGATCTCAATCGGCAAAGGCTCTAACGTAGCCCACTCATGTCCGATCCTTATCGACAAAGGCTCTAGTGTAGCCCACTCAAGTCCGATCCCGATCGATAAAGGCTCTAGGATATCCCACTCATGTCTGATCTCGATCGGTAAAGGCTCTACGGCAGCCCACTTAAGTCTGATCCCGATCGGCAAAGGCTCTAGTGTAGCCCACTCAAGTCCGACCCAGATCAGCAAAGGCTCTAGTATAGCCCACTCAAGTCCGACCCCGATCGGTAAAGGCTCTAGGACAACCCACTCATGCCCGATCTCAATCGGCAAGGGTTCTAGTGCAGCCAACTCAAATCTGACTTCCGTCGGAAAGCACTTTGTGGGATCCTTAAATACCTAAGGTATTTCCCTACAAACAGCTAGTTCGAAGATCCCTTAGAAACAATTCTTAAGGAGATGGGTTCGGACTAAGCCGACCTCTCGACACTAAAAAATATTTCTTATAAATGGTTAAGTTAAAAGCCGATGGGGTGCTCGGCAATCCCATAAAGGGCCATTGGTCGGCCACCTTCTTCAGACAGGAATAGCCCATTCAAAAAAAAAAAAGAAAACACAACAACAACAGTAAGACAAAGCAGAAGATGAACATCAAGATGTTATTTCATTGATCAAAAACTTTGTACAAGATATAGGCAGACTTTTACAGCTGGTTTTAAGTCTTGCCAAGAATTTACAAAAGAGGAAGATATGTCCCACTCGCCTTCGACCTCTTGCACCGCATCCGGAGCCTCAACCAAGTCCTTCGTCGATCCTGAATCGGTAATGGTTTGGGCATCGATCCCGGTGTCGGCTGGGCCCTCTTTTTCTTCCGACGGGTGCGTCAGCTGTATTGCGGACAGGTCCAACTCCGAGAAGGTTTCGGCCACCTTCTTCAAACAGTCGTCGAAACCATAGTGGCGCAGTACAGGCCCCCGATCAATTTTTTATTTTAGGAAAACGGATCATTGGGCGTTAGGAAACGATCCTAAGCTAGGTTCAAACTAGTCCAAATTATTTTTCCAATTTTTTTTTTCAAATGAACTCCTTTTTTTTTCATATTTTTTCTCTTTTTTTTATAATAATAAACCCATACTACTTTTTTCTTTTTCTTTTTCTTTTTTTTTTTTCTTGTTTCTCACGGTCTTTTTTTTTTTTTTTTTATTCCCTTCCTTATTTCCCAACAAAAATGAAAGTCGGCAGGGAGGCACCTTGCTTTAAAAAGTGTGCAGCCCCTTTTCCTTGCTTGTACGATCGTGCAAGGCTCTTCCTTGTGCTCTGACGGGCGTGCGGAACAGGGGATTGGCATCCCGGAGCAGTGCCAGCTGGATACGGAAGTCCGCCTGCTCGGAGATCCCCATCTGGATCTTCATCAGCTTGTCGATGGTCACCGGACGCTTGAGTTCTGCACGATCTCATGGACGAAACGCTGGAAGGGGAGCGTTCGGATGGGGAGCCCCGCGCTCTTCGGATACTTGCAGGTCTCCAACAGAGCCACCGTGCCAGGGCGGCAGCGATGGGGTTTCTTCACGGAAACAGGGATAAGATTCCCATTCCTATCCCATGCACCAGGGCCTACTGCTACAACTTTTCCATAGTTCAACTTGGTGGTCTTTTCAGGGAGCAAGATTCCAGAATTGGTCTTGGAAGGAGGGACGATCTTCTCAACGAGAACGTGATTGAGGGAAGGAATGAGACGCTTGGCCATTGGCAACGATTGACGAGAAGTTTGGAGAGTTGTTTCTTCCTCGGAGGGGACGATGGCTCTCAGCGACGGAAATAGGGGCGGTTAGGAACGGGCTAATTGACGAATTTTGGATGCCTGTCGTTGGTTTGATTACAGGCTCAGGGAGTTGATTTCTCACGGAAGGAAGTAGTAACAGGGAATAGAAGGAAGAGAGCGGGAGAAGAAAGAAAGCAGAGAGAAAGAGCATCCGGAGGAAGATTATCAAAGGAAAGGAGAGGAGGGGGAGGAGACGGGATAACATCCAAAACCTTTTCTTAATAATTCATCGCTCACTAATCTTAACAATGAATAAATATGTTAAATAATAAATTAATTTAAAATATCCGGTATCCTGATCAAATATTCTTAATAAATTCAAATTATTTATTTTTAAAAAATAAATTAATATAATAGAAATAAAGTAAATCCTAAAAATAAATAATCAAGCTAACCGATAAAATTAATCATAAAATTTTAAGATACCTAATCCCTCGTCCATCCATAAAAATATATTTATCATGTTGTATATTTCGAAATTTGTGCTGCATCAACATTTGGACTGCATTGATTTCAGGATCTTGGGCCCCCAGGATTTGGACTGGGCTGGGCTTCAGGTTCTGGGCAGGCTTCTGGGTTGTGCTGGTTCAGGTTTTAGAGTGTGCTGGGCTTCAGGTTCTTAGTTGGGCTTCAGGTTCTGGGCTGGGCTGCTTCAGATTCTGGGCCGATGTCCCCATCATTTTCCTTGAGTTCTCTGGGCCAATGTCACCATCATTTCCTTTGAGATGGGGAGAACTCAGACGGATTTCTTTGAGGTGGGGAGAACTCGACGGGGAAATGATGTGGGGAGAACTCGACGGGGAAATGATGTGGAGAGAACTCGATGGATTTTCCTTGAGGAATCCTTTAGGTGGGGAGAACTCGACGGATTTCCCTTGAAGTGGGGAGTTCTCGACGGATTTTCCTTAAGGTGGGGATGACTCCAGGATGCACCACGTGATCTGGAGACTGAAACTTTTTATTTTTTGTAAATAAATTAAAAAATTTGAAATTGATCATAACATAACCTAAACTTGCTCTACCAAATTTGGCATAGTACATACCCTCGATCAATTTTTTATTCTAGAAAAACGGATCGTTGGCCGTTAGGAAATGATTCTAGGCTAGGTTCAGACTGATCCAAATTATTTTTTCTTTTTTTTTTTTTTTCCGAATGAACTCTCTTTTTTTTTTTTTTTTTCCCATATTTTTCTTTTTTTTTATAATAATAAACCCATACTATTTTTTTTTTTTTTTTTCCTTGTTTCTCATGGTTTTTTTTTTTTTTTATTCCCTTCCTTATTTCCCAACTGAAATGAAAGTCGGCAGGGGTGCCTTGCTTTAAAAAGCGTGCAGCCCTTTTCCTTGCTTGTACGATCATGCAAGGCTCTTCCTTGCGCTTTGACGGGCGTGCAAAACAGGGGATCGCCATCCCGTAGCAGTGCCAGCTTGATACGGAAGTACGCCTGCTCGGAGATCCCCATCTGGATCTTGATCAGCTCGCCGACGGTCACCGGACGCTTGGAGTTCTGCACGATCTCACGGACGAAATGCTGGAAGGGGAGCGTTCGGATGGGGAGCCCCGTGCTCTTCGGATACTTGTAGGTCTCCCGCAGAGCCACCGTGCCAGGGCGGCAGCGATGGGGTTTCTTCACGGAAACAGGGATAAGATTCCCATTCCTATCACGTGCACCAGGGCCTACTGCTACAACTTTTCTATAGTTCAACTTGGTGGTCTTTTCAGGGAGCAAGATTCCAGAATTGGTCTTGGAAGGAGGGTCGATCTTCTCAACGAGAACGTGATTGAGGGAAGGAATGAGACGCTTGGCCATCGGCAACGATTGACGAGAAGTTTGGAGAGTTGTTTCTTCCTCGGAGGGGACGATGGCTCTCAGCGACGGAAATAGGGGCGGTTGGGAACGGGCTAATTGACGGATTTTGGATCCCTGTCGTTGGTTTGATAACGGGCTCGGGGAGTTGATTTCTCACAAGAGGAAGTAATAATAGGAAACAGAACGAAGAGATCGGGAAAAGAAAGGAAGCAGAGAGAAGAGCAGCTGGAGAAAGATTATCAGAGAAAAGAAGGACCAGAGGAGAGGGAGGAGAGGATACGGGATAACACCCAAAATCTTTTCTCAATAATTTATCATCATTCGCTAGTTTTATTCATGAACAAATTTCTTAAATAAATTAATTATCTGATATCCTGATCAAATATTCCTAACAAATTCAAACTACTTATTTTAAAAAACAAACTAATCCAATAGAGATAAAGTAAATTCTAAAAATAAATAATCAAACTAGAGAACCGATAAAACTAATCCTAAAATTCAAGATACCCAATTCCTTGTACACCCATAAAAATATATTTATCATGTTGTGTACTTCGGGATTTGTGCTGCATCAAGATTTGAGTTGCATCGACTTCAGGATCTTGGGCCCCCAGGGTTTGGGCTGGGCTGAGCTTCAGGTTTTGGGCAGGCTTCTGGGTTGGGCTGGCTTCAGGTTTTGGGCAGGCTTCTGGTTTGGGCTGGCTTCAGGTTTTATTTGGTCGTAGCTCGCTGTTCCGGCCTCCTCCATTTTATCGTTGAAGTCGGCTGAGGCCTTGTATTCTACTATGACGTCACAGACCTGCTCCTATGTCAACTCCTTCGCCTCCTTCAGCTCGATCAAATACTTTCTCGCCAATGCCTTGTAAGACCACGCGCTCCTTTCTGCGTTGATGGACTGTCCCTCATTAGACAGCCGACAGGTCAAGGACTTGATCATTTCCTTCTTCTTCTTTAGCTGGGCTTCCCGCGTGGTCTGCTGGGTTTGCTGGTCCTCTGCCTCTATCTTCAATGACTCGACTTTGACCAAACTAGTCGAAAGTCTCTCCTCAGCAGCCTTCTACGAAGCCAATGCCGATGCTTTGGTCGCATTCAGTCCTTCGGCCTCCCCAGCCGAGGCCATTGCCGCATGGACCATCTCGCCGAGGCCCTTGTCCATCATCGAGACCTCGTTAAGGAGCTACAGGCAACGGACCATGTTAGTCATGTACAAGAAGTGAAAAGAAGAAGGGAAAAAACGAAGGGATAATAGAAGTACCTTCAGCAAACTGAGGTAGGTGCCTCTCGCCACCTTTTTCATCTTATGCCTGCTCGTCTCATCCCAATCAACATTGGTGATGGCCCTCTTTAGTAGGTCTCTGGCCTACTGGGGGTTGTGAAGAGCATGTCAGCGTTGATAGGTGTCGTGGCTGACCTCTTCAGCCTCTATCTCTTCGACTGCCTCTTTCTTCTTACCTATGGCGCGGACCACCTCCATCTGCTTGGCTGATGGCGAGGCCAGGGTCGTCCCCACTTCGGTCGGCTCTGAAGGGTCCAGCTTCGGTCGGACGGCCGACTCCCCAACTGTAGGCAGAGGTCTCGACGCTCTGGCCGCTAATTGCTTTGATAGAGGCATATTGTCCTCATCGGAGCCCGACAACACGACGATTGCGGGCTATTCTTCGCCCGTCGTTTCTGCTGCCTGCCCATGGTCGGCTCCGCGGACTGGACGACCCTCTTCCTCGTGGCCCGCTCTGCTATTCTTGCACGATCCGGCTTCATTTTTCCTCCTATTACAAAAACAAGATCAGAGTAAGGAAAGAAAAAATGTAGCTAACATAACCAAAAGGCTGACGGCAACGACTCCTACCCTACCTAAATGTTCATGACAGCTGATTCCGGCCAAGTGGAGGCTGTCCTCTCGAAGCAGCCCCTTCACCATGGTGATGCCAACTGTTTCCAACTCGTTAAAGTCGACTTGATCGGCCATCAAGACCGCCCTCCCTCCGTCAGCTGTCGGCCTTGGTTCCCCCCATGACGGGTTGAATCCCTAAGGCCGAAGACTATGAATAAAGAACTTCGACTTCTACCCATGAATAGCCGATGGAAGACCCCCAATTATCTTCCGCCCAGGATGGGGGCTGAACACCCACCACTCCTCGCTCCGGAAGTCCTTCTTGAGGACAAAAAAAGTTTACAAAGAGGGAGGTCCTAGGTTCTACCCCAACCCTCTGGCACAGAACCACGAAACAGTTGATGGCCCGAATACTATTCGGGGTTAGCTGCGCAGGAGTGACTCGGTATAGGTTGAAGACCTGGACGAAGAAATTATATAGGAAAAATTGGAGACCGGCCTTTAGGTGGTCCTCGTACATCGGGAGGGCTCCCGGGCTTGGCAGCCAGGTCACCCTCCCTTCTCGGTCCAAGACGGTGATGTGAAGGGTGGAGGGGATGTTGAACGTAATCCTAAAAGCCTCTACCCGATCTCGTGTTAGTTCAGACTGGACCTGGTTGGGACCCAGTCCCTCTACCCTAAGGCTGGAACTCTGGCTACCGAGGCCATTGTTAAGGGGCTTCGATGAGAGAGGCACTAACCTGAAGGCTGGGTTTTCTAAAAGGTTGAAGATGCTGGAGTGAGCCAAAATCTCTCTCCAAAGGCGAATGCGGCAAAGGCTTTGCCCACAGTCTTAACATCGCCTTATATAGACTGAAGAAAGTACAGTCTGGCCATGATCCGCGTGATCGCCGGATTAGCGATGGGGGGCTCACCCCCAGTGCAGCAGCAACCGCTCAGATATCGTCACATCACTCAAATCACCTCTGAAGTCTGACAGCCGAGCAAGCTGGGTTGGCTGCTCATTATTATGCCCCTTTTGCATTAATTGCCACTCCCTTTGCTTCCACTGCGGGATCGACACCTGTCCCAGGCATGAGCTTCTCGGGTGGGAAGTGACCGAACGTAGAACACCTGATTAGATCCGCAATCCTCACTAAAATGAATGCAATCAATGAGAGAATGATGCTCTCACCCTTCAAAGCTACAGGCCCTCCCGAAGACCAAGAGCAAGGGGGCAACTGTTATACACAACCGGCCTCGCTCCAAACCAAACTGGGTCCGACCGATCCACCAGAAGTTCGAATGATCCACCAGAGGTCTGACTAACCCGCCAGGGGTCCGACCGACCCACTAGAGGTCTGACCGACCTGCTAGAGGTTTGACCGGTCTTTCAGCTAGGTCTGACTGACACACTTCAGCCAGGCCCATATCGATCCAAAATGGGCCGCTCCAAGGATGGCCTGGAGGTCCCAGAGGCCCCTTCCAGCTAGTACAAGAATTTTGTTACAATAGATTCCTGACATCTCGGTGCCATTACTCCATAGATTCCATGGCGTCATTCCCTCATGGTGCCACCTGGCCCGTCGTTACTCTGCAAATCCCACGATGCCATTTTCTTTTGGTGCCACATGGCCACTACTAGATTCTGGCAAAGTTCTGCACCTATATAAGGTAAAGGGGGGACCCCAAAATAGAGAGGCTCTTCTTTTTCCACAAGCTATCTCCTTTGTGATTCCTCCATTCTGTTGCTCTAAGTCTTCCACTGACTTAGCCATCGAAGTGTCCCCTACCGAAACACCACCAGCCCATGAGACCTTTTTTGCAGGAAATAGGAGACGCGTGCTCCAACAAGCCCGGTCGAGATCTGTTGCCGCTGAATCTCCCGGACCAGGCTTCCTCGACCAGGCTTGCTAGAGTGTGCATCTCTCAGTTCCTACAAAATAAGTTCCATGGGCCGGTGGTGTTCCGACGGGGGACACTCCGATGGCTAAGTCAGTGGGAGACTTGGAGCAACAGAATGGATGAATCACAAAGGAGGTAGCTCATGGGGAAGGAAGAGCCTCCCTACATCGAGGTCCCCTCTTTACCTTATATAGGTGCGGAACTTTGCCAGAATCTTGGTAGTGGCCGGGTGGTAATATGAGGAAATGGCGTCGTGGGATCCATAGAGTAACGGTGGGCTAGGTGGCACCAGAAAGGAATGGCACCATGGGATCTGCGGAGTAATGGCGTCGAGATGTCAGGAATTTATTATAACAGAATTCGGGTACCAGCTGGAAGGGGCCTCTAGGACCTCCGGTCATCCTTGGAGCGGGCCATTTTGGACCGATATGGGCCTGGCTGAAGTGGGTTAGTTGGACCTAGCTGAAGGGTCGGTCGAACCTTTGGCTAGTCGGTCGGATCTCTGATGGGTCAGTTGGATCCCTAGCAGGTCGGTCGGATCTCTGGTGGGTCGGTCAGACCTCTGGTGGATCAGTCGGACCCAGTCTAGTTCGGAGGGAGGCTGATTGTGTATAATAACGGTATTATTATAAATAGCTGACATACCATCCATCTTGCTATGGATAACGTATTTTCATCCCGTGATGCACTGTATATTACATTAACAGTGCCTTGTCATATTCCAGAGAGACGTATGAAAGTTGTCCGGCTCCAAAATAGATGACATGGTAATTACCCATGATGATATCATCCTTTACATTAATAAAATTGTACCTATTATGAGATACTTCTATTATCTCAGATATATCTTCGGAATGTAATTTTAGAGGTCGCTAATCCATTTACTGATATATCAGCCATGCCAAGGTAATTCCAAACCTAGTCGATGCTATTTTTTTTTTTTTGGGCATGCCTTTTGTTACATGACCGGTCTTTATAATTTTAAATGTCAGTCATCCAGCATGCAAAAATGGTCATTTTGTGTAGATAGAATGACATCAATTGATTTCTCTCTATATGAAAGTAGATGGGGGCTAAAATTTGATGCTCGCAACAGTACAATTAACAGGCTGATATTCTCAGAAATGTACGGTTCCTCAACCGTCCACTATAAATAGTTAGAACTTCAAGGATCCCAGCTAAGCAATTCATTTCACTCACTACTTTCCTTATGTTCTGAATAGTTGGCTTGAACATTGAAGGATTCTTGCTGGAACCATTTCGATTGTGGACTTTTTGCAAGTCACTCCATTAAAGACTCCTGTCAATCAAACTTCTTCTCTGCTCTCGAACTAGATATTTGCAGCAATAATACCATATAGAATTCAAATTTATCAAGAAAGGCATCTTCAAATTCTTCGGGGCCATTGTATAATGGTCCGAGTTATATTTTATAATTTATCCAAAAAAACAATACATTTGACAATCCACTGGTACAATCAACATGCTCTGTGCCCTTTGTTGCCTAGGTGGCTTTCCAAGAGGGAGATGAATTGGGATTATAAAAACTTTAGCATGTATGTGCAATTTAAAATCCTTTTAGTATTGTGGTGAATTATGCAATGCAGAAGCAAACAATTAAACACAAACAAGGAAATCACAAACACAAGAGATTTAGAGTGGTTCGGAGCAACCCGCTCCTACGTCCACTATCCAAGGACTACTTAGAATTTCCACTATATCCCCAAAATGGAATACAGTCAGATTGTTTTACCTGGATCATAATCCAAACCCAACTCCCTTTGGTTTTTACACTAGGCTCACCAAAGAAACCCACTCTTAGTTTTATACCGGGATCACCAAGAATTCAACTTGGTTTTGCAACGAGCTAACCAAGAACCCAAACAAAAATAAAACAAGCAAACAATGCAACACAAAATACAAACTCCCAAAGAGTAGATGGTTGCCGTTTTATCTCGTATTGGTATAGCTCTAAGGCTTCAAGATGTGCTCTTCAAAGCTCTTTCTTTTCTTCAAAAGATGTCTCAAGAGTTGTAGTAGATTGATCTTGAATCCCTCTTGAGTGTAAAAAATAAAGCTCACTTGATTCCTTAAAAGATATTCCTTTGAAGCTCTCTTTTTCTTCTCTAACTCCAAAACTAATTCATTCCTCTATCTCTTCTTTTCTTTTGAATTTGATCCATCATATATATGTTTTGGAAGTGTTCCCATGTTATTTTGACCGTTAAAATGCCTTGGAAATTGAAATATGACCATTTGGAACCGTTAGAATGAAGAAAAATAATTTCTACAACTAGCCGTTGGAGTGCTAGAACCCGGTGGCTCGAAGTCTCAAATAACCCAAACAAAAGTTCTGGACGAGTCGGCTCGAACTTTCGAAATAATTACAGTTCTGTCATTCTGGAGTCATTTTGATTGAATAATTACAGTTCTACCATTCTGAAAGAGTCGTCTCTTGCTCCATGAGTCGGCTCGAGCTGAACTTCTTCAAATACTTCCAAACCACTTCAAACTTCTTTCAAATCACTTCAAACATCTTCTAAACCTATGATACACTACAAAAACAATCTTTACAAGGATAATTAGTAACATAATCATGCATCAATGTTTTGTAATCATCAAAATCAATCCTATGTCAACACCCTTATTTTTTTTAGTAAACCATTGCATTCAAATTATTGATTTAACATGAATGCAACCAAGGAAGTCCAAAAGAACTATATCACGAAACAACCTTAGGATATGCCCCAGGTCGGTCCACAAAACAGAGCCCGAGTGATGAGCAACGTATGAGGCTATCCAGTCAGCTGCCGAGTTAGCCTCCCTATACACATGTCTAATAATAGCGGAGTTACAACCCTGAAGGAGAGGGTGCACTGACCTGGATCTTCTAGACTCCTAAATCCAGGCAATGACAATAGCAGAGTCACCATCTACAATGAGGTGGTCGACCTGCAAAACCATCCGAGCATAAACTATTCCAGCCCAAGCACCCCGGAGCTCCGCGACCAGGATAGTTAGCTGAATGAGATGGTGGCCCCTTGCTGCAATGACATCGAGACCTGGGCCATGGATGACAAAGCTAGCTCCCCTGTGAGTATCCAAGACACTGCCGTCGAAGTTGACCATGACGAAGTTCAGAGATGGGGGCTCCCAAGAGATGAAAATCCTGCAAGGTGCTCGAGGAGTGGCATGGATGCCCCAGATCTCCGAAGACGTCACGATCGACCTCAGATACTCATCATCATGACTCTGAGCTATCTCCACAACAAATCTAGCAGAAGGGTTTGCGGAGTTAAAGACGATCTCATTCCTAGTGAGCTAGATGTGATACACAGTGTAGGCAATGAGAGTGGTAGCAGCATGGCCCGTGGCTGGGTGGAGCAAACCCAAGAAGTAATCAATATAATCTGCCACATGCATGAATAATAGTTGGAGACCAGCCATCCTCCAAATATGGACAGCTCTCATCCACCCGCCCTCACACTGGGCAACACGAAGGGACACATATCCCTCTAGAGCTAAGGAGAGCTCTAGTGGGTAGACATTCTCACACAACTTTCCATAAAAATAGGCTCACTCTAGGGTCGGTCCGAACTCTCCAAATCCAGGCAAGATCAAGAGTCCACTGAGGAGCTTGGCTGAATAGGGGAAGAAGATCAGATGTGGCAGCTCTAGGAATAGCTGATGTCCTCCACACCCTGGTGTCAGTGCAAGCATGTACAGGCAGTGGAATTAATAAAATCCGGGCTCCTATGATATCCCCGAAAATATGAGTAACCTATGCTGGATTCCACTGCAAGGCATCCATATGCAATAGGTCAGAAATGGATGGAGAGTCCACAGTGTCCATAGCAATGAATGTTGGCCAGCATGATAGAGGAACATTTGCTATCCAAGGGTCAGACATGAAGCTTATAGTTGTGCCATTCCCCAAAACCCAGCTGGTGTGGGGGAGGGCAACATGGGCAATAGACATGATTGCTCTCCAAATGGCAGAATACCTTCGAGGAGATCTATAGACCTCATCAAGGCACAAGAGGCCATATCTATATCTCATCATCCCTGTCCAAAGGCTGTCTGGACATAACAAGAATCTCGTGACATGTCTAGCAAACAGGACTTCCCGCATCAAGATGAGGGAGTGGATACCTAGCCCTTCGTCTTGTGGGGCTAGCATACCATGTCCCAACTAATAAGATGGATGGGCCACCGAGCAGAAGTCGAACCCCAAAGGAAAGCCTGAATGACTTGGTCCAATTTGAGAACCACTGATTTCGGGATGACAGCATGAGAGAGCAGATAAACCGGTAAAGATGTAAGCACCGACCTGATTAGGATGATCCGCCCCATAAGAGAAAGAGATTTGCCCTTCCATCCTTGCACCCTATCTTGGACCTCCTTTACTAGGTGATAACAATCGGTCTTAGCCAATCTACCCCCGGTAATAGGGATTCTCGGGTAATGTAATGCACCTCGCTGCTCAATAATCCCAAGGATCTCCTTGAAAGAATGCCTTAAAAGGGTCAGGATCTTCGGGCTGAAGCGGACCTCGGATTTTGATAATTAACTCTCTGCCTAGAAGCAAGGCAGTAGTCGTCAAGAATTGTCTTGAAGTCCTAAGCACACAGGACAGTGGCACGATCCAGGAGTAGACAATCATCTGCAAAGAGAAGATGTGAGATGGGATCGGCCTTAGGGACCGAGACATATGGCTGAATACCCAACCCATGTGGTGCGACCCACAAGGCTCGCGAAAGAGCATCAGATTAAAGAATGAATAGGTATAGAGATAGAGGACAACCTTGATGAAGGCCAACATTAGAGACAGAATTTTGAAGGAGTGTCATTGATGAGAATCACGGAAGAGGGATTGATAATACAAGCAAGAACTCGAGAAATCTAGCAAGAATGAAAGCCAAAGTCGACCAGAGCCTTCTCGAGAAAGGACCAGTGCGTGCGATCATAAGCCCACTCCATGTCCACCTTAATGGTCATCAGGCTATGGTAGGCGGATGTCCTGCGGAGATCATATATAAATTTTAATGCAATAAGCAGATTATCATAGATAGACCTGCCCTCCATGAAAGCTCCCTGCTCTAAGCTGATCAGAGTAGGAAAGATCAGCTACATCCTATTGACCATGATTTTAGCACAAAGTTTATACATGGTATTGCTTAGATTGATGGACCGAAAATGGCTATGCTCTAAAGCATCCCGGTGCTTAGGGATAAGAGTTATAATAGTTTCCTTCTAGGAGTCTGGCATCATACCGTAATAGAAGAACTCTTGGATAGCAGCAACCATCTCCTCCTATACAGCACTCCAAAACCTCCTAAAGAAAATGGGTGGAAACCCATCCGGGCCAGGGGCTTTGTATTCAGCCATAGACCCTAAGGTGTCATGCACCTCAACCTCAGGGACAGATTGATCAAACTGGAGTTCTCCTGGTCTGACTCCCTAACCAAGGGAGGAGGAGAGCGAAGAGTGGGAAGGTCTCCCAAATGAGTCGTCCATCGAGATCTAAAGAATTGAACAAGCTCTCTCCTGATGTCCTCATCATCCTCCACCCAAGGTCCTTCAGCAGTCTGAAGAGCCCTGATCCGGTTCATGTGTATTCTAACAACAATAGCTTGGTGGAAGAATCTGGGTTCCTGTCACCTTGATCCATTGAGCTCTAGATTTTTGCATCCAGAAAGTCTCATGCTGAAGGAGTAAGGATCGATGAATGGATAACTGACTCTGTAGATCAATCAAGTCATGGTCATAAAGCCCCCTCTCCCTGACCTCCTGCTCCTGAAGATCAAGAATAGTCTTCTCCATAGCTGCTAATATGGAGAAAATATTTTCCACCTCCTCTCTGTTCCAACACCTGAGCCGCCTTTTAAGAAGCTCCAGTCTACGGGTAATTCGGTATCTAGCATTACCCTGCATAGGCAACTCCACACCTCCCTCACAATCTCCTATGATTGGGGCAGGCCAGCCTGAATGGAGAGTGACAGGAGACCATCATTTTAGTTGAAAGAAGATTGGGCAGTGATCCGACCCAATCCTAGTCAGATGCCGGACCACATGAGCAGGATGCCACTGAATCCAATTAGAAGTCGCCATAATTTTATCTATTCTCTCCCACACCCTCGCCCTCCTTGAACGATTGTTGCACCAGGTAAAGTGGGGTCCAACAAAGTCCAGATCTAGCAAGCCATTATGATGCAAGAACTCCAAACACTCTCTGGATCTGATGTCCTCCATAAAGGGCCTTCCACCTCGCTTATCTTCAGGATGAGTGACACAATTGAAGTCCCCAGCAATGATAGTAGGAATACCCTGGTCAACCAAAGCAGTTATTTCCTCCCAGAGCCTCCTCTCCCTATAGTTATTATTGGCATAAATCCTAGACAAAAGCCAAGTTCACCCACTGGTTTCAGTCACTACAATAGGGACATGCTGAGAAGAATGATGGAAGACATCTACTATGGCAGCCCCCAATTCGCAAACCACAATAATCTCGCCAGACAAGCCTTGCGATTCAATTGCATAGAATCCCCAGTTGGAAGGAAAGCGCTGGCGGATCCATTCCAAGGATGCACCAGCAAGCCTTGTTTCAAGAAAAATATACAAGGAAGGATGGTGTAAATACCCCAGCCTTCGAAAATTTGGAAAGAAAGAGGGCTTTCCGGTCCCCCGAACATTCCAAATAATAATCCTCATAGAAATAATTCATAATGAAATGAGCTTTACCTTCCTACTTCCCAAAGAAAACACCCATCCATCTTCCATAGAGTCCCTTAATTCTCATTAGTCCCAGCAGGAACTCTTCCCTCTGAAGGATTTGAGCCCCCTAAGATCGCTGAAAACAAGGTCTTCTTCAGTTGACCGGTAGCCTCCACATGCCCATTGTCCAGGTTCTGACAGACCGACAAATTAGAAGATGGTTGCTAGAGAGGATTTTCCCCCACACTCTTCACCAGCCCTTGGCCTCCCAAAACAACCTCTGAACCCAAGAGATGCTCTCCTCCACATCATGGGACCACTGTGTTCTTACTCACGGACACCTCCAGAGTCCCCCCCCAACACCCAGCCGAGAAGAGTTTGAGGGTTGGGCCGCCCGCCCTCTAGCAAATACATCATCAATCAAAGACCCTCCCCCCTCCAAGACAGATCCTTCCTACATTCTCCACCCGCCACCGGTCGAACAAAGGTATAAAAGGATGGGGGAAGCCTCCGACCCATAGCCTTGACAGGGGGTGAATTCCCTCCCCCCTCTAATGGAATCAGGACCACCCCATCCCTAGAACAACACTCCCTCCTTAGTTTGACCCCTGCCGACACAAAAGGAAGGCTGCCTTTTTCCCCTAAGGAGCCCACAATAGAGACAGGAATGCCATGCTACAGAGAAGAAGCAGCAAGAGAAGTAGAGCCCTTATCACCCCCTTTTGTCCATCCCCCATCCATACAAGGTTTAGGTACACTAACATGAGAGATGGTAGTGGAAGCAGAGGAAACATAGGCCTTGGGGTTTGGAAGAGTCGGGAAGGCATTGGACACCACCTTGGGAGGGCTCCGAGCTCGCTTCAGGGACATCACCGAGGGATCAGCCATGAAGGCATCCTGCAGACCTCGTTCATCTTCCAGACCCAGGTCCATGGCTTCACTCAACTGGCCCAGGGCAGAGAAACCAATTTCCACCGCAGTCGCATCTCCCACACCATCAGCAGAACTTGTACCAGGCAATGACGGTGAGCCACCTTGGTGGGCTTCTGCCATCCGTCGAAGTCCAGCGGAGAGCTGGGAGGAAAGGACACATCCCTCGGAGAGCTCATAGCAAGGGAGGAGGAGACAGGATCCGAGGAGTCCGGACAGGGCTTCTTACCTTGCTCTGAGGAGTCTGTGCTCTTGTTTGATTGCATATGTCCTAGTAAAAGCATCCATCTATTTTCCAATATAAATCAGACATAATATTAGCATGAATTTGTGATGCTACACGTTCAACATCTTCTCATTGTTCGAGACAAGTGCATGGGGTGTGCGCCACTCTGTTAGAGCTATCAATGGATCGGATCTGGACTTGAGACCCATGGGTATTTATCTAATAGGTCCAGGTCTGGTACTAAATTTGGACTCGTTTACCCGGACCCGGACCCGTTTAGCTATAATTAAATGGATCCGGGTCTAGATATTAAATATCCAAACTCGGCAAACCCGAAACCTGATTATATAATATGGTATTATATATATTTATATATATTTATATATTAATATTATTATGAACCATTAGATTTTTTGATCTTACGATTCAAAATAAACTATAGTTTTTGTTACAGCCGTTACGATGATGTGGCGTGACTTAGATTCCGCCGGGCGTGATCTGAACAACGTGGAATTTTTTGGCAGAACGGGAACAGTCCAGCAAGGTCAGATGTAGCTCCACCACGGCCGAAGTCGAGGTCGGGCCGGGCCTTCCTGCTCCTTCGCCAGGTGTCCGCCCAGGACGGGTCCACCTCGGCCGAAGTCGAGCGCCCCTCTACTGCTCCTTCGCTAGGTGTCCGCCCAAGAGGGGTCTACCTCGGCCGAAGTCGAGCGCCCTGCCGCTCCGACAGGTGTCCGCCCAGGAGGGGTCTACCTCGGCCGAAGTCGAGCGCCCTGCCGCTCCGCCAGGTGTCCGCCCAGGAGGGTCCACCTTGGCCAAAGCCGGCGGCCCCTTGCTCCCTCACCGGGTGGCGCCCTGAGGCGATTCCACCTCGGTCGAGGTCGAGCCTGGCCTCCTTGCTCCTTCACCAGGTGGTGCCCGAACACGGGTCCACCTCGACCGAAGTCGAGTGCCCCTCTGCTGCTCCTTCGCCAGGTGTCCGCCGAGGAGGGGTCCACCTCGATCGAAGTCGAGCGCCCCTCTGCCGCTCTGCCAGGTGTCCGTCCAGGAGGGGTCCACCTCGACCGAAGCCGGCGGCCCCTTGCTCCCTCGCCAGGTGGCGCCCTGAGGCGATTCCACCTCGGCCGAGGTCGAGCCTGGCCTCCTTGCTCTTTCGCCAGGTGGCGCCCGGACACGGGTCCACCTCGGCCAAAGTCGAGCACCCCTCTGCTGCTCCTTCACCAGGTGTCCGCCCAGGAGGGGTCCACCTCGGCCGAAGTCGAGCGCCCCTCTGCCGCTCCGCCAGTTGTCCGCCTAGGAGGGGTCCACCTCGACCGAAGCCGACGGCCCCTTGCTCCCTCGCCGGGTGGCGCCCTGAGGCGATTCCACCTCGGCCGAGGTCGAGCCGGGCCTTCTTACTTCTTCGCCAGGTGGCGCCCGGACACGGGTCCACCTCGGCCGAAGTCAAGCGCCCCTCTGCTGCTCCTTCTCCAGGTGTCCGCCCAGGAGGGGTCCACCTCGGCCGAAGTCGAGCGCCCCTCTGCCGCTCCGCCAGGTGTCCGCCCAGGAGGGATCCACCTCGGCCGAACCCAGCGGCCCCTTGCTCCCTCGTCGGGTGGCGCCCTGAGGCGATTCCACCTCGGTCGAGGTCGAGCCGGACCTTCTTGCTCCTTCGCCAGGTGGAGCCCGGACATGGGTCCACCTTGGCCGAAGTCGAGCGCCCCTTTGCTGCTCCTTTGCCAGGTGTCCACCCAGGAGGGGTCCACCTCGGCCAAAGCCGGCGGCCCCTTGCTCCCTCGCCGGGTGGCGCCCTGAGACGGTTCCACCTCGGCCGAGGTCGAGCCAGGCTTTCCTGCTCCTTCGCCAGGTCAAGCCCGGACACGGGTCCACCTCGACCGAAGTCGAGTGCTCCTCTGTCGCTCCGCCAGGTGTCCACCTAGGAGGGGCCCACCTTGGCCGAGGCCGGCTACCCTGCATGGTGAGGCCACCGAGAAGCAGGAGCACGAGTTTCGAGACCGTCCCTTGAGCAGCACGCACCGCACCTCGAGAAGAGTGCCGGTACGGTCGGCAGCAACGTGCGAAACCTCGTTTACATTGGCACGACAGGTTCCACAGCCGAGAGACGAAGTCCTGGCAAGACAGGACCCGGTAACGGACGTTGTCAGGGTCTGGGAAGGAGAGCGCTCGCGCTCGGCCCAAGGTCTGGCCAGTGTCCTCCCTCTACCCTTTCCTCGCTGGGCTCGGCAAGCAAGGCAAGGAGGCCACCGGGTTCTTGGACCCGAAGGGGAAAGGGAAAAGAGAGAGGGAGAAGGAGGTGAAAGCGAAGATGGGGCCTCCCAAGGGCGGGAGGCCGAAGGTAGCATGATGGGATAAAAGGATGGGAACGGCGGACGACCAGGTAAAGGGGGAAAAAAGGCTGGAAAACGAGAAGGCATCGGGAGCAGGATCCAAGATCCCGAGAGGAGACCCTTGGCGCAAGCTCGGTGAAGGAACTTGGCCCGATTTCCACTCTTCCTGAGACATTTTTTGCTAACACAATCTCTAAGCCTTGGACTCCTTCGGGGGCCCGCCTTGGAGACTCTGTTCCATCTCGCCGTTTTCTAACTTGACCGTCGGAGCTCCCTCGCCGGGATCCCCGGCCAGGGTTTCTGACATTGTCTTGCAGGATCGAGAGCCCGGAGACCTCGAGGCGAGACGGTCTGATCTCGCCACCAGCTCTGAAGTTACAGGCCGCGGCGGCGAGATCGGCAACAGTTTTTAATATAAAAGGCCTTCAATTCAGCAGCGAAGCCCTAATTCTTTTCCATCGCCTAAATCCCTAATCTTCCCTATATCTCGATGGCTTGTAATGTTGCTATAGTTGTTAGCAGGTTATTATATCATTATGTTGTTACTTGCTTGTATTATTATGTTATAATAGGTTCTAGTTCAATCCTCTTATTTACTCAAAAAGAAGGATAAGAAGGCAATATTGGATTTCATGTACCTTGGTACTATCCATTCGAATCCGGGTTTGGGTCCGGGTCTAAAAACCCGAGATCTATTTAGGTTCGGATCTGATACTTCAAAACTGGACCTGTCGGGTATTCGGGTCCGGGTCTGAGTCTAATAGCTAAGATCAGGTTCGGGTCTGGATATCTGAGTTCCGACCCGAACCTGATCCATTGACAATTCTACACTCTGTCATGTATTTTTTTTAAAAAATATATTTAAAAAAAATTAAAATGGGTATCTAATTGATGCACGTGCCATGCACATTGTTGTTGGCCAATGCAGCGAAGCCGAGTTCAGCAACAAGACATGAAATATTGTTCGAGGCATTTTGCTATTTGGGGTAAATGAACCTAGTTGAAGAATGTTAAGTCACATAATATTTGTTCTAGAATGAATTTTACCGAGACGGTATTTGGTTTGGAAGATAGGAGATTTAGGACATGAAATAAAAATAGATGACTCCTATTCCAACTATTTGATTGGAAGAAGTTTCTTTCCAATTCCTATTATGAGATGAAATAGGATGATTCATTTCTTCCAAATTTCAATCTCGACTCTTTCTCATGAATTCAAATCTCATTCCAATTCCAATCATGAGCCAAATACTTCAAAAGGTATGACTATTCTGATTTCCATTTCTATTCATTCGAGTTTTAATTTCAGTCATGAACCAAACAACTCTAAAACCTATAACTTTGATGTGTTCCAAATTATTGCTTGCATTTGTTAATCTAGTTAGATTGGGTTGAACTAATCCTTCCACTTAATCCAGATTTTATATGTTGTTGCCTTTGGACACTTTTCTCCTAGCATTACTATGCCGGCATCTAATAGAATATTTCATATCCTACACTTAAACTAAAGATCATTGCCATATGATCACCAGAATTATGCTCTGCACATTTGATGCTTATCCACTTCAATTGCAGCACCTTCCGTTTATTTACTCAAGAGACATGTAGAATATCTTATTTATCAAAAAAATAAAATAACTACACCATGCATGAATCCATTTTTATCTGCCATTAGGATGTAAGATATCATAAAATGAACTACTCCTTACCAGCAAGCTGTTTAGACTTTGCTCAAAGCCAAGTTTGTAGAACTATGGATAATCTATTGTTTTCTCATCTGGATAATCAAGCCTCATGAGGAGTTTGTTTATTTAAATCTCAAAGGCCTGCAATGCCGGACACTCCTTAGGCTAAATCACAATTGGTATACGCACCAAGTAATTATGTGAGGAGAAGTTAACTAAACTCTTTCTGTTTTTCCTAAGGTTCATTTTTCTTAGTATACTGCAAGGGTGCAAGTCTGATACTCTGATTAAAGACGGAAGGTGTGACATTCGTTCTAATCCAAAGGGAATATTTAATTGTAAACAACGTATGCAAATATGTTGCGAAAACCATATGACCGTTCATGAAGCATGGAGCAGGCTTTGTTATAAGGAGTGCCGGTGGAACTCTATTAATTACTGGAGGGGTCAAAGTTTCTTATTCTACTCTACGACAGAATTATATACGGCATGGGAGGTACTAATTTATACCAGGCAGAGATTTAGAGCTTATTCCATTTGTTTAGAATACGATTAGATTGCTTTCGCATCCACTTTCTACTTGATGCGAAATTTATCTTTTGATGAATTATGCATGCATTCACCACAACAATACTTGTAAAAGACAACACTAAAAAAGATCTTTCTTGTTATAATATGTCGATTCGGCACAGGCCAATTATCGATTCAACCACTCATCAAGTTCCTTCTGAATTAGACATCTAAACCGGAGCACCCGTAGGAAACTACGGGGATAGACAAAGCAACGACCATGCCTTCGTCACACCGTAAGGTCAGTCTTTGCCCTTGATCGAAGATGTTAATCCCGAAGAGTTCTACCACGACCGACTATTGATCAGTCTCCTGCACACCGGTCAAAGAAGGCCAATCTGAAGAAGACTGGTCCGAAGACGATGCCAGCTTTGCTCCACAATCCATTCCGAAGGGAAAGACTCCGCCGCAAACGATAGAGGTGTCTTTGGCTTATCCCAGAGAGGACAAACCAAAGACATTACGCCAATTCAATGCCAATCCCTCCTGAAGAAGAGGTCCAAAAGCGAATCTCCGGTTGATCTCTAATCTTCGAACGTGATTACGGTGGTTACGATCGATCGCATGGCCACTACCTCCAATCGCAACTACATCTAGGTGGCCACGTAGCCACTAACTCCAACACCAATGATTCCAGATTGGCCAGAATCAATTGGCAACCACTTATGGTTATACGCAGCATAAAGTTAATCAACCACGTCTTAACCATAGGGAGGTAAGCCTAACTGCACACCGGCACGGCAACTATAAATACTGGTAAGAAGGGACACTCAAGGTATGCTACGTAAGCCTAGAAAAGAGAATACTTTCACCATCTTTTCTCCTCTTCAGAAAACTCTCCATTCTGTAGCTAGAACCTATCACTAACTTAGGCATCGAAGTGTCCCTCACCGGAGAAAATTCGAATAGGGACCTGTTTTGTAGTTATCCAGGGGAGCGAACCTACAATCCAGCAACTCCGCCCGGTCGACGAAGGTTCCACGTCAATATTTCTCGATACTAATAAGCATCGAAAAAAATCATCCCGATGCTTAAAAAAGCGTCGATAATATTGGAGTGGAGACAATTTTTTCCGACATTTTTTAAAAGCATCAAAAAAATTTCTGACACTTTAAAGCATCGGTATATTTCACATTATTGACACTTTAAAGCATCGGAAATATAGCATTTTACTGACGCTTTTAAAAAGCATCGGCAAAATTCAAATTGCTGACCCTTTAAAGCATCCAAAATTTGCCAATTCTTTAAAGTGTCAGAAATTTATCGATGTTTTAAAACATCGATAAATCTATTTTTTTAAAAAAATAAAATAAATATTTTTAAAATCAAAATCTGTATAAATTTTTTTTGAACCTGTATAATAAAATCATAATAATCATAAAATCACATTGCATGCATTCTTCACATCCAAATTAAAATTCTAAATATAAAGCTCATTACATTCCAATATAAGAAAGTTTGTTACAATCTAAAGTTTAACAAAATTAAAAAGTATATGAAATATAAGATATAAAATAAAAAAAGCTGAGATCAATGATCTGTAGGAGGAATGTCATCACCCTGTCTGCACGAATCTGATGCTCCAGAAGCCTATAAAAATATTTAAAATATTTAAGTTACAAAACTATGAATGACAATATATTATATAAATCATTGATTTAATAAAAGAATATATATTTAATAATATATATTTATCTAATGTGGAATAAATATCTGTATGACAGATGTAAGATGCTCAATATGTCTCTCATGGCATCCATCACTGCTCTATTGGCGGCATGGCTATGTCGCATCTCCTCTATCTCCTGTTCAAGTTTGTGAACACGTACATCCTGAGCAACATTTATTGCATCACATGTATATCTACTCACCACAGATAACTGAGTGAGAATGACTCCAACTCCATAACCTCTCACTCGACTGTAGTGCTCTGGCCTTATCAACTCTATAAATATCTCGATCTTGATGTGGCTACTCTGCGCAGATACCATAGAGTTGTCGACACGCTCGGTAATAAGAGATGTAACTCTTTCCTGTATTAATTTAAGAAAATTAGATCTTAATGACTAACAAAATCAAATTAAAATCATTGCATGAAATAAATTATAATAAATAATATATAGAAGTCTCTCGACTCATCTCTGGTAAAAGTGCCATCATGGTGAGTATGAGTCATCCAGTAAAACTCCACCTCATCGGGTTTTCTTTTATGCTCATCTATCTACAAGAAAAATTATAATTTTAAACAAATAATTCAAAAAAATTTAAAAATTATTTAAGTATCATGATACATATGTATATCGCGATATATATGTATATATATGTATCGCGATACTTATGTGTATCAGGATACATATATGTATCGCGATACACATATGTATCGTGATACTTATGTATATCAGGATATATATGTATATCACGATACATATGTATATCTCGATACTTATATATATCGGATACATATATGTATCGTGATACATCATTCACGATACATAATGTTAGTTTCATTAAAATCTAAAAATACTTTAATATAAAAAATATAAGTTTATAGTTTAAGGAATATACGAACTCTTGTCTGACTCGCGTAACTCTTGGATCTTGATGTATAGGGAACGGACAGAGATGCTCATGCAGCTCTACCAATATCAAAATATGTCTCTAAAATCAAATAAATAACTTGTTATATCCTGAAAGTAAAGTACATATACATAATGTACAATATAAATTAAATATTTTAATAAAGTTGCTTAAAAAGTTGATTAGAAAATACATGCCCCTTCTGGAGAACCAATAATGAACCAACTCCATCCACTGATGAGGAGGTACATCAGGAGGACAAGTACCAACTACCTGCTCCTCGATCATACCCAAGAACTTATACTTCATCTTCAACTGTGCTTTATATTCTTTTCATTTCTGGTTGAGAGACTTCAATACAAAATCATGGGAGGATGGAGGGAGTACAAACTTGGACTGCAAAATAAAATAATTATTAGATCAAGTAAATGTTAGAAATAATCATGCAGATACTAAAAAAATAAAGAAATATAAAATCTACCAATCCTCGATCATCTAATACTGTGTCGATATAAAGTATTGTTACTGAAATAATATAAAACATAGCACAATTTGTCAGCATGCAAAATAAAAAATATTTTATTCAATTTTTTACTTGTACAACTCGTAGAATCTCAACTTTATAGGCCGAAAGCATGCCATTTCACTTTGCATAACTCAATGGACAAAGTTGATAACTCTATGCAACTGTTCCTAAAAATGAACTCAATAAGCTAGCAATTTTTTTAATTAGTTGCCCTAACTGGTTGCACTAAACCACTATCTTCTCACCCTTGGGCATCTGCCAAACATCCCGTACTACTATGGGCCCGTGTCTACGTGTAACCCTTTTAGATCCGTTTGCAAAAAATAGATATAAGTAAAATATAGTAAGAAGTATAATAAAATTTTATCAAATCAAATTAAAAATAAATTATCCTAAATGCGTAGCTCATCATTTGCTATATCAACGGGAGGACATGCTGCCCTGAGGATGATGGATCTATAGTAGACTGCTATATCAAAGGACTGGCCACAACCTCTGGTACTGAGGACCAGCATGAACCTGCTACGCCGAAGTACCCGCCTCAGCTTGCTATGCTGAAGAAAAAGTGCCGGCCTCTGTTCATGAGTGCTGGAATTGCACACCATCAAATCATTGTGAGCACAGTATAATGTCACCCATCATTTATATCAAAGTCAGAATCAGTGAACATAAATATTAATTTAACATAATAATTACTAAAAATTACATACATTACAAAATTTAATACCAATAAATATCAAGCATTAGCAATTCCTTCAAATTCCATCCTAACCAAGAATAATATAGCATGTATTTCATCAACTAGTACAAATTGAATGGCATAGAATGGTATAAGTGTCATCATCTTCATCATCTTGCAGCTGCTTTTCCATATCATATAAGTTTCTAGGTTTTGTTTTAATAACAGTAGCCCAATCTTTATGATCTTTCACATCTTGTATAAAAAATACTTGACAAGCTTGAGAAGAAAAAATGAATGGATCATCCTTCAATAAGACACCAGTATGTATCAACCTTGTAAAATTTACAAGTATAAATCCATTTGCATTTTATCTCAAATTCCTTGATGAGTTTTATCTACCCAATCATATCTAAATAATATGATTTTAAAGATTCCATAGTAATCTAACTCATAAATATATTTAAGTACACCATAATAAATTTTTCCATCTGCTTTCACCATTACATCACTATTCTGTATTTTCCTAAATTTCTCACGATCTTTAATATAAAATTAAAAATTATTGATTATGAAACTATTATATCTATTGATAACTTTGTTAGGTTCTCGAACCAAAGCTATTAATTCATTTGAATAATTTCTCTCCATCATCATTGATACCTAAAAAATAATAAAAAATGTTAACAAGTTATTTGATATTAAATATATCCATATATTCTTTAAATATATATCAAACCTATTTTTAAAGTCATGTTAAAAATAACTCAACTAACTATCACTGTTCAATCCTTGGATTAGGTCGAGTGCTATGATTAGCTTGTTGCTGAGATATTAAAAATTTGCTGCATAAAATTTATATTATTCATTTAGAATAAAAATAAGATATGATATTTAAACTTAAAATATATTAAATTATACTACCTACAATAGTCAGATATTATTTTACTATGAAGTAATATATAACGATGTATTTATGCCATTGATATCTAATCTAATATAATACTTTCACTTTTTTCCATTACTCTACTAGCAATAGAAAACTTCTACAATTTAGCATTGCCTACAAAATCACTATGTTATTGAGGTCTATTAGATACAGTCTCTATATCTTGAAGATATCTTGAGCAAAATGTCAAACACTCTTCAGCAATATATCCTTCCATAATTAAATCCTCTGGATAGGTTTTGTTTTGTACATAATCTTTCAATCATACAGGATACCTACAAGAATTAAAAATTTATTTAAACATCATTATGATGCTACTTTTATCAATAATATATAAGGATTAAAAATTGACAACAATACCTTTCAATAGGATACATCCATCTATAGTATACCGGTCCACCAAGCTTGACTTTCGAAGCTAAGTGAATGAGTAGATATACTATAATAGTAAAAAATCCATAAGAAAAAATCTTCTCCATCTGCTAAAGTGTAATTATAACATCAAACTTTAATTGATCAAGCTCTCCAGGATTAATAACTTTTGAACATAGTGCCTTAAAGAACGATGATAACTAAATTATAACTGCAAGAATTTATTTAGGCACTGATGATCTTGAAGCTATTAGAAAGATATCTCGCATCAATATATAACCATCATGACTTTAGATATTAGAAAGTTTTTGGTCTTTAAGATGCACATACCTTAAAATATTTGATGCATATCCATCAGGTACTTTAATATTTTTAAATACTATCATAAAATTATTTTTTTCTTGAGCAGATATTATATTAGACACGGGCGATAAATAAATTCTATCATTAATAAGCATTCTTGGATGAAGCTTCTATCAGATATCCAGTTCTTTTAAATCCAGTCATGCCTTCATATTATCTTTGGTCTTTCCATCAACATTCAATAATGTTCCAAGTAGATTATCACAAACATTCTTCTCTATGTGCAGACATCAAGATTATGTCGAAAAAGATTATATTCCCAATAAGGTAAGTCAAAGAAGATACTTCTTATCTTTCATAAATATTTGCTAGGCTGATTTGTAGATGCTATATGTACTTTCTCATTTTTATTTTTAAAAAATTTATCAAAATCTTTAAATACCTGTGCATCCATACTAGAGTATTCACTTCTTTTGACAATCTTTCTTCATCATCCCTCTTTTTTTTAGAAAACTTCAAGAATTTATCATATATGTAACTAATGGAATCTATTTATCTACGAATATTAATTCTAGAAGGTGGAATAGGAACACATCCCAATTCTGTGGTACCATCAAATAAATCTTTCTAAAACCAAAATAAATGATTTGGTTCTAACCATCAATGATGTCCTATATAACAATTTTTTTCTCCAAGTTTTAACCAAATTGAATGTGTTGAATCTGCTAACAAGGACTGCAACCCGTCCCTTTGTACTCCAATCAGATAAATTGGCATATGCTGGAAAATCATTAATGCTTCGTAATAAAGTTGCCTGTAGTTTAAATATTCACTATTTGAAGCATCAAGTACGTAGACACCTTTCTATAACTATTTTAATTTCTTTATTAAAGGTTGTAGAAAAATATTAATATCATTTTCTGGACCTTTATCACGTGGAATAACCATTAACAAGATAAGTGGGATTATTTCATGTATAACCATGATGGTAAATTATATGGTATTAGAATAACTGACCAAGTGCTATATGTAGAATTTAGAGTTTAAAAAGGATTGAAACCATCTGAAGCTAAACACAACTGGATATTATGAATATTAGAGATAAAATCATAATACCTAGTATTAAATTCTTTCCATGCTAAACTATCTGCTGGAATCTCAACATTCTATCCTTCGTATGCCCTTCATCATGCCATCTCATTAATGAAGCTATTTTTGATGATGAATATAGTCTCTTCAATCGAGGAATAGGAGAAAAGTAATGCAATATCTTTGCTGATTTTTTTGTACTCCGTAGTGTATCTGTTCCATTCATTATGTCATCGTTATCTTCTTCGTGAGTTATCCATCATAAAGATCCATATACATTGCATAAATCTTAATTAGCATTTGTATGATGATATAACATACAGTCCTTCGGACAACTATGAATCTTTTAATATCCAAGATCCAATTTATTGATAACTTTCTTTGCTTCATAATAAGAGGATGGTAAACCAGTACCTTCTGGAAATGCATTCTTTAATAACTTGAGAAGCATGGTAAAACTCTTTACAGACTATCCATTCATATATTTTATATGGAATAAATATATAAGAAACAAGATCTTAGAAAATTTCAAACAGCCCGAATATAATTGTTCATCTGCATCTTTCATTAAATTATGATACCGAGCTAACTCAGCAGTTGATGGTTGCATCTGCTCCTTTATATATGTTTGTTCCGTAAATGTAGAACCCTCACATATTCCAGTTGTTCCATGTGTATTACTTGAACCTTCAAAGTTTTGAACATCTTGTCGAAAAGTCTCTATGATCAAACCCATTATATCATCATCTCCTACAGGATTCTCTTGCATATCACTAGATCCAAGATCAGACGAGGGTTGATTACTTGATATTGATAGCATAAATTTTTCATAAAAGTCCCACTCGGTATAACCTCTTTCAAAACCATTCCATATCAAATGTTCTTCAACTGTTTGTGGATCTAAACAAGAACTGTTAACATATCGTCGACAAGGACATAAAATCTTTTCTTTCACACTATTTTTATCCATACCAAATTTAATGAAATCACAAAATCCATCTAAATATTCTTTGATATTTCATCATTTATTTATCCAACTTTTATTTATTTTTAGGATAAAATGATCAAACTTTCAAATTATCTAAAAACAAGAAAAAAAATTTAGTCGATAATAATGCACCAAGTTAATTTTTTTTTTAATTTATATAAAAAAATAATATAACTTAACTAATAAATGCATCCTATCATCAACGAATAGATAAAGATAGGTCCTATCCCATTCAAGAATTGCATTAATTATATAGGTCATTTACAGTAATCAAATGAAAGACAATATGAGCTCTAAAAAAATTTCAACAATATTTTTCTTTAGTTCTCCCCATACAACTAAAGATGTATGAGGAGAACACTAAAAAAAATGATGCCCAAAATATATGTCGAACTCTATCCATATCGCTTGATTACTATAATTATCAATAGAATTATTTATAATTTTTAAACTGTCCAAACTGGACAATCAATTGACTACTGTATATAATACTCTTACCCGTATAAAAAAATATAATTGTATAGATGTTATAGAATATGTACATTAATCAATTGATGGGTCTAAGTTTCTATGTAATAAAAGTTTTGTAAAAAAATATTTAAAAAATCATAATTGATTATAGCAAAGGTATACATGATATTGAAATGGAAGATTTGCAATAATGAACAAATCTTAAAACATAATATGTTGAGTAACAAAAACCTTACTATAACTGCTATAAATATATCTAGCTCTGTTCCTGGAGAATTCATAATAATAGCAAATGAAGCTATTTTGCTTAAAGCATGACATAGATAAAGAGAATCAGGCAAAGAGGCATGAGTATTACCTGATAGAATTATGATCTGGAATAGAATTAAATCCATATAAAAAATATTCTAAGGTCTTGCCATCAAAACTATGCAAATTGAACTGATTAAAGTAGAAGGATTCCAATTAACTATCCAATATACCAGGATTTGATAAGTAATAAGGGTCAGAAATGCTAATGTTGCCTAGCAGTTCTAGCTATACAAATCATTATGCCCACTAACAAGATGCAATGCATTATTTTGCAACACCCAGTCCTATCATTCCATTATGCAAATACTTCCTAGCCTGCAACAAGGCATATACATATAAAAAAATTTCTTTAACCAATCACTTGTAAAGACAAAACTGAGTCATTATAGCAATTGGTGTGGATATTTTTGTTCCCTACCAAATACTCGACTAGCTAGTGCAAGCAATCATCACATTTATTAATACAAAGAAGTAGGTATTCCCATGTGCCGTAGCGCTTACTTCAAGACTTTGATCACTCCTAGTTTTTCCAAACAATCTTCAACTTTAAAACATGCTCCTCCATTTAAAAAAAAAATTCTGACCATATACCAATTGAATATTAGCATGCCCGTGTAAACATGTAGGAAGATAATGACATATATAAAGGTAGTTTAGTAGATAAGAGTATTAGTTTAGTGTGGACATATAGCAGTTAACCACTTGCCCGTTTATCATTTGGAAATTTCCATCCATGTAGTTGGTACATTTAGATGTTTTGCATCAAACACATATAACAGGTCGAACTTTCTATTATAAATACCTAACCTGAATCTAGTATAGTATAGATATAGATATACATAAAGTTAGAGAGAAAATAGTATATCATTTTTCTACAATAGTGAGGGTATAACCAAGTTATCCATATAGTTAAGGCACATAATTCTTTATGTAAGAAGAGGGTAGTTGTTATTGCTTGGATGACAATTGCATGAGAGCATTTGATATTTGGTAGAGAAAATACTTTGATAGTCAAAACATGGAAGATGAGGTTTTGCTTGCACACATCTACATTTATCATCACCTGCTAGCCATTTTTTATTTGTTGCTTTATGGATAAAAATGCTTACTCACTGTTATTTTCTAAAAAACACACCATAAATCCTCCCCAATATGTTTCTTCATTTTGCCTTTTACTCTTATCTAGCCTTGCTTCCTGTCTTGACATACTATCCTTTTCCTATGCTTCTAACTAAATGAACTACACTTCACCCAAATATGTGCACTTTTTGGTGTTTGTTTATGTCAAGTGAGCTTGAACTAATCTATTAATTATATTTTAGGCATGTCATATGTATTTGAACCTATTTTACTATGACCAAAGCCAATCAAGCTTAACTAAACTTGTTTATGCCCAACCTAACTAAATCACTTTTAACCTGATCCAAGTATGTCAATTTTAGCTAGAATCAAGATAACACAGCTCATTTCTGTTAGACTTGGCTTGAGCTAATTTATCATGACTTCCATATCTATCCTATTATGAAACAAACATCCAAACAATAGTTCGGTTCCAACAACTGAAACATTGCTTTTTGGAGTTGTAGTTCATGAAAATGCAGTGCAGCAAACCATACTTAAATGGAGTCCTCCATTTCTGCAAAAATAGAAAAGCACAGAATGAAACTAAAATGATAGTCCACTTCCTTCCTCTGTTTCTCTTTCAGGTTATAATATGATCTAATTATTACATGGATCAAAATAAATTACATAGATCAAAGATTTAAATATGAATCCAATTCTTCTAATAAGTAAGTCTAGATAAGTTGATCCATTCATGATCTAAATTCTATTATATTAAATTCAAACCTATTTAAAGTAGGTTGTTTGCGAATCAGGTTGACAAGTTGAATTGCCATCATTAGCCATGACATAATACTTATTCAACAATTCTACTTGTTGTCATTTTCCTGGTGCTCAATTTTACTCATCACTTCAGCTTTTATCATCAATATGCCATGTGCTTTGTGCTCAAACCCTGACTGCAAAACTTGAGTAATACCATTCTTGTGGTTCCAAGCAACCAATATTACTATGGAACTTTCTTTCCTAAATGCAATTGGACCTTAGAGAAGAATGGAATATTCGACTCAAATATGTTAATAGATACGTATTATACTTATCAAGTCCTCAAAGTTCTCCAACCGGTTAGAAGTTTGGTGGTACAGGATACACACACCTTTAGGTAGACTCCCAAAACAAGCTGAGAATGTTGTGAATGATCTTTCAATTTTCAAAGCATGGTTTATGTATTTATGTGCATATTGGAATATCAGATAGTCTTGAAGTGACATTTCCTAGTCTCCTAATCTATGATCAAGGATCCAAGAAATAATTAAATACCTATTCCCTCATGCAATTATCATGGCCTTATTATCTTCCATGAAGCTTTTATATCTGAAAAAAAACCAAACATCAATATATAACTGAGTATGGTGGGCAATCAAATAGGCATCAAGCATATAAGAGAAGACTATATGAATGGAGAACTAAGAGGCATTCATGGTACTTGCATTTGATTTAAATGTTGTGAAAACTTTCTTGTTCGTTCACTATATGGAGGGTTGTTTATTTATTTTTTTCGGAGGGAAGTGCAGAATTTTCAATGGAGGTACATAAGATGAAGCATTTGACCAGCATTAGCAATCACATAAAAATATCATGCAAATTGAATTAAGCTTTAGCAATTCAGAGCAATCAAATCAAGTTCTATTATCTTACAGAACTATGGATGTTCACTAAATCAAACTATCATATACTACAGCAGGTAGCATATAGTTATGGAATTCACTGAAAGGGATTCTTTTATAAGGCAATAACATTTTCCTGAGATACCTCCAACCCCACCTCACATTAGACTAAAAGAATGAAATGAAAAAAAATATAAGGAAGAGAAAGGGAAAAGAAAGAAGAAAGAAAGCAAAAACAAAGAGCATGGAACAAGGGAAAGGGGCAAACAGCAAGCTCCCCACCCCACTCTCACAACCAACTCCCGCATGTCTAAATAGAAAAAGAAGGTACGATGACAAGGGCAACGAGACCAAGGCCAGGGGCAATGGCAAGAAGATGGCCAATGTGAAAGCCATCGCTTGGGGGCGAACCTGGACAAGGCCAAGGCTGCTGCGACCGTGGGAGCCCAGAAGGTTAAGACCAGGGCTAGCATGGGCATGGGGTCTAGCAAAATTTGCAATGGTAATATGACAGAACTCTTGGTATTCATGGGGCCGATGGAAGAGGGGGAGAGGAGAGAAGGGGGAACAGTTACCAGATGAGAGTATGGTGCTTGCTTTCTCTCGTCAGGCCGACCTTGGTGTTCGACTTTTTTATCGGTGCGTGGGAGAAAATGGCTGGGACGGTGAGCTTGAGGGCAAGATACCAACTCGATCCAGTTTCGGGGATGGTGAGCTGACCAAAAACGGATGAGATGGAGGGGGAGGGAGGGAGGTTGGGAGAGGGGAAGGCTTGGGCGACGATGATTCAACTGAAATCAGGGTTCGATTGGATAAAAGAAGGAAACCCGCCGATGCTTCAAACCATCGGTAAATTTTATTGTTCCCGATACTTTAAAAAATGTCGGCTTATCTCATCACTAATTTTTCGATGCTTATAAGCATCATTATTTTTCAACACTTTCAAAAAGCGTCGGTAGGCTGTCAGGACTTCCCGATGCTTTCCTCTAGTATCGGGAAAAAACTGTTGGAAAATCCTATTTATCTTGTAGTGATTTCTCTTTATTGAGGTACGCATTCCATGGGAAAACTAATAGTGATGTAAATTAGATGGTAATCTATGTGATTAATCACATTGGAATATTGCATCATTAGATTTTTGGGCAAATCTTTCTATTTTATTTTTGAGTAATTTATTTTCTAATTCCACGAATATATCGATGTTCCGTTGTTTAATTCATGTAGGGCAGCAAATGGATTTATTCAAATCGAGCTATGAATGACCTTGACCTAACCCGATTTCTTGATCAGGTTCTAATATTAGATCCAGACTCAACTCAATAGAAGATCATGTTTGGTTAGGTCTGGTCTATGTATAACCCGGCCCCAACTCAAAAAATAAATTGGTTCAAATTAGAGTCTATAATTACAAAATATTGTTGCACCCATTTCTTAACCATATTAATGATCTATCATCTCATCTTCTTTATTGAGCCAAACTTCATTTTCTTTCTCTTTCTAAGTTATTCTATTTAATTAGAAGAAGATTCTTTCCTAAATATTTTCTCTCTCACTTCCTCAACAAAAAATAAAACTTTAAATAATTCAATGATGAAGAAATATGTATTTTATGGACACTATTAATAATTGATATTCAAAAAAAAATTAGAGAATATATTATGGGGTCCTATAATATTCCAATATTGCATGGAATATATTCATCAAAAGATATATCAATTAGAAATCACAGTACTTAGATTTATAATGTACATATATCGAAAGAAAAAGAAAGTGGTCAGCATTTTCAAACTGAAAATTAGGATGATATCTAGGGATGGCAATGGGCCGGGTTCGAGCCAGGTGCATAACTATCCAAACCCAAACCCACTCAATAAACTATCCAAACCCAATCCAAACACTATCGGGACTGGTTTTTTTATCCAAACCAATCTCAATCAGGTATCGGGTAATTCGGGTTTACCCGGCCCGAACCCACCATGGCAAGCCCCTCGCCCTCGTTCGCTGGCCACCGCTCGTTCTACCCATCCAACCCCTCGCCCGATGCTTCCACCCAACCCCCAGCCGGGCCCGCTAGACACTTCCACCTTCCCCGCCGCCCTCCTTGCCGACGGCACCCTCTCCCTCCCCTCCGCTCCGCCGCCGCCTAGCTCCACTCTTAGTCTCATACCACCTCCCGCTCCCTCCCTGATTGGTTTATCCTCACTGCCTTTCCCTTCCATCTGTTCCTTCTCTCCCTCGCCCATTGCCTCTTCGCCAGCATCTCCCTCATCGCCCCCAGATGCGCCACTCTGCCCTCCCCTTCAATGCCACCCTCCTCGCTGACGATAACAAAAATCCAAAACATGTTTGCTATCACCGCCGCTTCTTCACCCATTCGAGAGGAGAAAGTGCTGAAGAGGGGAGCTAGAGCCTGGAAGGATGGAGATTGAGGGTTGAATAGAATCAATGAAACAATCGAGAGATTAATGGAGATTAATCAGGGATTAGCCGATTATAAATTACAATTCTTTTTTTTTTTTTTAAAATAATAATTAGGATAAAGGATTTAAATATTTTAAAATTTAATAACTACTAAATAATAATTAATATACTTGATATTGACATGCGGTATGAATCTAATTATATATTCATCTAAACTATGAAAATCATAAAACTAGACCATTCAATTCAATATTTAGTTCGAGTCAAATAAGATCGGATCACCGAGCATGAGATCTAAATCAATTCATAAAGATAAACAGATCGAGCCAAAATTGGTTAAGCAGGATCCGAAATTACTAAATTCAATCTAACCAAAAAATTGAAATGATTCTAATTTTATAAGCCATCCTGGTCCTATAGATCCAGCAATACAGGTTAGATCAAGTCTAAGCGGCCTGTGCCAAGTGAAGTTGCTGGTCAACTTGACCGGTTTACGGTCTTAAATTCAGGCAATATGCAAGCAAAAAAAAAAAACAGAAAACTCTGGGCTGCTGTGAGCGAAACATTAGGATAAGACATTCACTGATTTTATTCGAGACGAGACATCATAGTATCCAGACAACCCTCATGAACAAGTGGTTATCAATTGAAGGTTGACTTGTCTACAAGATCCGTATCTGATGGCTTTATAACTTCCGAACGCGTGAGACAATGACCTTCATCATTCACAAATCCAATGATCAAAAGGAGCCCAAAAACGCCCCGCAATATCAAATCTTTAATTTTTTTTTAAAATAATATTTTTTAAATAAAAATTTATCAAAATAGATATTCCAAGATATATTTATCGAAATAGATGATTTCGATCGATGTGACGATGACGAGATATCTGAGTTCATCTTTTCAAAAAATGAATCCAACTTCGTCATTTTAAAATATGAAAAGATGGAATCTTTATAAACCGACGTTAATTTTATTTAATTTAATTTTAAAATTTGATGTGACACGAATTAAATGGACGTGTTATTAAATTCGTCTTACGGGAAGACGAATGCATTTTTGCATTCGTCCTTCCAACGGACGAATTCAAAACTATTTTTTTTTTATAATTTTATAAATATTATTTTTTTAAATAAAATTAATTAATTTTAATTTTAAATAAATAAATAAATAAATAAAAATTAGTATTAATTAAAATTTTATATATTTTTTTTTGATAATATTAATTATTATATTATTTTAAGATAATATTAATTAAAAATAATATTAATTAACTATATAAAAATAATATTAATTTAAAATTAATAATAATTTAATTAAAAATAATATTAATTAAAAGATATTATAATAATATATTATAATATATATTATATTGTAATAATTATTTTATATTCTAAAATATAATAAATATATTATAATTTATTATATTATATATTATAATTTTTATAATATAGTATAAAAAATTTTAAAAAAAATAAAAAATAATCATCATATCGATACTATTCGGTCACTAGCCCGATACCAGTTCAGTTGACAGTCCAGTGTCAGTCCGATCCCTTGCTCAGGAGCGGTGGCAGGATTCCGATGACCGGACCGGCGAACGGGTCTGTGTCATGACTGAGGCTAGACCGGTGACAGGATCTTGGCGGTCGGATAGGCAGTCGGACCCGGGTGGCCGGACCGACACCGGACTGGGGGCCGGACCGGCTGCAGGACCGGGGGCCTCACCGAGGACCCCGATCAGGCCACCGGTCCGGCCCTCGGTGCGGGCCCCGGTCCGGCCCTCGGTGCGGGCCCCGGTCCTGCCGCCGGTCCGACCCCAGGTGTGGCCCCCGGTCCGACCGCCGGTCCGGCCCCAGGTGCGGCCCCCGGTCCGGCCCCTGGTCAGGCGGACCAGTCCAGATGCAGGACCGGGGCCGCACCAGGGACCCCGGTCCGGCCCCAGGTCCGGCCCCCGGTCAGGCGGACCAGTCTGGATGCAGGACTTGGGGCCCCACCGGGGACCCCGGTCCGGCCCCCGGTGCGAGTCCCGGTCCGACCGCCGGTCCGACCCCCGGTCCAGCAGCCGATCCGACCCCCGGTCCGGCCCAAGGTGCGGCCGCCGGTCCGGCAGCCGGTCCGGCCATCCAGGTCCGACTACCTATCTGACCGCCAAGATCCTGTCACCGGACTAGCCCCAGTCATGCCACATACCCGATCACCGATCCGGTCGTCGGGGTCCTACCACCGCTCCTGAGCAAGGGATCGGACTGACACTGGGCTGTCAACCAAACTGGTACCGAGCTAGAGACCGAATAATATCGACATGATGATTATAATATCTTTTAATTAATATTATTTTTAATTAATATTATTTTTAGTTAAATTATTATTAATTTTAAATTAATATTATTTTTATATAGTTAATTAATATTATTTTTAATTAATATTATCTTAAAATAATATAATAATTAATGTTATCAAAAAAATAATATATAAAATTTTAATTAATGTTAATTTTATTTATTTATTTATTTATTTATATTTAAAATTTATTAATTTTATTTAAAATAATAATAATATTTATAAAATCATAAAAAAAAATATTCGGTTTTGAATTTTTTACTTGTAACGACAATTCAAAATTGAATTCGTCTTTCCATGAGACGTCGAATTCGATGTCACGTTCATTTAATTCATATCATGTCAAATTTTAAAATTAAATTAAAAAAATAATATCGATTTATAAAAATTTTGTATTTTTAAAAGATAAAGTTGGATTCAATTTTTGAAAAGATGAATTCAGATGCCCGATCATCGTCACGTCGATCAAAATTATCTAATTTAATAAATATATCCTGAAACATCTATTTTGATAATTTTTTTATTTAAAAAATATTATTTTAAAAAAAATTCATCAATCTATTCCCCCACCCCCAAGACACGCACACCCAAAAATAAATTAAAATTAAAATTAAAAAAATCTAATCTGTACCCGCGGTCCCACTTGTAAAAAGAAAGTGGTAGTTTGCCAGGGTCTACCTGTTTCAACTCAGCCATGATTGGATGAACTCTGATTGATGCATTTTAACCTGATGGGAATCTTACTTTAGGACCTGATTAAAAAAATCTTTATTTATTTTTTTATAGATGGGGAGAGAGATTTTCAAATTACTTCCGGCATCCAAATACTTAAAATGCATTACCCAGGATTTGAGCTCAAATTCTCAAAGGGATGAATAATTAGGAGAAGTTCCCTTTACTGGTAACCAGACTGGGATTTGATCTATCAAGTGGGATGGCTTTAACTTGACCGAGTCTAACCTATTATCAAATTTAAAATAAATCAACTAACTCAGATTAATTGGAAGCCAAGACACTGATCACCACTTGTCTTGAAATTAGCATGCCACGGTGATTTTCTATAAAAATCTTTATGAAATATTTATTAATATTTAATTATTTATATTATGTTATATTATTTTATTTTTTATTTTTATCTATTTTATTTTCAAGAAGTCGTTACGTTGTATTATTACAACATGAATAATTTAGGAATTTAGCTTTGTACTAATTATATAAAACCCTTTCATCAACTAGCATGAGCTTGTATATATAGCTAATTATTTTTTTCTTTAACATGGTATCAGAATAGGTTTTCAAATCCCAGCAGCCACCGCCTCCCTCATCTCAAATCCTAGTCGCTACTCATCCCTCACCTCAAACACTAGCTGCCGCTTCCTTCTTTATCTCAAATCCTAGTCACCACCTCCTCTCTGACCTCAAACCCTTGCCACAGCCTCCTCTCTCCTCTCAAATCCTAGGTTCTCAAATTCTAGATGCTGCCTCCTTCCTTATCTCAAACCTTAGTCGCTACTAATCTCTCACCTCAAACCCTAGTCACCGCCTCCCCCTCACCTCAAATCCTAGATATTGCCTCCTCCCTCCTTAGCCACCACCCATCTCTCTTCTCTTCTTCTATACAACATAGGTATCTTTCCTATGTCGTGTAAATGTTATCTGGCTATTTGGCTGTTTCTATCCTCTTCTTTAGCTGCCATGACATCCTTAAACAATAAACAACTCTCGTCCTTTTGATCCAAGTCTTTAGTTGACACCAATTTGCTTAGATCTGAAACCTTCTAGAGTGCTTTTGCTTTTATTCATGAATCCATAGATGTTCTTTTGATTCCAAGCGACATTATTAGAGTTTCGATAAATTTGCTACTGGTTTATTGATTTATGAGCGGGCTGTTTTATGTGACCTTCAATCCACTCTCTTTGTTTGCTATGTATATCCCTAATTTAAATAGTTGTAGGTAAATAGCTAATGACAAAACTATACTACGAGTTGTTCAAATGACCATCTAATAGCAAAAAATATCTCAAATTACAATTATAAAGCCTGATGGTATGTCAGATTTTCTATTATGATCCAAGGTGGTGAAGAAGTTTTTGAGTGCTAAAGACAAGGTATATTATATCTCATATGATCCTCTAGGTAATACTCAACCAAACTGGAAAAAAATGAAAGAAAGAGAATAATTAGATAATTATTTGGCTTTGGAACAGCATGGAACAAAATATTGTAGCTTCATTTATGTTCCATGACACTGCTAAGTCCTTGTGGCAAGATCTAAAGATAACTTTTCTTCAAGAAAAGAATCAAAGCAAACTTTTTGATATATATAAAAAGGCATCTAGCAACTTGCAAGTAGATAGATCCTTAACTGACATTTTAGCAGTGTCAAAAGTATTACTAATGAACTAAATTTTTATTAATCTCTGACCAATAACATGGAAGAGTTAAAGCAATGAAAATTTGAACTGTATATCCATTTTTCTATCTGAACTGAATCCAGAGTTACATTCTATCAGAGATCAGATTTTGGCAAAATCTTTTATTCGTTCTATGATGAGGCCTTTACTAGATTATAACAAGTAGCTAAGCATCAAGAAAAATTATCTTCTTTTTTATCATCTCTTTCATATGGACATTCTGCACTTACTAGATTGACTTTCTCACATAGTAAAGGTGGTAGAGACAAAAGACAAGATGTCTAATGGACCTAATCATGTTTGCTCTCATTATTGTCAAAATACCTGCAGAGTGGATAGATACCATAAATTATATAGAAAGCCCATTTGGACAAATTCTATTACTAAGAGAGACATTTTTAGCTCTTTTGGTGGCTACATTACTGTAGCTAATAATTCTATAAAATACATTCCTACTTATGCCACCAAAGAAAAAGTACATAAGATTATTCAGAGATTTCAGACTTAAATGTTTACCTTTCAAAATTCTATAATGGCCGTTGCCCACTCATAGGCTTGTGTGCCACTTTATTTTTGTCACATTGGATTATTAACTCTAGAGCGTCTTTACATATGACAGGTCAAAAGAACCTATTTTCCTTTATTTGTTCTAGTCTCATTCATCAAAGTGCATAGCTTGCTAATAGGTTTACGTCGATAGTAGCTGGATGTTGTAATATTTCTTTATCATCTTTCTTATCCTCATCCTCTGCCCTTTTTATATATTCTTAATTTTTTTATTAATTTATTATTTATAAATCATTTGACTTAATGTTTAGGATGTAGTGTAACTTTTTTTTTGAGTTTTGTGCCTTCCAGGATCTCAAAACAAAGAGAACAGTTGATGGAGGCCGGGAAAAAGGACTCTACTACCTTGATACCTTCAGAAGTTCTCCATCTCAATTTATTGGTACCGTATCTGATTCTGTTCATAATGTATTCACCTTTCTAGTATGCTCGTTTAGGATACCATGTCTACTCAGCTCCCTCCTGTAAATTTTTATTTGACATATAGCCCAATCTTTGGTACTATAACTATATCAACTGGTCTATAAAAGACTATACTACTAAAACCTATCCAACCACTATAATGCCGTCAACAAAGTAAAGGGTGTCACTCAGTTTGCTTATCAATAGAGCCAATACTCTTTTACTAATATTTATAGATCCTCTATCCCATCTGCCCTCGAAACATATACTGTCAAGGGCATCTATTGAGAAAAGATTCTTTTTCAGTTGAGGAACATATTTAACATCATTCAAAGTTATCATAGTATTTATACTAGATTTGATCTGAATTGTACTAACATCTTTTACTTTGTAGATGACATCATCTCCAAAAAGAACGGTGCCCCTTCACATGGTCTAAAAGAAGAGAACAACAAAAAAATAATAACAAGAAGACGGAGAGCTATTAGCAGATTGAGTTTGGATGGGAATCTAAATATCCAGATATGGATCCGATCTTAGTTATTAGACCTAAATCCATATACTCGACGAGTCTAGCCTTGAAGTACTAGCTCATACCTTAATGGATCCTGGGTATGCAGGATCCGAAACATACCCAAATTCAAGGAGGACAAGAGAAAACATACTTCGATAAAAATCTAGGACAAATTTGTCGGGATACCACTGAAATCTGGGGTCGGACGCAAGGAGGGCAGCGGTGGGGGATGACGTCGGGGCACCGCCAAAATCCGGAGCTTGGATGTGAGGAGGGTTGCAACGGGGGACAACATCAGGGCACTACTAAAATCCAGGGCTCGAATGCGAGGAGGGCAATGGCGAGGGATGACATCGGGGCACTATTAAAATCCAGGGCTCGGATACGAGGTGGGCAATAGCGCATGATGACGTCAAGGCACTGCTAGAATCTAGGGCTTGGATGTGAGGAGCACAGTGGTAGGGAATGACATTGGGGCATTGCCGAAATCCAACGCTCGGATGCAAGGGTAGCAGTGACGAGGAACAACATCGGAGAGTCGAAGAAGGCTGATTAGCGAAGCCGCGGAGGAGGTGGAGGGCATGGGATGAGAAAGGGGAGGGGAGGAGGGAGAGGAGATAGCCGATCTGAGTGGAGAGGGAGGAGCCTGGAAGAGAGGGCAACTGAGCAAGGGTTTATTTTCTTTTATTTTTTCAAATATTGTTAATATATATTTATAAATGTATATAATTATATATTATATTAATCGGGTCTTGGGTTTATTGAGCCTGTATATTGAATATCCAAATCCTATCCATTTATATTATAGTTAAACAGGTCTGGATAAACATATCTCATGTTAATACCAGATCCGGATCTATTGTATAAATATCAAGGAATCTCGGGTCTGGACCTGATTCGTTGATAGCTCTAGTCTCTAGAAGATTCACCATTTCCCACCTATTAGGTTGGCAGGCTCAAATTATTAGATTTAATCATCTTTTGGGATAACCTTGAGCAGGCTACCTTTATCAGGCCCATCCAAGCCATCCCAACATTACTTTTTATTTATTTTTTATTTTTTGGATCAACTAATCTCTATTTCAGTGATCTCAAACACAAAGCGCCCTGATCACCGTCAACAATTCATCGTCACCGTCCGCCAGGGGCCTCATAATGAAGGCCCATAAGCATGACGACGCCCTTCTCCTCATCTCGCTGAGCCAGGCTTGGGCTGTGACTGTGAGCATTTAAGACCGGCAGCCAGTCTGTTGGGTCCAAATGAGGAGATCCGGGACCAGCCCGGCCCAATTGGTGTCTGTCTGTACTTCTCTCTGTTACATGGTTAGAGGGATAGTTCAGGCTACCATCAGAATATCTTGACGTATATAAGATTCCTTTTAGAAGAAAAGGATGATAAAGAATATATACACAGTATTATCAAATAAAATACATGCATGCAAGATGAATACAGACATGAATGTGCACAGCTATACAGCTACAAAATTGACTACTTACAACTGATAGCTGTGTTAGCGATAGCAAATGGTAGGAAATCACTTTGATGTCAAATGGAATGGATCCAACTAAATCTTGGCATGCAACATCGAAAGCTTCCTTGCAATTTACATGCTCCTTGGATATGACTCCCACTACAAAAAACATTGTTGCCTTCACTTGCTAAGAGCAATTTTATGGTAGCCAGGGAAATCATTTTTATAAGTTGCCACCTGCATTATATGAAATTTATTGTTACAAATGGGATGACCATCTTTGTTTCAATAAAATGATGCTCAATAATGTAATTAGACCACAAAAATAGATGCCCGTGAACAACATATTTTAGCCATATCATCTATTCATTAAGATATATTTGACTAACAAGCACTTCTTCTATTTTAGTATTTGCTCTATATTTACTTATCTATCGAAGACACTGCTCACATATTTGAAAGATGGATTTTAGACAGATCGCTCGAGTTAACTCTAGGACATTGCTCGGAAGGATTAGATTGGGTGTGGTCTGTAGGGGTCTGAATTGGACCCGTCTTTTTTTAGTTAAAAAAAAAAAGAAAAAAAGAAAAAGCCGTTTAAAAGCAGGCCTGTGGACCAGACCTCAGCCCCTGGATATGGAAGGTCTAACGTTACCCAGGGAAATTCTCTGTACATAGGGAACGGTGCAAAAAAAAATACACCATCAAAAATAATTGAGATATATAAATTTTATTTTTCAACATTCATTTAATACATGTAGTTTTATCTTTTCATTAAAAATTTTGAATGACAAAAATTTCCTTTCCTTCACAAAAAATTATATGTGGGACCGAATTATGATATCTTGTAGTCAAGTTATAAATATGATGTCATAATTATTTTTACTTGATGTCATGATACCGAAAGATATTTTTATCATTGAAAAAAAAAATTTAATAACAAAAATATCGCTCAGCTTTATGATATTCGGTAAACAAGATTATGACATCATGTTCACAAACTTAGCCACAAGATGTCATTAAAAAAAAGAATTTTTTATCATTCAAAATTTTTAATAAAAAATAAACTAAAGTAGTAAATAATATTTAAATGATGAAAACATCACTTCTTTTTATAATGCGGTGATCAAGCTACAGGATATCAAAAAGTTAAGAAATATTTTTATTATTAAAAAAAATTAATTTTTTAATAATAAAAATATTTTTTAATCTTATAATATTATATGAATAAAAATTATGACATCATGTTCATAACTTAACTTAGGCATAAGGTATCATAATCCAGTCATAGGATGTCATAATTTTTTTATGAAGTGTTTTTAGTATTCAAAAGTTTTTAAAAAAGATATGACTATAGATATTAAATTTATGTTGAAAAGTGTGATTTACATGTGCTGTTCTTTTTTTTTCACCGTATGCAGTGTACAAAAAATTTCTCACGTTACCCAAATGATGGGGACTTGTGTAGCCGAAGAGAGTTGAGAGTTTTGGGGCCCTTGCCACGTTAATCCAAGCTCAGCCTGGCCCAGCCCACTGGGGCCAGCACGCACTCTTTGAATGTTTCCGTGTTTCTAGAAGATGGTTGGCTTCCCGTCGTTGCATTGGTTGCGGGGCATCAGTCAAAGTTACTTGGTCAAATTACGTTAATCTGATTGGTCCATTGACTTTGAAGTACCAAACAATCTCTGATATATATATATATATAGTGCGAACTTTCAAGAGCAGATCCTAAGCATCTCCATCTATTAGGACTAGAGTAGGATTTATTTGGTTCGCGAGACACAACTTATTTGGTTTACGAGAAAGTGGGGAAAGAAACAACAATTTATACGGAATGGAGAGCAAGTATTTTGTTTAGTTAAAATTAAAAAAAATAAAATAAAAAATTATAAAAATATATTTGTTATATTTTATGATAAGTAAAAATTTATAAAAAGATAAATTTTAAGATTTTTCAAGAAATGTGAAGCGATGATATTTTTTGTATTTTTAAAAATATCCATCGAAGATCGAGGATCAAGATTTTACAAAATAATGAATGACTAGTTAAAATAAAATAATAAATAATTATATAAATCATAATCATATAATATTTTTAATATATTTATATTAATATAATATTTTAATATTTTAATAGTGATATATATTGGGATCATATATTTATACTAATATAATCTTTTTATTAATATTAATATAATACTTATATTAATATATTAATATTAATATTAATACAATATTATATATATCTATATTAATCAATATTATATTAAATTATTAATATTATATTGATATAATATTAAAATAAATTAGTATTATATTAATATAATAAATTATTATGATATTATATTATATTATATTATTATAAAAATAATATTATTATTTATATAAAATTTGGAAAAAAAATATTTATATATATATATATATATTAAAAGTATAATAAATATTTTACACCATCAAGCATCAATATAAATCATTCTTTAGTAAGTTATTTTTTTATAAATAATCAAATATATAAAAAAAATAAAAGATAATTTTTTTATCCCTTCTACAAAATCAGATGGGTCTCGCTGCATATCCAAACCTCAAAAAGCTACTGAATCAGGATGCTCAACTCTCTTTTTTTTTTCTACCGTTACGGTGGTAGCGCGGTCGGTTAAGGCATAGTTCAGCTCTTGTGTATAATCCACTGGTCACGGGTTCAAGGAATGATCCCACGGATGGCTCGATTAAATTCCAGATTAAGTCTGGGGCCTGTGATTGGGGGGCCGAGCAGCCGAAACTCCAACGGTTTATTGAGGCTAGGCTGGCGTACTCGTCTAGTTGTGCAGGGAGGGCACGTAGAAATTTACGGTCCGAATCGAACATCGTCTAGTTGTGCGGCCTATTGAGGCTAGGCTGGCGTAATTGTGCAGGGAGGGCACGTAGAAATTTACGATCCGAATCGAACATCGTCTAGTTGTGCAGGGAGGGCATGTAGAAATTTGCGATCCGAATCGAACATGATCTAGCGGACTGGGACCGGGAAGCTATACCAGGATAAAACCTCCTACCCTTTTATTCCATATATATATATATATATATATATATATATAAACTCTTTTTTTCTTATAATAAGCTTTTCTTTTATTAGTCATAAATTCCTTTATCTTCGTTCCGATTAAAAAAACAAACGAACAAAACATCCCCATTAGTTTCTATTTTAAATCTTTTTAATAAATATAATTATAATTTATCATCTAATATTTTTGTTTTCGAATATAATACATACATACGCTACCATATTCTTGAATATTATTCTAGCAAAAAGAAGAGACCGACGAGACTTACCGCTTCGACGTCAATTCTGTAGACGAGCGACTTGCGCCTCTCCCGGCAGACGGTCCGGTAGGCCACCACGATGTGAGCCATCGCCAGCGCCACCGAGCTCAAAAACAAGCCCTCCATCGCCGCGCCGTCCATCCACTCAACCCGCACCTGGCGCCCTCCCCCTGTCACCGAGACCGCCGCCCCGAACATCCTGATGCCCTTAACGATCACGTACCCCATCGACCCAAAACCACACAGCATCGCCACCCCCAGGTACAGCCCCCGTCCGCCGCAAATCACATAAACACCTGCAAACAGATGATACCAATGAATACCAATTTCATCCAGTGACACGATTTTCCAAGAACTGGATTCATTCTTACATAGGATGAGGAGGGATCTGGCTGCAGATAGGATGGGCACGTCGACCAGCGAAGTCCGGAAATTGAAATCCCTCAGCTGGGCTGCGAGCGGTGCGGCGGAAAAGGCCGGATCGGAAGAGGTGGATACCAGGGAAGTTGGGACCAGGAGGTCAAGAACCACGATTAAAAGAGGAGGGGCGCAAACCACGAGAAGGGAGGCCACCATGGCTAGCAGGAAGAAGAGAGTCTTGGCCCATCTCCAAGGCCGAGTCAATAACTTTCCCTTGGATGAGACGCCTATCATCATCGCGGGCGATGCTCTACTGAATTGCTTGGATAGATAGTTTCGATCGAGGCCAGCTATAGCTTGTGCTGTTGTTATGGCCTTGCTGGACAACGGCAGGGATGGTAAGGAAGGGGATTTGTGAGAGAATTATTTTTTGCCGTCCCGGCGGACTGCCGCGTGAATAACGAGAAGTTTGCGAGTCTGAGAATAAGATCCGGTTGACCGCCACCATCGCCCCGTTGCCGTGTTGGCGTACGGCAGAAGCCTTCGGAGGCCCGCCTGTTGGGGCCCGCAGAAAACCTTTCCCTTCCTCCGATTTTCTTTTATATCACACTTGAATTTACATTTTTATCCCTGTAAATGTGCTTTATATGAATAATGAATGGCACTTCCTGGTACTCCCCCAAAAAAAAAAAAAAAAACTTTTATTACTTTCCACTTCTGCAAATCCTTGGTTGTCCAGGTAGGTTTAATTTATCCATAGACAGCCACCTGTAACATGAGATTTTTCCTTTTTGATACTTCTTTATAATATTTTATTATAAATATTTTTTTTAAAATATTATAATTTTTTTATATTTTTTTAAAAAATTATAAAATCATTCTTCTCCATCACTTACCTCCTCGCCACTATCTACCTCTTGTTGTCCATCTCTATACCACTCGCCTTCCCACCATCACACGCCACCCCTCTTATTCCTCCTCCGTATGTCTTTTCATCACTCGTCTCGCTATCATCGTATGCCAACTCCATTTCTCTTCCTTTACACACTTCATCGTTGATTGCCTCCTCGCTACCACATGCGACCTCCTTCCTCCTTTGTATACCTCTTTCTACTGCTTGCCTCCCTGCTGTCACATGTTGCCCCTTTCCTTCTCCTTCACCAACTTCTCTACCACTCGGGCCCATAGCTCACCTCTCCAGAGTAGCACACTGCTTCTTCCTCCTCTATGCATCTCTTTATTACTCACCTCCCCCCAATTGCATGCCGTCTCCCTTCCTCCTCCACGCATCTCTCTTTGTCCCTCGGGCTTGTCGCTTACCTCCCTGCTGCTGCATGCCGCTCCCTCCTCCTCCTCCGCCCATTGATGGCGATCGATGGAGACAAGAATGGATGGTGTTCCATCAGAAAGAGGTGCAGAGGAAGGCGGAGCAAAATTCTAAAATGCTCATGAACTTCTAATTATTTGTAGCATTGGCTATTCTTTTTATTTTCAAATTGTACTTGTAATTTGAATTATTTACTATACTAGTCATGCACATGACCTGTCAAAACTGGTTGCTAATAGATAAATCAGTGCCATCTATTTTAAAATAGATGACTGGGAAAAGGCCAATAATAAAATAACTAAAAAGAATTTTAGAGCACCGTAGCAAAATCCTAGAGCCTCTCATATAGCTAATGCGATAAATATGTTGAACTCTCGAAATAAACTTCATGATTAGCCTGTAATCATGATGAAGATGAGGGTTACTTTGGAAGCCTACCCTTTATCTTCTTCTTTTCCCCCTTTGTGCTCCAAGAGATTGTGATATCTCATCGATGTCTTCACCCTTTGCCTTCCTCCTTGTTGCCTCCACTCTTTGCTCCTTCACCCTCATCATGAGTGACAAAATCAAGAAGGCTTTTGGACTCCAAACTTAACGAGTATGGTAGCCTTAGCCCCCCTTCCACCTTCAATGGTGCCGCCACTCCTAGCTCTTGGTGCCCCATCTTCAAGCCCTTCTGTTTACCTAACTCCTTTGAAAGCTCTTATGGGATTTATTGTAGTTCCACTTGAGATTTGCTAACACAGCCGGAGATAACTATTGAGTCAACATTTCTGGATTTTTCTTCATTGAGTACAGACATTTTGAAACTTGCAAAATAAAAAAGATACAAAAATTTGATCATAGAGGGATGGTTCCTCGTGGTGGACCCTCCAATATTTAAGCCAGTCTCTCACAGAAGCAAATAGAAAAGAAAAGAAAAAAACTGTAGCTTCTATGTTGGTAGTATAGCGGTGGAGCGATAGCAGAATGGAATGGAAGTAGACGAGACAATGAAAGCGGCAAATGGTCGAGGTGGAACGTAAGTGAGGTGATGTAGGCGGGCTCTGGTGAGGCACAGGAAAGTGAGCGAGACTTAGACGAGGCAAGATAGTCCTAGCCTTTATCTGGATAGAGATATGAATTCTTGGATAGCTCTGGGAAAATTATTGAGTCTCTTAAAAGGCTGTTGACCTTTAGGGACACTTGCTTGGAAAAAGTCCTTATAGATTAGGATGAAAATGGGTCGGATCAAACCAAGTCATGAGGTGACCCTGATCTAACCGATTCTTTGATCGAGTCTTATTAACTTGATCTAATAGAAAATCGGGTCGGTTTGGGTTGGATCCATGGTCAAAATCTTCGATCCAATGAATCATTTAGGTTATATCATATTTATATATAACCAAGTCATAATCTAAAAAAATTGGATCTAGATAGGATCCAAATCTAACATAGAAAACTATATTTTAGTTATTATATGGCCAACTACTATTAATCAAATAAAATATGCAAAAGAACAATACTTTTAAAATAAATTAGAATATAAAAAAAATTATAAATATATCTTTATGTTAAAAATATGATTTATACAAGTCTTAAATCATAACTTAAAGATCTAAATAAGTTTGAATTATAATGGTATTGTCAAGTTTGAATTGGGTCAAGTCAAATTGGGTCTAAATTTAATAAATCTAGATCCAAACTAAAAAAAAAAAGACCTGTCTAATTTTAGGATCCGACCTGGATCCATGAATCCTTGAAAATATGTCAGATCGGGTCTAAGCAAATTGGATCAGGTTGAGTCATGAATCAAATCGACCCACTTGTAGCCTTGTGGAAAAGAAACTTTTCGATAGAACCTTTGGAAGAGGACTTATATAGAGGATTTGGAAAATAAATAAGCGAGGTATATGAAGTATTTGACATCTGGAACATTATATGGTATAGAAAATGGTGATCGCACGTCATTGAAGTGCATATGCCCTTGAAAGAGTGGTTGAAAACGATGCAAAACTCGTTTATATGGTAGGCATACTTTCATAAGATGCATGCATTAATGAGCAGTAGTCGACGTAAAAGAGTCATGGTACGGAATCACTTGCCCCTGTAGGAGGACGGCATAACGAGTTTCCTTGCATATAGTTCGGGGCCTCGTATCAAGATTTTAGTTTGCTTCCTGCACTAAGTTAGTGGATGAGATGATTTTGTGCTGAGCTGGTGGGTGAGGGTGGCGAGCCACGTGGAATCCATACAGATTTGATTATTTTTTGATGCATCGAGATCATTTCCTCTCCAGGCACATCTATCATGATTTTCAGGGTCTTCTTTTAAGGCCACACCACTGCAGACTCCGCTGCCTTCGACATCGAGACCACCATCGGCCATCCCAACACCTAGTCTCGGCATCGTGCTTGCCTGTTCATGGGACCTCCCCAAGTTCACCGAGCCCCCGTTTCATTCTTCTTCTTCTACTACTATTTTACCGTTGGCAGCATGCAATCCATGATAAAATCCAAAGCTTATAAAAAGAATTTATATAAAAGGCTTGCCGAAAGTGGTCTGGGAGAGAATTTGAGAAAGGCGGATGAGGTGGACAAAAACAAAAATAAATAAATAAATAAATAAATAAATATATATATATATATATATATTTATATTTTCTTTTTTAGAAAATAATAAAAATAGAGAAATCGGCAACTAATAAAAATAATAAAATATTTTTTTTTAGAAAAAAATGGAAAGATCGAGTACTTTATTAATGATAAAATATTGTATTCTATTAGAAGGCGAAGATCCCTTCTAATTTTTTATAAAAAATAATATAATATAAAGGAGCACCATCCATATAAATAGCTCCCAGCGGTATATATTTATTCTTATAAATTTACATATTTATCCCGGTAGATATCCGTCCACTTTTTATAAAATAATATACAAAAGCAAGTACCATAGCAAATTCTATCAACGAAAGGGCGAGGCAGCACATATTCTTACCCACCCGACGCCTTCGTCCTCCCGCGCCAACACGGTGTTTCCGCGTATCATCACATGCTCGGACACTAACACGGCTAAGGGAGCGGAACCAACGCACCGTAACCATAAACGGCAGTTGCTTGCTTGGACAGCGCTACGATCCACAGGTGGCTTGGTTCGAAGGATCCGATTCCATTTAGCCGTCTGCTGGTCAAACTCCATGTGAAGAGAACCTTCTTTTGTTGTGAGGTCCTGATTTGAGCTTACGTAAAGTTTTTCTTTAATATCCCCGTTTGCGGTAGACTCTTGGGACCTCAGCCATCACCTCAGCATCCAACTAACGGCTGCATCAACCGCATTTCGATTAATCTCGATCACAGTCCATCTCGGATGGTAAAAATAATTTTTATCGATATATTTTCAACACCAACACAAACCAATATCTCAGGTGATATAAAAACAATGTTAAGCAGATCCAAATTTAAAAAGAGAGCGAGTTATTGCTGACAAGCTAAATATACTCTTCATCCCATGTGGCATGTGAGACTTGCCGCACTTCATGGGAGATGAGGCCACTCTCGGAGCACATAACCTTTGCTGCACCACGTGGGCAATGGAGTAAGGGACATGATGGGCCCATGTGACCAGCTCGGGAATAATTGGTTCGAGGATTTCTTCGTAATTACAAGGAGTCTGGGAGGGCAAGAACTGCCTTTATTTCACCAGAATCCAGGAGCGCCATAATTCTCGAACAGCGCAATTGGATGAACGATGGAAAGGTCAAACAGCAGCCATTATGAAAATTTTCTCGGTAGGTAGAACCGTTGAAGCCTCGGGTGTCCATCTGAGACCGAAACTTCTTTGGTGACAGTTATTTCAAAACAAATCACCTAAGTTTTTCTTCACAGTTTCAATCCAAAGCTGACCTAGACGCGAGAGACGAAGCGATTACAGAGATCCCGTGCAGCTCACATGATATAAAGGCTGCGAGTCTTACCATAAAAACAAAGAAAAGGAGATAAAAGGCTGCGAGTTCCTTGACAAGCAAAGAAATTCACCGAAGTCATGCCTACGGATCATGAGCTCATGCGTGACGGTTCCGTGAACGAATGAATGATTTGACCACACTTGCTCTCCCAAAAAAAATTTAAAATTGAAAAAAAAAAAAAAAAAAAAAAAAAAGGGTAAACCCCAGCTGACGTAAATGATATCGATTGCATTAGCGGTTGAGCTAACGACAATGACTTGCGAATTTATCCACATTATGCATTATCGGAAAACTGTGACATCACTCTCGGATGTGTGTGTAGGCATTTATTAAACTTTTACACACACACACAAAAAAAAAAAAAAAAAAAAACTAGGAAAGGGAAATTCAATTTAAAGAAGCTGCATTTGCCTCGCTGCGTACTCTGCAAAATTGCTTTCAAATCAGATGACCTTTTGAAATTTAAGCGGACATGTCACCATGCAACATTTTTTTTTTTTTTTTTTTGATAAGGACCCCTGACAGGTCCGATATTGATAGAATTTATAAATAATAAAATAGAATCATGAACAGCAAGTAAGGTATTTACGAGTCATCCTGTGCACAAAAAATTGAGGAGGCCAAAATTTAGCTAGATATAAAACAGTGGCAGTTGAGACCTTGGAAGACAAGTTTGTAATGGACAGGTAAAAAAGCAGCAAGCCTGTTGATGTGGAGAATGTAATAAGTCAGAAGACCAGTCGTTGCAGCAGACCATCAAACAGAGGCATCCAGAAATAGTTTAAATATATGTTAGAGGGTCAGCAGTATATGAATTGAGGGAGATCCAATAGCCTCAAATCCCATGGTATGATTGAGAGTTAATTGCCTGATTACCTAGACAGCCTTCTCCATTGAATTGATGAAGCAGTAAGCGTGCCGGCACAGTTCTCCAGTCATAGAAAAGTAAAAGCAGATGATGAGGTAAGATATTTCCTATGTTCCAATGTTGATGATAAATAGTGCTCTGATATTATATGAAAAAATGTAGCACCTTAACAAGAATATAGAAACCAGTAGATTGAAATAAAAGATCATTATATTTCTTTAACATAGCAGGATTCCTGATTATCTTATGTTGTGTCAAATGATATTCCTTAAATCTGTCTGTTTCCACAAGCTAATACCATCTGTAGGCAATGACTGATATCATAGTTGTTACCTTATGCAAATGAGAGTTGGGATCATGATGAAAGGCAGCAATAGGGATATAAGCATTTCCACCCCAATAGAGTAGTGAATGAAGCACAACCGGATCAGATACTCCCAGGACTTCATTGTCACAGTTAAGTGAGAAGAGTACCGTGATGCCCAGGGTAGCATCCCTCCAGGCCTGTTGCTAAGTCCTAAGGAAAATTATAAGAATGAGCCTTAGCTTAATATGATGCACAGCATAAACAATATATATCAATGGGGGACAGCTGAGAAGATGAAGCAGAACACGTAATGATGCTAGAACCCTGTAATTGTGACCTTCCGTAAACGAGAAACCTCCAAAAATAAATTGCATAAATTCAAAGGAGGTAACTTATCCAGTGATATGAAGACTAAATAACTTTGCTGACGCAGCTGTCCAGCAAACAAACTTTAGAGGTAGATAATGCAAGAGAACATATAGAATATCCGAAAAACAATAATTCATCTATTGAAACCACGCCTGAATGAAACATTCCTTGTATCCCAGCATTGAAATAAAGTGCGGAGTATTGAGAGGAATACCAAAAGCATTAATTAGAGGTAGCCAATTAGCATGAAAGGTGTCAATGGGAATAATAGTATGATATGCCCTCAGATTACCATAAGCCCAAATGAATTTAGAAAGTATGAAACAAAGCATATTCATCCAAATCTGAATCTTAAAGTCTGGAGCTTTGTGGAACTGAAGATGGATGCACAGCAAGCATTGCCACAGGTAAATGTAAGGAATGTAAGTCATGTTTGCTGTGGAATGGATGAAGTCTACATTTAGTAAATGTTGGCCCAAATTCCATGTAATCGAGCCAGAGTTCATACTGGCACTATCAATAACCACCTGCAAAAACAAAATATTATTAGAAAACCCTTTATCCGATTTTTTCCTTTTTTCTTTGATTATTCCTTTTTTAAATTTTTTCCTTTTTCCCATGTGTTTGAAAATTCTTTCTTTTGTATAGCTGCAAGTGCAACGGATCTGAGTACTCCTCATAGCCCTGTAAGTATGATTGAAGCAGCTCACAGATTGTGTAGAAGTGATAATAGCCCAAAGACACTGATGTGAGATGATGTAATTCAAAGCATTCAGCAGCTAAGATAAATTTGGATAAATAATCCTGACAGTCTTAGGGCAGTAAGTCGTAGAAACTTGAGCAGCATTGGCCTTAAGCGACTGCTTGGAAGAGACATTACTATGACCTCGATGCCTGATGTTGTCATCCATTTATAAAATGTTGCTCGCCAGCTCTGTCCCTCCGAATCACAGTTAAGAAGGCCTCGAGATTATGATTACCTTGGTGGTAGATAAAATTTCCCTGAACATCATACTTGGCAAGATAATGAGCCGTCTGATTAGCTTGGCGTGGAATATATCTCGCCGAGAAATTGGGATTTAGATTCTTCCAATGAAGAATATCCAGCAAAATGGGGTTGATCTTATAATGATCATGATAAAACTTATTGATAAGCTTAATTAACCAACTCGCTATCACCTTCTAGAATCTGGTTATGGTAAGTATCGTCGAGACAGTTCTGAACCTCATACCAGGCCGCACACAGTTCAGCACTAAGGATGGAAGTAGTGGGAATGTTCTTCCCGGCCGCCTTTATCATATTACCAGCGGAGTCTCTAATAATATAGGCTACCGTAGTAGCCTCCGGCCTTACCGAAGCATCAAAGTTAATTTTGATGGCTCCAGAGGGGGGGAAAGCCAACTAACCAGTTTGGGACCCCTAACTGTGGGGCGGTGGGGATGTGATTCTTCCCAGTACCTTGGGGGCCTATCAGCTCGCTTTCCAACCGAAGAATATGTGGATATTGCAAATGTAAATACCATCCTTACTAATTGCATGTGGGTAATGAATTTGCTCTGAAATAATCTCTCATTGCGCACCTTCCAAACCTGCCAAAGGAAATAAGCAATGATGGATTTGGTAAGTTGATTGAGTTAGGAAGTGGACATCATTGTTAGAAGATCAAATATAGAATTGAATTGAAGGTGAGTGTGAAAAGTATGTTTGAAAAGGCGCCAACAATCCTTCACGAATGGGCAATGAATAAAGATATGATCTATATCCTCCTCCAGAACAGGGCAAATGTCACAATAAATATTGTCAGTCGGTAAAATGCCTCTGTTACAAAGAAACCATTTAAACTGCAACTTGTATTTTACCAACTTCCACCAAAAAGTTTTGACTCGCTGAGTAGTATGAAGCTTCTAGATTCAATGGTAATAAAAAGACGTCACCTGTCTTGGTTGAGTCACAAAAGGGTACATGTCTTTCTGGTTAACCGTGATTTTGGCTGTAGGCTCCCAAATAAGAGTATCCGGCCATTTACCTTTAGGAATAAGGATAGGAATGATGGTCTGGATAAGATCATCGGAGAAAAATCTATTGAGAGTAGACATATCCCATTCCCTGTCTGAATTAATTAACCGACTGACATTCAAATTGTGGATGTCCATCTCCACATTAATAGTTGTAGGCCATGAAGAAATCGGAATGCGAGATATCCAAGGATCATTATATACATTAACTATTTCTCCATAACCAATAGAATAGATAACCCTGGGACTCAGTTTTCCCGAAGTTAGCAATGCAGCCCCACGTATGAGTAGAATTGCGGGGTTTTTTATAGTTGAGCCAATAAGGGGATAGACGATACTTGACTTTGACCGTCTGTGCCCATAAAGAATAAGGCTTCGACCAAACTTGAGCCGCAAGCTTTGCAAAAGACGCTTTTTGTTTATAGAGAAGAGAGATGATCCCGAGGCCCTCCTCAACCTTCGGCTTGCAAATTTTGTCCCAAGAGACCAGGTGAAGCCCTTTGCTGTCATTAGAGTGATCCCACAGAAAAGCCCTGATGGTCTTTTCAAGCTTCTTTATAACTCCATTTGGAATATAAAAAACCGCCATGGTATAGTTAAACAAGGAAGCTAGAACTGAGGTGACAAGCATCACACGGCCAGCAAAGGACAAAGTTTTCCATTTCCATGCTTCTATCTTGGAGTTCACTGCATCCAACAAAAAATTAAAATCAGTAGGGACCAGTTTTTGGCCAGATACAGGGACACCCAGATATTTAATTATTCCATTTTTCTCATTAATGTTAAAAATAGAGATAATGTGATTTTTAATATTCTGATTGATAGAGGGGCTAAAGAAGATATGCAATTTCCCCGCATTGATCGCCTGACCCGAAAGATTGTTATAAGCATCAAGGATAGCTTTCAAACAAATGGCATTGGTAATAGTTGCTCGAACCACCAAAAGCATATCATCCGCAAACAGGAGATACGAGAGATGCGGCCCATTATTACCCACTTTGAACGGACAAAGCAAATGATGGTTAACAGCATAGTTAAGCATATTGGAAAAGACATTGGAGCATAATATATATAGAGAAGGGAATAAGGGGCATCCCTGGCGAAAGCCTGTAGCAGGCTTGATCCAATTAGTTGGGGTTCCGTTGATAAGAATAGCGTAATCGTACCCCGTGATGCATTGATTGATCAATTGCATAAACTGCGGATGGAATCCCAGTTGCTGCATGACCTTTGTAAGGAAAGACCAGAGCATTTTGTCATAAGCCTTCTCCATGTCTAATTTAATAGTCATCAAAGCCTTCTTTTTAGGAGCCTTCTGCAGAGAATGTATAATTTCCTGGGTCAGAAGAATATTTTCCGTGATACTTCTACCCAGTACAAAGGCCCTCTGCTCCTCCAAAATAATGGAAGGAAGAACAAGTTGCATACGATTAGCTAAAATTTTGACCACAATCTTATAGACAGTGTCACACAGACTGATAGGGTGGTAGTCAGTAATATCCTGTGGCCTGCTTTTCTTGGGTATAAGGGCTATAAATGTCATTTTCCAGGTCGCCGGCACCTGACCTTCCTAGAAAACGTGATGGATGGCATGATTGACCTCCACGTGAATGATGTACCAGAAATTTTGGAAGAACAATGAAGGGAACCCATCAGGTCCAGGCACCTTATCCGACGGCATCTGCTTGATAACTTCCTCGATTTCCTGCAAGGTAACAGGCTTAATTAGACAATCATTCTGGAAAGTAGAAACTTTCTTGTTTGCATTGAACAAGGGTTCGTTATCTTCCAGCTCGTCCCTCTGCCATCTTTGCTTAAAATGAGTATAGACCAGCTCCTGTATCCGTTCGTTCGCTGTAACCATATTCCATTGATGGTCCTTTGAGAGAATGAATATTGTTCTGTCTTCGGCGCATTATTGTTGACCGGTGGAAGAACCTGGTGTTGAGATCCCCCTCCTTCAACCACTGCACTCGAGATCTCTGGCGCCAAAAAGTTTCCTGTATCTGAAGGTTTTCGTTAAACTGACTAATAAGATTAAGAAGGTGCCTGTGATCATTATCAGAGAAAGCATCAGAATTATTTTCCTTAATTTGCATATCGAAAATATTTTGTTGGAGTTTGTTACCCTGCCAAAAAATATTCCCCAGGCACTTCTTCCATTTTTTCAAAGCAACCTTAGTTTTGTACAAAAGCTTAGATAATCTTACCGATGGGTTCCCGCTTACTTCAGCCTTCCAGGAACGAGCAATGATGTGGTGAATTCCTTGGCAATGCAGCCACATTTTTTCAAATCGGAACGGAACTTTTGGGCTCCGTTTATGAGTATCAATTGATAGAAGAATTGGACAGTGATCCGAGGCAAACCTCGTCAAGTGCTGCAGCTTGGACTCAGGATATGACTGAAGCCATGAGGGGGAAGCAAAAGCCTTATCCAGCCTTTCCCACACCCTTGCATTGCCTGATCTATTGTTACACCAGGTGAAGGAAGGGCCCGAAAATCCAATGTCAATGAGTCCAGCCTGGAAAATGCATTGATTGAATTCTTTGACATCCCTTGTCATACTAAACGGACGACCTCCCCTTTTGTCTTCCCTGTTAAGAATACAGTTAAAATCACCTATAATTAATAAGGGAATGTCAATAGAATTAACAGAGATAATTTGCTCCCAAAGAAATCTTCTATCAATACCATTCGTGCTAGCGTAAATGAAGGCAACCATCCAGGATTGAGCATTATTAGGCGTGATAATCCCAAAAGCACCCTATCTGTTTGCATTCATAAAGTTCACTTGACCAATACTCAATTTCCAAGTGATTATGATGCCCCCAGACAGCCCCAAAGCCAGAATCAAATAGACTCCCCATTTGGGTCCCATTATCCGCTTAATCCTGTCGGATGCCTGGTCCGACATTCGAGTCTCAAGAAAACAACACATATCAGGTCTATAATTACGTAACATATACTTAACATAATTCACAAAAAGGGCCTTAGCCGCACCCCTACAATTCCAAACTATTATCTTCATTGCACTAGATTAGATGGATTCGCCCCTCCCGGCTTGTCCATTTCCTTGTGCATGCTAGACGTTGATTGAACAATAGGAACATTTACTAAAGAAGAATCAAGATAGTCCATAGGCATTTGAGGATTAAACTTTTTAGATTTAACAATAATAGAAGATAACTGAGCCAAGTAGTCGTGATGCTTACCTTTATCTTTTGTTTGTGGTACCTTAGGATTTTTGTGGACTCTCTGCTGGTCCTGATCGCTCTCCATGATTTGACTGTCATAAGTAGTCTTAGTCACTGTTATAGGTCTCCAAATCTCCCTTACCTGATTTTCCTTCCTTCCTAGTTTGGGTCTATATATGACCAGTTGAGAATTAGCTTCATGAACCTCCTGCTGTTCTTCCCGGATTATAACCTTGGTTAAGGGGGGAGAATCATTCGTGGACCTCCCTTCTTTAGTCACCGTCTTAGCTGGAGACCTCTTTCTCTTATCTTTGATTAGCCAGTTTGGCGAAGGAATCCACTTTACCTGTAAAAAGGATTCCTTGCATATCCGTATTCTCCTGTTCCTCTTATTCTTGGTACAATGGGGTAAATCTAGAGCCCTTCATAGCTTCGGAAAGGTTAAGAACCTTTTTAACCGGAGACTATTTCCTACCCTGTCTGTTAATATGGATTCTTGACAGCTATTATCTCTGGTGTTAACAGCAAGGTTAGGTTTATCCTTGGAGGTTGATTGTTGAACTTGCATCGATACTCTCGCAGCCCTTATCCATGGGCCATATACCTGTTGATTTCTAAATTGCTGCGGTAGATCAGAACATTTACACAATTTAGAGAATTCAGATTGGATAACCCCACAAGTATAACATATTTCCGGTAATTCTTCGTAAATAAACTCCTGCCACCAGCAATCGTCATTTACCTGGATTTTAATTCCCGGGCATATGGGCTTTGTAACATCGATAAGGGTACAAACTTTAGCATAACCCATACGGGTTGTGTTTGCCGTCCACTCATCAAGGAACAAAGCTTTACCCGCCGCTGTAGCAACTTTAAGAATTTTTTCCTTGTCCCACAGCTCTACCGGAAAATCTGGTAACCTAATCCAAACCCTTGCTTGGGTAATAATATCCCGGCTAGGTTTGAAATTAGGCCGCCAGGCCTCCAAGGCCCAGAGCTGTCCAGCTAAGGACCATGGTCCTTTTTCAAGGGCCCAAGTTCTGTCCTTTTCGGACTGAAATCGAAATAGCAGAACACCCTCAGATAAGGAGGCAACCGTAAGTTGTTCTTTTAGACCCCACCGGAGCTGAAGCTCCTTTTGAACAAACTCCACAGGTAATCCCTTCCCCAAAAATCGACCGATTAGTGCCAATTTAAGAACAGCTTGAGCAGCCTTTACCTCCTCCGAAGAAAAAACCATCACTTTTGAAAACCTCTGCTCCAGTGCCTCGATATCCGCTGGCGTAGCTCGAGAAGATTCCCAGCAGAATCTCCTAATACCCTGGACCACTTGGGATCAAGAACGACCAGTGTCGGGGACGACTCCATCTCCCCTCTGGGCTCTTGGCCTGGTTGAATCCGAGGGATTTCCCGGCCCCGGCTCGAAGGCCGGCTCCGGCAAACTACTCCCTGCACCTGATGAAGCCCGCGTTTCCACCCGCTCCCGGGAGGAAGGATCTATTCCACCCTTAGACGAAGATGGACTCACGCTCTGATCGAAAGCCCCAGCCCCCAAAGGGGCCTCTTTTTCCTCTTCCAGCAATCTCCCCTTCCCCTTTTCCAGCCTCGTGGCCTCTTTTCCTTGCCGCAAGGCCCCGGTCGAGGAAACCCTAACCCTTGTTTCTCCCTTCTCACTCATGAATAGAAATCTCCGAACTTTCTCTCTCTAAACGAACTTTTACGAACTTTCGCGATGCAACATTAATGAGCAACAAAAGAACAAGAAACGACCGTTCCAATAATATCTCCATGGTTGTTTTAGAACAGAAAGTCTTGGGGTTTAACTGAGATCTATACTCGGTTATTCCCTCTGTTAAAGAAATTCATCGTTCCACCGCCTCGACGTCGGCTTTGGAGGGGAGGATAACGTGCAAGCACGAGCGGGCATTATGTTATTTGTGCCAGGAACATCCCCACCTACCGGTTGTCAGGCTCCAGCTCCGTTCCCAACTCCGGCGGGTTCTCATGTATCCAATCCCGAATCTAGCATCTAGATCAATCACTTATTTTATAAGATAATTTTTTAAAAAATATATATATTCATTACTATTACCATCTAGACCGTCATGGCCTGTAGCTGAAGACGATCTCGAACCGTGCCCTCATCGCTTGGGATTCCGCTCGCACGACTGAACCTGCAAAATAGAAAAGATCCGGGCCAACGATCCCGACAGGGGCACTCCGACGCTCAAATCAGTGATGATCCAGGAAAACAGATCCTCCTGATCGAGCCTCGTAGGTGGACTCCATGCTAGGAGGAGAAGAATATATTGTTGGAGAGTGTAAATGAATTGAGAATAGAGCGAGGGAAGTGGCAACCGAGGAGAACTCAAATTGGATGGCTGTGTTCGTCGAGACTCTTCTGGTGAGTCTCTGGTAGCCCCTCGATGATTCTCCTATATGCTGCCCCCTTCGCCCGTTTGTGACCTACCTTTTTGGAACCTTGGAGAACCCTTTTAAACCAAATAGCTGCATGCTGCCTACCTTGGGATCCTCCTCTCGCCTGCAGGCGCGTGCGGCGGCGTCCCGTGCCGTGCGTGAAGTGCCTTTCCTTATTTGTGATAAGGAGCTTCACCGTGCGCTCTGTCCCTCCCTCTGGTCGCTCCACTTTGAAAAACCTGGCAGAGCCTCGATCGGGGGGCCACCGTCCCCTGGATTTGAATCTTTAAGATTGACTTCCTCTTCTGGGTGGCATAAATGGTCGGTCGGGAGCGCAACGCCTCGATCGGGGGACCCCTTTCCCATCGGTGTAAGTGGTAGCTGAGGCAGTTATTGCGACCTAACGGGCACCCCTCCATGGTCCTTGGGCAGCTCACCGCCGCCCAAGGAAGGCGTTGACGCCCCGTAGCTGCCGATCTCTTCGTCCAAAAGGGGCTGGTCCAGGGAGGAGAAACTCGATTTCGGCCAGGACGTTTCGATCTCGAGGGAGCCACCCGGCGAAGGAGCCCAAAGAGAAGCAGAGCTCGACTTCGGTCAGTATGTCTTGACCTCGAGGGAGCTACCCGGCGAATGAGTCTGAAAAGAAGCGGAGCTTGACTTCGACCAAGACATCTCGATCTCGAGGGAGCCACATGGCGAAAGAGTCCAAGGAGAAGCGGAGCTCGACTTCGATCAGGGCATCTCGACCTCGAGAAAACCACCCGACAAAGAAGTCTGGAGAGAGACGAAGCTGGATTTCGGTCAGGGCATCTCGACCTCGAGGAAGTCACCCGACGAAGGAGTTCGGAGAGAGGCGGAGCTCGACTTTGACCAGGGCATCTCGACCTCGAGGGAGCCACCCGGCGAAGGAGTCCGGAGAGAGACATCCGCCTCTCACATGAACACAACTAGAGAGAAAGATTGACAGAACACAACAACATATAGAACTAGACCTGCACAGAAAAGAAACTAGAATGCCCATATAATTTTACAAAAAGGTTGGAATAAAATGCACACAAACACAAGAAAATGAGGGACGAAATCTCGCCTAATGAGCAGAGAGACATTTATAAGCGGGCATCAGAATACATATACAATCCAGGTGTTCATGAGAATGAAAACTATATCAGCAGCCTTCTCTTCCAGCAAATAGCTGCAAAAGTGAGAAGAGGAAGGGAGAAGGGACATTCTTCACATAGCCATTTTCAAAATTTTTTAAAAAATATCTTATTGGGAAAAAAACTGAAATCCATTTCAGAATACTCATTTGATTTGACTCAGTTTTTCAAACCTAAATTGCAACCATGAGCTTTGAAATGGAATGTATATGCAAAATACATCTCTGAAGCACATCAATAAGAAGCATGAAACCCAGAGTCTACTTATTGATTCAACACAGGAAAGACAGCAGGTAGTATTAAAAGAGAGAAAAGTTCAAAAATAATATTCAACAGCCAGCTAAGATTTGGCTAACATTATAAAAATTTGATGAAAAGGTGCTTGCATACGCTCAAGGCTCTAGCATTGTGGTAAAACCTCATGGTTATAATTATAGTATTTTTGAATCCTCCAGTCCAAACATATGAACGAACAATGTATTTTAGCTTCTGCAATTGTAGAAAATCAGTTCAATAAACATGAATAAATCGACAATCAATAGACTGAAAAGTTTTTTTTTTTTTTTTTTTTTTTTTTTTTTTTTTTTTTTTTTTAACAAACTTATGCCCTTATAATAGACAGATATGTAACACCTAAATGCATATGTGGAGCTTGTAAGTCTCCAAGAAATCCAATAGGTAAGCTAGATTATTAAAGAGCAGTACCAGAATTGGAAGAAAAGAGACGAACCAAATATATACCAAGATTATGATTCCAAAAAGATATAAAATGTATGCATATCTCATATTTTCCATATTTTAAAGTTATTTTTCACTCAACTGTTAAGACTGACTATCAATAAGTGAATGTTTACATTGTCACATAGTAGTGAATATAAAAATGCAAGACAAATATGGTCACCTCATCAGATGGATCTGCATGACTTGCTAATAAGGAGTGTACCTGCGACTGCTGCCAAGCTTCATGAGTACTGGAGGTGTCAGGAGCCTATCAGGAAGAAACACGAGATGAAAAATGTCATCCAAAATAGTGCATTTGTAACTGAATTCAAGTAGAGCTAAATTTTTACCTGTCTGGAACCCAAAGGCTCTGATGGTGCACCTGTATTATCAGACAACTGCTCATCAAGGAACCTCCTGTGCATAGCCTCCATTCTCATTATCATCATAGTCATCTGAGTTTGCATCTCAGTATATTTTTGCTCCATAGCACACATTTTCTCCTTCATCATGCGTTACCTCCTCATGAACAGCCTTCTTAGCCTCTGAAACCATTTTCAAGGCCTCACTGCGGGTTGGTCATGGGCCATAGATATCAGAGGGAGAAGGACCCAACCCATACATACGCAGACGGCCAGGCTTTTCTTCTCCCATGACCTGAAAGAAGACATAATCCCTATCAATGCTACCATGTGAGCTCTCAGCTTGCAGTCTTGCTTGTTCATGAAGTTGTGACTGCAACAAAAGATCCAAAGTTTTCAAATAAAGCAGTTGAACAGGTAACAAGCTAATGCCCAAGATTTCAAAAAGAAGCCATGGTATGGATAAGTTGTGAACAGTAGAAAACTAAAAATAACTCAGTAGTAATTCAAATTTGGGTTACTTTTTTTTTGGGGGGTGGAAGAGTTCAATTAAATAGAAATTCGCAAATTTGGATACTTAAACATACAATTGCCTCCAGTGAAGCTTCATCCACAGGCTGCCCATCTTTGCGTGTATGGATCAATACAAAAAGCTCTGCCAAAGATAGCTCCTGCCCATTAGGCTTCTTCACCCGCTATTCATGTAAACAATGAAGAATTTATGAGTTATGATGTAAATCTTTTTATATGGATGGCATGCATGCAGATATAGGTTTCACAAAGTACACAAGCTTACCTCCTCTTCACGTACACATGCAAAGCTCTTTGTGCCAGTAGCATGGCCAAACCTCAGATGCACACGATTAGCCCTGTTGGTATTACGGCGTGCCTACAAACAAAGGTACAAGCATAGTTATCATGTTTCCATTTTCAGTGTGAAGCAGAAGAACAAGGTAAATGTAGATGTTGACTTTTCATTAGATGAAATGATCATGTAAGGCATCAAAGTTTGTTATCATCTTGGAAACAAACATTATATTGGATGTGCCACAGGTGTTTCAGAATGCGCAATAATCAGGCAGAAACCCCTCAAATATTGTTATGCGAAGATATTGCCGGAAAAATAAATGGAAGATGTGCTCAAATTATATGAAAAGACACCAGCAAATTATAATATACATGAAAAGATTTTAAATTTATATAAAACTTCCAAACATATAATCTCCTTGATTTTATGTTAAGATTTTAACTAGAGAAATAGAAAAACCTAATGCAACAAAAGAATTTAACTGTCAATTTAATGAGAATTGCTTTAATAAAATAGAAATATTCCAAATAAATTTTATACGGGTGTTGTGTTGCTTTCTTCTTGTTCCTAATCTTGTAGCCAGAACTGCCAGTTCAAAAGAGAGCAACTACTAAACATTTTTGTGAAATTTCGATCTGACATCATCACTTCTCTAAGCTTTCTGCTTATTTTTTTGAGGTTGATCATGCCATCATGAAATATTTGGAAGGTAAAGACAAGGGTATAAAATAGACTAAAAGCACTAAAGAAAATTTGAGAAAGATCTTCAAAGAATATGGGTTTGCATTGGCAATGGTGAAGTAGGAACAAATAAGCCAAGTATAATTGACTGTAAAACGATAGCTGCGAGCAAATGCTTAATTTCATAGTACCTTGGCAGCAGAAAAGAGGCTACTTGCATATAGAAAAGCATGACTTTTTGGAAGATAAGCACCACTGGTGCCCAATATACAATCTACAAATCTTTGTTCCCCTAGTAACCAATTATGGGCCACACATCTGACTAGTTCCACATCCAGTGAAGTGGATGTGTTGACCACTGCCATTTTAGCTTGACACTAGCAGCTGAAGGAAAAGGATGCAAATCATTAGAAGCTACCTTAAAGCATTCTCGACTGAAAGTACAGTTCTGATAATGATAGTTCGCTACAGGAGCAGTCGGAGTGTCTTGTTTTCCGCGCCGTCGTCTCCTTCGCTTTTTCGCTGGTTTTTAGGGTTGGCGGGTAGGGTTTCGAGCCTTTGTCGTCGTTGCTGAGGTTGTTGCGCCTTCGGATGGCTGATCCGCCGGCGGAGGGGGGCTCCGCAGCTACCAGAGTGGAAGCACAAGAGGGAAAAGATCGGTCCTGGGCAGAGGTGGTGCATGGGCCGCCACAAGCGCCACAGTGGACCCCTTACAAGCTCACGGATGAGGAGGTTGAGCATCTCCAGCATAGCAGGTGCTAGTCATGTCGGACTCTTTCTTGGACGAAGCATAGAGCAAGTGGGAAGGGGCTTGCCATCATTTTCCGTAGCCTCGGTCGACGGATTCCGGCGACTCGGGTAGGGAAGGAGGTTGGCCTCAGGTTGCAGCTTCCCGCTGAACCAGAGGTCTTCCCGGTAGGGGAAAACCACATGGTGGTGAGGGTGGGTTCGAAGGATGTCTGCTCCAGAGTTTTGCAATCGGGTCCATAGTACGTAGGAGGCCAGCTGATGGCTCTGAAGCCATGGTGTGCAGACTTCCACCCTGGGAGGAGCCCAGTTAACACCACGGTCGTGTGGATGCGATTGCCAGACCTACCGCTGGAGTATTGGGAGACATCGGCTATTTTGGCTGTCGCCGGTGAAGCAGGTACTCCCCTCTCCCTCTACAGTTTTACGGATTTGAAATGCAAAACGGGCTTTGCGAGGGTGAGGATGGAGTTTGATGCCACCAAGCCGCTGCTCCCTGGGGTCTTGATCAAAGAGGGGACTGCTTTCTGGCAGCAGTTCGTGTATGAAAACCTGCCGTCGGTTTGCTTCCGGTGCGGGAGAATGGGCCATATGCTCGAAACCTGTAAGTTTAGGGAGGGCATCACAAAGAATGATGTTCGGCCTACCACTCTTTCCCATGACAACCTGGTGGTCCATCAGGACGAGGCTGCCAACCAGGGAGAAGGCTCAAGAGCTCAGGGACCCAATTCTCTGGGGAAGGAGAACCTCCCGTTTGGGCCCTGGCTAGTAACAGCAAGAAAGCGCCAATCTCGAACGGAGGCTTTGGCAGAGAGGGCACCACAGGTCACGGACCGAGGTAAGGCCCCGGTCTCCTCGTATGATCCTTTGTCCTCCTCCCCTTCCGGATCTTCCCCAACTTGCCTCTCCTCCACACCGAGCTCGCCACCAGATTCAGAAGGGTGGCAAAAGCCATCCAAAGTAGCCCAGAGACGTTCGCCGGAAGCATCAGCCTCGGACCAGTCAGAGGGAGGGGGTTCCCAGAAGGAAGTGGCGAGCTTCTTTGCAGCCTTGGCGGATGGGATGCAAATACTTCCGCCGAAGGAGGGCCACAAGGACCAGCCGATGGTGGAGGTGGGCACGATCTCCCTTAAACGCAGCAGAAGTCCATCCCAGTCTTCTTCTCCTTCCTCTATTAAGTCCTCCACTGCACCGACGGAACAGGTGAGCTCTCCTTCCCCTTCTGTGTATGTCAATGAAGTGGGGATGCAGGGTGGCCAGGGTGGGAGTTCTTCTATTGCAACACTGGGGTCATCTGAGGGAAGGAGGGAAACTAAAAAAGAATGGAGGGTGGAGGGGAAACAGGGGCTGGAGAGGGAGGGTGGTGAGTCAACCACTGAGGGTGTGCTGCTCTCTGAGGGGGGGTCTCGACAGGCTACCTCGGCTGGGATCCTACCAGTCTCTGATATTGATGGGTTAGAGGGGGGTAAGAGGGTTGTGGCGGCTGTCCCTCCGGCTCTTAGGGGGACAGTGAGACTAGGGGAGGTAGGGAATGAAGGGGGTGCTAGGCTGAAGGCTATTGTGGTGCCCCCTGGGGCAGGGGACTTAAAGGTAGGATTAGGGGGTGCGGGACTAAGTTCTAGGAGAAATCGAAGGGGAACTAGGAAGGAGGTGGGTTTTTTGCCTGTCTCAGGGAAGTTACCGGGAGAATCCAAGGTCTCTGCAGCTGTGACTGCTTTACTGGGAGTAGCTGGTCGCAAGGGAGAGTTGAAACAAGGGGGGGTGGTGGGGGGAGTGAAGAAGAATGGAGGAAAGGGAGGGGGAGCCCGTATCGGTGAGGTTCTGGGCTCTGGGAGTGCAGTGCCCTCTGGAAGGAACCCTGCTGTCCCTCCACATCCAGAATCTTATATTGCTGGGGGATTGGTTGGATCGAAAGAGAGTGTCCAGCTGGATCATGGCCAGATATGTAGCAAGCTAAAAGACGCTCTTGCCTCGGTGGGGGCTACCATAGGAAGACCAGGGACTCTTGGTGAACCTGGGAGGACGGGGGAAAACACTCCTGCGATGTCGAAGACCGATGGTGCTGTGCAAGGGGAGGAGGCCGGACTGGGGCCCGACTCTCATGTTTAACTTCTATCTTTATGAATATTTTTGTATGGAATGTAAGGGGGGCTAAAAAACCCTCTTTTCTATCTACTTATCGAATGTACCTACAGGTTTATAACCCTCGGATCTGTGTTGTTGGAGACTAGGATCGCTGGTCTAAGTCTCGATGGTCTCAGGCGGTGGTTTCCCAGGGATTGGGGTTCCTTCTCTGTGCCTTCCCAGGGGCTGGTTGGGGGCATAATTGTCAGCTGAGATAAGGCAGCGGTTATGGTAGATGTTTTCTACCATTCCACCCAGCTTGTTGCTATTATTATTACTGAGCCTGACCGGCCTTCTTGGCTCCTCTGCGGCGTTTATGCAAGTACGTCGTACAGAGAGAGAAGGACGGTCTGGGAGGAAGCTACTGTTTTAATTCAGCAGGAGATCCCCACGGTGGTAGCCGAGGATTTTAATGCTATTGATAAGCCGGATGACAAGCGGGGAGGTAAACCCTTTGTCTAGGATGTGGGCTCAAGGGAGCTATCCACTTTCATCCAAGATAATGGCCTGCTAAACTTAGGGTTCCTAGAACCTCGACATATCTGGTGCAATAACAGATCAGGTCAGGCCAGAGTATGGGAGAGACTGGACAGATATTACGCCACCCTGTCTTGGATTTTCAGCTATCCTGAGCATAAGGTACGCCATCTCAGTCGGATATCCTCTGATCATGCTCCTATTCTTTCTCTGAATACCCCTCCCAGGAGATCGCGGCCTTTTAGATTCGAGAAGTTTTGGCTCTCCTATCCCATGGCAAAAAATATTGCTAGAGAGGTTTGGGCAATGCCGGTGCGGGACGATGCTGCCTATAGAATCTCCAGGAGACTCAATTTACTCAAGAGACGATTGATCAGCTGGAACAAGGTGGAGGTCGGCAATCTTATGAATAATATCAAAATGGTGGAAGCCTCCATTATTTCTTTGTAGGTCAAGGAGGACACAGATGGTTTTTTGTCCGATGACGACCTCGCAGCTTTGCAACGCCACTTAGCTCGTCATCACTCTTTGTTACAGAATCAGGAGGTGCTCTGGAGTCAAAAATCCAGGATCCAATGGCTTCGGGAGGGGGACAGGAATACCTGCTATTTTCACAATGCCACTATTATCAGGACACATACCAATAAGATCCGGGCTCTTTACTCCGACCAGAGGGGATGGATGGAGGAAGAGGACATCAAGAGAGAATTCCATAATTACTTTGCAGCCAGGTGGACTGCTCCTTCCTCTATATCCTCTTTTACTACTTTTCTGCCTCGAACCTTTGTTTCTGCTATTACTAGAATTCTTTACTTCTGACTCAGATTCTTGAGACAGAGGTAAAATCGGCGCTCTGGTCCCTTGCGGAGGATAAAGCTCCTAGTCCAGACGACTTTCCTCCTTTCTTCTTTCGGGCCTTCTGGGATATTATTCGATCTGACATGGTTGCTGCAGTACAGCTTTTCTTTAGCACGGCTACTATGCCCTCTAGCTGGAAGCAGACTTATATCGCTCTTATTCCTAAGCGTGCAGATCCAACCCAGCCATCTCACTATCGTCCAATTAGCCTCTGTAACGCTCTTTATAAAGTGTGCGCTAAGTTGCTGGCTAATAGAATGAAAGTGTTTCTTCCTCATCTGATCAGCCCGGAGAAGAGTACTTTTATTGCAGATCGTAGCATATCGGATAATATTCTTATCACTCAGAAATTTATGCATGATCTCCACTGAGCATCCAGGAGACTCTCTCTCATAGCTATCAAGCTAGATATGGAGAGGGCTTATGACCGGATTAACTGGACCTTCCTTTACAAAGCTCTGGAGGACTTTGGCTTTCACCATGCCTGGATATCAAAAATTATGACCTGTATTAAGGCTCCATCTTTCTATATTCTGCTTAATGGCTCTCCCTTGGATTTCTTTCAATCCGCTCAAGGCCTCCGGCAAGGTTGTCCCCTATCCCCTTATTTATTTATTATTTCTGCTAATTATCTTTCCAGATCTCTATCGGAAGCTGCCAGGACTTCGCAAATTCATCCTTATATCCCTGTTCCGAGTGCTTATCCCATCTCGCACCTCCTATTTGCGGATGACTGCTTACTTCTTGGTCCGACATCCCTCACCAATGCCAGGAGATTCAGGAGACTAGTCAAGCACTACTGCTATGTTTCTGGACAGATGGTGAATTTTAGCAAATCGGGAGTCCATTTTAGTCCCAAGACGCCTCCTAATCTCAGGGACAGGATCCTCCACATTCTGGATATTCAGGAGCGCCATGGCCCCCTCCATTATCTTGGCATCCCTATTTCTGGCACGAGGCTCTCCAGAAATGAGTGTGCTCCGTTACTGACAACGGTGACGGATACGATTGGGGGCTGGCAGGCTCGATCGCTATCGGCTATGGGTAGGCTTACGCTCATCCGCTCGGTCCTTGCCTTTCTTCTCATTTATATGCTCTCTAATGCTTTCATTCTCAAGGATGTCATTACCAAGATTGAGCAGATGATTCGCTCTTTTCTATGGATTCTTCGGCGGTCCGGAAGAGAATCCACCTGATAAGGTGGGAGATTGTTTGTAGGCCGACGCAGGATGGAGGGCTGGGAGTTCCTTCTCTTATTGACAGGAGAGAGGCCTTGCTATCCAGACATGTCGCCAGGTTTCTTTTATGCCCGGATTCTCTCTGGTCTTCTTTCATGAGGGCCAAATATGGTCCTATTCCGATTGATCTTGGGGATCTCCCTTCTCCTAGGAGATCTTCGATCATCTGGCATGAGATGCTTGCGAGAGCGTCTCTCATTATCCCTCAGCTTTCCTGGGTCATTGGAGATGGTCGATCGATCAGCGTTCTGCATGATCCGTGGATATCGGACATTCCTTTGGCTCGCTGGCCGACCTACTTTTCGGTTCATATGCCTCCAGATATTACCATTGCTCAACTTTTTCAGCCAGGACAGGCCGCATGGGACAGGGGTATGGTTTTATCTATGTTCGGAGATATCCTCGAACTTAGGGTCCTCTCCATAGCCCTTCCTGTCTACCCATGCTCGGACACCAGAGTTTGGCGGTGCTCCACATCTTCCCGGATGCCGATTGCGGACCTGACTCCTCCCTCCTGGGAGCCGGATACGGATCGGAGCTACCGCTGGATTTGGACTCTACCTGTTCATCCCAGGGTTTCCCTCTTCATCTGGAAACTAGCGTGGCACAGGCTCCCTACGCGCGAGTTCCTGATATCTAGAGGTATTCATATTGCCTTTGACTGCCCTTTTTGCCGGAGGCCAGGAGAGTCCCAGTTGCATGCTATATTTCAGTGCAGTCGGTCTATCATTATATAGAGATTGACAGGCTTCTCCGACATATCCCTTCACCTGGAGGATACTCTCGACTTCTTCTATACTCGTCTCATGGGGTCTTCGACTATTCAGATCTCATTCATTGCTTACCTGGCCTATCACATATGGATTTCTAGGAACGAGTATATTTTCATCTCAGCGGGCAGTTCTCCCAGGTTGATTATGGAGTGAGCCAGGACTGCTGCTAGGGAGTTCTGGAGGACGGCGGTGACTTCTTCGGAGACCTGGGGTTCCCCTTTCGTTCATAGAGCGTCCCGTAGGGTTTTTATTACCTAGGAACCCCCTCCTCCATCTTTCATCACCGTCAGCTTTGATGGGAGCATTCGACGCAGACTGGGAGGGGCGGGTTGTCCTTCGAGACTCTCGCCTGGGTTTCCTGGCTGCCGGGGGACATCCACTTCTGGACTCTTCGGTTCCTGCCGCTGAGCTCCATGCGGTGTGGGCCGGGATCAGGTATGCCACGCAGGTGCTTCACCTCGATCGTCTCATCATTGAGGGCAACTCTGCTACGGTCATATCCTGGATCTCTCGATTCTCGTTCGACCTGCTGACTCACTCCATGGTCCGGGACATCAGGAGGTTTCTTCAAGGTTGCTCCCGGGTGGTGATTGACATATTTTTAGGGAGGCCAACTCAGCTGCAGACTGGGTGGCCTCCTTTGTAGCACAACACTCGGATATTGTCTTTTGATCAGATTGGCATGACGCCCCTGTACAGCTTAGGGACATTATCTTGTCAGACTTTTTAGGTTGTATTCACTCCCATTCAATCTAATGAATACACCATTCCATTAAATAAATAAATAAAAAAAAAAGCATTCTCGAGAAAATCTCATGTGAAATGGTGGTCAATCTAATTGATGAATGACCTGGTTGAGGTTTACTCAGAAGAAGACTTGGTTTCACATGACGCCGAGTGCCAACAATGAAGTATGATCTGCCTTTAGTTTAAAATGGTTTCTGTATGATTCTTTTGCCATTTTGTATATACAAATGATAACATATCCCCGATTGTGAGAATAGATATTATAAATCTCTTACACTATTAATAAAGAAAATACCAATGCCATTCCTCATGTTTTTTGGGGAACATAACAGCAGACAGAGTCTTTTATGTTCTTAAGGGAAAATAACAATAGACCTTTAACTGAGACGTATGACTCACCCATGAACCAAAGCTAGAATTGCAGTGAATGATAACAAATATATAATTGTTAAAAGACATGGAGAGAAGAATGAGGAAATTGTTCATTAATGTTTTTTCTTAACAGAAGATGTCCAATAATGCTTGTCAGTATCACACATGTTCTTTATTGATATTCCAATGTGGTATATTGATTCTTTTACCGCAAAGGACACCCAAAACTCAAGTTACTAGATTCTTTGAATGCAGGATAAGGCAACTCAAACTTTCAGTCCTCTGGCATTTAACTTCCATTCTAAATTTTTTGACAAAATATAGCACTCATCGTATGTCAAAAGAGCAAGCAGAAGCACTAAGATCAATGCAAATTCATGTTTCAACTTCATGACAAAATGGAATGAATTCAAAACAAGACATACTTGTAAATATCTACCAGATAATAAGGTCAAATAGTTCAAAAGTTGCACAAAATTGAAAATTCTCGCCAGAGGGGGAATCAGCAAAGAGCCTTTCTCTAAGGAATCAAAATGCTAGTTAGTAAGAAATTCTAATTACATTAATAAGCTAACAATAATAATAATTAACAAAAAAATATGCATATACACAAACTCATGGAATCACCTCATGCAACCTACATAAACATTCAACAAATTTCAACTCAAACCTTCCCCTTTTTAGAGCTCCAATATGCCACAAGAAATGGCCACTGATCTGGTACAACCCTCTCATCACAATCAGCCAGCCGCTGCTCATCAGTCTTGTGAGTATCATAATGTGCCTTTAACTCAGCTTTCCAGTTCCTCCATTTGGTACCCAAGGACTTCAAGACCCAATCTTTACCAATTGGGTCAAGGTCAAACTTCGACTACATGAACATTAGAAATCACACAATCAAAATAATGGGGAAAAAAAAGAACAAATAGAATATGGTGCTTTTGATACCTCAACAAGCTGCCACATCTTCTCCTTAGATCCATCTGGCATAGCCCTCCAATCAATAAAATTAAGGGGCGCTAAGTGTCCATTTCGTGCTATAGTACCCAAGATGTTGCTTAGCTTTGCTGCCTTCCTGCCGATAGGCTGGCCCACGTTGTTGAAAGCAACATGTATGCGCTGACCTTCAGGAATGTTCCATACATCAAGGCACCGTGTAGGATCTCGACCCCTTCATTTTCTGGCAGAACCTATTCAAAAGGCAAATAGTTAAAAATTAGACATCATAAAACAAAAGGGGCAACACAAAAGTTGATATGAAGATCACTGATGTCAAAGTAGAGAAATATTTTTTTAAAAAAAAATGTTTGTTAGTAGCATGCAGGAATCTTTTAAAGCAGTCAACGGTGGACAGGACATAGAAAGCTACCAAACTATGTTAGGAACTATGAGCATGTTCTTTAGTTGTTCAGCAAATTGCAAGAACTATAACGAAGATCATGAGCTATTCTCAAGAGATTTCATGATTTCCAATAGAATGTATCGGCGATAGGATCCTAACTCTCAACACAAATGGGGCTATAGAGACCCATCCTTTTACATGGCCTAAACAACCTTAAGATACATGCCAATTTTTTTTAGGGATCAGCTTGGACTCTACTCTCTCATGCACCAAAACATCAATAATACAAGTTCCGGTCAGATTTCCTTCTTTCATCAGACAGATTATGATAGTAAAGTTACTGAATAGTTAAATGACATCAGTAACGCCTTGCTTATACTTAATTAGGCAAGTATCAATATGTTTGCAGAAAAAGCTAAGAAGAATTGACTAGATAATATTTGAATGAAAAAGTTCTGAGCACTTGTTACAAGCCAGAATCTTCGTATATAGGACTTTTGTATGAATATTAAAGGTTTGTAATGAAAACATTAACTGAACAATAAATACATATCGTAACTCAATGTTAAAATAGAAAAAAATACCAGTATCATCGCCATCCCATGGCAGGGAGGCTTGTGGTTCTCTAGAGTTTGGCTCAGCCAAATGCATCTGATCTAGTTGGCTGGAACTCAGCTGGGTCAGCTGCATCTGATCTGACTGGCTGGAGCTATGCTGGAGCAGTTGATTCTGCCCTGGCTGACTGGAATTCAGTCGATCCAGCTGCATCTGATTTAGCTGGCTGAAGTTTGGCTGGCCTGACTGTATCTGTTCTAGCTTGCTGAAGCTTAACTGCACTGGCTGCACCAGATCTGACTGGCCAGAGCTTGGTGGAGATGGCAGTGACTGATCCAGACAGCTAGACCTTACCTCAGTCTGATGCAGCTGACTAGAGCTTTGCTGGGTTGAGCAGATCCAAGGTGGCTGGCTGGAGCTCGACTGTTGTGATTGGGTCTGATGTGGTTCACTGGAGCTCCCTCGAGGCAATTGAGTTTCATATGGCTGGATGCAACTAAACTGGACCAAGCTAGGTTCATCATGTGGGTCAAGTGGCTGGCTGTTGGCTGGTGAGGACTGCTGGATCTGCTGGCTTTGTGGCTGGTTAGGACCTGACCGATCCTTTTGCTGCGGACTAACAATCCTGGCCATAGGAGCTGCCAGGCACCTAGGTGACTGTTTGTTACTCATGGTGGAGTATGTAAGAGGTGGTGAGTCTGAATGGAAAGCTTCCCCATGGAAAATCCAATGGGTCTAATTCCTCATAAAACCATCACATATCAGATGCTCATACACATCTTCTCGATTCTTCCAATAAAAGTTATGGCATTTTCTACATGGGAAAAGGATAAGCCCCCCATGTGCCGCTTTGGCAATTGCAAAATCGAGGAATTGACCAACTCCCTCCAAGTATGCATCACTCTCTCTATGTTGTACAATAAAGCATGAAAAACAAATTAGAATAATGTATCCTAAGCATGGGCCACAAGACTTGGGAAGACAGAAACAGAGGTACTTGATTGATGAATCCAACTCTTATCCATAGGGATGTTTCTCAGCTGCTTCAAAAGGCCAATCTGGGCATGACCACACTATAGCTGGAGAAAATGCTGGAAACAAGTAATGAAACTACAATAAATTTTTAAGAAAGCTGTAGAAGGAATACTCTCGATCTTCTCATTCAGCAAGTCACAATGTTGATATTTTAGAACTAGCAATTGATAGTATGATACCCAGAGTAACAAAACACAGAGAACATAAACAGGCTAAAGAGTGTGTTTTCAAGCAAAACATAACATTAGACAAAGCCAACTACATTCCAGTGATCACTCTGCTGTACACAATTTAAAAACTCTTCTCCCACCAACACAAAGCAAACCTTGTTTTAATCAATCAAAATACCAGGTGAAGAAGTGAGCATAGGAAAGCTTTGTGATGAGAAAGATATGGAAGCAAAAAAGATAGCAAACAATAAGGAAAAAGAAAGATAGGGGTGACCAATTCCATAACTGCATACACTTACTTCAGGTGAGCTACTCTTCTATTCCAGCACCAGACCATTCCATCCTCTCCCTTCTTACTCACTACTTCCTCTATACTTCCTGCTCTTGAAACCTTCAACATGAAGTGATAATCATCATGGTAAGTAGGTAACTCAAAGTCTCAAACAGTTTCTTCTCATCTTCTGTGGAGGTCCGCATAAGCAATTTATTTGAAAAAGAAGTGGAAGACAAGATTCCAATTTCTTGTAACAATAATTATGATGAAAACCGAAAGTGAATTTATGTTCCCTCAATTGATGATGTTTCACAACTTGAACAGGTTTTCTTAGTAGAAAATTTGAAGAATGAAAAGGCCCTAGAGAATAACCATGGAGGATGAGTAGAGATGGAAATGGCAAAGTTTGGGCCAAGCAAATCCAAAATTTTCAATAAGCCCAACCCAGTTCATTGCATACCAGTTCCATGGGGGACCACTTCCTGCCTTGGTGATTAGCAAAAGAAATCAATGAATTCATGAAACCTATAAATGCACATTTAAATGCTTATGAAGATCCCTTGTTGATATTTCCCGCAAATAACCATTGATTGAGATATTGCAAAATCCTACAGTAGTCTTCAGGAGATTTTATCATTTATCATTTGTAAAAGTTAGAGCATGAAGTGAATGGAGTATTTCCTTCATGATGGTTTGAAAGCATAACCAACAAAAGCTACATCAATCCAAATGCATGAAAATGCTTTTATCAAACCTTTTAATCATGGCAAAGATGCAATAAGACATTACATAGAGTAAAATCAAGATTATAATTTCATTAATATAAACTTCATTTTTATGTGAGTCTAGGGTTAGCTCCTGAACTCGAGGATGAGTTTTTTCTAATGAGGAAGGACCGATGCAAAAAAGGATTCCTGCTAGAATTAGAATTTGCAACTTTTTGGATTTTACAATGAGCCTTCTTAATAGGCATGACTTGAGTTGTCATTGTGTTTGTGGTCTCTGAGTTACCTGTTTCAAAACTGACTTTGAATCTTTCAAGTTTTTAGTACTGTGTTTTAGCACTTTCAGTCATTAGGAGGGTCAAAAGTGGATAAAAAGTTCAATACAGGATAAGACTTGAGACAGTCAAATTAGCGAAGGTCTTTTGTGGTTTTTGGTTTAAGTTAGAAGACCAAGATAATCAACATGCGGTTGGAAAATTTTTGACAAGGGGCCTAGTTGGCTTTATGAGTTGTTTTAGTGGCGTCATATATGGATTAACCCATTGCTGCAAACTCACAATGTATCTCTGATTATCGAATAAATATCTGTCTGATAAAATTCATAAAAACCTGAGATTATTACCGAGCATATGTATTTTTGCAACCTGAATTAATTAACAAGACACAAGCCACCAGATCAAAATTTTCAGAACAGAAACAATACATATGGTATGACATCAGCATAGGTGGTCACTGGATTATAGAAATTTAGCTTATATTTTCTTTCAAACTTCATGTAGATGTGTCTGTCAGTACTTAACAGAGTAGATGCTAATAAAGTTGACAGATTGGTCTTCAAATGCTCTAATCTAAGGCTTGACAAAGATGCAAACCATTATCATAAGGCACCAAGTAGGTATAGCAGTTTAAATTTAACACAACAACTTTTGGAGAATTCTCCGAAAAACAGGAATCAGAACTAATGTAGGACATGAGCTTAATGGATCCAACTGATTAAAAACACTAAATTGTTATCCTCTCTAACAAGGTATGAACTACAACATGCTAATTGCAACCAATGTGACTGCCCAAGTATTATAATTATCAAAATTTACTGGATTCAAGTGAATAATCTACCTTTTTTTTTTTGCCCATGTCATAAGACATGAACTATGACCACATGATTGGTATGATTTTCTTGGATTCGAGATCCAAGATTATCAGACTCTGCATATCAAGTGAATCTGAAAAGCTTCATCACTATGTTTCACCAATGCTTAGACAAATTTTAACCAAATAAATGGTATTTTGAGAAAACAAGACATCATCCAGAAAACTCCAAAACATGTGTGCAGGTAAGATAGTAATGTCCACCTTTCAACTATCTTGGAAGGTATAGCATTTTAAATTTAACACAACTTTTGGAGAATTCTCTAAAAAACAGCAATCAGAACTAATGTAGAACATGAGCTTTTACTGGATCCAATTGATTAAAACACTAAATTGTTTCCCTCTCTAATGAGGTATGCACTACAACATGCTAATTGCTACCAATGCGACTGCCCAAGTATTATAATTATCAATATTTACTGGATTCAAGAGAATAATCTACCAAGTTTTTTACCCATGTCATAAGACATGAACTATGACCACATGATCAGTATGATTTTCTTGGATTCAAGATCCAAGATCATCAGACTCTGTATATCAAGTGAATCTGAAAAGCTTCATCACTATGTTTCACCAATGCTTAGAAACATTTTTAGCCAATAAATGATATTTTGAGAAATCAAGACATCATCCAGAAAACTCCAAAACATGTGCGCAGGTAAGGTAGTAATGTCCACCTTTCAAATAATATTGGATGTTCTCTCAAAGAAAAGTTGGTTCATACTCGACAGCATGTTATTTATTCTGACCACAAAAACATGGGGAAAACAAAAATCATACATCTCAAAACAATTTAAATTGAAGTTTATCTTATCATGGAGACAAACATACAGCATTTTATAATAATATTTCTCTTTTATATTCTTTCAACATTTTGAACTACATTGTGTTCTAGGGCATCACTACAACAGAACTACCACCAACTTCGTGTCATCCCCTTAAGCATCTTTATGTAGTCTCATCAGCACAAATAAAAAACAATATAAACAAAAAATAAGCACCCAAGACCAAGATCAGATTTTGAAAGGAGGCATAGGAAAGATCATTTAAGAAAGTTTCAGCTTAGACTAATAGAACAAAACTTATATACACCTTTTGTTATTACCATTGCTCCAAATAACAATAGTTTGGGGATTGACAGTTTTCTTTTTTGAATAGGATTCTTTCGCCGATAGAGTTTGGGATGAAAAGAAGAATTTTTTCGTTTATAACTCTTCTTCGATTCGGACTTCATCTCGGAGAACTCCGGCATTCTTCGATTCGGACCCTTCATTATTTTTCTTTAAAAGGAGTATGAGGCCGTCTATTCTGTGAAACCCCTTAAATCCTGATTGCTCTCTATTTGTCGCCGCCCTTTGGTCCCACTCTCTTAGTCTCCAATCTGTTTGTGCTCTAGCTGTCGAAGGTACCTATTATTTTGTTCTTCACCACCTGGAGAAGTATTTTTCTCTTAATTAATTGCCATGGCCAAAAAGGTATTGATCCATCTCTCAGATTATCTTCTCTTGATTCGTAGCCAAGGCCGAGAAAGGTATTGTCCATTTGGTTTATTGTTACGATTTATTTATGCCTCTTTTGTGATTATTATGGGACCCATTTAGTTGGATATTTGTATCATTTTTGTATCCAATTTCGAGATAATTATATAGTGGATTGCTCCTTCTCTATGTGAATATAGGCAGATTTGCTGAATCACATAAATATCTTATCTTTCTTGTGCTTGTTAATTATACATGTGATGTGTTCAATAAAATGCCAAAATGAGAGAGAATATTAATTCAGAAACCTAAAATAATTTATTCCGTTGGGCGTAACCCCAACAATTGATATCAGAGCATTTAGATCACATCTGATGAGCAACAAAGTTCTTTAATGGCTCATGAGACAATTGTTTTTCATTCTACTACCACAAGACATGAAGTGGTGGTGTTTGATGGCACAGGTGATTTCGCACTATGAAAAATAAGAATGAAATATTTGTTGATCAAAGAGGGCGTGGCAATGGCTCTCAAAGGTATGGATGCAATCCTAGAAGATATTGAGGCTGCCAAAGAGAAAATCAATGAAAAAGCACTAGAGACTTTGTTTTCAGGTTTGAATGACAAGGTTCTCTGTAATATTGTGGATCTTGATATAACTAAAGATATATGAGATAAATTGGATAGCCTATATATGACAAAGTCTCATATCAACATACTATATTTAAGGAAAAGTTATACACATTTCGTGTGACGGAAGAGACTTCACTCAAGGATCACTTGGATAATTACAATAAGCTGCTGCTCGATTTGGCAAATGTTGTTGATATTGACGAGGAAGACAAGACTTTGATTCTGATTTATTATTTATCCAAGTCCTTTAGAATATTACTATTACCATGCTCTATGAAAGAGAGACTATAAGTCTTAAAGAGATTGAAGCCACTTTGTTATCTAATGAGCTTAGGTTGAAAGTTCAGTTAGAACATCAGGCTCCGACTCTGATACAAGGACTTACAGTTAGAGGCAAAGATGAGTAAAGAAAAAGTGGATAAGCTAGAAGCAAGTCTAAAACAAAATCAAAGTCTAGATCTAAAAGACCCGATATTTGTCACTATTACAAAAAGCTAGGCCAATGAAAATCTGAATATAGACATCTACAATTCAAGAAAGAGAAGGAACAAAAAGATAAAGGAATAGTCTCATATTCAGCATCAGTTGCAATTACATCAGAAGATCACAGCAATGTTGCAGATAATATAGTATTTATAGTTGCTTGCAGTATCAGTCAGGCTGATATCTGGATCGTGGATTCTAGAATATCTTTCCACATGACACTCCATAAGAAATGGTTATCTTCTTTTAGATCATGTGAGAGAGGTACTGTTTTTCTTGGAGATGATGCAATCTACAAAGTGGAAGGTATTGATAAAGTTCAGATCAAATCTCATATAAATATTGTAGTGACTATGGACGATGTCAGATATGTTCTTCAATTAAAAAAGAACCTTCTCTCAGTGCATGCCCTTGACACTGCAGGTTTTGAGGGAAGATGGGATAGAGAATCTATAAATATTAGTAAAGGAGCATTGACTTTATTAAGAGATAAATTGAATAACATTCTTTACTATGTGGACGGCAATACAATAATAGGACAAGCTTCAGTAGTATAGTCTTCTATTGAACAGTTGACACAGTTATAGTACCAGAGGCTAGGCCACATATTAAATAAAGATTTACAGGAGCTGAGAGTCTGCTAGGTGGTCAAAAGGTTGGTGCACTTGGATTCTGTGAACACTATATATTTGAAAAACAATAAATAGTCAATTTTTCTATAAGCGTGCACATGATAGTAGCTATATTGAATTATATTCATTCTGACATATGCGAACCTGTTCCAGTTACATCCAAGGATGGATCCAGATATTTACTTACGTTTATTGATGACTACTCTTGCAAAATCTAGATTTATACTGTTAAAAATAAGAATGATGTATTTGATACATTCAAGAACTGGAAGGCTATGATCGAGAGACAGACTGAGAAGGTGAAACCTTCCAGATTGATAATGGATTGGAATTTTGCTTCATAGAATTTGACATTTTTTACAAATCAAAAGGCATTGTCAGACATAGGACCATAATGAGTACACTTCAATAGAATGGTACGGCGGAATGCATGAACCGCATACTATTAGAAAGAATCAAATCTATGTTATCAAGTTCTAGACTAAGTAAAGATTTTTGGACAGAGGCTGCATATACAGCCTGCTATATTATAAACCGATCTCCTGTATCAGTATTGAGCATGAAGACTCCGGAAGAGATGTGGACAAAAAGACCTATAGATTATTTGATACTCAGAATCTTTGGATGTGCAGCATATACACATATTAGAGATGGAAAGTTGGACCCCAGGACTAAGAAGTACATATTCTTTAAGTATGCATATGGGATGAAGGGCTACAAACTATGATATATAAAACCTGAATTTCAAGAATTTTTAGTCAGCAGGATGTGACTTTTCATGAAATAGCCACTCTTTTAAAGCAAATATAGCCTAATTCTTCACAGAAAGATCAGGTTCAGGATCAGCAGGATCAAACTGTTGTGGATATTGATCAAACTGTTAAATCATAGCAGCAACAGCCAATTGTAGATGTTCAAAATAAGCAAGATCAGCAAACAGATGCAGAGATATAACTCAGGAGGAGGCTATCTGCAAGGTCGAGTTCAGGTTGATAGTATTGTCATTCACAGACCCAGGCACTAGATTAGAGCACCTTAAAGATATAGTTTTGAGAATTCTACTTGTATTGAGTTAGTTTATTATGCTCTGAATATTGCAAATACCATTAATGATAAGCTGAACATATATCAGAAGAATATTGGCAGCCCACAAGCTGAGCAATGGACCATGGCTATGGTTGAAGAGCTTCAGTCTTTGAAAAAAATCAGACTTGAAAATTAGTCAAAATTACCTAAGGGCAAGAAAATAATTGGCTGCAAATAAATCTTCAAGAACAAGAAAGGATCTAGTTCTCAAAATTTTAAATACAAGATCAGGTTGGTGGCTAAGGGCTACTATCAATGAGAGTATTAACTACAAGAAGATATTTTCTCCTATAGTCAAACGCTCTTCTATCCGCATGTTGCTTATTTTAGTTGCTTCTCAAAACTTGAAGTTAGAATAGCTATATATGTAGATAGCTTTTCTACATGGTGACCTGGAAAAGCATGTTTATATACAACAGCCACCTGATTTCGAGACTCCAGATAAAGAAGATCATGTATGCTTGCTCAAAAAATTATTGTATGATCTCAAGTAGTCTCCAAGATAATGATACCGTAAATTTGATGAATTTATAATCGATAATGGATTCAACAGATCTCCATATGACAGTTGCATGCATCATCAGCGACTTTCAGATGGGTCTTTTTATTACTTATTGTTATATATGGATGATATGATAATTATAATCAAAGATATGTTAGTCATCCAGAAACTAAAAGTTGAGCTTAGAATGCACTTGAAATGAAGGATCTTGGATCGGTAAAGAAAATTCTTGGAAAGGAGATCATTCATGATAGGCAATCAAGTATACTCTTTCTTACTCAGCATAGTTATTTTAAAAAAGTTTTGGAAAGATATGGTATATCTACAGCTAAGTTAGTCACTATTTTCTTTGCTTGTCATTTCAAATTATCTACTAAGAACTCTCCTTAGACTGAGAATGAGAAAAGATATATATAAAGTGCCATATGCGAGTACAATTGGCAGCATTATGTACGTAATGGTATGCACTCGACCTGATATTTCATAAGCAGTAAGTATGGTGAGCAGATACATGGACAAGTATCTAATGTATCATGAATGCACTAAGCATGTAGATGTCAGATATCACTTTATCAGAAATTTGGTAAAGGATGATAATATTCAGTTTAAAAAAATAGCATTGTTCATAATCCGGCTAATATGCTCATTAAACCAATCCCAGCAATCAAGTTCAGAACTTTTCTGAACTTGATTAGTTTGAGTGGTGATGCCCTTCGAGACTTGTATTCAAGAAAAAGTTTAATAATTTACATATGATACATATATATATATAATTTGTCACAAGGAGGATAACTATTATTACTGTTGCTCCAAATAACAACAGTTTGGGGATCGGCAGTTTTTTTTTAATAAGATTCCTTTTTCGATAAAGTTTGTGATGGATAGAAGATTTTGTTTGTTTGGAATTCTTTTTCGATTTGGACTTCATCTCAAAAAACTCCGACGTTCTTCGATCCAAACTCTTCTTCATTATTTTTCTTTAAAAAAGTATGAGGCTCTTGGTTCTGTGAAGTTTCCTAAATCTCGATTACTCTTTGTTTGTCGTAGCCCTTTGATCCCATTCTCTCGGTCCCTGATCTATTTGTACTCCCGTTATCAAAAACCTATTATTTTATTCTTCGCTGCTTGAAAAAGTATCTTTTTCGATCAATTACTATGATTGAAAATATATTGATCTATCTTTTAGATTATCTTCTCTTGATTCGTAGCTAGAACCAAGAAAAATATCATCCGTTTGATTTATAGTTGCAATTTATTTATACATCTTTTATGATTATTTTAGAATCCTTTTATTTGGATATTTATATCGCTTTCATATTTAATTTCGAGATGATTATAGTAGATTGCTCCTTCTTTACATGGATGTAGATAAATTTAACGAACCACATAAATTTCTTGTTGTGCTTGTTGATTATGCGTATGATGTGTTTGGTAAAATGTTTCAATGAATAGAATATTAATTTAAAAATCTAAAATGGCCCAATCTGCAGAATGCAACCCAACACCCTTGAAACATCTTAAATGAGAGTAACCACATATTGCCGATATGGCAATACAGCCGATGCGATCTCCAGTGCCACCAGCGAGAAAGGAGAGAGAGAGGCGTACCGAGTAGCTGCAGAGTGCTGAGTCTTCCTTCGCTCGCCGGATATGGCGGCCGGGCCGAGGGAGTCGGGCGGGGGATGGTCTTCGAAGAGACATGAGAAAGGAATGGAGGGCTCCGACGAGAGAGAATAAAGGAAGCGATTTGGAAGGAAAAGGGAAGTCGGGGCTTGGCGGTCGGCAATTTCTGGGGATAAATTGAAATAACTCGCCGCCGGTCAGTCGCACTTGGAAAAGAAGCGGCGCTTAAGAAACACCGCTTGCTCTCCTCCGCCATCCTTTTTCTCTTGTTCTGATCAGGAAAAACAGCAGCGAAAAAAAAAAAAAAACTAGCCATAATGGGACACGTGACATGCACGTTGTAAAAATGTATGGCTATGATTTCACCTGGGCAAATGACTGATGCTATAGTGAAGGTGAAAGCTTTTTTTTTTTTTTTTTTTTTTTTTTTTTTTTTTTTTTTTTTTGGGTAGAAAGAGGAGCAAAGCTCCGTCCGTATATTGAAACTAAAACATAATCGTTTATAATATACAGAGTGTTAGAAGAACCTAAATATTATACATCTCCCGAAAGAAACATAACTTGTATAACTTCTCAAAAGCATCTGCTACAGCAATTACATAAACAGAAACTGATTGGAAGCATTAGAAGGTAAAGAGGAGCAGAAGGAGTTAAGCATAACAGCAACTGCAACAGTAATAGTATCTGGCAGTTTGCAAATAGTACAATCCGGATGCAGGAACATTGGTACTGGTCTGAAATTGAAGTATTGTAAGCCATAAAGTTGATGCACAACCGAACTGTTATGAGAGACATCCCGTCTTGAAACCTGTAATTGCCTTCTGGGGAATATGGGAAGCAATTGCTGTACATGTTCATAGTATAATGGATTGAGTCTTATAAAAACATTGCTTAAAGACAGGGAAGAAGTAGTATGGAATAAGCAGGATCCGGACCAATAAAGGTGAGGCACATTGGGCTGCCAACTCTTAGGTAGCTGATTAGATTCACAGCTATACTTGATTAGAACAACATAATAGATAAATAAGTTGTAAAGCAGCAGGAGGTCATGAGCCTGAGATAGAGAAGATTTGTAACATATAAGTGTCCCAGCAGAAATTGAGTTGAGGATGTTAAAACCTGTACTTAATAATTTGGCTGAATCAGTAGCATATAAGAGACATGATAAGCAATAGGTCTGAGCCATATAAGCCTTCCGTGAGCTGATGGGTTGCAGAGCATCAAACGTATTGACCCCATATTCTGCAATACTGTTAGTATAGTGTGCAATTTGCCTATTGTAAAGCAGTGGTATGAAATGGATAATAAATTGGTGAAGCGTGCCATTGGCACAGATACAGGTAACACTTTGAATGGTGATTTGAGGATCTTCAGCAGTTGCAGAAAATGAAATCCATGATGCCCAGAAAATAATGTTTAAGGTATCCATAATTTCCAATTCGCCGAAATGAGTGACACCACTTCGGACAGAAATATCTTTGCAGAGGACTTTTGAGTAACATATGAGGAAATGAGCAGCAGAATAATGGAGTGAATTAAAGGGAGATGAACCTCGTTGATGCAATCCTCCATAATGCCCAGCATAGAGATCTGGAAGACCAATAGATGAGCCTGAGAGATCCTGAGAGTAGCCGAGAGTTGATATATGTAAGCTGTAATGCAGAGCAGCAGAATGATGAGAGAGGAGCCCAAACCAGTGTGATAATAAACAGCAGCAAAATAAGGTAGCATTCTTGATGTAGGTGGCAGAAGTGATTGCAGAGGAATGAAATAAAAATTGCATAATAAAGCCTGTGACATTTGCATGATAAGCAGTTCCCAGTTCAGCAGACCCTGTTGTAGAATTTGAATGGGTTGAAGGTTTACCGACAGGAGATTAGACTTTCTCTTCAATCGTAAACTGATATTAGAAGACTGAGGTAACACAAAGTGGATGATGAAACTCTGATTGAGGACATTTAGTAGCTTCATGGTGCATACAGATATAAGTAAGCTGTAGATAGAATCAATATTAAATAAGCTTCCTTTACTGAAAATAAAGGCTGATAACAGTCGATCAAACAATAGCAGAGCTTCGTTTAATAATAAGAGCCTTCCAGAATCATTGCGGTGATCAAATAACAGCAATAGAAGTCGATGGAGTAAAATTTGTAGATAATTCTTGCAGTGATACAACCTGGCGCTTTTGTAATTTAGAGTCCCAAAGGCAGCATGATAAAATAAATCTTCCACGATAGCAGTGAGACTCCCAGAAGAAGCATTGTTTAGCATAAACCAAAGATTAATAATATATGTAGTATGATTTAAATTTAGCAGCCAGCAAAGCATCAGAAGTGATCTCAGAACTTCGAAAGTATGCATATATATATAATGAGCTGTTGACATTGAGAGGCGGAGATAAAACAACCTTCAACATGAAACTTAACTATTGAGAGAGGACCTTTGATGCCCCCACCATCATGTTGGAATTTAAAAGATATATCCATATGACCCAGATAATGGGGAACAGAAGTAACATAATAAGCTAGAGACCAACTCGTAGTTCCCTCCACAGTAAGATTTATAACATGCAAAAGATAATATCTACAAAACACCCTTAATTTTTTTCTCTCTTCTTTGTTTTTTCCTCTCTTATTACCTTTTATTTGCGGGGTATCTTTTCCTTTTTCTTCTTCTTCTTCTTTTTTTAAAAAAATATTACCAGTCTTTTTTGTGTATACTTTTTTCTTTTTACTCGAAGAAGAAAAGAATTTGAGCTTTGATGAAGAAACCGATCAGAGTGAATGGATTCCTTGAATCTGTTGTGATTGAAGATGGCATCTTTAGTACTAAAGCCGATTTTCCAGATGTCTGGGTAATATTGGACACCCAATATTTGGTTTGGCAGTCTCATGATATAAGCAGACAATAGTATCCAACCGGATATAATCCAGCTTAGGAATAGGCAGCACACAAGTTATATTCATATGAAAGTATGAAGCAGCCTCCAAATCAGCAAGTGAAATGTGGTAATATTCAGACCAGCTATGCAGAAGAGAGACAAACAACTCTACCTGACCAGCAGCGTAATTTGCAACTTCCAAGGCAGTAGTGAAACACAGCAGCCAGCAAAGCATCCATTGTACTGAACAAGGATTAGGAATGTGGTTTATGCAGTTAGTGGTGTACAAGTATGTGGGACAGCAGTTATAAACTTTCTAAAATTGAACAGAGGGTTCCAGCATATGGTAGACAAAATCAAAGATAGAGGTTCTTCTAAAATCATTGGTATTCCCATTTGTAGCCCTCCCATTATATTTTAAAAATGGTATGTTCATCTTCATTATCTTGATGATCCAACATTTGCATTGCAGTCAGACCATAGAATATGCCTGCATTCAATCGAGATTCATCATCTTGTGATATGATGAAATCCCCTCTCCTGGCTTGAGCAGCCAAAAAATCCACTGCTTTGTTAGCTTGTCTCTTGATATGCTGAAAACTCAGATTCGGGTGAATGGTTTTCTAATGTAATATGTCTTGTAGCATAGGATTAGTTGTAGGGGTATATGAACTTTTTCTGGTAATCCAATCTATTACTATTTCAAAGTCTCCTTCTATAATTAAATTGACAATGTGAAGCTGGAATAAAGAAGCTTTTAAACCATTCCACACCGCAATAAGTTCCGCATTTGCCACTGCAGTCTTTGAAATGGATTTTCCCTCAGCCCTAACCAGCAAACCTTTGTAGTCCCGAATAACATAGGTAGTAGTAATTGCCTCTTCAGTAACAGCGGCATCAATATTCAGTTTGAGAGTCCCCATGGAGGGGAAGCCAACTTATGTTTTTGGGGCCCTTTGTTTTGCTTGTTAGGGGAGTAGGATCTTCCCAATTCCATGTAGCACTCTGAAACTCCTGCATCTTTGTATTGGTCTTGCTGGTGTTGTAAAAGTCCTGTACAATTCTATGAACCTGAGTACAAGTAATATTCACATTATGAAATATTCTAGCATTCCTGGCTTTCCAGACATACCAAGTCATATAAGCAATAATAGCTTGGGTCATAATATCAATAACCGGATTAGCCAGAAGAGTCTCAATATCTGTGAGAGCTAAAAACTTGTTGGAATTTATAAGTAGATTTTATGGAATTCCAACAATGTTTAGCAAAGGAGCAAACCATGAATATATGATCTAAGTCCTTAATTATATTTTGACAAATATCACAGTAAATATTTTCATCAGTTAAAATACCCTTACCGTGGAGAAAGTATTTTGATGGAAGTTTTCTCTGCTAACTTCCACAATAATGTTTGAACTCTGTGAGGGGTCTGTAATTTCCAAATCCAATTATAGTTAGGAGCATTTATGCGGTGATGCACCGTAACAAAAGGATACATATCTTTTTGAGAAATCCTTGCTTGTGCTGTTGGCGCCCAAGTCATATTATCAATCCAGCTTCCCAATGGAATCTGGATATTAGCTATATGCTGCACCAAATCATCAGAGAAAATGTTGTATAATAAATCAATATTCCAATTTCTATCAGGAGAAATGAGTTGGTTAAGATTCCAACCCTGAATGTCAAATTCCATATTTAAAAAAGTTGGCCACATAGCAAAAGAAATTTGATCCATCCAAGGGTCAGAGTAAACGTTGATATTATTACCCGATCCAATTAAGTAAATTAACTGAGGGCCAATTAGGTTAGCTACATGAAGAATCTTTTTCCAGATGTCTGTGCTTCTACGAGACTTTGGAGGATAATAATAAAAATTAGAGACATGATATTTAGCTTTAACAGTTTTGGCTCACATAGAATTCGGATTTAGACTCATTTGCACATCTAGTTTGGCAGAAGCAGCCCATTGTTTGTCACGTAACAGAATTATACCGAGCCCCCCATCTTTTTTTGCAGTGCATATTATTTTCTATGAAATTAAATGCATACCTTTACGCTCTGTCGAATGCCCCCACAGGAAAGCTCTTATAAATTGTTCTATCTTGTTTTGGATAGCTTTGGAAATATATAGCACCGCCATCATATAATTGACTAGAGGGGATAAAACTGAAGTGATAAGTGTCACTCTCCCTGCAAATGATAGAGCTTTCAACATCTATGCATCAATGCGTTTGTATGCTGCATCAATGAAATAGTTGAAATCATTAGTAATCAATTTGTTTGGAGATATTGGGATACCTAGATATTTCCAAGTTTCCCTTTTTTCAGGAATTTGTAAAATGGAGCATATAAGATTTTTCCTATTGGTAGATATAGTAGGACTGAATGTGATGTAGGATTTAGTAGCATTTATCGATTGACCCGACATCATCTGGTAAGCTTGAGTAATTGCTTTCAAACAAATAGCATCTTTTGTGGTTACTCGGGTAACCAGTAGCATGTCATCCACAAATAGTAAGTGTGTTATCTTTAGACCATTGTTCCCCGGACCAGATGCCCCTGGTTTGAAAGGAGTGAGAATGTGCTGGTTAACTGCATAATTCATCATCTTGGAAAAGATATCAGTACATAATATAAATAGAGAAGGGGATAAAGGACAACCTTATCTTAATCCTCTGGCAGGTTGGATCGAAGGGATAGGCATTCCATTGATTAACATTGCATAACGATAATTCGTAACACATTGAAGGGTCATATTAATAAATCGTTGATGAAAACCATAATGTTGCATCACCTTATGCAGAAATGACTACTTCATTTTATCATAAGCCTTTTCAATATCCATTTTCATTGCCATGATTCCCTTCCTCCTAGGAGCCGGCTGTAAGGAGTGCATAATTTCCTGTGTAAGAAGAATGTTGTCAGTAATACTATGACCCGGGATAAAAGCCCCTTGTTCCTCTGAAATAAGATGAGGGAGGATAGTCTACAAACGATTAGTCATAATTTTTGTCACGATTTTATATATAGTATTGCATAAACTAATGGGTCTATAGTCCATGACTGTAGTTGGAGTACTCTTCTTGGGAATAAGGGTTATGTACGTCGTTTTCTAATTTGCAGGCATAATACCTTTTTGAAAGACATACATAACAGCATGCATAACCTCCTTTTTGAAAAAATAAAGCTTGATACCCATCTGGACCCGGGACTTTGTCGGCTGGCATTTTCTTGACAAGAAGGTGAAAGCTTTAACTCGTTTGTGGTACTCTTGTCTCTTGTTGGATCCCAATCAAGAGATAACGGCATCAAATCCATTCCAGGCAGACTGGGTAGAAATAGAAAAATAGATGATCTCATGGATCAATGCCGTAACAGATATGCTATGACAGTGCCATAGCGTATCATTGGAAACCTAGAACAAGCGATGCATGGTATTATTGATACGGCGTTTTCTTTCTTAAAATAGAATCCTTGATAATTAGGTACCGTCGTACTGATTACTAGCTAGGTTGGAGGCCAAGTTGTTTTATTTTAGCAACATGTAATGCCTAATAAACGCCAAATATTAAACAAAATAATTAGATTCTAAAAAATACCATCAAATGACTGACAAAAAGGTCATTTATTAGTGATGGTAACAAGGACGTTTACGTTTTATAAAAAGTGAAATAAAACAAAATTATAAGAATTAATTAAAAAAAAATAGTAAATCATGGTCCATAATCGGTTCAAAGGCAAATCAAACTACAAAAAATAAAAATAATAATAATAAAAATAAAAGAATGGCTGATTTGATCCATTAACCAATCTATCAAAACAAAATTGAGATTAAATTAGATCCATTTCGGGTCCACTCAACAACTAACTTTCTGTTAATAAATGCATTAAAGATTTATCACTCGATAAATGATGATTGCTGTAACATTTTTTATTGACTAGTCTACAGGATTTATTGTAGACTAAGCTTAATTAATAATTTCTTAATGAACAGTGTGGCATTACGATTCCTGTTCAATCAAGATCCTCTATATATGGTGTGTGGCTCATATTGCAAAGTATTGTGCATCGGTGGCCACCATTAAAAGATGGATAACTATCAAACCATTTTAAACGTCCTCTATATCTTGATGGCGATGATCAATGGTTGCATATCAATACTCTTCTGAATGGCCCATGATGAGAATTCATGCTTATTTCGGTGTCACTCTCCTCCAACTCACCTATCCTCGCTTCACCTGTCGTGCTCCATGATATTGCTACAGTACTATCGCATCCCTTTGTTTGCCCTTTCCATCACCCACTACCGGACTCTGTTTTGCCGTCCCCTTTCCATCGCTCCAACCCGCCACGAAGCTTCCACACCCCAAAACAGGCTTCATCACCTCCTCACCATTTTCGAATGACCACGATCCCAGCAGTCCGTTCTTGTAATTCTGACTGTTATTGGTCCTTCCTTACCGACCTCGTCACTGTCGACCCATCTATTATTTTAAAACCGCGACCCAAGCTTCCGGTAGCAAAGGGCACCAGACCTGGTCGAGTTTCCATCACCTGGATGTCGGTAAACCAATTACGAAATTACGATCGATATCCGAGCACCGCATGCAGTTTACGTGACTTAAAGGCAGGAAGAAGTTGCATGACAAACACAAAGAAAAACACCAAATGCATGCCTATGGATATCCCATGAGCTCAAGCTCATGCACCACGAGAGGAGATCGAGGCAGGCCCGTTTAAATAGCCGCGATTGCACAGCCCCGTCTCTGTAATTAATTGCTCGGTGGCATGATCTTTCGGATGACTCGATTAAATTCCAGAAATTCTTGATACATGTGACTGGAAAGCGGAGCGACTCTAACTCCCATGCCGTAGTGGGTTAGGTTGACGTACTCACCGGTTGATGAAGAGGGTATACAAAAATATGTGGCTCGAATCGAACAATCGCCTAACGGGCTCGGAGCCAAAATGGAAAGCTACACCGGCAGTTTATCCCTACCTTTTTCTCTCAAAAAAATCGCGATTGTGAAACTCGCGATTTAGTACACATGACATGTTACCAAAACATAAATAGCTTGAGTTTTTTTTTTTTTAACAGAAAAAAATATATATACTTTTTTATAAATTTATACAATATATATATATAACTTTTCTATTTAAGTTCATACATTTTGATTCATACAATTGGAAACTTTTCTATCCAAGAACTTTATAGAAGTCACCTTGATCCTTAGCTTGATCCATGCTTTAAGACCCCTCGCTCCCTCGCCAGGTGGCACCCCAAGACGGGTCCACCTCGGTTGAAGTCGAGCCTCTCTCTGCCACTCTGCCAGGTGTCCATCCAGGAGGGGTCCACCTCGGCCGAAGCTGGCGGCCCCTCGCTCCCTCGCCAGGTGGCACCCCAAGACGGGTCCACCTCTACCGAGGTCGAGCCGGGCCCTCCTGCTTCTTCGCCAGGTGGCATCCCAAGACGGGTCCACCTCGACCGAAGTCGAGCCTCTCTCTGCCACTTTGCCAGGTGTCCACCTAGGAGGGGTCCACCTCGGCCGAAGCTGGCGGCCCCTCGCTCCCTCACCAGGTGGCACCCCAAGACGGGTCCACCTCTACCAAGGTCGAGCCGGGCCCTCCTGCTCCTTCGCCAGGTGGCACCCCAAGACGGGTCCACCTCAGTCGAAGTCGAGCCTCTCTCTGCTACTATGCCAGGTGTCCATCCAGGAGGGTTCCACCTCGGCCGAAGCTGGCGGCCCCTCGCTCCCTCGCCAGGTGGCACCCCAAGACGGGTCCACCTCTACCGAGATCGAGCCGGGCCCTCCTGCTCCTTCGCCAGGTGGCACCCCAAGACGGGTCCACCTCTGCCGAGGTCGAGCCGGGCCCTCCTGCTCCTTTGCCAGGTGGCACCCCAAGACAGGTCCACCTCGACCGAAGTCGAGTCTCTCTCTACCACTCCGCCAAGTGTCCACCCAGGAGGGGTCCACCTCGATCGAAGCTGGCGGCCCCTCGCTCCCTTGCCAAGTGGCACCCCAAGATGGGTCCACCTCTGCCGAGGTCAAGCCGGGCCCTCCTGCTCCTTCGCTAGGTGGCACCCCAAGACGGGTCCACCTCGGCCGAAGTCGAGACTCTCTCTGCCACTCCGCCAGGTGTCCACCTAGGAGGGGTCCACCTCGGCCGAAGTTGGCAGCCCCTCGCTCCCTCGCCAGGTGGCACCCCAAGACGGGTCCACCTTTACCGAGGTCTAGCCGAGCCCTCCTGCTCCTTCGCCAAGTGGCACCCCAAGACGGGTCCACCTCGACCGAAGTCGAGCCTATCTCTGCAACTCCGCCAGGTGTCCCCAGGAGGGGTCTACCTCGGCCGAAGCTGGCGGCCCGTCGCTCCCTCGCCAGGTGGCACCCCAAGACGGATCCACCTCTACCGAGGTCGAGCCAGGCCCTCCTGCTCCTTCGCCAGGTGGCACCCCATGACGGGTCCACCTCGGTCGAAGTCGATCCTCTCTCTGCCACTCCGCCAGGTGTCCACCCAGGAGGGGTCCACCTTGGCCGAAGCTGGTAGCCCCTCGCTCCCTTGCCAGGTGGCACCCTAAGACGGGTCCACCTCTGCCGAGGTCGAGCCGAGCCCTCCTGCTCCTTTGCCAGGTGGCACCCCATGATGGGTCCACCTCGGTCGAAGTCAAGCCTCTCTCTGCCACTCCGCCAGGTGTCCACCCATGAGGGGTCCACCTCGGCCAAAGCTGGTGGCCCCTCGCTCCCTCGCCAAGTGGCACCCCAAGACGGGTCCACCTCTGCCGAGGTCGAGCTGAGCCCTCATGCTCCTTCGCCAGGTGGCACCCCAAGACGGGCCCACCTCGGCCGAAGTCGAGCCTCTCTCTGCCACTCCGCTAGGTTTCCACCCAGGAGGGGTCCACCTCGGTCGAAGCTAGCGGCCCCTCGCTCCCTCGCCAGGTGGCACCCCAAGATGGGTCCACCTCTGCCGAGGTCGAGCCGGGCCCTCCTGCTCCTTCGCCAGGTGGCACCCCAAGACGGGTCCACCTCGACCGAAGTCGAGCCTATCTCTGCCACTCCGCCAGGTGTCCACCCAGGAGGGGTCCACCTCGGTCGAAGCTGGCGGCCCCTCGCTCCCTCGCCAAGTGGCACTCCAAGACGGGTCCACCTCTGTCGAGGTCGAGCCGGGCCCTCCTGCTCCTTCGCCAGGTGGCATCCCAAGACGGGTCCACCTCGGTCGAAGTCGAGCCTCTCTCTGCCACTCCACCAGGTGTCCACCCAGGAGGGGTCCACCTCGGCCAAAGTTGGCAGCCCCTCGCTCCCTCGCCAGGTGGTACCCCAAGACGGGTCCACCTCTGCCGAGGTCGAGCCGGGCCCTCCTGCTCCTTCGCCAGGTGGCACCCCAAGACGGGTCCACCTCGACCGAAGTTGAGCCTCTCTCTACCACTCCGCCAGGTGTCCACCCAGGAGGGGTCCACCTCGGCCGAAGCTGACAGCCCCTGCTCCACCGCCAGGTGGCGCCCCCTGACGGGTCCATCTCGATCGAGGTCAGCCCTACTCTGCAAAGTCTTGGGGAGGCAGAGACACGGGTCGCAAGGTCGCCACTAGAGCCAGCACGCGCCGCGCTCCGTACAAGGCACCGGTACGGCCTGTAGTGATACGCGAAACCTCGTTTACACCAGTTAATCAGGGCCCCGCAACCGAGGAATGAAATCCTAGCGGGTAGGAGCCTGAAACGGTTGGAAGCCCACCGTCAACGTCCCGAAAGGAGAGCTCCCGCGCTCGGCCCAAGGCCTCACCAGTCTTCCCCCTTTCGTGATACACTGCGGACGAGGCGGGCCGGCCACTTAATTTCCAGACTCGAAGAAGAAGGGGAAGGAGAAGGTCCAAAGGTCTCAGAGAGCTCCCTGGAGGGGACGTCGGCTGAAGGCAGTTCGGTGATATAAAAGGGACGGTAAAAACGGACTGAAAGGTAGGTGAAAAAAAGGGGAGAACACCAAAAGAACGATCCGGGAGGATCTCGGGAAGTCCTCAGGCGAGAGCTCGGTGGCCCTAGCACGGGAGGCCGGGCCTCAACTCCTCTCTTCTCCACACTTCTTTCATTTTACATCTCCTCTAAGCATGGGAATCCTTCGGGAGCCCGCCTTAGAGGTCCTGTTCCATCTTGCCGCTCTCTGACTTGATCGTCGGAGTGCCCCTGCCGGAACCCCTGGCCCGGGTCTCTGACCTTGTTTTGCAGGTCCGGAAGTTTGGAGATCTCGAGATGAGAGAGTCCGAGAACCGATGCCAGCTCATGAGCTACAGGCCACCGCGATAAGATCGGCAACAATTAGAATATTCTAAATGATCTTTAAAATTACTAGTATATTCTGCATGATCCTTGAAATTACTAGAATATTTTACATGATCCTTGAGATTGGTAGGATCACGCCATAATTTTCTCATTATCTGTTTAATTTTTTTTTCTTTATCATTATAAAGATGTACATATCATGAAAAAATATAAGAAATAAATTTTCTTCGCTTGCTTACTTTTCTCCGTCCCTTGTATTTTTTACAAAATTTCTCACAGCTCTTAGATTATGGTAATTATATTATTATGCAAGTTTAAGAGCATGCCACTATTACAATCCGTGAATGCACCATTTACCAATACTTGCTCTTATTGTTTCTATTGCTCCTGATTCGCCTTTCCTCAGATATCTTGCATGGTACAAAGGTCGACTCTCCTACCCAAAGCCTGGCTAGCTATACCAGTTGCCATGCAATGGTTGTCATAAACCTTTAAAATAGACTCCGGAGCAAACCAGATTTAGATGATCCGAGGATCCAGTGATCAAGAGATAGAACAATCACAATTCACACAATAATAGTACCTTTCCTCCTCATCCGTCTCTCTCGTGTTCCCTTCATCTTTAATGATCACCACAGCAACGAATTCTCTACGATCCAACTTGGGTACCCGTGTAGATTTTATTAAAGTTAAAAGAGAGTGCAGGCGATTCTGTTTCTGGTTATAATCTTGAATTAGACGCCGGCCAGAGTTTCAAAGCCCATAGAGTTCGACCCACTTAATAATAGGAATTTTTTTTTTTTTTTTTTTTTTGACAAAAGTTGTAACCAGCCAGCCTTAGCTCACGTGATTGGCATCTGTATTGTATTTCTCGAGATGAGGAAAATAAGTTGAATCGTACGTATTGCCTCGGATAACCCATGGTTATCTTCTATCAATTCAATCAAAATTTATTGCTGCACGAATTTTCTAGGAAACTGATGCAATATTTTGAGAAATTCATTCTAAAATCCAAACTAGGAAAGAAAAGATACTTGTAGAAATTATGGGCTTAGACAAAAAAGAAAAAGAAAAAGAAAAAGCAAAGGTGGTTTTGGATAAAAGAAAAAACTGAATTAAAAATTTTCCTAATAGTCTATTAAGATATTCTTATAGGAATATTCTTTAGAAATTGGGCCTATCGGCCTGCGTAGCCTGCAGTCTTCTAAGTCCTGATGTCTATTCCAACTTGTGGGCCTGTTAGTCTTAAAAGGAACAATCTATATATATATATATATATATATATATATATATATATATACACGAACTTCTTTTTATCCTTCAACAGGATTCAAGTTAGGAGGATGTTGAATTGACATAGACCATGCTCAAACAGGCTATCCAATCCAGATCTATTAAAAAATCTAGCTCAATTATGTTGGATCAGTGGAACAGACTCCAAGTGACCTTAAAAAAAATCATCTCTCTTTTTTTTTTTTTGTCAACCTTATATTTATTTATTCTAGAAGGAAAGAGAGTGCTCGCTAGCAAAAGAGGAGTTTCTCTAAATATATATATATTGATAATTAAATTTGTAGTTACTTAACAAATTTACCCCAACTTAAGAAATTACACAAAACCCACACTATAACCTAATTACTTGGGGATTTCTTGATGGTGCCTATATATATTGTGCTTTTCAAAATATCTTTTTCGCTTGTTGCATGGTAATGTTTCTTTTTACTGCATTAAGATCTTTTATTAGCATCATTTTCCCGCATCAACGTCTCTCTTTTTTAATATCATTTTTTTATTTATCGATTTTGTATTGTTTTGCAACTTTTCTCCGGTGGCAACTTTGAGAAAACTGATTAGAAAACTTATTTATCTACGAAACCATAGTTTTCCCTTTGTTTGTTTCAACTAAAGGGACAGAAAAAATGTGAAATTTTATTTGTGATTAATACTCCAGATAGCTTTCAAATGAAACCTTTTCTTTCCTTATTTCGTGGATTTTCTTTTTTGTTTTTTGGTAACAAAAAATTTTGATATTGCAGGCTTTCATGAACAAATAGATCATAGCCATAATGTCAAGCTTAGATAAACAAAAATGAATTTAAGGTCTATTAGGATATGTCAATTCAAGCATGGATCAGCTGCCGGTTCGATCGCTCACGCAATCCCTTCCAAATCAGACATTTCGAATCGGAGTGCCCAGAGGAAGCTAAGTAAATGGACAAAGTGACGACATGGTATCCACCACATCATAGACCCGGTCTTCGGCCTTAGCCGAAGATACTGGTCCGAAGGAGAACGGTCTAAAGACGACGCCGACTTCATCCTACGATTCACCCTGAAAAGAACAGCTCCGCTATAAACAGCAGAGGTGTCTTCAGACTATCCCAGAAAAAACATGACTAAAACACCTCTCCAGTCTAGCGATGGCCTCTCCTGAAGAAGAGGTCTGAAGGCAAATCTCCGACCAACCTCAAATCCACGTGAACGTCGGTGCAACGGTTACGATCAATTGCCTAACTATCACCTCTGAATCATAACTACATCGAAGTGGCCACGTGGTCATTAATCCCAACCGTAACGCCTCCAGCCTGGCCAGTACCTCTCGACAACCGTCTATGGTTACGAGCGGAGGGGAGTCGATTAGTCCTCATCTTAATCGTAGCATGGAAGACAAAAAACGTGCTAGACCGGCTATTATAAATACTGGTAAGAGGGGACACTCAAGGTAAGCACAGTGAGATCCTGAAAAAATAAAAGTTCATTTCCTTGCCATCTCCCTTCTCTTTAGAATACTCTCCATTCTATTGCTGGAACCCGCTTCTGACTTAGGCATCGGAGTGTCCCCCACCGGAGAAAATTTGGCCAGGGACCTGTTTTACAGGTGAACCAGGGGAGCGAACCTGTGATCCAGCTGCTCAGCCCGGTCGAAGGGGATTCTACGCCAACAAATTGGCGCGCCAGGAAGGGGTCACGGCCTAAGCATCTACTGCTAGCTCCCCTCCTTGGAAAAATGAGAGTGTAAGGAGGTTCTAATGGCGAAGGGAAGAACTCAGAATGCCTCAACAAGCAGAGGCCACGCTCCCTTTCAGAGGGGCGACCCCCCGGTGGGGAACGACATTCCGCCTCCCATGCTTGTTGTGGGACAATAGCAATTCGAGAATTTTCTGAACCAAGTCAATACTCTCACGACTATGGTTCAGAATTTTCAAGATTGGGCCATTCAGGTGGGGCATCCGCTAGCCACCTCCAGACATAGCCATCAATCCAGGAGGAAGGGAGACTATCAACATGGGTCTACCTATCTTTCTCTCCATGATCGGCCCTCTCCCGAGGGCCAAAGCTCTCGAAACCCAAAGCCAACTGATTTGCTACGGAGAGGAAAGAGACCCAGATGGTCTCTCTCTGCTTCCTCCGAGGACTCCACCCTCGAAAGGGACCTGCCGAGAGAAGCCTGCCCCGATTACGAGGGAAAGCTCAAGGCCCTCGAATTGAAGGTCGCGAAGCTTCAAGACTAGAGGAATCATGGCGACCTTGTGGCTTACGAGTTATGCCCTCTGTTCACCTCTCGCATCATGGCCGAAATCATCCCCCGACACTTCAGGATTCCTCAGATGGAGCCCTACGACGGCTCCATTGACCTGCTTGATCATCTGGGCAGTTTCAAAGCCTACATGATGATTCAAGAGACCTTAGACTCACTATACTGCCTCACCTTCCCCGCTACTTTGAAGAAGGCAGTTTGGATGTGGTACTCGACATACGTCTAGGTACCATTGATTTTTTCTCCGAACTAGAAAAATTATTTATCTTGCATTTCAGGACATGCTGCAAGATGCCCCAAAACACAGACACCATGTTTCTCCTTCACCAGAGAGGAAGAAAGCCTGCGAGACTATATCTCCAGGTTCAACTCGGCTATGCTCGAGATCCCTGATCTTAATGAGCACGTGGCCATGTCCGCGCTGAATAAGAGACTCCGAACGTCTAGGCTTACTTTTTTCCTGGATAAGAAGTTTTCCACAAGCTATGCTGAACTCCTATCAAGGGCTCAGAAATATGCTGACACTGAGGAGCAAGCAACGAATCGACGACTAGCTAAAAGAAAACCCCTCCCAAAAAGGAAGAACAGTAGGGGGCTGGGCCCCCCTGCACCCCCCAACAGCAATAACAATAACAATAACAATAATTTTAATTGGTGACGAAGTCCCAAGCCCAGAGCATCGGGTGGGAGATTCAGCTCCTACACCCCCTCAATCTCTCTAGAGAAAAGATCCTGATGGAGATAGAAAAAGAAAGCTATCTCCAACGGTCGCGTCTCATGAAGGCATCCTCTTCTATGAGGAACAGGAACAAATACTGCCGATTCCATCGGGATCACGGCCACGACACCGAAGAGTGCATCCAACTCAGGGATGCCATTGAAGATCTTATCAAGAGGGGTTACTTGGGGCAGTACATCGATCGCCAAGGATCTTGATCGGAAGCCACATTCCCTAGAGGCCCCCTGAAGAAGCTGACCTACCAAACCAGAGGCCCACTAGTGGAAACGTGGGAATGCTACATCGGTCAACTAACTGGAAAAGAGCTGAAGACAATGCCCCAAAATGGCTTAAAGACAACAACGCCATATTCTTCTCCGATGATGACCTTGCGGGGGTCCAACTTCCGCATGATGATCCGGTTGTAATATCGATCGTTGTGGCCAATTATGATGTAAGGCATATTTTAATCGATAATGAAAGCCCCGTAGATGTCTTACTTTATGACGCGTTCTCTTGGATGTGCCTATCTAAAAATAAACTACAAAGGTCCCCTGTGCCACTCACCAGCTTCGGAGGCAACCAAGTCGATGTCGAGGGTGAAATGATACTGCCCGTAACCCTCGGCATCGAACCCTTACAGAAGACACTGCCAATAAACTTCACGGTGGTCTGAACTCCCTCGGCTTACAACGTGATTGTAGGGCGACCCGCCTTGAATAAATTTCGGGCTATAGTATCAACTTATCACCTCCTGGTATATTTTTCCACAAGGAATGAAGTTGGGAAAGCAAAGGGAGACTAGAGAACTGCACGACAATGCCTGATGATATATGACAAGCAATCCAATGATCCCATGACTTTGGATCAATTAGACCTGAGGGACCCAACCACGGATTGTGGTGAACCCATGGAAAAGATCATTCCGATGCAGTTAACCGAGGAGGACCCCACCAAGGTTGTGCAAATCAGAAGCTTGCTTGATGAGAAAACAAAGGCAAGGCTAATCTATTTTCTTAAGAACAATGCTGATGTCTTCGTCTAGTCAGCTTCAGATATACTTAGGATTCCAACTGAAATGATTACTCATCAGCTGGAGGTTGCCCTTCAGCACAAGCCAATTCGGCAAAAGAAAAGAAACTTCACCCCAGAGAGGCACAAAGCGATAGATGAAGAAGTGAACAAGCTTATAAGGCATGATTTATTCGGGAGGCGTACTATCCTGAATGGCTGGCCAACATGGTGATGGTAAAGAAGGCTAGTGGTAAGTGGAGGATCTGTATTGATTACACAGACCTCAACAAAGCTTGCCCGAAATATAGCTTTTCCTTACCGAAGATCGACCAACTAGTTGATGCCATAATGGGCCATCAGCTATTAAGCTTCATGGATGCCTTCTCCAAATACAACCAAATCCGAATGGACCCTCAGGATGGAGAAAAGATGGCCTTCATCACTGAAAAAGGCCTCTACTGCTACAAAATGATGTCGTTTGGACTGAAGAATGCTAGGGTGACGTTCTAGAGGTTGATCAATAAGGTGTTCAAGAAACAGCTAAGAAGGAACATGGAGGCCTATGTCGATGACATGATCGTTAAAAGCCTCCTCAAAGAAGATCACATCAAAGACCTGGAAGAGTCATTCTGCGCCCTACGATGCCATCACATGAAATTGAATCCAACAAAGTATGCCTTCAAAGTAACCTCAGGCAAGTTCTTGGGGTTCCTCATTACTAAACGAGAAATCGAGGCAAACCCTGAAAAGATTCAGGCCCTTCGGAATATAAGACACCCTTCTTGCAAGAAGGAAGTATGGCAGCTAACAGGAAGGATTGTCTCCTTAAGCAGATTCATTTTTCGGTCGGTTGAGAAGTGTCTCTCCTTCTTCAACATACTCTGATAGCCCCGAGGCTTCGAATGGACCGAAGATTACTGCCTTACCTTCGAGGAATTGAAGAAATTTTTAGAGACCCCACCCTTGCTCTCCAAACCTCAAGAAGGAAAGACTCTCTACCTCTACCTCTCTGCTGTGGACGAAGCAATCAGTTCGGTTCTCATCCGAAAAGGGGCAGATGGCCTCCATAAGCCGATCTACTATATCAGCAAAGTCTTGCACGATACTGAGACAAGATATTCAAGAATACAGAAACTGATTTACTCATTGGTAATTGCAGCAAAGTGTTTGTGGCCCTATTTCCATGCCCACACCATCGTGGTTATGACCGACCAGCCCCTTAAAGCCATTCTCCGCTGTCCTGATACTTCGGGAAGGATAGCCAAATGGAGTGTTAATTTGAGTGAGTTTGACATCAACTTCCAACCCTGATCAGCTATGAAAGCACAGGTGCTGTCTGACTTCTTAGTCGAGTGCACTTGGAAGCTCGAAGATGGAGTATGACCGGCCAGAGAGGAAGGATCCGCTCCAAAAGATATGGAGTCCGTTTGGGTACTCCATGTAGATGGAGCTTCCAACTCTAGTGGATGTGGAGTAGGCCTCATACTAGCCGAACCGGATGGACACACAGTGGAGTATGCACTTCGATTCTCCTTCCATACTTCAAATAATCAGGTCGAGTACGAAGCCCTACTTGCAGGGCTCCGAATCATTAAAAACTTGGAAATCCAAAGAATCCAGATCTTCTCGGACTCCTAACTGGTGATGAACCAAGTCAAAGGCGAATTCGAAGCTAGAGATGCTACAATAATCTAGTATTTAGAGAAGGTGCGAGCCTTATCCTCTCAGTTGGAGTTCTTTAAAATCACCCATGTACCTCGATCGAAGAACTCCCGGGCGGACGCACTGTCTAGGCTCGCCACCACCACTCCGGAATCTCTCGATCATACGTTCGTTGAATACCTTGAAGTTCTAAGCATAGCCAAAGAAGCCTCAAAGGTGCACCAAATCGAGATCAAGCCCAGTTGGATGGATCCCATCATCAAATTTCTAAATGAGGGCGCATTACCGGAGGATAAGACAGAGGCCAAGAAGACTGCTGGATGGCATCTCAGTACGTTATCTTGGACATGACCCTGTATAAGAGATCATTCACTCAACCTCTGCTGAAATATTTAGGGCCATCGAACACCGACTATGCCCTAAGAGAAGTCCATGAAGGCATATGCGGAGACCATCTAAGGGGGCAGATCTCTGGCATATAAAATAATATGCCAAGATTACTATTGGCCCACTATTCAAAAAGATTCAGCCGACTTTGTTCGAAGATGTGACTAGTGCCAGAGGTACGCCAATATCCAAAGATAACCAGCAAGCCAGCTGACGGCTCCTTGGCCCTTCGCTCAGTGGGGTATGGACATTCTTGGCCCATTCCCACCAGCGTCTGGGCAAAGGAAATTTCTCATCGTTGCCATCGACTATTTCACCAAGTGGGTCGAGACTGAACTATTGGCTCACATCATAGAAGGGAAAGTCAAAAGTTTCGTCAAGAACTTTATCATATTCTGGTTCGAAATCCCACATGCCATAATCACCGACAACGGGAGGCAATTTGACAATCCCAAATTTAAAGACTTCTGTGCTCGATACCATGTGCTCCACAAGCTGATGTCTGTCAGCCACCTGTAATCTAATGGGAAAGCCGAAGTGACAAATCGGACCATTCTCCATGATCTGAAGATCCAACTGAACTACACCAAGGGACTTTGGGCCGAAGAACTGAACTCCATTCTTTGGGTATATCAGACGACTCCCAGAACGACTACTGGTAAGTCTCCATTCAGTCTGGCGTACGGTACCGAGACAGTCCTCCCCATCGAAGTTACCTTGCAATCTTTAAGAATTGACAAGTATGAGGAACCCGAAAATTTCGAACACAGAAGGGTGGACTTAGATCTACTACAGGGCACCAGACTTCAGGCTCAAATGAAAATGATAGCATACCAACAAAAAGTTGCTAAGTATTACAACTCTAGGATGAAAGAGCAGGTCTTTCGCACTGGAGACTTGGTGCTGCGGAGAATCAAAGTATCCAGATCGATGGATCAAGGCAAACTCTCTCCCAACTGGGAAGGACCCTATCGAATCAAGGAAGTCATATGCCCAGGGGCGTATCGACTCGAGACTTTGGACGACATCGTGTTATCTCGACCTTGGAATGTGCAAAACCTCCGTAAATACTATCAATGAACTTTTCCATTGAGGGAGGCTTTCACAAAAGTTCGCTTAAATACGAGTCTGAACAACCCACCTTGTCATCAATCAATGACATGGAAGGAGACTCATTGGCTCATTCGACGAAAAGTGCAAAGATGGGTCTGATCCGCTCATCTTATCAGTATACTCGACGAGCGCAAAAGGGAGCCTAACCAGGCAACCTTACGATCAGAAATACAAAGGTGGTTTTGATCTACTCATCTTATCGGTATGCCCGACGAGTGCAAAGGAAAGCCTAACCAGGCTACCTTATGATCAACCAAAGGTGCAGGGATGGTTCACATAACCCACTCTACGATAAATCTGAAGATGCACCAAGCTGGACCTAATCAACCTACCTTGACTCCAATTAAAGGCACAGGGATGGTTCATATAATCTATCCTACGGTAAATTCGAAGACGTGCCGGGATGGGCCTAATCAGCCTGCCTTAACTTCAAAAGAAGGCACAGGGATGGTCTAAACGTCCTACCATATGTGAAACCCAAAGACGTGTTGGAGTAAGTCCCAATCACTCACCCTATCAATGACAGATGTCCCACGGAATGGCTTAACCAGCTTACCCTAGTGACGAATCCTACATGATCTTACAAGCTCTCTAGTCGCCTACTATGGCCACAATCCATAACATTTTGAAGTATGCCTTTTATGGAAAGAAGAAAGATAATTTCATTCACTGAAAAAAAAAGAAAAAGAGAGGAGAAGGACAGAAACAGGTATTAGAAGAGATGACTCAAGGACTAGCCACCGGCCCCTTCCCATAGCGACGAATGGTATCAGACCTTCGGGAGGTGCTTGGGGAGGCTTCGGACTTCTCCTCCACCTCTAACTCTAACTCCTCTCCGAAGTCAGAATCATCCTCATGCCCAAGATAAGGGATGGAAGGCTTGATGTTTTCCAAACCCTTTAGGCTGTAAAAGCGAAAGGCTTTGTCCTTATGCTCCCGGAATCGTCGGTGGTAGGAGTCCAAGACCGCCTCAGCAACCTTGTCTTTGAAGGCTGACAATGCCATAAACATGGCGACGGCCTCCGCCGCCTCCTCCTTGGCTCGCTCCACCACTGCAACGGCCTTAGAAACCTGAGCCTTTGCCTCTTCCGACTGGGCCTCCAAGGCCCGCACCTTCCTCCTCAAGTGGGTCGCATCTCCAGGCCAGAGGTCGTCGTTGTCGTCCCGGCGAACCTTCTCACTAGGCTCGCCCATCGATCGGGAAGCGGTGGCCCTCTTCCGGGCCATCTCCCAAAGTTCCGTCATATTAAACTTCATTTTCGTAGTATTGAGAGAAAAATGCCTCGGCTACTTTCAAGAAATAAGGAGATGGGTCCTATTTAACGGCACTTCGTGCCCTCTAGCGCCCATGGAGGACGTGCATCGTGCCTTTCCCCAAATCAACCGAAAGGTGCCACGTGTCGGAGCGATGCATCGAGACCTGAACGGCCTTTTCGGAGATGATATGTTCATTAATAACCGCTCTCATAAAGAGAGTCAACGACGCTTCGAATCTAGAGCGGCCTTTTTTTGAACGGATACAGCATCAATGACCATCTCCGAGAAAGGAAAGCCTGGTGGCCTAGCGGCGCCCAGGACGCACGGGAGCGCGGCTGCTCGAATACCAATGAATTTGACACTAACAATGAAGAATATGCTCGATGTTCTCTAGCCAACTGCCAATGATACGATGACATATGTCCGTCCCATGATCACCGATTCAGAGGGGACAATTATGATGGATAATTGACATCAGTCTAACTGAGACTAATCCCGGCCCCAGAGGCCAGTTAGGTCCTTTCTGAACCGATCGATTATGCCAGAGGAATCTGAGACGATCCAACGACACTACGATTTCACTTCGAAAGTTAGCCTTTGGTTAAGACCGAAAACATTGACTCTGAATCCCTTGCCTTAGTTGTCTGCCATTGAGCGACTGGTCGATCTTCTACGTACCTGCCGGAAGACGATTGACCCCAAAAGAACCTAACAACTTTATCCTTTGTCAGCCTCTTCGACAGCCGAAGCTGGGGTCAAGACTCCCTTAGTGGCCATCCCGTTGCCTTTAGCAGGATGCGCTGATGTCTCTTCGGCTAGAGCCTCTACTTCCTCGGCTCCGTCCCTCGGAACGGTGGCCAAGGAGAAGTCCAAGTTGGGATAAAGCTTTTTAACTTTACACAAGTAGTCGGCATGGCCAAGGAGATAACTCTCCGTCGCAACCTCGTGCACTTCATCTTTGAAGGCCTGGGAGCTCTTGTAAGCCTCAATGGTCTTGAAAGATCTCTCCTCGGCCTGCGCCACCCTCTGATTGGCCGCTGAGAGATCCGTCTCTATCCTACCAATTTTCCTTTCCAGCTCGGCCTTTTGAGTCTTCAGTCCTTCAACGTCCCGAAGATATTCCCTCAACAATAGCTCAAGAGAGATCACATTCCTTCTCTTCAACTTCAGGTCAACCGCCGCATCGACCGCTTGCCCCTCAAGCATCCTCAGTTGTCTTCTCAGGACTTCGTTAGAGGTGACAGCCTTACCCAACTCCCCAAATCAGGCCAAATCATGCCTCATCTTGCTACCTACAAACAAAAATATATTTCAAAATTAGCTGGACAATAGAGCTACCAAAAGGGACAAGAAGCATCTAGGACACCTCCTCGAAGGGAGAGACCATCTCCCTCTGAGTCTGCCACGTACATAGACACTGGAGATGGATACAAAACTCCAAACGGCCCCAAGTTGATTTGGCATAGGGAGAACCGAAAGTCATGATCCGCGTGACCCCAATCGATGGCAGAGATGAAGCCCACGTCTTTTCCAAGGGATGGGAAGAGGCCACGTCCTCCACCTAAATCCTAATGAAAAGATCAGCTGAACCACTACAACAGGGGAAAAGGGAAGTGACCTCTCGACTGACCCTTTCCTTTTTCACACTCCAGTCAGGGAACGACAGTTGTCCTCAACTTGATCTTCGAATCAGCCGGCAGTTATGGCAAGCAGTCAAACCAGAGATTTTACCATCATTGGCTGCACCTCCCCCAGAAAAAAATGACAATCTAGCGATACTCTCACTCTTCGAGGCAAATAACTGCTTCGAAAATTGAGAGTGGGGGGCAACTGTTAGGATATGTCGATTCAAGCATAGATCAGCTGCTGGTTCGATCGCTCACGCAATCCCTCCCGAACCAGACACTTCGAATCGGAGCACCCAGAGAAAGCTGAGTGAATGGGCAAAGTGACGACATGGTGTCCACCACATCATAGACTCGGTCTTCGACCTTAGCCGAAGACACCAGCCCGAAGGAGAACGGTCCGAAGACGATGCCGACTCCACCCTATAATTCACCCTGAAAAGAATAGCTCCGCCACGAATAGTAGAGATGTCTTCGGATTATCCCAGAAAAAATAGGACAAAGACACCTTTACAGTCCAACGACGGCCCCTCCTGAAGAAGAGGCCCGAAGGCAAATCTTCGACCAACCTCAAACCCTCGCGAATGTGGGTACGACGGTTATGATCGACTGCCTGGCTATCACCTCCGAATCATAACTACATAAAAGTGGCCATGTGGCCATTAACCCCAACCGTAATGTCTCCAGCCTGGCCGGTACCTCTCGACAGCCGTCTATGGTTACGGGCGGAGGGGAGTCGATTAGTCCCCATCTTAACCGTAGGATGGAAGACAAAACCACACACTAGACCAGCCATTATAAATATTGGTAAGAGGGGACACTCAAGGAACGCATAGCGAGATCCTGGAAAAATAAAACTTCATTTCCTCGCCATCTCCCTCCTCTTCAGAATATTCTCTATTCTGTTGCTGGAACCCGCCTCTGACTTAGGCATCGGAATGTCCCTCACCGGAAAAAATCCGGCTAGGGACCTGTTTTGCAGGTGAACCAGGGGAGCAAACTTGTGATCCGGCAGCTCAGCCAGGTCGAAGGGGATTCTACGCCAACAAGGTCTTACCGAACAAAGCATTCATAAAACTAACTCTACTTCTATATATATATTTATGCAGCATAAAGGATGCAGCAAATCACTGAACATCAATTAACAAACCGCACCCTATTTGCATGCATGTCTCATAACAAGATTGAAATTTAGGTATAAGAAACACGATCAGAGTAAAAACTTTAATGACATATAAACCAAGTTATGAAACAATTTCAATTCATCTCGAATACAAGTAGTCAGTGCATAAAATGCATTGTTGTAGCCGGCTAAGAAAACTAGATTGAAGTTACTATTGCTTCTTCTTTTGCTCCTTGCCGAATTAGTTTGTTAAAATAGACTTGTAGTCTTTTAATCACCTGCAAATTAAGAAGTAGAAAAGACCTTTTTTTTCTTCAGTATCCACCAATATAAACAAAAGGGATAGCACAAATGTACCTTTTGCGCTTAGATTTCAAAGTCGTTGCTGATTGGGAGTTACTGTGCCAATTACGCTTTCTTTGGTTGATGAACCAATTGTTAATTTGTTTTAACTGCAAGCCAGTCTCCTCGACAAGTTTTGCTTTGTCATCTTCCTATAAGAAGGAATAATATAACATATTTATTTCTATAGTTTTATTCCAAAAACCATGCATGAGATGTTGTGATGATAGGCAAAGCATATTCTAGATGTGCATTTAATATATATATATATGATGCTATATATGCATGGTTATCTTGTCTACTTCTATATGACCTTTCATGATTTACTTGCGGTTTATTTGTCCTCAAATAATATTGTATCTAGAGTAAGTAATGAAAGAATATATATAACTCCAATGCACGAGCACTTACTGTTGGGTATGGCCATTTAGAATGTTGCTGCCACCATTGCTTTAACACTGAAGTCGTGTCACCAGGCAATTTCCCTGCCCTCCTTTTTCGCAGTATCTCCTCTCTCACATCTCCAATTCTTGATTTAAAACCCTACGTTACCGTATAGAGAAGATTTGAGAAAAGCTTGCTTGGAGTGCCGAATCCTATTACAAGTTGATCGAGTTGCAAGAACAATTGAATAGGAGCCAGGAGAAAACCTGTTTTAATTGAATCTTCAACTCTTGTCTCACTCTATCCATTAGGGACCTCTCAGATTCAGTAGGAAGAAGTGGACCAAGTCCCATCATATCATGCCCATCAACAGTCATATCTAAAGGGCAATCCAGCTGAAGCTCATCCTGATCATCATCAGACATCGTTGCTCCCGTTCCTTCTTCAAGAGTCACTCCTGAAAGAGTTTGCCAAATCATATGCATATGGATCGATAAATGATTTAAAAGTTTCTTATGTTTAAGAAAATATTGAATCAGTAGCACAGTTTTATCAATCTGATATGAAGTAATTAATTAATTCAATGTGCGATCCATGAATTAACATCCACACTAATGAAAGGGCGGGAGACGATTGATTAATTAGCATGTAAGATATAAAAGAATTTCTTAAAAAAAATGTGAAATATAAGGAAAGATGAAGAAAGGTTGAGGGGGTAACAATGTTAAATAATTAATTTAACAATAAATAATTCATTAAAAGTTCAACATAAAGACTCGAGATTGATGCAATGCATATATTTACAGTTTTACCATGACAACTAGAAATTTTAAAAACTGTCACCTTCAAAAAAATTCCAATATATACAATCTTAGATATAAACTGCTTGTTTAGACACGGAATTCTTATACAATTCAATCATGATAATTAAAGTTTCTTATCGAATTAGCTGCATTTCCAATTCTCCTAATTAAGATGTGATAAAGTTGTCGTGACTCATTTAGGGTCACAATTGATTGTCAATTCCTTTGCTGCCACTATCAAATCTCATTTCCATAAGCCCATTTTTTTCTACGGTTGGAAATTTGAAGAAGAATCTAATATGTACTCAAAAGTTACGTAGGACAAACATTTTTATTTTTACTTGTTCGTGGTAGGCAACATGGAGAGAATTATCCACTTGCAAATGATTTGATATTTTTAGGCCTCCAAAGGCCCAACCATCAATTTGATCAAGATATATTGCCAGCTAATTCTCTCTCTCTCTCTCTCTCTCTCTCTCTCTCTCTCTCTCTCTCTCTCTCTCTCTCTCTCTCTCTCTCTCTCTCTCTCTCTCTCTCTCTCTCTCTCTCTCTCTCTCTCTCTCTCTCTCTCTCTCTCTCTCAGTTGTCTATAAAATGGAAAATAATAACAAAAGGGATTTATATATACCATTAATTACTTAGAAGTGCAGAACTAAATGAGCCTCTATACAACACGATCTAAGATGATACCAGTTCTCCAAGGTTGATTCATGATGATAGGAACACTTCTATTTTTAATCCAAAAACAAGTTCATCAAATTAACTGCAAATAGAACTATGGCCGACGTTCGAATATTTTGTCAAGCTAGTATATATTTTCATGGATATGGTTCTGATGGTCTGGCCAAAATAGAATTCCTTGATAAGAGTGTTGTTAGTAGAGCTGTAATACAAGAATTACTCCATGGTGGAGCCTTTTCAAACAACATCCTTTTCACAGATCGAGCATCAGAAGTTTTATGTGTTGGAATACTTGGTAATGAATTTGATGTAATTTTGGCGATCTAAATCTCTTTTGCCTAGACCAACTAAATCGAAGATCAACTGACATGCATCCCTTGTGGAGTAAAGCAACAGGAAGGACACCTGAGTTTTATATCTATTTTTAAGCACAAGGCTTCAGGAGATTTCTTCAACAATACGAATCAAGCCTCGTCCAAATAATTGGATCGATTAAGCCCTTAATTTCTTGCTTCCAGGGATGTTAATTAAAACACGTACGTAGGTAGGACCGTTATTCCCACTTGTAGGACTACATACTTTCTTGATTTAGAGAGGACAAAACTATCGCAATGAGATAACCAATGATGCTTCATCGTAGAAACATGAGAATTTTGCCCGGTAGAAGGATCGATCAAGCCCAAAAGTGGAGCGCGATCCCCCAACCATTCACGCGTGGGCCACGAAACCTGACCAAGCCTAGCTCTTTTGTTTCCATATGCCCACCTAACTTAACTAACGCCGGCCTACCTTGGTCCCGACTCCATCAATGGTGCCTTTAAAGATTACCAAAAGGAGGAGACTTGAAAAAAATTAAAACCAAAAAAAAAAAAAAAAAACAATTAAAAGGTCACCTATAATGAAAGAAGCAAGCAAAGGCTACAACAGGATTTCTATATATATATATATATATATATATATATATATATATATATATACTACGACAGGATGATCACGTTGCTCGTTTATCTATCTTAAATTCTTAAAGCCTCCGATAAGTAACCGTAAAGGATGTTAGATCAAAGAAATATCATAATTAATTCGTAGCAAATCATCAGAATTAAGAGTTAAAACAAAATAATACATGGCAAATTATGTGAGTACGTAGGATTAGTCAAACCGTGAAAAGGTTGTGTACGCAGTATATATGCGAATTAATAAAGGCCGGCCTTGGAGAGAGATCGGGAGAAGACATATTAAAAGAGAGCAAGAGATCGTAGTACCGGTGAGATCTTGTAATGATTGCTCGATCTCGTGGCAGGCCATGACGGCCTCCACGGCGTGGACTCGGACGTGCTGCTGGAGCTGCTCCCTAAAAGAGCACAACACCAAAAGATACTGCGCCTGCTCGACGACCATGATAACAAAACGCTAAGATAGAGAATTGAAGCAGCGCAGCAATAGTAGTACTTGCAGTAATATATAGAAGTAGTAGAAGAAAAATAATTATAAAATTGGACGTAGTAGTAGTAGTAGTAGTAGTAGTAGTAGTAGTAGTAGTAGTAGTAGTAGTAGTAGTAGTAGTAGTAGTAGTAGTAGTAGTAGTAGTAGTAGTAGTAGAAGTAGTAGAAGAAAAATAATTATAAAATTGGACTTACGAGGAAGGTGTCGAGGTCGTGCTTGTCCCGGGGGGTGAGGAAGGGGTTGTGGCGGGCGGCATAGGAGCGGAGGAGGTGGTGGGAGTTGGCGAGCTGGGCGTCGATGATGGGAAGGTGGTCGATAGGGGTGGCCACCCGGAGGCACCCCACGTGTGCCCCCACCACCTGCTCCCACAGCGGGTGCACCGCCATCTCCGCCTTCAGCAGCTGCCGCTGCTCCTCCTCCACCACCGCCGCTGCTGATGAAGACGAACACTCCCCCCTTCCTCCTCCTATTCCCATCTCCATCCTCAACCCCCCTCGATGATCACCTTGCATCATCCTTCGATCTCTATCTTTTAATTAGGATAGGTCTTATAAAAGAGTGGGTGGAGGAATCTTTTCATGGGATCCGAGAGAGAGAGAGAGAGAGAGGGATAAGGAGGAATGGGTTGGCTATAAGGAGCTAGTGAGTGGAAAAGAAAAGCAGGCTGTGGGAAAGAAAGAAGGTGGGGGAAAGGAATCCAATTACGTTTTAAAAAGGAAGCTACCGAATCAAGATATATATTTTAAGGATTTTTTAGTTCCGTGCGTGTTTCTCTCTCTCTCTCTCTCTTCTGGTGAAGGAAAGAAATCGAAGAGTTTGGCCAAGAACTGCAGCTTAGCCAGCCATGGCCATCATCTGCACCTTCCTCGCCTGGTCTCGATCCCTTCACTTTAACTTATTAGTTCAGTAACGATCCTAATTTATTATTGTACTATGGCCCTAATTAATATGCGTTGGTTGTATGCTTGTATCATTGCTAACCACACAGCCTTCGGAGTGGGGCCACTTGGTGACTCGTTTTTATCTTTTGCTCTGTTAGTTTTATGGATTGTAATTTTCATTATTATTAAAATAAGATCAAGGCAATGTCTATAATTAATTAGCATGGACTATCCTCGATCGTCGTTTAGCTCTATTTCAAGCTCAGGATCCGGAGGAGTACTCTGGATGTCTTGGAAGCCAATTTGGTGATTCCTGTATACTTTTCTTTAGAACAGGACTGTGCTATATATATATATATATATATATATATATACGTTCCAGTCCTAGGGATCGAAAAGTTTCCGTCAGAGCTACGCGTCTATCAGCCTGGTCCTTTTTGAAAGTACATTCCCTCGATCGGTCTAAGAATGGCACACAAATGTTACAATAATCGAGAGATTTTACTTAAAAAGTTATTCAGTTGGTGCTCATGAGCTTTTCTCTTGCTCCAATATATGACATATATGCTACGCAGTGCCTACTTTCTGAAAGAGACATGACATACGAATTGCCAATTGAAAAGGCCTAAAGATGTGAAAATTAAACTTCAACATGATCCTCGCACCAATTGTTTTGAGTTACTGATCATATGCATGTACCTAATTTGATATCATTGTTTTCTATAAATGTAGACATGCACATAAACCTACTTAATTCAAATGTGTAAAAAGTTTACAGTGACTCAACTCGATCTCGATATTGGATCTTAAATGCTTCGTCTGCTAGCTTTCATATTGGATAAAGTTAATTAAATTAATTTTAACTTATATTAAGTATCACCGTTAGGCATGACACCAATAGTCTGGAATGGTAAGGCATTGGAAATTTGCATGCACGGCCATGATTCTCACCTAGCTTCTGGTCTGCACTTTGTCTATATATATATATAGAACAAGATGAGCAAGACATTCAAAAGTGGGAGCTTAATTGATTAGCTATTGATCCTCAGGAAATAAATTTTCAAGCAGACAGTGTGCAGGCCGAAGTGAAGTTTTATCCTACACATTATCTCGTGGGTTGTGCAGTCTTGATCAGGTGCATTTGATGTGCCAAAAGCTAGTTATTTTGAGGAGAACTTAATTTCATGAACAATATGATTTTCAATTTTCCAAAATGCTATCTCTTGCTTGAGATGAAATCCAGCAGGAAGTCATTTCCTATGAAACACAAGCTACTTAAACTTATATACATGCATGCAGGTAGAGGTTTTTCTTGCACCACACATGTAATTCATGGATATATGCATCATCAAGTAGATAATAGCAAATAAATTAAGTTCCTTTGACATATATCATCTAGGTTGATTAAACCACGTGTAAGACTTATAAACCAACATTAGAGGTTACATGACTTCATTACAATTAAAACTAGAAAAATATTGTTCTCTAAATTAGAAAAGAAAAGCAAAGTGTGATAAATATACAAAAGAAAAATACATTTAGATTCCCAAAAAACCAAAAATAGTAGTTAAGAACGCAAATTCTTGCAGTGAATTAATCCAAGAGTTCTAGCACTCTATAAGCCTACTAAATTTTGAAAGCAATAATCGTCTTAAATCTTATAGATGTGGAGGAATGTTTTTTAGGGAAAAAGCTGCATTGCTACCTGATATTGGTAGTCTCATGGTTTTGTATATGGTTTTATTCAAAACCAGTAGGAAACAAACATGCCCAATAACAAAGACAAAATATCCAGATATAGATGAGTTTGATATATATCCGATTCTAATATATATTGACCTCAGCGGCATCTAAATTGAAAGATAGAAACAATTTCTTCCACCAAACGAGAAAAAAAAAAAAAAAAATCCGTTCTATTCTGTTTACCTCTTAAGGAAGATTTTTCCATGCTAGCTAGCATACGTGGATTATTAGATTTTAGTTCACATTAACAACGGTTTATCATTCTTGCTAAAGTTAAAATCAATTAATCAGGGCATGAGTAAAGACCGTTGGATAAAGATTAAAAGAAAAAGGAGGGTTCTACTTCACAATGCCAAGCAACCACCAGTCATGCAACTTGGGAAGTTTTTAATTATGAGCCAAGAAACGTCTAAACAGTTCCATTAATAAATTACAAATCCTAAGTTGTCACGGCAAACAAGTAGCCCATCACCAAAACTGTCAACCATGATACAATTTGGGTACACTTACATTAGCTGTCAATTATACTTCAAAATCTAGTCTGCTAATATTTTAATCATAAATTGTATAATATAATCAAAAACTAATTTCATTGTTAGGCTTGCTTTGAATTGGGTCGCAACCGGTTGTTACCAACACCAGGAGATGTTTATTTCTTTTGGAAGACATTTTTTCCATGAAGCATGATCGAGCGGATCGGCACAAGATGACAAAATTAGCGTAATATACATGATTATTAATTAAGTATGAAATTATCTGCCGACTGACGAAGGTAGGCCAGAGAAACCTTTAATGTTGGTCTATCAAACAAGAAAAAAAAAAAAAAGAAAATATTTGATGTTCATTACTTAATATCCTAAAATATTTTATCTAATTATTGATCATCATTAGATTGTTTTGGGTCGTCATCATTTTCAATCAAATAATCGGGCGAAGATCGGGTTGATGCATTTACCTAGGTCCCTTATCATAAAATGAAAAAGAAAAAGAAAAAGAAAAGAAAAAAAAATCAATTTTGTCCAGGATACTTTTATTTTCAATTATAATCTTTCACCAAAGATATAAAGATACATTGGAGTTAAAAGATTCCACCCCGTCCATCGACTTCTAGTACCCATGACAGGACGTGTTGTGCGATCAAAGCCCGGTGGCCGCTGGGCCGAGCCGCGAGGGTGGTGGGTGGATGGCGACAGCGACGCGTCCAGCGCCGAGCACCAAGCCTTCACAGCCGTCGCTTGTCGGTACGTCCGCGACGCGCGATGTCGACGCCTTTACGCGGTCCCCCCTCTACCCAACCTCTCCTCCCCCGGTATGATGAGAAATATTAACATATTATCGGAATAAACAAGATAGACCGTTCCAGGGACCAGGGGGTGGGTGGTGGAATAAAACAAGTCAATCAACCCACCCAGTCTTGTTTATCGGCAAATCTTCGCATATGGATAGAGTTATTCCAACATTTGCATGTGGTTGATATATTTTGGCCAGGGATAGGGATGATCTCCTGACATCCGCCAATGGGCGTGGTCCTTTTGCGTTTGAATAATCTTTTTATAGCTTTTATGGTCGAATAACTTTATCTTGTTTTTGCATTGTTAGTTCTTACCCTATCCAGGGAGTGACCTCTGCATTGAGTGGGGCCATGCATGAAACGGGATGTTTTCTCAAACATGAATTCAAGTAATTATTAAGGTGGCCATAATTTGTTTGGACCCAAAGAAAACAACGTGGACGTAAGTTGTTCGCACGATGCATTACCAAGACTGAATTTGGATGCTAAATATTTAACTACTCCATGGATGACTTAGTCATCAGTATTCACCCATTAACCAGCTAATGGTGAATAACGTTGTTTGCTAATTATTTGGTTGGTACTCCATACCCATCATTAATGCCATCTTCCAAAATGTTCAGCATGTACCATAAAGAAAATATCGTCCAAGCACAAAAGTTACAAAAGGAATATAGGAATTGGAGGTTTTCGATCCCTAAAATAACTTTAACCTGATTATCTAACTTTTTGGCTCATTGACCGTATAAGATTATCCATGCCCTTTGTGTAGTATTTGGCCTATTAGTTGGATAATCTTATGTTATCCATCCTCGAACCAGCATTTAAATACGATATTAGATCCTAAATTTGCCTTTTATATATATATATATGGTGCAAATGATATGTTTCATTGCTTGGTATTGAAGAACTACATGCATATAAGCAGTTGTGATGTATGAAATAGCAAATATTTATTCCATTTATATAGAACTTATTTTTCATTGTGTTGCCGTCGGGACCGTTGTGGTCCGTAGCTGCCATGTCGGAGTGCGCTCCTCCCGCCGCTCGCCGCGCTCGGCTCCCGGATCCCCGACTCCCGCCGTCCGGTAGTCCTCCGCTCCAGGGTCTGAGAGACAATGGTTAGAGACCCGGGCCGGGGTTTCCGGTGGGAGCACTCCGACGATCAAGTCAGTGACGGTCCAGGGGAACAGATCCTCTTGGCCGGGCCCCTCTTGATGGACTCCGCGCTAAGAGGAGTGAAAGATGTGTGTGGGAAGGTGTGAACGTCGCAGGGGGAGATTGGTAGCGGGGATAGAGGGATGCTCTGTTCCTCCGCCTCTCCTTGAGCCCCTCGGTTCCCTACTTTCGTGGTGGTGATGGCTCCTTTTTTTTTTTTTTGTTGTTGTTGTTACTGTTGTTACCTCCTCCCCCCTTTGGGGGGTGCCGATCGTTCTTTGTAGTCGAAAACTGGCCGTTGGGAGCTTATCTCAGGGTTCCCGCCGGGCTGTCAGACGCGCGCGGCGATGTCCCAGGAAGCCCTTTCTTATTTCATGGTAAGGTGATGTCAGGCGCTCCGACACTCCTTCATGATTGCCTTGTTCCAAAAAATTGGGATGTCTCGAATGGCGGGCCGCCGCCCGCGGAGTTCGAATCTCCCGGATGGTCTTCTTTCCTGGATGATCTGAGTGGTTGGTGAGGAATGTGGCACCTCGATCGGCACATTGCTTGCCTTTTTGGTGTAACTAGTGGTGTCAGGTAGTCAGTACGGCCCGAGAGGCGTTCTGGTACGGTCCTCGAGAGGCTCGCCGGTGTCCTCGGCTAGTGAGGACTTCTTCCGGGTTGAGGTCGAGCTGGGACGGCTGGGCTCGCTCCATCCTAGGTGCTCCGAGCTGGCGGGGACGGCCTGGTGGAGAAGGGCGAAGTACGGTTCTGGTCCAGAGGGCGCGCACTCGGAGAGGCTCGACCTTGGTGGGCGAGCTCTTGTCTTGACCTGGACCGCGGGGCACCAACCTCCGAGGGTCTCCTCTTGAGGGTGGATGTCGGTGGACCCGGTCCAGAGGGTGCACACTTGGAGAGGCTCGACCTCGGCGGGTGAGCTCTTGGCTCGACCTCGACCAGGGGGGCACTAACCTCCGAGGGTCTCCTTTGGAGGGCAGATGTCGGCGGACTCGGTCCAGAGGGCACGCACTCGGAGAGGCTCGACCTCGGCTGGCGAGCTCTTGGCTTGACCTCGATCGGGAGGGCACTAACCTCTGAGGGTCTCCTCTGGAGGGCAGATGTCGGCGGACCCGGTCCAGAGGGTGCGCACTCGGAGAGGCTCGACCTCGGCGGGTGAGCTCTTGGCTCGACCTCGACCAGGGGGGCACTAACCTTCGAGGGTCTCCTCTGGAGGGCAGATGTCGGCGGACCCGGTCCAGAGGGTGCGCACTCGGAGAGGCTCGACCTCGACGGGCGAGCTCTTGGCTCGACCTCGACCGGGGGGGCCACTAACCTCCGAGGGTCTCTTTGGAGGCGGATGTCGGCTCCAGCCTAGGCGCCGAGCTCATGAGCTCGACCTGGCGGAGGACTGGGCTCCATCTGCTACCATGGGGGAGTTCGGCTCATCTCGGTAGTGGGGTCCGAGCCAGAAGGTCGACGTGGCATCCCTCTCCACATGGCGCCCGTAGATTTCTCCACGTCAGCGGTCTTGCCATATCATTTGCCCCCCACTCCTGAGGCTCGTTAGTACGCGGCGTTCGGGCCGAAGGGAGTAATTGCGGTGCTGACGTGGAAAGGTAAAGATCGGTTGCAATGATGACCGTGACTGCTGACGCTTCGGGGACCACTCCTGCGGGCCAATGCGAGGGTGCTATCAGGCCACGTCCAAGGAGCAGTTAATGCTGGCGCAGAATTCAAAGCGGCCGGGATGCCATTCTCTCCGATGGATAACACGTGGCACAGATCCATTGGTGAGCGGCTGACGCAATACGGACCCCTTGGATCATTTCGGAGTGAAAGGAGGGCCTTACTCGAACAATCTATTCTTTTTGAATTCTCCATGCCTGCTGCTGCCGCGCCCAGGCTTCTTCTTCTTCCCCATCACCCCAAGTTTCTTCTCAAGGCAACATGTTAGCTTCTTCCTCTTTCTTCCTCCCGATAGAGTAGGGTTCCCTCTCGGGGTCTATGGTTTCTTCTTCGGTCTTCGATCTCGTGTTTCCCTTTTTCTTCTTCTTCTTCTTTGTTTTTGAGGATGTCCCATTTTAGTCCGGGCTTCCGTCCCTCCACTGATTAGGGTGAGGCTGGTCCTTCCGAACGGAGGCCGGCATCTTCTTCCTCTTCTTCTGATGGGGAGGGAGGCGTAGCTCGCCACGAACTCGGTGGGAGGCGTCCTCTTGGCCCGGTTCTTATTAGGGAACCGGGGTCGGGTTCTTCGTTTCCCCCTCCTTCTTCTGCTCCTGTCGCTGAGTCTGCTCGGCCTGCAGGTCCCGGTGGGGTCGCCTCCACGATCACCGCTGGAGAACTCGGAACTGTTTGGGATGTCTATGGCATCCCTCATTCTATCCGGCTTATGATCCCTCGTCCGGGGGAGCGGGTTACTTCGAGTGGCCCGGGTCATCTTGCCTTCTATGAGGGGACCTTCTCTGGAGGTCTCCGCTTTCCTTTCCATCCCTTCTTTTTGTCAGTCTTGGACAACTATCGTTCGGTCTCGATGAAGCTGGTACCAAATGCCATTAGGGTTATCTTCTCCTTCATTGTGCTCTGTCACCTTCATGGGTTCGTGGCCCGATTTTCTTTGTTCAGGGCCTTCTTCGCCCTGAAACGTCACCCAACCGAAGACGACTGATGGTCTTTATCTTCCCGCCCGAGGGGCATTAAGTTTGAGCTCCCCTCTTCCGTCAAGGGATGGAAGAGTAAGTTCTTCTTTGTCGAGGTCGAGGAAATTGATTGGGTCTGGAGTGATCCGGACCAGTCCCCCAACAAAAACTCTACCGTCGATGCGGCTGACCGAGATGACTACGAGCAGCTCCGCAGTGCACAGATTCCTTCTCTCGAGGTCCTGTTGTCTGAGCATAACCTCACCGACTCTGAGGTCGACCCAGTGAATGGGTCGGGTGAGTCCGGCTTGAACATTGCTCTTTTCTTTCCTTTGTATGATCTTTGTGCAGTTTTTCACAGGTTGTGACCACTGTGTATATTGTGTGCAGGTATGATATTCTCCGAGAGCGATCTCCTGGCCATTACCAAGAAGAGGCGGTCGGCAGGATTGGTCGCGGAGCCCGCTTCCAGGCGGCCCCGAGGTGAGGGCACACCTGCGGCTGCCCCGGTGGCGGTGGTTGGGCTGAGTTCGACCGTGGCTGCCGGCTCGAGCTCAGAGGTGACCCGCACCGCTCCTGCGCTGGTGGAGAGGGCAGCTCCCATGCCCCCGAATCCATCCTAGCAGATCCCTGCTGCAGAGCCCGAGTTAGTGGTCCATGTGAGAGCCGCTGCCGCTGTTGCCGCGCCTTGCCCCCCTCTGGGTCCATTCACTGCCGACGCCAGGGGTGGGGAGACCTAGGCCACTTTCGAGGCTGCGATAGTTGTGCCACCTGTGTCTGCCCCGATCTCCCAGCCTGCCCTTGGGGGGCCTTCGGTCAGCGATGTACGGCTAGCCCGCCCCAGAGAGAGTCGAAGGGAGGAGGGACGACGTTACCTCCCCTTCCGAATGGGGCCGGGGAACTCGGTCCTTTGAAGCCCTGAGCTCGCCGAATGCTTGATGGACTTCTCCATCCAGGCGTTCAACCGACAAGACATGGCCGGAATGCACATGGCCGATGTCTTCAAGATCCTCTTTTCTCAGCTGTACTCGGTGAGTTCCTTCGCCTCTTTTGCTTGCTCTTCATTTTCCTCTAGTCACTTTTATTCATCATTTTCATTCTTTTTTTTTTGTGTGCAGATCAGTGCTGAGGCCCTCTTCCTCAGGGAGCACTTTCAGAGTTGGGATCGCCTCGAGCAACAACGAGTCGTTGAGATCAAATCTTTGAAGACCGACCTGAAGGAGAAGGCCGGTGCCAACGAGGCCCTTGAGTTGAAGATCAAGGACCTCGAAAAAGAGCTCGCCGATGCTGAGGGACGAGCGAGAAGACTCTCGACGGCCTGCGATATGGAGCGGAGCCATTCAAAGAAGGCAATCGACGACCTCTCCGTCGTCGAGAAGAAGTTGAACTGGTACAGTGCCGAGGCCAACAGGCATAAGGAGATCACCCAAGCTGCCTAAGCGAAGCTGGCGGGTGTGAGAGAGAAGCTTGCCGCTGCTGAGAAAGCGGCAGAGGCGGCGGTCAGCTCGGTGGAGGCAGCCAAGTTGAGGACTGTCGAGCTGGAGAAGGTGGCCGCTGCGACCGAGAAGGACGCCAAAAGTGCCATCGCCAACTTCAAGGCTTTGAAGGAGTTCGTCACCGACATCCAACAGATGGCGTTGGACTCCTTTTACAAGGGGTTCATGTACTTGCACGGTCTGGTCAAGTCATTTGTCCCTGACAAGCACCGCGACTGCCTCAGATACCCCTCGGCTTCAGAGGAGGTCGACGAGGAGGTCGTCGGGTCAGAGCCTTTGACACCAGCCGGGGGTGGTTCTCCAAAGGACGGGGTGACTGAGCCGAAAGCTCCTGACGGCGGGGGCAGCCAGCCTCTGGACCCAGCAGACAAGCTAGCAACACGGAATAACTTCTTCTCTTTTCCTTGCTTTAGTTTGTACTTCTTTGTTTCTCGTACTTGTTCAAGGTCTTCCGGCATGTCGGGGCCCAGAAAATACTTGTAATTTGTATTTGATCAATAAAGCTTGGATTGCTTTGTCAGAGACTCTTTCTCTATCCTTCCCTCTTCCCCTCTCTTCTTCTTCTCTTCTTTTTTTTTTGTTCGGGGACTTCAGAGAGAAGGGCTTCTCCTTGTCTGAGGTTGAGGCACTTGCGGGCCGCTAGGCTTGAAGATGTCATTGGCCGACGGTCATGAGATCTGAACCCCAGTTATGGAAAGATGTCCTGGAGCGGGGCTCGGGGATGGAGATCGCTGAGAGCGGCTTGGCTCGAAGTTTCCTTGACCGGAGATCTGAGCTCCGGTCTTGAGAAGATGTCCTGGAGCTGGGCTCGGGGATAGAGGTTACTGAGAGTGGCTTGGCTCGAAGTTCCCTTGGCCGGAGATCTGAGCTCCGGTCCTGAGAAGATGTCCTAGAGCTGAGCTCGGGGATGGAGGTTGCTGAGAGCGGCTTGGCTCGAAGTTCCCTTGGCCGGAGATCTGAGCTCCGGTCTTGAGAAGATGTCCTGGAGCTGGGCTCGGGGATGGAGGTTGCTGAGAGCAGCTTGGCTCAAAGTTTTCTTGGCCGGAGATCTGAGCTCCGGTCTTGAGAAGATGTCCTGGAGTTGGGCTCAGGGACGGAGGTTGCTGAGAGCGGCTTGGCTCGAAGTTCCCTTGGCCGGAGGTCTGAGCTCCAGTCTTGAGAAGATGTCCTGGAGCTGGGCTCAGGGACGGAGATTGCTAAGAGCGGCTTGACTCGAAGTTCCCTTGGCCGGAGGTCTGAGCTCCAGTCTTGAGAATATGTCCTGGAGCTGGGCTCGGGGACAGAGATTGCTGAGAGCTGTGGTTTTGATAGTGCTGTATTTTCTTCTCACTCCCTTTTTCTTTCCTTCCCCACTCTTCTTTTGTTCATCTTTCTTTTCATTTTCATTTTCTTCTTTTTCCTTTTCTTTTCTTTTTTTTTTTGAGTGGGGAGGTCAGAAGAGAGAATGCTGGCTGGACCCCCATTTTTGCTGTCTTTCTTTCCTTCCCCTCTCACCTTCTTTCCGAGAGGGGAGATCAGAGAGGAGGGCTGCCAAGCTTCCCCCCTTTGTTCCCTTTCTTTCCTTCCCCTCTCATTTTCTTTTCGAGTGGGGAGATCAGGGTAGGGGGGTTACCGGTCTTGGTTGCCTTGGAGCTAGGCTCGAGGCCTTCCTGGACATGGAGCTAGGCTCGAGCCCAGGGATTGCATGAGATCTTGGCTCAGGTCTTTGGCGCCTTGGAGCTAGGCTCGAGGCATTGACGGGAGCTACGTGGCCCCGTGATCCCTTGGCGTCTCGGAGCTAGGCTCGGAGATGTTTGAGATAGAGAGCTTCTTGGCTCGAGGTTTCTTCGACGTCCTGGAGCTGGGCTTGGGGATGCTTGGAGTTGGAGAGCTACGTGGCTCAAAGTCCCTCTAGCATCCTGGAGCTAGGCTCGGGGGTGCCGGGAAGTGGGAGCTACGTGGCTCTAGATTTCTTTGGCATCTTGGAGCTGGGCTCAGGGACGTTTGGAGTTGGAGAGCTACGTGGCTCAAAGTCCCTCTGTCGTCCTGGAGCTAGGCTCGGGGGCGCCGGGAAATGAGAGCTACGTGGCTCGAGATTTCTTTGACGTCCTGGAGCTGGGCTCGGGGATGTTTGGAGTTGGAGAGCTACGTGGCTCAAAGTCCTTCTGGCATCCTGAAGCTAGGCTCGGGGGCACCGGGAAATGAGAGCTACGTGGCTCGAGATTTCTTTGATGTCCTGGAGCTGGGCTCGGGGACATTTGGAGCTGGAGAGCTACGTGGCTCAAAGTCCCTCTGTCGTCCTGGAGCTAGGCTCGGGGGCGCCGGGAAATGAGAGCTATGTGGCTCGAGATTTCTTTGATGTCCTGGAGCTGGGCTCGGGGACGTTTGGAGTTGGAGAGCTACGTGGCTCAAAGTCCCTCTGGCATCCTGGAGCTAGGCTTGGGGGCGCCGGGAAATGAGAGCTACATGGCTCGAGATTTCTTTGACGTCCTGTAGTTGGGCTTGGGGACGTTTGGAGTTGGAGGGCTACGTGGCTCAAAGTCCCTCTGGCATCCTAGAGCTAGGCTCGGGGACGCTGGGAAGTGAAAGCTACGTGGCTCGAGATTTCTTTGACGTCCTGGAGCTGGCTCGGGGACGTTTGGAGTTGGAGATCTCGTAGCTCAAAGTCCCGCTGGCGTCCTGGAGCTAGGCTCGAGGGCGCCGAGAAATGAGAGCTATGTGGCTCGAGATTTCTTTGACATCCTGGAGCTGGGCTCGGGGACGTTTGGAGTTGGAGAGCTACATAGCTCAAAGTCCCACTGGCATCCTGGAGCTAGGCTCGGGGGTGCTGGGAAATGAGAGCTACGTGGCTCGAGATTTCTTTGACGTCCTGGAACTGGGCTCGGGGATGTTGTTGACCCTTTCCTGCAAAACATGCGACGCCCATGCAAGGGAAAAAATTATCATCATAATTGTTGGTGAGGGGACTTACCTCATCGGGAGTGTCTCTGCGGGCCGTGGGCTCTCCGCTCTCGGGGAACCTCACGCCACCAAGTCCTTCGAGGTGATGAACCTCTCATGGTGGGACTTGGGCCATCTCGCAGGGATCTTCGCATGGTGGTTTGCCACCGTTGTGTCATCGACCGTGGCCTCCTGGTTTAGCTTTCTTCTTGTCGCGTGGCGAGGAGGTTATCCCCGGGGCTTTTTCCCCCTGAGTCTCCTTGGGTGCATATGCAATTCTCTGGGTGATAAGGTTCGCCTCTTGCGCAGCGGTGCGGTCGTTGGTAGTCGGAGGCGACGGGGGACCGACAAGTTGTTCGGGGCCCCCGTCTGGAGTCTACCCCCTGCCATGAATCTTGAGAGATGGGTCTTCTGTTTGCCGTTGCGATGCCTTGTGATGTCACTATGGCCGGTGGAGGGCTTCTCCGGCAACGGGCACTGCAGCCCTAGGGCCCAACAGCTGAGCCCCGTGCATTGATGGTCCAGCGGGGGGGAAGAACCCCACCAGCTGGTGCTCATGCTTTCTTGGGCATACTTTCGCCACGTGCCTAGTGGCTTCGTCAACAGCTTCCCCGTCGAAGGAGACAGGGGAAGCGATATACTGCGGGGGACTGGGAAAAGGTCGCCTATCTATCGGCCTTTCCAGCCTGTGTCGTCACCGCTCTTTCGGGGCGTGTAGCCCTGGGGGGTGGTGAAGGGATTATTCATACCCGCCCCCTTCCTGGCATGCTAGTCTATTACCGCCAGGACCATCGTGGCCCGTAGCTGCCGCGTCGGAGTGCGCTCCTCCCGCCGCCCACCGCGCTCAGCTCCCGGATCCCCGACACCCATCGTCCGGTGGTCCTCCGCTCCAGGGCTTGCGAGACAATGGTTAGAGACCCGGGCCGGGGTTTCCGGCGGGGGCACTCCAACGATCAAGTCAGTGACGGTCCAGGGGAACAGATCCTCCTGGCCGGGCCCCTCTTGATGGACTTCGTGTTAGGAGGAGTGAAAGATGTGTGTGGGGAGGTGTGAACGTTGCAGGGGGAGATTGGTAGCGGGGACAGAGGGATGCTCTATTCCTCCGCCTCTCCTTGAGCCCCTCGGTTCCCTCCTTTCGTGGTGGTGATGGCTCCTTTTTTTTTCTTTTATTGTTGTTGTTACTGTTGTTACCTCCTCCCCCCTTTGGGGGGTGCCGGTCGTTCTTTGTAGTCGAAAACTGGTCGCTGGAAGCTTGTCTCGGGGTTCCCGCCAGGCTGTCAGATGCGCGCGGCAGTGTCCCAGGAAGCCCTTTCCTATTTCATGGTAATGTGATGTCAGGCGCTCCGACACTCCTTCATGATTGCCTTGTTCCGGAAAATCGAGGACGTCTTGAACGGCGCCGCCGCGGGGTTCGAATCTCCCGGATGGTCTTCTTTCCTGGATGATCTGTATGGTTGGTGAGGAATGTGGTACCTCGATCAGCGCGTTGCTTGTCTTTTTGATGTAACTGGTGGTGTCAGATAGTCAGTACGGCCTAAGAGGCGTTCTGGTACAGTCCTCGGGAGGCTCGTCGGTGTCCTCGGTTGGTGAGGACTTCTTCCGGGTTGAGGCCGAGCTGGGACGGCTGGGCTCGCTCCATCCTAGGTGCTCCGGGCTGGCGGGGATGGCTTGGTGGAGAAGGGTGAAGTATGGGCCCGGTCCAGAGGGCGCGCACTCGGAGAGGCTCGACCTCGGCGGGCGAGCTCTTGGCTCGACCTCGATCGCAGGGCACTAACCTCCGAGGGTCTCCTCTGGAGGGCAGATGTCGGCAGACCCGGTCCAAAGGGCGCGCACTCGGAGAGGCTCGACCTCGGCGGGCAAGCTCTTAGCTCGACCTCGACCGGGGGGGCACTAATCTTCGATGGTCTCCTCTGGAGGGTAGATGTCGGCGGACCCGGTCCAGAGGGCGCACACTTGGAGAGGCTCGACCTCGACCGGGGGGCACTAACCTCCGAGGATCTCCTCTGGAGGGCAGATGTCGGCGGACCCGGTCCAGAGGGCGCGCACTCGGAGAGGCTCGACCTCGACAGGCGAGCTCTTGGCTCGACCTCGACCGGGGGGGCACTAACCTCCGAGGGTCTCCTCTGGAGGGCAGATGTCGGCTCCGGCCTAAGCGCCGAGCTCATGAGCTCGACCTGGCGGAGAACTGGGCTCTATCTACTGCCATGGGGGAGTTCGGCTCATCTCGGTAGTGGGGTCCGAGCCAGAGGGTCGACGTGGCATCCCTCTCCACATGGCGCCCGTAGATTTCTCCACGTCAGCGGTCTTGCCATATCACGTTGATATGTAGGCAATTGTTGCCTACATACATCTCTATAAAAAAATGTGGTCTAATCGGCATGGCAACAATTTATATTTTTAGGATATTGTTTTTCTAGAATAATTTATTAAAATCACTAAAATTTAGTTTGGATAGATTCTCCTCTCACCCTCTAAGCAAGGGGTTGGGATTCAATTTACTCTCATTTTACACCTAATTAGCAAATCCTCAGTTTTGCAAGTGGTGACTTGGTCTACTTGAAGGTCTAAGCTATGACCAAAATAATAATAATAATAATAATAATGATAATAATAATGATAATAATAATAATAATAATAATAATAATAATAATAATATTATTATTATTATTATTATTATTATTATTAACTTTAAAATTTATATTCCAAAAATATTGCGGGAAATTTAGTTT